>CAWUFW010006349.1:0-600000 GCA_963921515.1 Calotriton arnoldi
CCCAAGTCTTGTTCTGGCCCAGGTGACCTGCTAAGGGAATATCATGGGCTAGGGTCAATAGGAAGCCCCTGAACTTCAGAGGTATAACCAACCTCCTGGTAGCACCAGGCTTGGGGTCTCTACTCTCTGAGTACAGGAGTCCATCATCCCAATACACTGTATGGGGACCACTAGCTTTCCCAGCAGCAGCTTGCTGTCTGAGGGGTTCAAGGGAGGGGCAGCTCTGCTGCTCCTGGCTCAGATCTGCCCTAGAAGGTCCCCCTGTCCCCAAGAACTCAACCTGGTCAGGTTCAAGTTCCTCTGGGACAGTTCCTTCTTCAGGGCTGAGATCATCCCCCTCAAGGGACTGATCTTCCTCCTGAGCCAAGGGGGAAGGCACTGCCTTAACCCTACTACTCCTCCTCTTGGAAGGCACTTGGTCCATTCTTCCAGAATCCAAGGCCTGTTCAGTGCTAGACATTTTGGCTTGTGACCTGGTCACAGCAAACACATCTGCAGGGATCCCCAGCATTTCTGCATGGGTCCTGAGCTCCACTTCTGCCCAAGCAGAAGTCTCTAAGTCATTGCCAAGCAAGCATTCGACTGGTAGGTTTGCACTCACCACAACCTTCTTAAGGCCAGTTACCCCTCCCCAGGAGAAGTTAACAACTGCCAGAGTATGGTCTGTTCTGACATTGCTAGCATTGGTCACTTGGTACATCTCACCAAGTATAACTTGCCCAGGATTCACAAGGTCTTGTGTCACCATTGTGACACTTGCCCCTGTGTCCCTAAATGCCAAAGCCTCACGTCCATTGATTAAAGGCTGTTGTCTGTACTTGCCCAGATTACTGGGACTCACAGTGGAGGTCACATCCATGCCTCCATCACAGACTAACACAGCCTGAGTCAGTTCTCTGACTAGGTCAGAGCCCAACTCAGTTCCCAGGGTGAACCCTACTAAACCCTTGGCTGGAGCACTTCCACCAACTGTACTAGGGGGAACAGGTGCCTTAGGGGCATTGGTGGGTGCTGGACTGGAGTCTTTGGACTTGGTGCAATCACTGGTCCAGTGGGTCTTTTGCTTACAGACCTTGCACGATGGTTTTCTTTGGCCTTTCCCTTTGGTAGACTGTGAATCCCCACCAGAAGAAGATTTTGGGGGCCTGATGAAGACTTTTGATCTTTACCCTTCTCCCCACCCTTGTCAGAGTTCTTAGCATCTTGCTTCTTGGTTTCCCCACCTTGGTTCTGTACCTTCTGCTTCACCCTGGTTCTGACCCATTTGTCTGCCTTCTTTCCCAATTCTTGGGGAGAGGTCAGATCAGAGTCTACCAGGTATTGATGCAACAGCTGATTTTGACAGTTATTAAGAATCTGCTCCCTCATTATCAGATTGTACAATCCTGAGAAGTCACACACCTTACTGCCCATCAACCAGCCTTCCAGAGCCTTGGCAGAACAATCCACATAGTCTACCCAGTCTTGAGTCTGTGCTTTTTGGGTGTCTCTGAACTTCAACCTGTACTGTTCAGTGGTTAGGCCAAACCCATCAATAAGAGCACTCTTCAAGACCTTGTAATTATCAGCATCCTCCTCTCTAACAGTGAGGAGCTTATCTCTACCTTTGTCAGCAAAGGAGAGCCACAAGATTGCTGCCCACTGCTCCTGAGGGACCTTCTGTACCTTACAGGCCCTCTCTAGAGCAGTTATCCACTTGTGGATGTCATCCCCATTCTGATAGGGAGGGACAATCTTGCTCAGGTTCCTATGGTCATAGGACCTTTCCCCATCTCCAGGGATATTGCTGCCACCATGGGACTCTAGTCCCAACTTTCTTTTCTCTCTAAAGAGATCTAGGGACTCCCTGTCTAAGGCTACTTGCTTCCTTCTGAGTTCAAGCTGAGCTTCCTCATATTGAATCAGCCTCTTTCTTCTCTCATGAGAGGATTCCCTCCTATGAGATGAGACAGAGCTCCCTATTGAGGTGCCAGAGTGGTTAGACTCCTGAGAAGAAGATCTAGACCTTCTGGGCACACTCACAATCCTTCCTGGGGGGACAAAGGGGGCATCATTCTGATCCTCCTCTTCCTCTTCCTCAGGAGGGGTTGGATTATCCAGGTCAGGGCCATTGTCGCCCTCCTGGCCAGTTTCAGAGGGGGAGCTGGGGGTACTGGTACCCCCATTCCCAACCTCATCATCTCCCCCACCCTCAGCTCCTACCCCTTCAGTCCCCAAGGGCTTACTAAGGTCATAAGCCACCAACAACTCCTTGAGGTGTTGGGTGGTGGGGCTTTGGCCTGTCCTTATTTTTCTCAAGTTGCATAAAGCTCTCAATTCCAAGAATGGGAGTGTATCATACTTGGAGGGTGGAAGCTCAATGGCTTCCTGCAAGGATTCTTTAGATCCTACCCTTAAAGACATTACTAGTGTGGTGTGGTGTATGCACTACCTACTCTAGTGTGGCCTACTAAACTCTCTTGAGTTGTAGAAAGGGTTGTGCTATCCCTTAACACACAACTCTAAGTTCAGTAGAACTTACTGTATTCTAAGCTTAAGTTATATGTACCTTAGGTACCTTTAGTGGTTTTCAGTTGATCAATTCAATTGAGATTATCTGGTAAAACAATAGCAAGCTGGAATCCCACACGCTGCACACCAATGTGAGAAGTTGGCCTGGTATATGCTGTCCACTAATTATAGTGGGCACCTTGCACCAGTCCAAACAACCCCTTATTGGAGATAGGTTAAAGACAACCTTATTGAAAGCTATCCTAGTGGTAGCTATGGAGAGCAGCCTTCAGGCTAAGTCTTGAAGGAATGTAAAGCAGCTTGTTTTACCAGTCTATAATCTCTTGAGTGACCAAATGAAAGAGCACCACACCAGGTATATATTCAAAATATATGTATTTATTGCTAAACACACCCCTCTAGTCTCTTTATGAGGCTAGAGTTCGAAGTACATAAGTTAGAAGTTATTTAAACACAGTAATAGCACAAATACACGTTTGGGCCCCAGGGGCGTACCAAACCATATACCAATAAAGTGGTATAAGAACCACGACTGAACTAGACACTAGGCCTAGAGCCTCTAGAAGTGCTTGGACCACAAGGAACCACCCAAGGTAGTGACACAGGGGACCCACGGGATACGCGTGCAGTGTAAATACACAACCGCGATACGCCGTTGACTTCTATGGAGAAAGTCGTGATCGGGAAATTAGAGAAAAGGGACACTTAAAAGAGGACTTGGACCAAACCCTTTGAGATCTAGGACTTTGAAGAGTCTCTACCCACGGGAGCACCGGAGTACTCGTGTTACCTCACCCAGGGAAGCCGGGTGCATAGGTGCCTTTCGGGGTCGGGTTTCGTCGTCGATTTGAATGGCGATCTGCTGCAAAGTGCTGCTGGCGACCAAGTGAAAAGTGTCCGGGTGGATCCAAGAGTGGATCAGAGTTCTGAAGAACCTGAAAGCAGAGGGGACAGAGTCTGGGTCACTAGCCAGTGACCAGGAAGGCGATGGACAGATGCCCACCGATGTCGAGTGCTTCAGGTGCGTTGACGGTCGTCTTGTCTCTTCAGCCACGAGGTCCAGGAGGCGTTGTCGGCGACCAGGAGCAGGATTCGGGCTGGTACACGATGTCTGTCGAGTGCTGAGGTGTCGGCGACCGGATTGGACCCAACAAGCCTTGGCAACGGCAAGTCTCGATGCAGAGGAAGATCGTCGATGGTGCAGACCAGCAAGGTCTGGGGAACTCACCCAGCGAGGGTAAGTGAGGGCAGGCCTGGAGCAACCAGGATGCCAAGTTAGGAAAAGATTGGCCTTCGTTAAGGGCTACTAGCCAACGGGCTAGCGACCGCGAAGGAGCCTCGTGACGCCGCACGTGGATCTGGCTTACAGGACACTCGTGGAGTGGGGGCCAGTGATCTTCGGTGCAGGTGGTGCTGGAGGCTAGGGCTACTCGGAGCCCAAAGCACGACTTCTTGGGAGACCCAGAAGAGGATGCACTTGCAAATGTGCTCGGTGTCCAGGGGTCACGGTCTCAAGTCACCCACGATAGCCACGGGCCTCAGCTTTGCTGGGGACTCAGGGTAGCCTCGGGGAAGTCTGAGAATCCACCTCTGGTGATGCGATGACTTCGGCGTCCGACGGGAGCTTCAGAAATGCGAACCGGACAGATGCTTCTTTGGTGCCTGCCAAGCAGGGGAGTCACTCCTTGACCCCAAGGGAGATTCTTCTGTCCTCTAATCGTGAGTAGAGCGTCGAAGGTCCAGGATTCAGTTTCAGAGTTTCGTCCAGGGATAATCTAAAGTCCTAAGGACTGGGTTCCTATCTTTATACTAAAGAGAGGGGTTGGACTACTCTGTGGCCCCACCTATGGGTGGGTCAGGGCAGAGGGTGGCTACACCCCTTTCCCTTTGTCCAGTTCGCGCCAAAGCAGGGGCTGCAAGCCCCTGATCCGGTTTGAACTGGGGTATGCACTAGGGACACCAAATGTGCCCCCAGTGCAGAACTTCAAAGCACCCGAAAGTGCTCCCGCCCAGCCCCAATACACATTATCCTGTCTGGGGAGGTGGTCACACCTCCCTGGGACAGGAAACCTATTGTCCAGGCCTCCCCTGCCGGAGTTTCGTCCAGCAGCAGGAGGCCAGACTTGTGTCTGTGGCAGCAGCATCCATTTTGTGATGCCAGGGCTCTGGAAAGAAGTTACCGGGCTAGCCAGAGTTAACATGTCTTTCCCTCTAGAAGGGTGGAATGCTACCCCCGCCGCCAGGATTGGCGGGGGGTAGTATTCCAAGATGTTTGACACCAAACACGACATGTTTAGGTGCAGCCATTCCAAAGTTAGCATTTTACCGCGAGGATATAATGCGCTTAAGAGTATATGGTCAGGCTGCACTACAAACAGCATCAGAGATGGTCTCCGAACGCTGCAGAGGGGCCCTGCTCATGCAGGGGCACCCTCTCACATAGGAACCATGCACTCTGCCTTTAGGATTGATAAGGCCTGCCTTAGGAGTGACTTATAGGTTTATATGTGTGTATGTATTTAGTGATATAGGTAACCTATATCACAGTAAGGGGTGCATGCACCACCTTACCCAGGCTGCAGTAGCAGACCTCTGGTGTCAGTTTGGATGGCCTTCCAGGGGTGGCATAATACATGCTGCAGCCCCTGGCAGGCCTCTGAGGTACCTATGCCCTTGGTACATAGTATACCATATACTAGGGACTTATAAGGGCACTCCAGATCCCAATCAGTGATGTGCCTAAGGCACATGGAAACCATTTTAGAGAGGAAGCAGCTAGGCTGGGGTTCTGATTAGCAGGGCCCCAGCCAGACTAATGTCGAAAAACAGTGAAGCATCAGCAAAAAGTGGGGGTACCCATGTGAAGCAGATCCTACTCTCCTACACAACCCCCCAAACGTAGGGACATTAAACTAACCTTGCCCAGTTAAGTCTTCATGTTCTAAGTGGAAATACCTAGAGAGTCCATCTGCATTGGCATGGTTACTCCCAGGTCTATGTTCCACTGTAAAGTCCATCCCCTGTAGGGAAATGGACCACCTAAGCAGTTTGGGGTTTTCACCCTTCATTTGTTTTAGCCATAAGAGGGGCTTATGGTCTGTCTGAACCAGGAAGTGTGTACCAAACAAGTATGGCCTCAACTTCTTCAGAGCCCAGACCACAGCAAAGGCCTCCCTCTCTATGGCTGACCAACGTTTCTCTCTAGGGGTCAGCCTTCTGCTAATAAAAGCTACTGGCTGATCCTGACCTTCTTCATTCAATTGTGACAGTACAGCCCCTACCCCCAATTCAGATGCATCAGTTTGAACAATGAACTTCTTGGAGTAATCAGGACTCTGTAGAATGGGAGCAGTGCACATGGCCTGCTTCAGGTCATCAAATGCCTTTTGACAGCTAACTGTCCACTGAACCTTTTTGGGCATTTTCTTAGAAGTTAAGTCATTCAGGGGTGTCACTATTGATCCATACCCCTTGACAAATCTCCTATAGTACCCAGTCAGGCCTAAGAAGGCTCTCACCTGAGTCTGGGTAGTGGGAGCAGTCCAGTCCATGATGGTCTGGATCTTGCTCTGCAAAGGTTGAACCTGGCCTCCACCCACAAGGTGGCCCAGGTACACAACCTGACTCTGCCCTATCTGGCACTTAGTGGCCTTGATAGTCAGGCCTGCCTTTTGCAGGGCCTGTAAAACATTCCTGAGGTGGACCAGGTGATCCTCCCAGGTGGAGCTAAAGACAGCAATATCATCTAGATATGCTGCACTATAGGCTTCCAGACCTGTGAGAACTGTATTCACCAGCCTCTGGAAAGTGGCAGGTGCATTCTTCAGACCAAAGGGCATTACCACAAATTGATAATGCCCACTAGGGGTTGAGAATGCTGTTTTGGGCTTTGCAGTATCAGCTAGTCTGATCTGCCAGTAGCCAGCTGTTAGGTCAAATGTGCTGAGATATTTGGCAGAGGCCAAAGTATCTATGAGCTCATCTGCCCTGGGTATTGGATGGGCATCAGTCCTAGTGACTGCATTGAGACCCCTGTAGTCCACACAAAACCTCATCTCTCTTTTTCCACCACTGGTGTGAGGTTTTGGTACAAGGACCACTGGACTAGCCCAAGGGCTATCTGAGGGTTCAATAACTCCCAATTCCAACATTTTCTGGACTTCAGTCCTGATACAGTCCCTGACATGGTCAGGTTGCCTATAAATCTTGTTTTTAATAGGCAGACTGTCCCCAGTGTCCACTTCATGAGTGCACCAGGTGGTCTGACTGGGTGTCAGTGAAAACATATGTCTAAACTGATTGAGGACTTGCCTGCAATCAGTTTGTTGCTGGGTAGTGAGGCTGCCTGCCAAGGCTACACCATCAACTGACCCATCGTCAGGGTTCTGTGAGAGCAGATCAGGGAGTGGGTCACTCTCTTCCTCCTGCCCTTCATCAGTAGCCATGAGCAAGCCCATGTCTGCCCTGTCCACATATGGTTTTAACCTGTTGACATGGAGAACCCTGTGGGGACTCCTGGGTGTTCCTAGGTCCACTAAGTAAGTGACCTCACCCTTCTGCTCAACAATAGTGTGGGGTCCACTCCATTTGTCTTGGAGAGCTGCTGGGGCAACTGGCTCCAACACCCACACCTTCTGTCCTGGCTGGTAAACAGTCAGAACAGCCTTTTGGTCATGCCAGGCCTTTTGAAGTTCCTGGCTAGCCTCAAGGTTTTTGGTTGCCTTTTTCATGTACTCAGCCATCCTGGAGCGGAGACCAAGTACATAGTCCACTATATCTTGCTTTGGGGGCTTGAGAGGTAACTCCCATCCTTCCTTCACCAAGCACAGTGGACCCCTCACAGGGTGGCCAAACAGAAGTTCAAAAGGGCTGTAACCAACCCCCTTCTGAGGCACCTCCCTATATGCGAATAAAAGGCAGGGCAAGAGTATGTCCCATCTACGCCTAAGCTTTTCTGGGAGCCCTTTAATCATGCCCTTCAAGGTTTTGTTGAATCTCTCAACTAAACCATTGCATTGTGGGTGATAGGGTGTGGTGAACTTATAAGTCACTCCACACTCCTTCCACATTGCTTTTAAGTACCCAGACATGAAGTTAGCACCCCTGTCTGAGACTACCTCCTTAGGAAAGCCCACTCTTGAGAAAATTCCCAGGAGGGCCCTTGCCACCACAGGTGCTGTAGTGGTCCTGAGGGGAATAGCTTCTGGGTACCTGGTGGCATGATCCACTACCACCAGGATAAACCTGTGCCCAGAGGCTGTTTGGGGATCCATGGGACCAACAATGTCAATCCCTACCCTTTCAAAGGGCACCCCCACCACAGGTAGTGGTATCAGGGGGCCTTTGTAGTGCCACCTGCCTTGCCACTGGCTTGGCAGGTTACACAGGAGCGACAAAACTCCTTGCTGTCTTCAGACATGTGGGGCCAGTGAAAGTGAGGGACAATTCTGTCCCAAGTCTTGTTCTGGCCCAGGTGACCTGCTAAGGGAATATCATGGGCTAGGGTCAATAGGAAGCCCCTGAACTTCAGAGGTATAACCAACCTCCTGGTAGCACCAGGCTTGGGGTCTCTACTCTCTGAGTACAGGAGTCCATCATCCCAATACACTGTATGGGGACCACTAGCTTTCCCAGCAGCAGCTTGCTGTCTGAGGGGTTCAAGGGAGGGGCAGCTCTGCTGCTCCTGGCTCAGATCTGCCCTAGAAGGTCCCCCTGTCCCCAAGAACTCAACCTGGTCAGGTTCAAGTTCCTCTGGGACAGTTCCTTCTTCAGGGCTGAGATCATCCCCTCAAGGGACTGATCTTCCTCCTGAGCCAAGGGGAAGGCACTGCCTTAACCCTACTACTCCTCCTCTTGGAAGGCACTTGGTCCATTCTTCCAGAATCCAAGGCCTGTTCAGTGCTAGACATTTTGGCTTGTGACCTGGTCACAGCAAACACATCTGCAGGGATCCCCAGCATTTCTGCATGGGTCCTGAGCTCCACTTCTGCCCAAGCAGAAGTCTCTAAGTCATTGCCAAGCAAGCATTCGACTGGTAGGTTTGCACTCACCACAACCTTCTTAAGGCCAGTTACCCCTCCCCAGGAGAAGTTAACAACTGCCAGAGTATGGTCTGTTCTGACATTGCTAGCATTGGTCACTTGGTACATCTCACCAAGTATAACTTGCCCAGGATTCACAAGGTCTTGTGTCACCATTGTGACACTTGCCCCTGTGTCCCTAAATGCCAAAGCCTCACGTCCATTGATTAAAGGCTGTTGTCTGTACTTGCCCAGATTACTGGGACTCACAGTGGAGGTCACATCCATGCCTCCATCACAGACTAACACAGCCTGAGTCAGTTCTCTGACTAGGTCAGAGCCCAACTCAGTTCCCAGGGTGAACCCTACTAAACCCTTGGCTGGAGCACTTCCACCAACTGTACTAGGGGGAACAGGTGCCTTAGGGGCATTGGTGGATGCTGGACTGGAGTCTTTGGACTTGGTGCAATCACTGGTCCAGTGGGTCTTTTGCTTACAGACCTTGCACGATGGTTTTCTTTGGCCTTTCCCTTTGGTAGACTGTGAATCCCCACCAGAAGAAGATTTTTGGGGGCCTGATGAAGACTTTTGATCTTTACCCTTCTCCCCACCCTTGTCAGAGTTCTTAGCATCTTGCTTCTTGGTTTCCCCACCTTGGTTCTGTACCTTCTGCTTCACCCTGGTTCTGACCCATTTGTCTGCCTTCTTTCCCAATTCTTGGGGAGAGGTCAGATCAGAGTCTACCAGGTATTGATGCAACAGCTGATTTTGACAGTTATTAAGAATCTGCTCCCTCATTATCAGATTGTACAATCCTGAGAAGTCACACACCTTACTGCCCATCAACCAGCCTTCCAGAGCCTTGGCAGAACAATCCACATAGTCTACCCAGTCTTGAGTCTGTGCTTTTTGGGTGTCTCTGAACTTCAACCTGTACTGTTCAGTGGTTAGGCCAAACCCATCAATAAGAGCACTCTTCAAGACCTTGTAATTATCAGCATCCTCCTCTCTAACAGTGAGGAGCTTATCTCTACCTTTGTCAGCAAAGGAGAGCCACAAGATTGCTGCCCACTGCTCCTGAGGGACCTTCTGTACCTTACAGGCCCTCTCTAGAGCAGTTATCCACTTGTGGATGTCATCCCCATTCTGATAGGGAGGGACAATCTTGCTCAGGTTCCTATGGTCATAGGACCTTTCCCCATCTCCAGGGATATTGCTGCCACCATGGGACTCTAGTCCCAACTTTCTTTTCTCTCTAAAGAGATCTAGGGACTCCCTGTCTAAGGCTACTTGCTTCCTTCTGAGTTCAAGCTGAGCTTCCTCATATTGAATCAGCCTCTTTCTTCTCTCATGAGAGGATTCCCTCCTATGAGATGAGACAGAGCTCCCTATTGAGGTGCCAGAGTGGTTAGACTCCTGAGAAGAAGATCTAGACCTTCTGGGCACACTCACAATCCTTCCTGGGGGGACAAAGGGGGCATCATTCTGATCCTCCTCTTCCTCTTCCTCAGGAGGGGTTGGATTATCCAGGTCAGGGCCATTGTCGCCCTCCTGGCCAGTTTCAGAGGGGGAGCTGGGGGTACTGGTACCCCCATTCCCAACCTCATCATCTGCCCCACCCTCAGCTCCTACCCCTTCAGTCCCCAAGGGCTTACTAAGGTCATAAGCCACCAACAACTCCTTGAGGTGTTGGGTGGTGGGGCTTTGGCCTGTCCTTATTTTTCTCAAGTTGCATAAAGCTCTCAATTCCAAGAATGGGAGTGTATCATACTTGGAGGGTGGAAGCTCAATGGCTTCCTGCAAGGATTCTTTAGATCCTACCCTTAAAGACATTACTAGTGTGGTGTGGTGTATGCACTACCTACTCTAGTGTGGCCTACTAAACTCTCTTGAGTTGTAGAAAGGGTTGTGCTATCCCTTAACACACAACTCTAAGTTCAGTAGAACTTACTGTATTCTAAGCTTAAGTTATATGTACCTTAGGTACCTTTAGTGGTTTTCAGTTGATCAATTCAATTGAGATTATCTGGTAAAACAATAGCAAGCTGGAATCCCACACGCTGCACACCAATGTGAGAAGTTGGCCTGGTATATGCTGTCCACTAATTATAGTGGGCACCTTGCACCAGTCCAAACAACCCCTTATTGGAGATAGGTTAAAGACAACCTTATTGAAAGCTATCCTAGTGGTAGCTATGGAGAGCAGCCTTCAGGCTAAGTCTTGAAGGAATGTAAAGCAGCTTGTTTTACCAGTCTATAATCTCTTGAGTGACCAAATGAAAGAGCACCACACCAGGTATATATTCAAAATATATGTATTTATTGCTAAACACACCCCTCTAGTCTCTTTATGAGGCTAGAGTTCAAGTACATAAGTTAGAAGTTATTTAAACACAGTAATAGCACAAATACACGTTTGGGCCCCAGGGGCGTACCAAACCATATACCAATAAAGTGGTATAAGAACCACGACTGAACTAGACACTAGGCCTAGAGCCTCTAGAAGTGCTTGGACCACAAGGAACCACCCAAGGTAGTGACACAGGGGACCCACGGGATACGCGTGCAGTGTAAATACACAACCGCGATACGCCGTTGACTTCTATGGAGAAAGTCGTGATCGGGAAATTAGAGAAAAGGGACACTTAAAAGAGGACTTGGACCAAACCCTTTGAGATCTAGGACTTTGAAGAGTCTCTACCCACGGAGCACCGGAGTACTCGTGTTACCTCACCCAGGGAAGCCGGGTGCATAGGTGCCTTTCGGGGTCGGGTTTCGTCGTCGATTTGAATGGCGATCTGCTGCAAAGTGCTGCTGGCGACCAAGTGAAAAGTGTCCGGGTGGATCCAAGAGTGGATCAGAGTTCTGAAGAACCTGAAAGCAGAGGGGACAGAGTCTGGGTCACTAGCCAGTGACCAGGAAGGCGATGGACAGATGCCCACCGATGTCGAGTGCTTCAGGTGCGTTGACGGTCGTCTTGTCTCTTCAGCCACGAGGTCCAGGAGGCGTTGTCGGCGACCAGGAGCAGGATTCGGGCTGGTACACGATGTCTGTCGAGTGCTGAGGTATCGGCGACCGGATTGGACCCAACAAGCCTTGGCAACGGCAAGTCTCGATGCAGAGGAAGATCGTCGATGGTGCAGACCAGCAAGGTCTGGGGAACTCACCCAGCGAGGGTAAGTGAGGGCAGGCCTGGAGCAACCAGGATGCCAAGTTAGGAAAAGATTGGCCTTCGTTAAGGGCTACTAGCCAACGGGCTAGCGACCGCGAAGGAGCCTCGTGACGCCGCACGTGGATCTGGCTTACAGGACACTCGTGGAGTGGGGGCCAGTGATCTTCGGTGCAGGTGGTGCTGGAGGCTAGGGCTACTCGGAGCCCAAAGCACGACTTCTTGGGAGACCCAGAAGAGGATGCACTTGCAAATGTGCTCGGTGTCCAGGGGTCACGGTCTCAAGTCACCCACGATAGCCACGGGCCTCAGCTTTGCTGGGGACTCAGGGTAGCCTCGGGGAAGTCTGAGAATCCACCTCTGGTGATGCGATGACTTCGGCGTCCGACGGGAGCTTCAGAAATGCGAACCGGACAGATGCTTCTTTGGTGCCTGCCAAGCAGGGGAGTCACTCCTTGACCCCAAGGGAGATTCTTCTGTCCTCTAATCGTGAGTAGAGCGTCGAAGGTCCAGGATTCAGTTTCAGAGTTTCGTCCAGGGATAATCTAAAGTCCTAAGGACTGGGTTCCTATCTTTATACTAAAGAGAGGGGTTGGACTACTCTGTGGCCCCACCTATGGGTGGGTCAGGGCAGAGGGGTGGCTACACCCCTTTCCCTTTGTCCAGTTCGCGCCAAAGCAGGGGCTGCAAGCCCCTGATCCGGTTTGAACTGGGGTATGCACAGGGACACCAAATGTGCCCCCAGTGCAGAACTTCAAAGCACCCGAAAGTGCTCCCGCCCAGCCCCAATACACATTATCCTGTCTGGGGAGGTGGTCACACCTCCCTGGGACAGGAAACCTATTGTCCAGGCCTCCCCTGCCGGAGTTTCGTCCAGCAGCAGGAGGCCAGACTTGTGTCTGTGGCAGCAGCATCCATTTTGTGATGCCAGGGCTCTGGAAAGAAGTTACCGGGCTAGCCAGAGTTAACATGTCTTTCCCTCTAGAAGGGTGGAATGCTACCCCCGCCGCCAGGATTGGCGGGGGGTAGTATTCCAAGATGTTTGACACCAAACACGACATGTTTAGGTGCAGCCATTCCAAAGTTAGCATTTTACCGCGAGGATATAATGCGCTTAAGAGTATATGGTCAGGCTGCACTACAAACAGCATCAGAGATGGTCTCCGAACGCTGCAGAGGGGCCCTGCTCATGCAGGGGCACCCTCTCACATAGGAACCATGCACTCTGCCTTTAGGATTGATAAGGCCTGCCTTAGGAGTGACTTATAGGTTTATATGTGTGTATGTATTTAGTGATATAGGTAACCTATATCACAGTAAGGGGTGCATGCACCACCTTACCCAGGCTGCAGTAGCAGACCTCTGGTGTCAGTTTGGATGGCCTTCCAGGGGTGGCATAATACATGCTGCAGCCCCTGGCAGGCCTCTGAGGTACCTATGCCCTTGGTACATAGTATACCATATACTAGGGACTTATAAGGGCACTCCAGATCCCAATCAGTGATGTGCCTAAGGCACATGGAAACCATTTTAGAGAGGAAGCAGCTAGGCTGGGGTTCTGATTAGCAGGGCCCCAGCCAGACTAATGTCGAAAAACAGTGAAGCATCAGCAAAAAGTGGGGGTACCCATGTGAAGCAGATCCTACTCTCCTACACATGTTTCTACCCATTTTCTAATATGAACAAGGTGATGGGCATTCCTCAGTGCTAACCAGTAAAAGGATCCCTAATCAGCTAAAAGTCACACCTTCATGCAAGTGACAGAGGAATTTGCTAGTTTTATCATGAGGGAAATACCAGCCCAACTGTGGGCAGATGCTTACACCATGGTCAGAACCAAGGGGGGGGCATCTCCTGTAGTCACACTTTTATCAAGGCGCAGTGTGTCTGCCGTTTCTCCTACAGTATTGGCTTGTGAGAGACAAGCAAGAGATAAACAAGCTGGGACAAGAAATACCATTGAATAAGAAGTAAACAAATGAGAATGACAATAAAGCCAACCAATGGTAAGCAATGTGAGGGCTCCATCCAATTGCATTGGTAAGCCCACAGTAGGCCTTTTGCAACCAGACAGATTGTACTGTCGGGTAGACTTGTTATGTTATGTTATTTGGATTTATAACGCGCACAGCTACTCATGATTGTCCCGGCGCGATGTCTTAAGGGGAGCAGGAGACTAGCAGACGAAAAGATGCGTTTTAAGATTTTTCTTGAATGCTGACAGGTCTTCAATATTGCGTAAAACCAGGGGAAGTGCATTCCACGCTGCCGCAGCCCTTCGAGTCAGAGACCTGCCTCCCAACCTCTGGAACTGAAATCGGGGAACCCTGCGCAACAGTCTAGTGGGCACGTAGAAGGTAAAGCGCTTTTGCAGATAAGATGGACCAATGCCATGTAGAGCACGGTGGGCTAGGACCAGCGATTTGAACTTTACCCGTTCCGCTACGGGAAGCTAGTGAAGGGAGCGCAAATGGAGCTGCACGCTATGTCTGGTGGAAATACCCAACAGAAGTCTGGCTGCCGAGTTCTGGACTACCTGAAGCTTTTTGATCAGGTAGCCAGGAATGCCAATGTAAAGTGCATTGGCATAATCCAGCAGTGACAGGATGAGGGCACATATGACCGTTTCTCTAGCTGCTTGAGGCAGGAGAGAAAAGAATTTTCTTAAAGTCTTGAGAAGGCCACAGCAAGTACCGGCCAGCTTTGTAATGTGAAAAGAGAAAGAAAGACTCTTATCAAACCATATCCCCAGGTTCTTTGCCGGCTTCCCTTCAGAGGAGGGCAGGGGAAAATCAGGTGGCCACAGAGCTTCCCGGAACCTGGGGGGGGAATTTTCCAAACAGGAGAATCTCCGACTTCTCCTCGTTGCATTTTAGTTGAGCACCAGCGAGCCACCTGAAGATGGAAGATAGACAGTGATGAACTGAGGTGACAGAATTGTCATCACTGTCCCAGGTAAAGAGCAGCTGAGTGTCATCAGCGTAGGCCATCACCTTAGCTCCCAAACTCTCAGCCAGATAGACCAGGGGGGTCACATAAATGTTAAAAAGAAGGGGACTGAGGGCGGACCCCTGAGGAACTCCCGTAGTCACATCCTGATGAAGAGAGGAAGATGGAGGCAGCCAGATCTGCTGGGCCCGACCCTCAAGAAAGGACCTGAGCCAATTCCAGGCCGTCCCCGCCACCCCTATCCTGGCGAGAAGTGAGAGGAGAAGACAGTGAGAGACCATTTCGAACACCGCCGAGAGGTCAAGCAAAATCAATGCTGCTCTCCCTCCGGCGTCCAAGCACTCCCAGATGGCCTCCACCAGTACAGAAACCAATAACAGTCAAAAAAAAAAAAAAAAAAAACCCAACCTGTCTTGCAATAATATAGAAATTGTCCGTCAGGATCACAGTAAAGTAATAATCTCGCTAAACCAACAACAACCCAGTTCCCCTGAACAAACTAGAGGAAATTAATTAGTCAAAAAATATATAAATCTTATTTTATTTATATAATAGTCTTTGATATTCACAGTATTTATATCAAGGTTAGAACCAAAATGACATAAGACATAATTTTATAAATGCAGAAATAAAACAAATAAGTCAGGTCCCACATTCACACACTACAGACATTCACAAATGCACACATACTCAAACAATCTCACCACTCAAAAGAAATTTATCACATAAAAAGATAATCCAAAATACAACATATTCAAAACAATATCTATCGTGCGTCCTCTCCTTGAAAGGTAGTAACAAATTCTGGGGGCACGAAGTTGTCCAGCGCCAACGCGCGTTTCGGTGTCTTAACCCAATGCGGGTCACACCTTCATCAGGGCGAGCAAATCAAAAGTGGGACCCAACAACAGAACCACCTTGATGTAGAGTGTCTAGGTAAATAGCCTTGGAAAATAGCCTTGAGTAGACAAGATTAGGTTGAGACCAGCTCAATCCGAAAAATCCGTATGGAAAACGGCATACCATAAACATAAAGACTTCTTAAACTCCGAAATCGGAGTCAGTTTTAGTATTGCGTGGCAAAAATGATCCGAATTCCAAGAGTGGGGCGTTCATACGCGCATAAATAGTCAGATGTTCCTCATCACATAGTATAAATAGCGAATTTCAGTGCACGGCGTCCTCCAACGTCTGGCAGGGCGGAAAGCTCCCGAAGACTGGCTTCGGGAGCTTTCCGCCCTGCCAATACTAAAACTGACTCCGATTTCGGAGTTTAAGAAGTCTTTATGTTTATGGTATGCCGTTTTCTTAGCAAGATTATTACTTTACTGTGATCCTGACGGACAATTTCTATATTATTGCAAGACAGGTTGGGTTTTTTTTTTTTGACTGTTATTGGTTCTTGTACCCCTGTCCGACCTGTCTGTTATCCTTTTTCAGGGGCCCCCTTGTTTTAGCGGTTACTCCACCAGTACAGATTCCGTGCTGTGAGCTGCTCGGAACCCTGACTGCGCGGGGTGCAACAAACCCTCTCTTTCGACAAACTCAGTGAGTTGTTTGGTAACAACCTTCTCACACACCTTGGCCAGACCGGGTAATAGAAAGACAGGCCTGTAGTTCCCTGGACTACGAGTGTCAGATGATGGCTTTTTTATGAGTGGTAAGATCTTGGCCTGTTTCCAGGATGCAGGGACGCTAGCTGTCTGGACTTAACCTACAAAGCACAATCTAGACCACTCCCTCTCCCAAAACACCATTGAGACGACTGCAAAGAATCAAATCTAGAATCCCACTCTATCCAAATCCCTCTAAAGAACCACATCTGCGCCCCCTCCCCCTTTACAAGGCCTATATGCGAGTGGTTGTTGATGTAGCTTTAGGCTTCAGGAGTCCATGTCGCTCCAGTTCACATTCCACTCATGCTGATCCAGTTCTAACGGCTTCTGCTTGCTTGGAAAGAAGCCCAGAGGCAGGCACCTTAGCCACTGCTGATTGTATGTGTCATTCAAATAGAGTGCAAGAGCTTGTTTCAGAAGCTGTGTAAAGAAAACATTATAGCTGTTTAGACTCTTCTCAGAGCCCTCCTCCTGCTCCCATGCCGACCTGTACCCAGTACTGGAAAAGCAGAGCCATGGGATGGTGATAGAGGTAACACCCATCTCTACAAAATGGTTTACTGGAGAAATCTATGTGCTGGTGTTTACAGGCAAGCATGCACATGTAAGCACATACAAGGCATACACACAAGCCTTTGCACATGCACTCACTCAAGCATGTGCGCTGATGCGCACCCATAAATTATGTTTATGCCTACACACGTGAACACTAACACAGTTATTCTCGTTGTTGGCTCCCTGGACTGGGGAGACTCCAAGTCCCAGTTTGCATCTGAGGAGGAGGGGCCGCTTCCCGCAACGCCGCATCAGCGCTTTAAATTGCCTTTCATCTTCCTGTGCAACAGGACGAGGTTGGCCTTGTTGTTGGCGGCCTGGACTGGGGAGACTCAAAGCCCCAATCTGCATCTGAGGAGGAGGGGCCGCTTCCTGCAACACCGTATCAACGCTATAAAGTGCTTTTCGTCTTCCTGCGGGAAACAGTTGATCTCGTTGTGGCGGCCTGGACTAGGGAGACTCCAAGTCTTTATTTATTTTTATTTAGAGTGTTTTATAAAGCGCACACATGACCCATGGGTTTCAGAGCGCTGTACATAGGGTTGAAAGAGCAAGATGAAAGGTATTGACAGATAAATCAAAGTAAAGAGTCACAATGGGCTGTTGCAACACATAGCACAATTATACAACAGTTGGTCCATTAATATTCCATTAGTCTTCATTGTTCTAGCAACTTCGTGGTGGGTATTTGCTCCTGCTCTGAAACTCTTCGGATCCAGGTACCCCGAGGAGCAGAGGTTTCGAGGGTTCTCCTGTAAACGACGTGTCTCTGATCCATCTAAAAGTTGCTGTCCTTGATACAATCCTTGTGTCCTAGGACTCCGAAGACCATGCAAGGAATCTATTCATTAATATCTTTTTTACCTCTTTTTTTGGACAAGAGGGTCGATGGGTTAGAGCGTATCTAGGGTGGTAAGGAGTTCCAGACCCTTGGCGCTGCCCCGGAGAAGGATCGTGTGTACGTTTTTTGTTTTCGGAATCTAGGAGGTTCAAGCCTGAGAGAGTTAGCACTTCTTGGGTAGCGGCTGCCACCGGAGATTCGAATCTTTTCTGCCAGGTAACTTGGTTCTTTGAAATGTAATGCTTTGTGTGTGAGGCAGACAATGTGTATAAAGACTTGAACTGTGCTTAATCTTTGTGCCAGACTATTACTTATTATTTGGTTACGGTCATGCATATATTTATACCCGGTGCGCTGAGAGATTGTGCCTGCGTGCCGTAGCTGTTCGGTTATTCAGGTTATAAAACTGAATTACACATCTATAATTAGAAGAAAGGGTACATAGGGCCAAGTTCATGTAAGGGCTCCAGTGGGGTGTATTCCTGTTGAGGGGAAGTGAAGGGGGTGAGGTATCTTATTTAATCTTTATATCATTTCCAGAACTCAATGAGGAACACAATCTGAGTTTGACTATAAGGTATTATAATTGCCTCTGGCTTCTTGGCAATATGGGGAAGCGGGAGGTGGTAGAACCTGCACAAGGGATTGTGAAATACAGCAAAGCTACTCAGCAAATTGACAGTCAAACCTTAAGTGAGATTGATCAGCTAATTGAGAAGGTGGAGTCCACTATAGGGGCTGTTACCGCTCAAAATGAGAGTTGCTGCCACCAAAGTTCGAAAGTGTCCCCAAAAGATTTTGTTATTTTTAAAAAACAGTGCTACCACTCTCTACCCAATGCTTATCACCTGCCCAATTAGAAGTAGAAGATGTAGTGCCATCTCCAGGTACACCAATAGTATGTCAAAATAGGTTTCTACCCCTGATGGAGAAGGAGGGAGAAACTATAGTCACATCTGTTATTGATAAGAGATCACTGGGGATGGGTCAAACACACCCTACTTCATCGACCTCTGACATGGCTATCCATCTCCCTCTTATTATGGAACTGAAAGCTGAGGTGGGAGAGTTGAAACAGATGCTAGGTCTTCTCATGGGTAAAATGGATCCGATTTTGACTTTAAGGGGGACATTGCATGAGACAGCAAGCAGTAAAGGTGGCAGCCACTTGTTTTACCATTCTGAAATGGCTGAAAAAAATCATCTGGATGCTACCCTGTTCCACCCAAAGGACCGTAGGCCAAGCACTCGTGACTTCAAGATTGGACTACGGTAACATCCTCTATCTAGGGGCCAACAAGGAAGTGTTACGGAAACTGCAGGTAGTGCAGAATTCTGCTGCCAGGCTACTTTGTCATATCCCCAAAACTGCTTCTATCTCTGGCTCCCTGCAAGAGCTTCATTGGCTATAGGTCGCTAACCGCGTTAAATTCAAAGCCTTACCCTATATGTTTAAGATCAAGTCTGGAACTGCCCCACAATATCTGCAAGATTTGGTTCATCCTTATCAACCTCCACGTCTGTTACGCTCCACTTCTCAGGGGTAATGTTTGGTTCCCAGGGTTAAACTCTCACGAATGGGTGGTCGCTCATTTGCCTGTTTGGGCCCAACCCTTTGGAACTCCCTCCCCATGTCACTCAGGAATGAAACAATTTATGTGAACTTCCGTAAATGCCTAAAGACGTGGTTATTCAATCAGTAATTTCTAGTTCTCTGTTCCTTCAGGCTGGCGCTGGGAAACCCTTTTTGGGTAGCTGTGCGCCTTACAAAATCAATATAACATAACATAACATTGCTGCAACAAGGTGGGCCACAGAGGCCTAGTATTGGAAACGCAAGAGTAGCTACCTCACTAGCACCAGCATTTAGGCCTATTAACTCTAGGAAGAGCTTGCTGAGGCCAACTTATTTGACCCAAGTAGCAACTAGCCAACCAAAGACCGATGCTTAATCCTGATACCCCAAGACCCGGCAGTAAAAACAGAAACACTGCCCTTACTCCGGTTGGTGAAAGAGAGGGTTTATTCAAGGGGGGGGAATCGTCTAAATAACCATCCCAAGATCGGGTTTCAATTGGCGATGATTAACGTCCCCAAATTGTCAGACCCTTTGAACTTTGAAGATGAGGAGTCAATAAAAAAACAAAGTAGTCCACTGGATGAGACATACCAGGGAATGTTATTCAGTTATCAGGGATGACATCATGGGGGCTAGAAGATGTTCCAATGTTGCTATTCCCTTTGATACAATTGAATTCGTGTTTATGGATAAGCATATCGTCGATGGCCTTGTCACATTAGACATCCGGTCCTGCCCCCCTAAAAACTCAAGTATACAGTTTAAATATATAGGTGCAGGAGGAAGGGCACTGAAGCAAACTGGTGAAACTGTCCACTTGCCAGATCTGGGCTTGATAACAATGACTGACTTGGAGATGGTTTAGGTACTTTCTCTTATCATCAATTACAAAGAAAAGGGGCAAATGTAGGCACATACGTGTGTAATAACTATCACGTGCTGTTACTGGGAGGGCTAAGAGCATGTAGACTAACGAGGCAGTTGGAGGCTCTACCGGCTGAGGAGGTGGAAGAACCCGCAGAGAACCCTAACATACTAAGATTTACAGATACGCAGATATTCCAGGAAAATAGTAATTGTTCTCATTTAGGAAGGAGACATGAAGGGAAACTATTACTTCCTGCTAATACTCCGAGGACCTATCCCTTTGAGTATTCAAGCAGACTCCATTGAGGGTACTGATTGTCTATATATTTGTCCCCTTATGTATATATGTTAGGTATGTTAACCACGTTTCATCGACAACCTCACTAATTTCTTGGCATGTCGCAGGATTTAAGGTTAAGCTGATACTTCCCTTTTGGTGTCACTTTATCCATAATTATGACATATGCTTCTTTCAAGAAACTTGGTGCACAAGCCCTGTGCATATACTGGGGTTTTGACATATTTTATCCCGGCAAAGAGTAGCAAGGGGGGTGGGGGGGAAGGTGGATTGATCACATGGGTTGTCCTCCCTGAATTGCAAAATCCGACAATTGAAAATTGATAGTGAGGCTATATTAGGTATTGAAGTAAGTTGCAGTAGAAAGTCTATTGTGTCACTATTTAATATTTATGCAAGAGGGGAAATGGGTGGGGCTGCCTCGCCAACAATTCAATCCTTGGAAGCCTTCTTTTTTTTTTTGTAAACAAACTTTATTGATCATTTGAAAAATGAGGCATTGTACAAAATACGTGCTGGCTCCACCGGACTAGCCAGCGAAAATACATTTATGATACATATCCAGTTCGAGGTTACTATGTGTATGTCCATGCTCCGACTCCAGCGCTTCAGTATTAGATGTTGGCTGAGCACATGCCTACAAACAAGACAATAAATAATGCAACCCCCCTCCAAACAATAACTACCCCCGCCCTCTATCCCCCTTCCCTCCCCTCCCCCAGGCGTGTCTTGAGTTATTAAGCACCCGCACCCTTCTTCGGGATATCGTCCAGTTGTTCCTGTCTAAACCATTTAGACTCTGAGAGTCCTACTTAGACTTCCGCTGGGAACCCATTCCGCAGTCCTCCCGTCTCTCCATCTATGTATCGTAATACATGAAATTACCCGTACGCCCCGACTATTCTCGTTCTCACTCTTCTGAGATGTCATTGAGCAGCTTCAATTGCAATGTTAAAGCCTCCAATGCCCTGGCTGCTTCTAGTGCCTTCTCACTCCCACTTCTCCTAGCATTTCGTAAGCGGACCGTTCCTTCTCTACCTGCCCAACGCTCAAATTCTCTTCTCCATCTAAGTATGCTGGGACCCCCCCCTCGCTTTCCAATGACTTGTGATATCTCGTTTTTCTAGTACTAGGCCTTGTGTAGTTCCTATATTCCCTATACAGGATCTGCGCGTTTGGATAACATAAACTGTGGGATTGGTGGTGGACTGATTCCGTGCACCCCAACCGGATACGTTAGCCTGTCTGTATTAGCTAGCTCACAGTGCCACTATAATCTCCTCTTATCAAGGAGAGAATAGATTCTGGCAACCTCAGAACATGACAACCCTGATCCCTCAGAATCGTGGAAACAATATACTACCTTTCGCTCAGTCACTCGTGCTTACTTAGTTTGTCTCAGAGAGGTACACAGAATAAACAGGCTGGGCATTTTCAATAAGTATTTATTGAACAGTTGTTATTCTAGTGTAGAATAGATGAGCTGCAACAACCAATAGACAGTAGCAGAGATATATGATTAGCAGTACCACAAAAGTAAAGGGATGGTATAATTCTACCATCTTGCAGAAATCATGAATATATACAAGTACATAAAACACATGATAAAAAGTGCGTACTCCTACAATGCCTCCCTAACTAGATGTACCTAAATGTACCTAGCATCTGTGTAGGTGTTAAGCCAAGAATCCCTCTAGGATCTAGTCAACCCCATTACCTTAGAATGAGAGAATATGGGACCCCGTCCTGGTCTCGAGTTGGACACCCCGCGAGGGATGTTAGACCACCGCGAGCTGGAGCGTCTGCATGCAGGAACCTCAGCGTCTCTGGTCAGTGTGTCAGCCGGGAAGTCTCGGTCTCCTCTATCTTCCTAAGCAAGATGTGCTGTATATATACCCATAGGTCTCCCCAGGGGTCATACCTTGCTGTGTTACTGTGTCGGCCTAAAGGATGACGTTGGGCCTGAACTTTATACAGAGATATTATACAGGAGATGGTAATCCTACTGTTAGTCCTGCTGTGCTTCCAAGAAGGCTCATGCATAATGTATGATAATCGAACCAGGGAAAAACCTGCGTTCTGAATGCAGAGTGATATCTAGGTAAAAGGTCAGTACCCAAGAACCGTTGTGTGTAATGTAGGGAAGAATATAGGTGAAAGGTTACAAGGTTACCTGCGCCTATATAGGGTACCTATATGGAATATAACACCCACTCCTCTTCCGACTGGACGACATATGTAACTTATTACCGTACTACTAGGCTAACGCATATTAGTATAGATTTATAAAACATTGATTATGCTAAAAAAATGTTAAAAATAATGCAAGCCATAGCTCTAAAGTGTCCATAATTATAGTCCAAAGCACTATAAGCATTAAAAAGCCATGTATGCCCAAAAAATTAAAGGAATGTCAATTTTTGTTTTTGAGTTCAAATTTGAGCTTATTTAAAAAAGGGCGAATTTCTTCCCAGCACACGACGAGCCAAATGAGTCAAATGTTTGTGTCCTGGCTGGTAGACGCAACATTTCCGTTGCTTGCTTCCGCCGTAGACGGCCCCTGTAACACCTCGCAGAGTATGTCAATTGAGCACAGATGATGTTCCACGCTGTCCCCAGCCGGTGCTGGGCCAGCCTGTGCGCCATCCAAAGCCTGGGTGTCAGTGGAGGAGCCGGTGTTCATACCAACAGGTGCAGTTACTACCTGCGGTGGCTTAAGGAATGCCGCCATCAACATTGGAATGCGCTGAGGACACTGCAGAACATGGGCTGTTATCGGGTCCAGTAACGCATTCACGTCCGGTTGCGCACATGATGGGAGTGTCAAACACAGGTCTAACACGCATTCTTCTCCGCAAAACAGGCATCGGAGGACAGGTAAGATGCAGTCCATCCAGACTGGTCGAAATGACAAGAACCAAGATGCACTTAGTTCTCTTAGGCGAGGTGTGCCCAGATGTTGTACCATGCGGTCACGGTATTTACGCTCCAGGAGTGCTTTTTCCATCTCCTTGGTGACAGGGACGTCCATTGCGTAGCAAATATAAAACAATCAGGATACCTGCTGCTAGGAACAGGATGAGCGGAAGTCCTCCAAAGATGCTTCCAAACACGGAGTGTATGAAGTTTGGGATAACTCCAAGGACCGTCTGAAAGGTGCTCAGAAGTCCAGAACCTATGGTCTTAAATAGGTGGACTATGCCTGCCGTATCAGACATGTTAAAGATACGATTGACCATTTCTGCGAAATGGAAAGGGCAGTTTGTATGAATTAGCACCTGTTTCTCTGCCGAATACCTTGAGATCTGGAGATCAAAAGCCTCTCGAGCGGAGGTTAAGGGCACAGACTTCTGTAGAAGCATGGCTTTCATTCTGCTTAGAGTATCAAACCGTATTAAGGAAACATTCAGTGAAGGCCATAACGGCGCCTCCCTGACTGTGTGTCGGTGGAAACAATACTTGCATACAACAAGCAACCCTGGAGCTCACGGTTATGAGATATGCGATGCCCGGGAGCATGCCGCAGCAGCCTTGACTGTTAAGCATCAAGTAACTCCCATTTGAAAGCAGCCTGAATGCTGGAGTAATCACTGCAGCTGGGGCACCCCTCAAATGGCAGGACAGGTTTGCTACAGAACCATTACAAGCCCCGTGCAGCATTAGATCCTGGCATATGAGTGATCCACTTAAAGCGTTCTCACAGTTTGTACCGCTCAGAAACACTTCTCGATCCCCACTCCGGCATCGAAATCTGTATGGTAATACCCATGATTCCTTAATGTATTCCTTACCCATTTCGTCATATCTGCCTACTTGCTTTTGTTCAAGGCAATACTGAAACTGAAAAGTAGTGACAGGTAGAGTTATGTGGCCATGGATTAGCCATTCTGTGGATGGTGATTCTGCCACTGTAAATGCTAATCTATCCAGTTTTTCGATACGCAGCATTGTATATTTTGCTCCCCTTTGTGCCATTTCTATCTGTTTATCTGTTAGATTGTATTCAGAAAACAGAGGCGTACTGCTGATATAACGCCAAGGCACGTAGCCTGCACGCAAAGATTGCAGGGTCCCGCTTAATAACATAATAGAACGTAATTGAGATTGCCCGTGTAATATGGCCAAATCTTGTTCTAGTATGTCTATCGCAGAAGATACAATGTTGCCTAAGGAATATATCCTGGAGGTCAATGTAGTTAACCCATTGTTTACCACTGCTAGAGATTTTTCTAGATTTATACGATCTATTTCACGTAACCTCTCTGCGGCCTCTTGTTGTGATATTTTCCATATTTCATTGTAGACAGCATAATAGAAACATTTCTGACGTGGCTGCCTGGGACCCAATAAAAAATCCCCGAGATCCACATCCTGAGATAGTAAGGATAAGTGTTGTTTCACCTTTGTGAGTGTTGAGGGTTTTAGCCAATCAAGGCACAACTTCCCAACACTGTAAGATGTCACTACCCCTGGATGTTGTCTCTGTACATAACGTGGATCTGGCCTATGGATACTAAACCCTTCAGCTTTACCCATGAATCTTGCCTGACAACTATTAGTGTCTGTGGGCCAAATCAACCACTTTCTCCAATCGGGGTCTGATCTGTTGTATTGTATGATGTCATCTACTGTAATCTCTTTTTGTGATGTTGTGTTATCCCCGGTGTGTGATGGAGTTGGCAACCGAGGCGTGTTCAAGTCTTTGTTCTTGGCTAGTCCAAGGCAAGACGTCTCTTGCACTGTCTCGTTCAAAAACATGATTTTTTGAGTGATGAGGCATGTTCTAAACAAAGCTTCTGTTCCCTGAACTTGCCATTCTCTAGTACCACAGACTGATCTTAAGTCTATGGTGTCTTTCCATAAGTCGAAACCTTGTTCAGACAACTGGGCAATAAAGGAAGCAGAGTAAATCTGTTTGGTGGTTATTAACATATTTTTCTGTGCTGTTGTTGGTGCAACCTTATAAAAATATGAGGCTGGGTCAGACATATTGAACCCTGAAAAATATGGAAACTTTTGTGTAAATGTTTTTGAACTGCCTTTCGGCGGTGTTGGACAATGTTCCCATTGGTGGTATGTGAACACAGGTCTAGGATTTGCAGATTTATGCAGAAAGTGATGACCATAGTGTTGATAACAATACATAGTTTCGAAATCTGATGTGCTTTCCAATGTTTCACTATTAGAAAACATTTTCCAAATCAGACAACATGTTATTAACAGTTTCGAAATCCCAATCATCGGAAAATGCACTTGAGGTAATATCATTCAACGATATTTTAAATAAATGAGGAATTCTTAAAATTTCAGTCAGACCAAATATATCGAAATCAACCTTGTCCCAAACTATACCATCAGGTATAGGAACTGCTGTAATGTTCACTGATGACAAGTCTCTTTGTTCTCGATGAGATGATAGGTGTGGTATCAAAAGTAAGTTCACCTTTTGGGCTGCAGAGCTTTGTTGAAGGTATCTTCCATTAACAAGCATACTAAAAACTATTACCAAGCCTACCCAGAAAAGAAAGAAAAGTATCCCGGTGATTACCCATAGTTCTACCCAAGGTGACACCAGGTAAGTGTTTTTAAGAAAGTTCAGAAAGTCTTTTACTTGCTGTTTGCGTGATTTTTTGGCTGGCGTCGTTTCCGGTTCGCTTGGATACAAAGAAAACGTATCAAAGTTTATGAAGTAGCCAGAAGCAGTTCGATCAATTGTTGGTATTGCATCAGGATTTGTAGAAATCGTAGTTTCTTCTTGTCGAGGCATGTTGACGTAGAAATCTGTATTTGGTCGAACAGGGAGTTGTCTTTCATTTTGAGTTTGATTTTGAAATTGAACTTCAGGTTCAAGCGGAACGAGTTCCATAGCATTGTTGCATAGCCCTTCATTCCGTGCAGGGGACTCTTCGAACGTGATGAGTCTTTCCGTTTGAACTTCTTGGATTGTAGCGAGAGGAGGGCGTCTGCTACTTTGGAGTCCACGTCGCCTACTACTCAGTATTGGCCACATAGTGTGGTTTGATTAGGTCGATTGAGACAAATCTTTTCTCCTTTTTTCCGGCAAGAGGCAATAGAAGTACAGTTCTTGTTCCTTCAATTGCTAGAACCTGTACAGGCTTTCTGTATGATGGGCCAAATTCTTTCTTGTCCGCTATCTTCTCTCTGACCAGATCCCCGACTTTTGGGATCCAGACAGGCCTTGCCGTGACTGATTTGACTTCCCCAGTGGCGGTCTGCTTCAGGTGGACATTACTTTGTTGTGTCCTGGATTCATTTAGATCCTGTAAAACAGCCAAACGATCATGGATGTCAAAAGGCTTTTCATCCGCCACTGCGCCTTCACAATCAAGATCAGGTACCCACATTCTTGTCCCAAATAGGACCTCATATGGAGTGGCCCCCCTAGAGAACTTCTTGGCATATCGTTCAATGCTCGCTGTACTTCATACAGATGTTTCACCCAACTCTCACCCGTGCCTAATACTCTCGCTGTTAAAGACTGCTTTAAGTTTTGTTTTTTTCTCTCCACAACCGAATTTCCCTCGGGATGGTACGGAGAGGAGTACCGCAATGCTGCACCCAATCCTCGCATGGCCTCCTTGTAAGCCCGAGAGCTAAATGCAGGGCCCTGGTCAGAATGTAATGTGCCAATTGCGTATGTCCCTATAAAGACTCGCAAATCTTTTATAACAGTTCGAGCGTCAGCCGAGCGTTGTGGCCACACCCATAGGAATCTTGAGCAGGAATCAACTGCAACCATGATATATCTTTAAGCCCCATCTCTTTGTAAGGGGCCGCAGTGGTCCAAGTAAACATACACTAGTGGTTTATCAGATATTAATAATGTTGTTTGTGCTGGACGTGTTATGGTGGAACCTTTCATCTGCTGGCAGATGTCGCATTTCAAGACATAGTCTTTAGTCTGCTTCGTTAACCCAGGCCACCAATAGCGTTGTTTCAATAAAGAAACAGTCACCGTAACTCCTGCATGGGCAGAACCTATCCCTTAGTGTGCTGCTAGAATTAAACCTAACCTACGATCCATGTTTGGAATTACTCTATCCCCCACTCCAGGAATCTGAGCAAATGGAATGTTATTGGCATCTAACTTGTAGGAGTACTTGAGTGGAAACCTTTTTGGTACTGCTCCGCTGTTTTTGCGACAAGCATTGATAGCTACCATAATCTCACCATCTATTCTCATTTTAGAACGAGTGATTGCAGCTACGGAAGCCGTGCGTACAGCCCCCTTTACGGCTTCATCAGCCAATGAATTCCCTTCAACGTGAACGCCATCACGCTGATGACTCAGTGTATGTATCACGTGAGCTCTCGGTAGTTCCGTTTTCAACTCCACTACCTGTTCCCATAGCTTTTTATGCTTAATTGTGCCACCTTTTGCATCTTTGAACCCGTTTTGAACCCAGTATTGCAAATATTCATTGTAAGACTGCACACAGTAAAAGGAATCACACACAATCAGTGTGGGGAATACTCGATCCGTATTTATCAGTGCCAGTATTAGCGCTTTTAACTCTGCCAGCTGTGCCGTGCAGTCTCCTAGAGATTGTGTTTTTGTGCAACTTGGGTGGAACTTTCCATCCCGCATGCGACCTTTAATGATTGCACATGCCGCGCTATATTGTTGCTTACTTCCTGTGGCCGGTTGAGCAGATCCGTCGGTGTAAATTATATATTCATACTGATCTAGAGGCATTATTTCGTTTGGTAGAGGATATTCTTGCTCGTATTGCAGAAATGCTTGTGTCTTTAAATTCGGGTCGTACCTGTATTCTACATCTGGTGCAGTGAGTGAATTAGCCCATTATATCCATCTCGGATGTAAAGATTTAGCATTAGGAATGCTTGCCTTTGTCGCAGCCTCTAAGGCTGGAACCAGAGTCACTACTATTATTCGTTTCCCCTGAGCCAGTGCTCTTTCTCTCACTACAGCAGTCTGTACTGCTGTCAGAATCTTTTCTGTAGATGCGAAGCGCATCTCTGCATTTGTGTACAAATGTGATTTTATGCAATTGGTACTGTCTCACCTTCATTATATGTTAGATAGGTGTACCCAGATTGACACGCAACTAAACGGATCACCAGGTTGCGTACGTTTACGCGTTTCTGTAAGTGTTTGGAAGCTATCATGTCAGCTTGTAAAGAACAAAGTGTATCTGTATGTTCCTGTGTCCATTGTTTTATTGAAAAATCAGGTTTTTATTAAATCGTAGAAAGGTTTTACTCTTTCTGCGTAATCCAAAATGTAAGTTCGACCAAAATTTAGGAATCCCAGGATTTATTGTAAATTTGTTAATGATTTTGGACGTTGGAGCAGCGCGCATTTTTCTAAAAAATTGGCTGCCAGGCTTTTCCCTTCACTTGAAAGCTCATATCCTAAAAACAGGACACTGAGGTGGGCAATTTTTGATTTTTTAAAGTTGAATTTTAGCCCTCGGATGCAAATCGCAGAATTATGGTATTTACTCTGTTCAAGTGTTCCTCTAGGTCATCGTCCGTTAGGTAAATATCATCCACATAGGACAATGCCTCTTCATCCAAATTTTGAAGTAACTCAGTTACTCTGGCCAAAAACAACCCCGGGCTGTTCTTATACTCTTGGGGGAGTCGACAAAATTGATGCTGGGACCCTAGCGCTGAGAATGCTGTTAGATACCTGCTTTCAGGCGCTATATTTTGGCAGAAAAATCCATTTGAGATATCAAGTGTTGTTTTATATTTTTTCCGCACGTTATTCATTAATGCGGTGCTGTGTGCATTTTGGACTGCAAATGTCTTAGTACAAGTGTTTAAATGTCTGTAATCTAAAACTAAACGATATGTATTGTCAGGTTTCATGACCGCAAACAAAGGATTGTTCATTGATGAGGTGCAATTTTCGATCACCCCTTGGTATTCAAGTTGATCTAAGATCTCCCTGACCTGTCTTTTAGCTTCCTGCTTTATTGGATACTGCCTCTGTGCAGTTGGAGTATTTTTTAAAGAAATTATGTGGTGGGTTGAATCCTCATCCCTTCCAACATGGTTTTTGTATAATGCCAGAGCCTGGGCTACCGCCCACTCCTGCGCATAAGTGTGTTGTAAGTGCCTGGGAATATGGTCTGAGAAGGCCGGAAGAATTACCGTTTCTCCTTTAGGGCAATCCATGACGAATGCTGGCGGCCAATCTTGTTCAGCTAATAAAATATCATAGCCAAACGTCAGGTTCTACCAAAAGAGACCTCTTACTGTTCTACATTTGTCCCGCTCCATTTGGAGCGTTATTTCATATACTTTATATGGGACGCTTACCCTTGTATCGGGTGTTTCTACCGTGATATAATCATTCAAGTCCGCTGTCACCAGAAATTCCATCAGGTTCTGGCGAGCTATTGTTATTTCTGCCGCACTGTCTAGCATGGTCAGAGCCCATTCCCTGTTCAGTAGTCGAGTCCTCAGAATTCTGGGCATGTCTGATCTTTAGACCTGCAACCTTCTTCTTTTTGATCTGTGGCTTTTGCTTTGGTTTTTCTTCTTTTTTAGAAGTGTAATCTTGAGCGTGCTGCTTGTCTCTGGACTTTGTACGCTCTTCTTGTCTGTCTGACCGTCCTTCCCTCTCTGAGTTTTTCGATGAACCCTGAAAGGAACGAGAGGAACGTGTATCAGTATCATGATACCTGTCAGGTTTCCTAATATTATCCCTATTCCTAAGGTTATACCTCTTTTCGGAGGGCTCCTGTGGAGATCTACCTCTGGATTGAGATCTGTTTCCTTTAAAGTTTTGTTGTTTTTTATTGTCCCACTTCTTCTTTGTCGAAGCAGGTGTCTGCTTAGAAGTGACCTTTTCAGGACTGCCCATCAGTTGTGGTTTTAAAGCTTTCCCACCCAAACTGTCTCTGCCTAATTCTGCATACGCAGTTTCAATTATTTTTGGTAGCTCGTGTTCCTGTTCTAAAGGACTGAACTCCCTCAGGCGTTGGCGGATTGCCACTGAAGCTGCTTCCCCTTTAATATTAGCTAGTATTATGGCTGATACTTGGTCATAGTTATTTAATAACTTCACCCTTAAGTTTAGGGCTGGTTCTGCTCCGTACTCATTTTGTATTTGTCTTAATACATCCGGTATTACTGCTAATGAAGGAATACCATGTGTTCTGGTATATATGGCAGCAAAGACTGTACCCCAAGGGGTGCAGTCCTCTACTTGTGGTGTTATCCCCATGGGCAAGCAGATTGTTAACATTCTGTGTTTTTCAAATGGGGTAGTATTCGGAAATACTGCCTTTAGCTGAGTTATTTTCTGAGCTACCCAGAATGGCATTTGTTCACGTTTCGTGGGCATTTTGCCCATTACCGCGTGTAATGTTTGTGGTGTAATTTTAGTTGCTGTACCCTGAAACTGAGTTCCATTTGTTGCAGCTGATATTGGTTGGACTGTGAAAATCCTCATGACATACTGTCAGGTTTCTGTAGATTTTGATTAAATCCTTGTGTTATAAGAGTAAGTCTGGCTGTGGCATTGTGTCAATGTCAGGATGCGGTGTGTAAGCCGCTAGTATTGGCCATGTTGCACCGTCTCCTCCGAGCGGGCCTAATCTTACTCTGTGTCTTATGTGGGGTAGGGCGCCTTTAAACCAGCATAGGTGTTCCTGGTAAGTGAGTGGAACTTCTGTGATACCTGGGCATAATTACCTAGTAACTTCATCCCTAAGTTCAGAGCAGGCTCTGCTCCGTACTAGTTTTGTATTTGTCTCAATACGTCTGGTACTACTGCTAATGACGGGATACCATGAGTTCTGGTATAAATGGCAGCAAAGACTGTACCTCAAGTGGTACAATCCTCTATTTGTGGTGTTATCCCCATGGGCAAGCAGATTGGTAGCATTCTGTGTTTTTCATACGGGGTAGTATTCAGGAATACTGCCTCTAGCTGTGTTATTTTCTGAGCTACCCAGAATGGCATTTGTTCACGTTTTGTGGGCATTTTACCCATTACCGCGTGTAATGTTTGTGGTGTAATTTTAGTTGCTGTACCCTGAACTTGAGTTCTATTAGTTGCAACTATCGCTGGTTGGACTGTAAGTGTCCTCATGACGAATTGCGTCAAGTTTCTGTATATTTTAATTAAATCTTTGTGTTGTGTGAGTAAGTCTCCTGGTGGCATTGTTTCAATCTCAGGATGTGGTGTGTAGACCGCTAATATAGGCCATGCGGCCCCTTCTCTTCCGAGCGGGCCGAGTCTCACTCTTCTTATATGGGGTAGGGCGCCTTTGAACTAGTATAAGTGTTCCTGGTATGTGAGCGGAACCTCAATGTCCTCAAACGGACAATATTCCGCTGGTGCAACTCCTTCTGTGTAAGAGTGAAATGTTTTTGTTCTTGCATTTGCTGCTGGGAATGTAACCCACAAATAAAATACCTCCGTTCTGTTTGATTCGTGTGCCTCAATCACGAATACCACAATACCACCCCTAGGTGTTAAACCATGCTCTAGTAGTCTCAGGATGACCGTATTTCAAAAATTTGGTGCAATTTGTATTGCGTCTGCATCTTCCTCACCATCTGTGAGGGTGAGTGCTTGGTGCAGTGGGTCTAAGACCTCTTTAGTCATTGTTTTTAGAACACTAAAATAGTTTTTCAAGGGAACTAAGTTAAGGTGTTTTGCACAATTTTAGGAACACTGTGTCCTTCAAGCTTGATTAACCAACAGCCAATAAATAGGATTTTTTTAGCCTACTCAGCTGTGGCGGATTTTGTGCCCACCCACTCCATACGTCTCTGGTGTTTTGTGAGTAGGGGGTCTCTGAGAATAGCACGACTGAACTACTCAGGTTCTACTGTTAAATAAGTACCCAAACAACGTTGGCGGCGCAATGTCGTGTAGCTCCTATATTACCTATACAGGATCTGCGCGTTTGGATAACAAACTGTGGGATTGGTGGCGGACTGACTCCGTGCACCCCCACCGGATACGTTAGCCTGTCTGTATTAGCTAGCTCACAGTGCCACTATAATCTCCTCTTATCAAGGAGAGAATAGATTCTGGCAACCTCAGAACATGACAACCCTGATCCCTCAGAATCGTGGAAACAATAAACTACCTTTCGCTCAGTCACTCGTGCTTACTTAGTTTGTCTCAGAGAGGTACACAGAATAAACAGGCTGGGCGTTTTCAATAAGTATTTATTGAACAGTTGTTATTCTAGTGTAGAATAGATGAGCTGCAACAACCATTAGACAGTAGCAGAGATATATGATTAGCAGTACCACGAAAGTAAAGGGATGGTATAGTTCTACCATCTTGCAGAAATCATAAATATATACAAGTACATAAAACACATGATAAAAAGTGCGTACTCCTACAATGCCTCCCTAACTAGATGTACCTAAATGTACCTAGCATCTGTGTAGGTGTTATGCCAAGAATCCCTCTAGGATGTAGTCAACCCCATTAACTTAGAATGAGAGATTATGGGACCCTGTCCTGGTCTCGAGTTGGACACCCCGCAAGGGATGTTAGACCACTGCGAGCTGGAGCGTCTGCATGCAGGAACCTCAGCGTCTCTGGTCAGTGTGTCAGCCGGGAAGTCTCGGTCTCCTCTATCTTCCTAAGCAAGATGTGCTGTATATATACCCATAGGTCTCCCCAGGGGTCCTACCTTGCTGTGTTACTGTGTCGGCCTAAAGGATGACGTTGGGCCTGAACTTTATACAGAGATATTATACAGGAGATGGTAATCCTACTGTTAGTCCTGCTGTGCTTCCAAGAAGCCTCATGCATAATGTATGAGAATCGAACCAGGGAAAAACCCGCGTTCTGAATGCAGTGTCATATCTAGGTAAAAGGTCAGTACCCAAGAACCGTTATGTGTGTAATGTAGGGAAGAATATAGGTGAAAGGTTACAAGGTTACCTGCGCCTATATAGGGTACCTATATGGAATATAACAGCCTAGATCTTGAAATTTGCTGGTGATCTTGTTCTTAGACGTTTGTGGGAATCTGTGTAGCAAGCAATATCCTGCTGTCTTAGTTACTTCTTTCTCAGTAATTTCCGCTAAAAGTTCCGTCACCTCCCGCCAATAATTCTCTATTTCCGGGCAACTCCAGAACATATGGAGGAACTCCGCTCCTTCTTCACCACACCGGGGACACATGGCCGTGTTAAAATACTTGTTAATGCGCCCGGGGGTAAGATACGCCCTATGGAAGATGTAAAAATTAACCAGCTGAAATCGGGCATTTCTAGTGACCTTACTGACCCTCTCCGTTAACTCTCCCCATGTCTTATCCTCCGAGGGTTCTCCTAAATCCTCTTCCCACTTCTGTTGTAGTTCACTAAGTGGAAGAAGTACTGCACAGCTCAACTTTCTATACAAGCAGGTGACCACCTTAAACGTCCCCGCTGCCGTTACCACATATTGACAACCCTCATCTAATCCAGGTTCAGTTAGGCCCATCCCCCAATGCTTATGTATTGCTGCAGTTAAGGCCGCATGGAGCAAGAAATCGCCCCACGGTATTCCATTTTGCTAAAGTCTGCGAATGGTAATAACACGCCATCGTGATACAGTTGCCCTATGGTGAGCACTCCGGCTTCTTCCCATCTTCCTAGCTTCCTCCAGTCCGCTCTATGAGGCAATGCCATGCAATATTTTAATTGCATCTCCAGCGCATACGGGTGCCTCACTTTAGCTCTCTGCGACCTCCTCATCCAGCATTTGTGGGCCGCATGTGCTTCCGCGTTCATCTCTCTCTCTGATATAGGTAGTTTCAATACTATTCTGGAAAGGAGCTCCGGAGCAGGGCATCCATCGCCTCTCTGTATTGTTCCCCGAAGTTGGCTGGACACCCATTTCGTCAGCCATTGCAGTTGAGCTGCTATATAGTAGTATTCAAAATCCGGCACCGCCAGTCCCCCCTCCCTCTTGGGCCTCAATAAGGTTGTCAAAGCCACTCTCCTCCTTCCTGCCCCCGATAGGAATTCCGTCACCATTGTCCGGAGCTGTTTGAAGCGATCCGCAGGGATCCATATTGGCAGAACTCCAAAGATGTAGAGGAGTCTCGGAAGGGTTACCATCTTTAGCAGGGACGTCCTGCCCGCCACCGCAAGGTGGAGGGTTCCCCAAAATTCGAAATTAGCTTTCGTTCCTCGTATAATCTTCCCCACATTGCCCTCCAGGAGATCCGTTTTATCGTGGTAGATTTGTACCACTAGATATGGGATGCTTCTCTCTTCCACACAATTCCCTCCGCCGTCTGAGGTTTCTCCTGCCCCTGCATGGTGGGGAATAAACTTGACTTTCGCCAATTCACCTAGAGGCCGGCTACCCTTTCCAAGCCGAACAATAGGTTTTAAGCGCCAATTCTGTTTCCGTATTTTGTAGAAACAGAATCAAATCATCAGCGTATAACGCTATGTGATGGATATGTCCCTCTACCTCCAGTCCGCTGTACCAAGTTCCAGACCTAGCTTTGGCGGCCAGCGGCTCCATGGCTATTGCGAACAGCAGTGGTGATAACGGGCATCCCTGCCGTGTTCCTCTCTCTACTGCATACCCCCGTGAGATAATCTTTCCTGTCTGAACCCGGGCTGTTGATTCTCTATATAATAGGGCTGTCCATGTTCCAAATCCCAGCCCTGATCCGAAAGCGCGCATCACTCTGAATAGGTACGGCCATTCGATGCTATTGAATGCCTTTTCGATGTCTATTGTCAAGATAGTCGCCTCTTCTTTGCAATAGGAGTCAGCCCCTAACACTCTTAGCAGTCTCCTCACATTCATTGCTGTATTCCTTGTTGGTATAATCCCAGCCTAGTCCCAGTGTATGAGATTCGTCATGTGTGGTAAGAGCCGTGTAGCTAGTATCCTGCTCAGGATCTTATATTCAAGATTAAGCATTGATAGTGGCCTATATGCTGTTTTGTCATGCGCCTGCTTCCCTGGTTTCAGCAATGGGATAATCAGGGCTTCCCTAGTGGTCCCTGGCAATTTCTCCTCCTGTCTTACTTGGTTATATAGCGCTACCAGTTGGGGGCCCAGCAAGTCTATGTATGTGGCATAAAATTCTATAGGGAACCCGTCAGTGTCTGGCGTCTTATTTCTAGCCATGGCCTTAACAGCGCTCCGTACCTCATGCAGGTCAATTTCCCGTCCCAGTGCTTCCGCCTCCTCTTCACAGAGTTTTGGCAACTCAACACTTTCTACATATTCATCGAGTTCTGCAGCTGTAGGGGAAGCTTTACTTTTATACAGTTCGGCATAATAGTCACAGAAATGCTGATTAATATCTTGCTGTCGATATAAAGTCCCTCCCTGGTCATCTCTCAGTTCCAAAATAACTGATCCCCTCTTGGCCGGATTGGCCAACCAGGCCAACAGGGCCTGAGGTTTGTCTCTTTCCGCTTGAGCCCTAGCCATATAGTTCTTGTAATCGAAGCAATGCTGTCTTTCTACGTGCCCCACCACCTCCTCTCTGGCCTCTAATACATCCCTTTGCTTTTCTGCATTCCCGGACCTATCATCCTTGGAAGCCTTCTTGAATAGACAACAGCCAGGGTATATCGGATTCTTGCTGGTGATTTCAACACTACATTTGAGCCCCTTAAAAAGGATGATGTTGAAATCGCAGCAGAGGAGGACAAAAGATGGGCTATTCCCCAACTGGAGATCGTCCCAGTTAAGAGATGGACATGGGCTGCCCTCCAGCTGAAGGTGCTCACTATTGAAATTGGTGTACGAGATACAAATGGGAGAACAAATCTGATCATAAGGGGGCATATACGTTTGACAATTCTAAATCAAAATGTCACATTGATTATGTAATGGTTGATCTGAAACTGTGGCACCTTGTCAACGATATGACTGTTCTAGAAAGGGAAGAGAGTGATCATAATCCTCTAAGTCTTAAGATGGAGGACTTATTTAATAAGTTTTTGGTTGACTGCTCAACCCTTCCTAGAACTGGGAATATCGAACATACAGCAGATAAACGCTGCCTTAAATGGCGGTCAATCAGTGAGAAACCTGAGCTTTCAGCTACTATTAAGAATGCTGCCATAGCTTTTTTGCCTAAATTATTGCATTGTAATCAAGGATAAATGTGAGGTTATCGAAATGCATACAGAGTTCTTCAAGGAGATTGCCGCTCATTTTGTAGCTCCATGTGTAAATAAAAAGATGGTCCATAGTGGAGGGGGTAGCTGGTTTAATAGAGTGCAGAAAGTTAAGGTGGATATTAGCCGAGGCCATAAAAGGGAAAAACTCCTCTGATAGCTTCCACTAGGAAATTGTATAAGTTGCCATTGGCTAGGGCCAAAAAAGAGTGGGCCGATAAGAGATGGCGAGACTTAGTTGAGACATGTGCGCCCAAGGACGACTCTCGGTTTTGGAAGTTAGTGGCCAGAGGAGAGCATACAGCAGGGTTCGAGCCCCAGAATCATGTCCCTTCTGTTGATTGGTTCAATCATTTTTCAGCCCTATATTATGATGATGTCACAAACTTGGGTGATATATCTTTAAATACCTCATTGATTAATTTTAATTCGCCACCCTTCTCTTGGGAGGATATTTTTAATTCACTGGCCACCTTTTCTAGAGGGAGAGCTGCCGGCTCAGACAGTATTCCAGTAGATATATACCTCATGATATAGATGTATGGACAAATTATGTTCTGGTCATTGTCCACGAGATAGCTATGGGAGCTCCTATTCTGTCATCTTGGCAGGAAGTGGATGTGGTCCCAGTGTATAACAAGCATTTGCAATGCAATAGGTCTTGCACTTACAAGAGTTTGAGCTATTGGCATTGTAAATGACAATGCCAATAGCTTAAACTTTCGCAAATGCGAGACCTATTGCATTGCAAATGCTATTTTTGGAAAAGTGCCCCATGCCGTGCTTTCAAGTTAATGTCGGCCACGCCCCTTTCTTTAGGCCAAGCTCATCTAAAGAAAGGGGCGCGGCCACCATGAAAGTGAAAGTGTGGTATGGGGCGCTTTTAAACCAAAAAAAAGCATCGGTTTGTCAAGTTGATAAACAAATGCTTTTTTTTTGTAAAAGTGCCCCATGACGCGGTTTCACTTCAATAGCGGTTGCGCACCTTTCTTTAGACGAGCCGCGTCTAAAGAAAGGACCGTTGCCGACATTAAAGTGAAAGCGCCGTATGGGGTGCTTGTAAACCAAAAACTGAACAAATAGTAAGAAAAAAAAACCATGCGGCAGCATTCGGGCAGCAAACAACAAACTAAAGGCACGGCCACCACCTTATAAGCGTGGCGTGCTAGGGAAAAAAAAATAAAGCGTTGGGGGAGAGCGTGTCCTGCCTGCAAAAGCAGGCAGGAGAAAACCATTCAACTAAATAGTGCTCGGAGGCTGTAATTAAAGCTTACTGAGTAACAACACATGTAACGGGGTGTCCTGATGGGAGGTTACAAAATGAGACAAGGCGGTACTAAGGAGGGACTACTAAGCCTATTGACCAATAAAAAGCCACAGTTTACAAAGGACAATGATACAAGCCAATAAAAAATATGGACTGAGAATGGGAGGAGCTTCAAGTCCATACCTGAATACAGCATGCCTTGCAGAGCAGTGCATGTGCTGCCCAGGCTCGACCTATAAAGAGGGACAAAAGCCTGCCAGCTAACTATAGGTCCATTAGTTTAATTGACTGCCTACAGAAAGACTTTTGCCGAATGGTACTAGTAAAGATCCAACATTGGGAAGAAAGTAATGATATTATAAGCCTGCTGCAAGCAGACTTTAGACTAAGACATCAACAATAGAACAGGTCTTCAGAGTTGCTATAATATATTGGAAGACGGTCTTGATCGGCAAGGGTGACTTATATGTCGCCTTTATCGACCTAAAATGTGTGTTCGATTTAATACCAGGTTCAAGGCTATGGGCAGTCTTGGAAGAAACAGGGATGTCTCCTGACATATTATCTCTGTTAGTCTACATAAAAATAACTTTGCTCAGGTTCGGTGAGGCTCACAGGGACAACTGACTGAAAATATTCCTGTGTTAGAGGACGTCCGGCACGGATGTGTATTGGCCCCTACTTTATTTTCTTTATATATAAATGGTCTGGTACACTAACTTCTAACAATCTAACTGATGCTCCAAACCTGGCAAAATTAAGATACCGCTGTTGTTGTTTGTAGACGATACGTTATTAATCTCTAAAACTCCTAGTGGTTTGCAAAAACCTCTAACCAGTTCAGTGACTTTTGTTCGCATCGTGCTTTAGAGATAAATGTTGAGAAAACTACATTTATGGCATTTAACCACTGTGAGAATTTTAAGGGCAAGTTATCTCTGGGGAGCGACTTACTAGAACAGGTAGACTCATTTACATATTTGGGTATTAAACTCTCACCAAATCTATCCTGGGGCCAGCATATTGGCGTTGCAACTATAAAGCATAGGCAGAGAACTGGAGTAATTCTAAAAGTCGTGCTTCTCATACCAGGCCTGTTGCACCTACTTTGAAAATCTATGAAGCAAAAGCTTTAGGAGCTGCTATGTATGGCACCGAGCTCTGGGGGTTTGGCGACATCACAGGCCTGCTAAAATCAAAGAATAAATTTATAAGAGAACTGGTTTCGCTTCCAATCAGCACCCACTTGCATCCTCTGTATATGGATTTTTTACCCCAATGAAAAAAGTATTTCTCGAAGCCCATTTGCGACCCCTCCTATATTGGCATAGGATCTGGGGCACCCCGGAACTGAGGCATTAATGTAGCGGCCTTAGAGGAGATAATCAAGCTGGATAAAGCTAACAAAGTTCCTTGGTTGTCCTCAGTGAGGCAGCTTTTGAAGGCGATTGGCATTGGTGATCTAGGTCTGCATCTTGAGGTCGAGAATATTCCTTCAAAAGGTGTGTTAAAAAATATTATTGGGTCTACTCCCTACAGCAGGAAGAGCATATGGTTGGGGACACAATGCTGACGGGCAAATGTGAAAATTTTAAGTCCACATATGCGCTAGAGCAGTATTGGGATTTGGCCACTGTCCCTTTTGATAGGAAGCTTTACCATCAGTTTAGAGTGGGTATACTCCTTGTCAAGGCGTTTAGTGTGAAATAGAGAGGTGTATCTAGTGAGGAGCGTCCATTTTGGTGTAGGTCAAAAAGAAACCATCCTGCATGTGTAAGTTGTTTAGTTGTGTGCTCAGCGTATACTATGCTTGGTTCTTCCTGGATTGCGCCAATGTGTAGGGTGCTGGGAACCTCAAGCCATATGATTGCTGTAAGAATACTACGTACTGATCTATCTCCCTTGTATGTCTGCGCAGTTGCAAAATTCTTGGGCTTGATGTGGGCAAAAAGGAGGGCCATAATTGCTAAGTGATTTTAAGGTTTTAAGTAGTGCACATTTTTATAATGGTTTTATTGTAATTTATAGTGTGAATTTTGTATTGGCAATCTTAGTGTAATTAATTATGGAAACTGTAATCAAGGGCATGGATAGGTTGTGTATTGATTATCTTGATAACTTTATTGTGCTTGCGTATGATCTGTATTTATTTATTCACTTTTATGGCTTAAGCTGAAATAAAGTTATATGAAATGAACACGAACACACATAATCAAATAGACATACATGGCCATATTGTAGCAGACGCCCTGTGCAACCCACTCCCCGTAAGCCATTTCTTCGTAAACTGATCGAGGACCCATCTAAAACAAGCATTGGCAAAGCAAAAGGTCTTACCTTTGATATCTATTGGCTTTAGCAATGCCTTTTGCCAGCCTCATGCTCAAGATGTATGCGTCATTATGCATGCTCACCTGCAAAATGGCGTGGGTGACTTTTTTTATTTATCGATCCGAGAAGGATCAGTAGATTTAAAAAAACAAAAAACTTTAGCAGCATGAAACTGCCTCTTTTTAAAGGTGGAAAGGATGACAGCAGTTTGTTGCCTGGTCTTCCACCCCGAAAAACAATCTAATATATATTTTTTAAAAGACGAGAGATGTGGGGGGCACTGGACAAGGGGGTGGGGGTGTGAAGCAGCACACAAGGAAGAACACCACATGGGTGGGGAAGAAGCACACAACTTAGAAAGCAACAGGGTTCCAATGAGGTACTGAGTTTGGTGGAGGGAGAGGCACACAAAACAGCTTGCTACACAAGGGAGACATTAACATGGAGCACCCATGGTTGAGTATTTGGCAGGGGTAGAAGCACACAAGGAAGAGAGATGGAAAACACATGCACTCTTATGGAGTGCTTAAGCAAAAAGAAAAAAGTAGCTCCATCAAAGTGAGCAGTGGAAGGGCAAAAGTCAACCAATCAGATAAAATGTAAAGAGGCTATTTCTGCTCGATGGGACAAACACAAGAAGGACAAGCTGGGACAAGGAAAGCCACTGAATAAGAATCAAGAAAATGAGAGGGACAGTAAAGGCAGCGATGATAAGCAATGGAAGGCTGTAAACCCTGTAAGTTCTTGGTAAGCCCACAGTAGGTCTTTTGTAAATAAACAGATTGCAATGTTTGGTAGGCTTGACCTAAAAACAACTGGAAACTTCTACAAAGCACCATCTAGACCCCCTTTCAAAACACCATTGGGACACCTGCTGAAAATCAAATCTAGAAACCCGCTCTATCCAAATCCCTCTAAAGAACCACATTTGCCTCCATCCCTCTACAAAGCCTACATACAAGTGGTTGCTGATCTAGCTTTAGGCTTCAAGAGTCAGTCGCTCCAGTTCGCGTCCCGCTTGTGGTGATCCAGATCTCACAGCTTCTGGTTGAATGGAAGGAAGTCCAAAAGCAGGAAGCTCTGCCACTGCTTATTGCAAGCGTCATTCAAATCGTGTGAAAGCTCGTGACAGAGGTTGTGTACAGAAAACACAAACTGTTCAAGGCCCTTCTCAGAACCCTCCTATACAGCCAACCTGCAGCCAGTACCGAAAAAGCAGAGCCATGGAATGGCCAGCAGAGATAACACCAACCTCAACAAAATGGTTTATTCTTAAGGAAATCTATATGCTGAAGGACACAGGTAAGTACGCACGTTTAAGCACAGTCTAAGCCAGTGATACTCAAAGTACGGCCCGGGGGCCGCATGCGGCCCTCCTGACCTTTACATGCGGCCCCCTGGGCAGCAGCAGCACTGGGCTGCCGTTTACTCGACTCAACACTAACATGAAAAAAAAAGTTAAATATACAGCAAACACTTATTTAAAGGTTAATTGCAGTTAGGGAAAGGAAGAAACTAGGCCCTTAACTTTAGGAACACCTTCATTTGTAAAGACAGCCACTAGATATATATGCCTTGCTTCCCCTACACTCACTTTACACCCCCCGCTGGCATCAGTGCGGCCCTCGGTAACACCATTGACCAAACTTTGCGGCCCCGGGAAAATGTTTGTGAGTACCCATGGTCTAGGCATACACACAAGCTTTTCCAAATGCCCTCACACAAGCACAAATGCTGACAGCGAGTTACCTACAAAATCACGTTTATGCCTACACACATGAACACTAACACATACATACTAATATATAGACACACAAAGGCACACATACGTTTTCGTAGACCTACACAGAGGCAGTTTTTTATTTTTATTTTTTTTATATTGCACTGCTACACCCCCAAATGGTGACAGATCCCTTCACAACCAAGATTCATTGAGAGAAATGGAAACAACTCGAGGTGGTATAGAAAACACAATATCTACAGTATTAATGTGAGATATTGCAGAATTACAAAAACAGAAAAGCATGTAAAACATACATTTCCAGTTGAAGAGGTCGGTTTTCAGTAGCTACCTGAATGTTCTGTAGTTGTGATTTCAATAGAGGTTTGAAAGCTTCATATCATTTTAGTCCTTAAAATGCTAGGGCTGATGCCCTATGTTTCTGTCGCATGAAATTCTTCTGGCAGGCAGGGTGGAAGTTGCCCGAGCAAAGGATTATTTCAGGTGTGCAGAGCCATGGGATGACCGGTAGAGGTACGATTCCTTGGATAACTAGGACTCCTGCTCCAGAATTACTTGTGCATGGTTCAAAGGACATTGCACTTATTTGCAAAGTGACCAGGAGCTAGTGGAGGATTTGTATTGTAGGTTTTATATGATCCTGTCTCTTTAGATTCCGGTGCAGAATTGCAGCTCGGTTATGTACTCTAAATATAGCTGTTTTAATAGTCCAGCTTATATTACATTGCAGTAGTATAGACATTGCCTGAACACTGATCACATTAGCTCCACTGTGGCTTATCTGCAGAAATGACCATTTTTCTCCAGATCAAAAATAGCTAGATGTTGGTATTTCTGACCACAACAGTGACTTAGTGCTAAACGAGATCTGAATCCAATGAGACTTTCAGTTTCCTGACTTTAACATAACATGTGTATATGTAAAGCGTACATTCACCCATGGGTATCTTGGTGCTGAATAACAGATGTTTATTGTTACCCAACTCAATGGTACTCATTTTATCGACCTCAGAAGGATGAAAGGCTGAGTGAACCCACCGGGATTTGAACCTGTGACCATGAGGTCGAAAACAGGCCTCTACATTGTATGCATTAGTCCACTAAGCCACCAGACCCAGCTTATTGAACCTATGAATATAAATTGTAAATTTCATCAAGCAACACCTCATTCCTAATTGTCTGCTGTTTATCCTCTACCAACACGTCAATCAATGTGGCAGTTATCTACAGAATGGCAGGTAATGACATATCCTTGGTCGCTGACCTCAGCCTGCCCTTGGGAAACAAATCTGGCCAAATCCTGCGCCAGCCAAAGTTGTTCCAAATCTGGGTGTCCTTACAAGCTCCACCTTTGTACTCCACTTGAGGTAGTGCAAGTGGCACGCGTTGGATTTGGCCAACACCAGATCATCAAAAAGATTCTCTTTTACATAGATTTCAATGTTATGCCAGTTGTAGAGGCTTGAATCCAAACTGAGTTATATTATGTCAACTATATATATCTAGCCACACTTGATAAACATCTCCATTGTGTCTTCAACGGGTCCAGAATTTCGCTGCCCAGATACCTTTGGGTGTATCCAAATGCGAGTATATTTCACCTGGGCAAAGACTAATTCATTGGCTGCGTATAGGTCTTTTAAAACTTGTATTATTGTTCACAAAGCAGTAAACCAAGATCCTCTAGTTTTCTGGCCTCCAAGTTTATTTTGCATCATAGAACTCAGGCTCTATGATGTACAAATCAATGTATAGTTGTGATTCTTAAAAACAAGAACAGTGACCTCTGATGAGCAGGCTTTCTCCATAGCCACTGCTAAACTTTGGAACTCGCTTCCTTTGAACTTGTGCGCTGACCCAATTTGAGCTCTTTAAGGAAGCTCCTAAAACCTGGCTTTTAATACATAATATCCTGCTGTACAGCTGGTGCTGTCGTTTTCTTTTTCTGCATTTGAATTCCCTCCCCCATCCACATATATCCTGTAGTGTTTGTTTCCGTTGGGCTAAAGCGTAGTTTTACTGATGGTCTTTTTGAATGGCACTTTCTTTTCTTCATAGTTACACCCGAAGGTATTTATACGAGAGTTACAAATGACATGGGTAATTCTTCTGTATAGTAATTAATGTTGCCTAATTTTGTATCTATGTTTTGCAGCATTTAGAGGTTATAGCTGGGGGAAAGGAAACTGTGTTTTGGATAAGTATATAGGGTTCTAGGTAGTTTTGGATCATTATACTACTCTTGGCCCTGGGAACAGCCTGAGACATCCTGTTAGAAGGGACTAAATAGAGTCCATGTAGAAAAACATTTTGTTATAGTGGCAAGCTTTATCTTACTGTTACCTAGAGTCCCCGATTAGTTTAATTCAACTTGCGGAGTTGCACTGCTCTCCAGCATTGCAATAACCGACTGACTGTTTCTTACGCTCTGGTCACAGGTTCAAGATGTTTTGTTTGTCTGCCTTACTAAATTTTAGTTAAAAGATTCCTAGCAGGTTAAAAATATCCCAATCTAACCTGTGCAAGGAAGTGAAGATACATCAGTGGAAGTTGATGTCCCAGCCCTACTGCCTGGTCCGTTCCAAGTTCTTCCCGCCTCCGTAGTGGTGAGTCAGGAAGTTCCAGCCTGGCCACATTTGTCTCATGACTGGGTGTGATCTTTATTGAAAAGGGGTATGTGAATGCATGCAAACTGTTGGCGGTTTTCGTAGTTGAGCTGCAGGAGAATGTAGTGCTATTGTTAGGTTGCAGGGGTATGACCTTTAACCCCTTTGCTGCTAGACATCCCCCGTGCTAAGTCTTGACTATTTAGCGTAGTTCGCGCTTAGGCCAACATAATGCTTTGTCCACATAAGGCATCCAAGCCAAATTCTTCCCTTTTCTTTCAACATCCTGGGGATTGTAAAGGTATCCAGGGTTTGTGGATTCCCCTGGAGGGGACCTATAAATTAGCCAAAATAGAGCAAAATTTAGTTTTTGGGGGTAAAAATGGGAAAAAGTGCTGCAGAAGACAGCATCTGGTTTTTTCCCTGCAAATGGTATCAACGAAGGGTTTGCAGTGCTAAAATCCCCATCTTCCCAGCTTTCAGAAACAGGCAGACTTTTGTCAGAAAACCAAACTTTTCTACACAGTTTTAGCATTTTAGTGGGACATAGCCTATTCTTCCTATTTTTGGTGCTTCCAACCTCCTTCCAGTTAGTAGTAGAAAGGGGTGTGAAACCAATAATGGATCCCGCCCATAAAGCTATACATTTCTGAAAAGTAGACAAAATTCTGAATTCAGCAAGAGGTCATTTGTGTAGATCCTTCAAGGTTTTCCTATAGAAATAAACAGTTTAAATAAAATATTAAAATTGAGTTGAAAAAAACATTTGTGCCTATGTTTTCACCTGAAACTTCTTTAAAGATTTTTTAATGCAACATACAGTTACGTCCGCTGGACCCTTCTGGTTGCTGGGATATATAGGACTTGTAGGTTCACCAAGCACCCGAGGTACCCAGAGCCAATAACTGAGCTGCGCCTTGTAATGGTTTTTCATTGTGTACCGAGTATACCGGGATTCATTCGGTAAAATATAAAGAGTGAAAAATAGGTATAAAGGAAACCTATGTATTTCTGAAATGGGAACAACATATGGAGTTTAGAAGCAGTGGTTATTTGCACATCTCTGACTTTGAGGGTACCCATACTAGCATGTGAATTAGAGGGCATTTTTCAAAATGACGTCTTTTTTACACACTGTCTTACATTTGGAAGGCAGAAATATATAGAAAGTCAATTGAAATAACACTTGTTCTACTATTCTGTGTTCCCCCAAGTCTCCCGATAAAAATTGTACCTCCCTTGTGTGGGTAGGCCAAGTGCCCGCAACAGGAAACAGCCCAAAACGCAACGTGGACACATCACATTATTCCACTGAAAACTGACCTTTTTTTGCAATGTGCCAGGCTGTGGATTTTGGACCCTAGCTCAGCCGGCACCTCGGGAAACCTAGCAAACCTGTACATTTTTGTAGACTAAACACTTAGGGGTATCCAGGATGGGGTGACTTGTGTGGCTCTCATCAAGTTCTGTTACCCAGAATCCCTTGCAAACCTCAAACTTTGTAATAAAAAAAACAACAACAAAAAACATTTTCCTCACATTTCTGTGATTCAAAGTTCTGGAATCTGCAGGGAGAAACAAACTTCTTCCCACCCAGTATTTCCCAAAGTCTCCCGATAAAAATGCCACCTCACTATTGTGGGTGGGCCAAGTACATGCGACAGGGAAGGGCCCAAAACATATTGTGGAGGCATCAAAATTTTCTAGCACAAAATGATTTGGTTTTACTAGGGAGTCGCAAAACACACAAGATGATGGACGGAATGCTGCACATTGGCAAACATTCACCCCCAGTCACAGATCTGGGTTTAATCCATCGTTATTTTGCTTCACCACGCCACCCCAGTTCAGACATAGCCATATGCAAATCAGTCTTGACCCTGTGCCTCATGGGAACAGTCCAGACCGAACTGCCAAGCCACGTCTTCCCTGGACCGGAATCAAACATCCTAGGACCGGTTTCAGGCTATCAGCCTTCATCAGCCAGGATAGCTTGACTCCAGTGGCGTAGTGAGCACGGGACCCACGTCTGGGCATACCCTTCCCACTTAGGGCGAAATGCAAAACACACAAGATGATGGACGGAATGCTGCACATTGGCAAACATTCACCCCCAGTCACAGATCTGGGTTTAATCCATCGTTATTTTGCTTCACCACGCCACCCCAGTTCAGACATAGCCATATGCAAATCAGTCTTGACCCTGTGCCTCATGGGAACAGTCCAGACCGAACTGCCAAGCCACGTCTTCCCTGGACCGGAATCAAACATCCTAGGACCGGTTTCAGGCTATCAGCCTTCATCAGCCAGGATAGCTTGACTCCAGTGGCGTAGTGAGCACGGGACCCACGTCTGGGCATACCCTTCCCACTTAGGGCGAAATGCAAAACACACAAGATGATGGACGGAATGCTGCACATTGGCAAACATTCACCCCCAGTCACAGATCTGGGTTTAATCCATCGTTATTTTGCTTCACCACGCCACCCCAGTTCAGACATAGCCATATGCAAATCAGTCTTGACCCTGTGCCTCATGGGAACAGTCCAGACCGAACTGCCAAGCCACGTCTTCCCTGGACCGGAATCAAACATCCTAGGACTGGTTTCAGGCTATCAGCCTTCATCAGCCAGGATAGCTTGACTCCAGTGGCGTAGTGAGCACGGGACCCACGTCTGGGCATACCCTTCCCACTTAGGGCGAAATGCAAAACACACAAGATGATGGACGGAATGCTGCACATTGGCAAACATTCACCCCCAGTCACAGATCTGGGTTTAATCCATCGTTATTTTGCTTCACCACGCCACCCCAGTTCAGACATAGCCATATGCAAATCAGTCTTGACCCTGTGCCTCATGGGAACAGTCCAGACCGAACTGCCAAGCCACGTCTTCCCTGGACCGGAATCAAACATCCTAGGACCGGTTTCAGGCTATCAGCCTTCATCAGCCAGGATAGCTTGACTCCAGTGGCGTAGTGAGCACGGGACCCACGTCTGGGCATACCCTTCCCACTTAGGGCGAAATGCAAAACACACAAGATGATGGACGGAATGCTGCACATTGGCAAACATTCACCCCCAGTCACAGATCTGGGTTTAATCCATCGTTATTTTGCTTCACCACGCCACCCCAGTTCAGACATAGCCATATGCAAATCAGTCTTGACCCTGTGCCTCATGGGAACAGTCCAGACCGAACTGCCAAGCCACGTCTTCCCTGGACCGGAATCAAACATCCTAGGACCGGTTTCAGGCTATCAGCCTTCATCAGCCAGGATAGCTTGACTCCAGTGGCGTAGTGAGCACGGGACCCACGTCTGGGCATACCCTTCCCACTTAGGGCGAAATGCAAAACACACAAGATGATGGACGGAATGCTGCACATTGGCAAACATTCACCCCCAGTCACAGATCTGGGTTTAATCCATCGTTATTTTGCTTCACCACGCCACCCCAGTTCAGACATAGCCATATGCAAATCAGTCTTGACCCTGTGCCTCATGGGAACAGTCCAGACCGAACTGCCAAGCCACGTCTTCCCTGGACCGGAATCAAACATCCTAGGACCGGTTTCAGGCTATCAGCCTTCATCAGCCAGGATAGCTTGACTCCAGTGGCGTAGTGAGCACGGGACCCACGTCTGGGCATACCCTTCCCACTTAGGGCGAAATGCAAAACACACAAGATGATGGACGGAATGCTGCACATTGGCAAACATTCACCCCCAGTCACAGATCTGGGTTTAATCCATCGTTATTTTGCTTCACCACGCCACCCCAGTTCAGACATAGCCATATGCAAATCAGTCTTGACCCTGTGCCTCATGGGAACAGTCCAGACCGAACTGCCAACCCACGTCTTCCCTGGACCGGAATCAAACATCCTAGGACCGGTTTCAGGCTATCAGCCTTCATCAGCCAGGATAGCTTGACTCCAGTGGCGTAGTGAGCACGGGACCCACGTCTGGGCATACCCTTCCCACTTAGGGCGAAATGCAAAACACACAAGATGATGGACGGAATGCTGCACATTGGCAAACATTCACCCCCAGTCACAGATCTGGGTTTAATCCATCGTTATTTTGCTTCACCACGCCACCCCAGTTCAGACATAGCCATATGCAAATCAGTCTTGACCCTGTGCCTCATGGGAACAGTCCAGACCGAACTGCCAAGCCACGTCTTCCCTGGACCGGAATCAAACATCCTAGGACCGGTTTCAGGCTATCAGCCTTCATCAGCCAGGATAGCTTGACTCCAGTGGCGTAGTGAGCACGGGACCCACGTCTGGGCATACCCTTCCCACTTAGGGCGAAATGCAAAACACACAAGATGATGGACGGAATGCTGCACATTGGCAAACATTCACCCCCAGTCACAGATCTGGGTTTAATCCATCGTTATTTTGCTTCACCACGCCACCCCAGTTCAGACATAGCCATATGCAAATCAGTCTTGACCCTGTGCCTCATGGGAACAGTCCAGACCGAACTGCCAAGCCACGTCTTCCCTGGACCGGAATCAAACATCCTAGGACCGGTTTCAGGCTATCAGCCTTCATCAGCCAGGATAGCTTGACTCCAGTGGCGTAGTGAGCACGGGACCCACGTCTGGGCATACCCTTCCCACTTAGGGCGAAATGCAAAACACACAAGATGATGGACGGAATGCTGCACATTGGCAAACATTCACCCCCAGTCACAGATCTGGGTTTAATCCATCGTTATTTTGCTTCACCACGCCACCCCAGTTCAGACATAGCCATATGCAAATCAGTCTTGACCCTGTGCCTCATGGGAACAGTCCAGACCGAACTGCCAAGCCACGTCTTCCCTGGACCGGAATCAAACATCCTAGGACCGGTTTCAGGCTATCAGCCTTCATCAGCCAGGATAGCTTGACTCCAGTGGCGTAGTGAGCACGGGACCCACGTCTGGGCATACCCTTCCCACTTAGGGCGAAATGCAAAACACACAAGATGATGGACGGAATGCTGCACATTGGCAAACATTCACCCCCAGTCACAGATCTGGGTTTAATCCATCGTTATTTTGCTTCACCACGCCACCCCAGTTCAGACATAGCCATATGCAAATCAGTCTTGACCCTGTGCCTCATGGGAACAGTCCAGACCGAACTGCCAAGCCACGTCTTCCCTGGACCGGAATCAAACATCCTAGGACCGGTTTCAGGCTATCAGCCTTCATCAGCCAGGATAGCTTGACTCCAGTGGCGTAGTGAGCACGGGACCCACGTCTGGGCATACCCTTCCCACTTAGGGCGAAATGCAAAACACACAAGATGATGGACGGAATGCTGCACATTGGCAAACATTCACCCCCAGTCACAGATCTGGGTTTAATCCATCGTTATTTTGCTTCACCACGCCACCCCAGTTCAGACATAGCCATATGCAAATCAGTCTTGACCCTGTGCCTCATGGGAACAGTCCAGACCGAACTGCCAAGCCACGTCTTCCCTGGACCGGAATCAAACATCCTAGGACCGGTTTCAGGCTATCAGCCTTCATCAGCCAGGATAGCTTGACTCCAGTGGCGTAGTGAGCACGGGACCCACGTCTGGGCATACCCTTCCCACTTAGGGCGAAATGCAAAACACACAAGATGATGGACGGAATGCTGCACATTGGCAAACATTCACCCCCAGTCACAGATCTGGGTTTAATCCATCGTTATTTTGCTTCACCACGCCACCCCAGTTCAGACATAGCCATATGCAAATCAGTCTTGACCCTGTGCCTCATGGGAACAGTCCAGACCGAACTGCCAAGCCACGTCTTCCCTGGACCGGAATCAAACATCCTAGGACCGGTTTCAGGCTATCAGCCTTCATCAGCCAGGATAGCTTGACTCCAGTGGCGTAGTGAGCACGGGACCCACGTCTGGGCATACCCTTCCCACTTAGGGCGAAATGCAAAACACACAAGATGATGGACGGAATGCTGCACATTGGCAAACATTCACCCCCAGTCACAGATCTGGGTTTAATCCATCGTTATTTTGCTTCACCACGCCACCCCAGTTCAGACATAGCCATATGCAAATCAGTCTTGACCCTGTGCCTCATGGGAACAGTCCAGACCGAACTGCCAAGCCACGTCTTCCCTGGACCGGAATCAAACATCCTAGGACCGGTTTCAGGCTATCAGCCTTCATCAGCCAGGATAGCTTGACTCCAGTGGCGTAGTGAGCACGGGACCCACGTCTGGGCATACCCTTCCCACTTAGGGCGAAATGCAAAACACACAAGATGATGGACGGAATGCTGCACATTGGCAAACATTCACCCCCAGTCACAGATCTGGGTTTAATCCATCGTTATTTTGCTTCACCACGCCACCCCAGTTCAGACATAGCCATATGCAAATCAGTCTTGACCCTGTGCCTCATGGGAACAGTCCAGACCGAACTGCCAAGCCACGTCTTCCCTGGACCGGAATCAAACATCCTAGGACCGGTTTCAGGCTATCAGCCTTCATCAGCCAGGATAGCTTGACTCCAGTGGCGTAGTGAGCACGGGACCCACGTCTGGGCATACCCTTCCCACTTAGGGCGAAATGCAAAACACACAAGATGATGGACGGAATGCTGCACATTGGCAAACATTCACCCCCAGTCACAGATCTGGGTTTAATCCATCGTTATTTTGCTTCACCACGCCACCCCAGTTCAGACATAGCCATATGCAAATCAGTCTTGACCCTGTGCCTCATGGGAACAGTCCAGACCGAACTGCCAAGCCACGTCTTCCCTGGACCGGAATCAAACATCCTAGGACCGGTTTCAGGCTATCAGCCTTCATCAGCCAGGATAGCTTGACTCCAGTGGCGTAGTGAGCACGGGACCCACGTCTGGGCATACCCTTCCCACTTAGGGCGAAATGCAAAACACACAAGATGATGGACGGAATGCTGCACATTGGCAAACATTCACCCCCAGTCACAGATCTGGGTTTAATCCATCGTTATTTTGCTTCACCACGCCACCCCAGTTCAGACATAGCCATATGCAAATCAGTCTTGACCCTGTGCCTCATGGGAACAGTCCAGAACGAACTGCCAAGCCACGTCTTCCCTGGACCGGAATCAAACATCCTAGGACCGGTTTCAGGCTATCAGCCTTCATCAGCCAGGATAGCTTGACTCCAGTGGCGTAGTGAGCACGGGACCCACGTCTGGGCATACCCTTCCCACTTAGGGCGAAATGCAAAACACACAAGATGATGGACGGAATGCTGCACATTGGCAAACATTCACCCCCAGTCACAGATCTGGGTTTAATCCATCGTTATTTTGCTTCACCACGCCACCCCAGTTCAGACATAGCCATATGCAAATCAGTCTTGACCCTGTGCCTCATGGGAACAGTCCAGACCGAACTGCCAAGCCACGTCTTCCCTGGACCGGAATCAAACATCCTAGGACCGGTTTCAGGCTATCAGCCTTCATCAGCCAGGATAGCTTGACTCCAGTGGCGTAGTGAGCACGGGACCCACGTCTGGGCATACCCTTCCCACTTAGGGCGAAATGCAAAACACACAAGATGATGGACGGAATGCTGCACATTGGCAAACATTCACCCCCAGTCACAGATCTGGGTTTAATCCATCGTTATTTTGCTTCACCACGCCACCCCAGTTCAGACATAGCCATATGCAAATCAGTCTTGACCCTGTGCCTCATGGGAACAGTCCAGACCGAACTGCCAAGCCACGTCTTCCCTGGACCGGAATCAAACATCCTAGGACCGGTTTCAGGCTATCAGCCTTCATCAGCCAGGATAGCTTGACTCCAGTGGCGTAGTGAGCACGGGACCCACGTCTGGGCATACCCTTCCCACTTAGGGCGAAATGCAAAACACACAAGATGATGGACGGAATGCTGCACATTGGCAAACATTCACCCCCAGTCACAGATCTGGGTTTAATCCATCGTTATTTTGCTTCACCACGCCACCCCAGTTCAGACATAGCCATATGCAAATCAGTCTTGACCCTGTGCCTCATGGGAACAGTCCAGACCGAACTGCCAAGCCACGTCTTCCCTGGACCGGAATCAAACATCCTAGGACCGGTTTCAGGCTATCAGCCTTCATCAGCCAGGATAGCTTGACTCCAGTGGCGTAGTGAGCACGGGACCCACGTCTGGGCATACCCTTCCCACTTAGGGCGAAATGCAAAACACACAAGATGATGGACGGAATGCTGCACATTGGCAAACATTCACCCCCAGTCACAGATCTGGGTTTAATCCATCGTTATTTTGCTTCACCACGCCACCCCAGTTCAGACATAGCCATATGCAAATCAGTCTTGACCCTGTGCCTCATGGGAACAGTCCAGACCGAACTGCCAAGCCACGTCTTCCCTGGACCGGAATCAAACATCCTAGGACCGGTTTCAGGCTATCAGCCTTCATCAGCCAGGATAGCTTGACTCCAGTGGCGTAGTGAGCACGGGACCCACGTCTGGGCATACCCTTCCCACTTAGGGCGAAATGCAAAACACACAAGATGATGGACGGAATGCTGCACATTGGCAAACATTCACCCCCAGTCACAGATCTGGGTTTAATCCATCGTTATTTTGCTTCACCACGCCACCCCAGTTCAGACATAGCCATATGCAAATCAGTCTTGACCCTGTGCCTCATGGGAACAGTCCAGACCGAACTGCCAAGCCACGTCTTCCCTGGACCGGAATCAAACATCCTAGGACCGGTTTCAGGCTATCAGCCTTCATCAGCCAGGATAGCTTGACTCCAGTGGCGTAGTGAGCACGGGACCCACGTCTGGGCATACCCTTCCCACTTAGGGCGAAATGCAAAACACACAAGATGATGGACGGAATGCTGCACATTGGCAAACATTCACCCCCAGTCACAGATCTGGGTTTAATCCATCGTTATTTTGCTTCACCACGCCACCCCAGTTCAGACATAGCCATATGCAAATCAGTCTTGACCCTGTGCCTCATGGGAACAGTCCAGACCGAACTGCCAAGCCACGTCTTCCCTGGACCGGAATCAAACATCCTAGGACCGGTTTCAGGCTATCAGCCTTCATCAGCCAGGATAGCTTGACTCCAGTGGCGTAGTGAGCACGGGACCCACGTCTGGGCATACCCTTCCCACTTAGGGCGAAATGCAAAACACACAAGATGATGGACGGAATGCTGCACATTGGCAAACATTCACCCCCAGTCACAGATCTGGGTTTAATCCATCGTTATTTTGCTTCACCACGCCACCCCAGTTCAGACATAGCCATATGCAAATCAGTCTTGACCCTGTGCCTCATGGGAACAGTCCAGACCGAACTGCCAAGCCACGTCTTCCCTGGACCGGAATCAAACATCCTAGGACCGGTTTCAGGCTATCAGCCTTCATCAGCCAGGATAGCTTGACTCCAGTGGCGTAGTGAGCACGGGACCCACGTCTGGGCATACCCTTCCCACTTAGGGCGAAATGCAAAACACACAAGATGATGGACGGAATGCTGCACATTGGCAAACATTCACCCCCAGTCACAGATCTGGGTTTAATCCATCGTTATTTTGCTTCACCACGCCACCCCAGTTCAGACATAGCCATATGCAAATCAGTCTTGACCCTGTGCCTCATGGGAACAGTCCAGACCGAACTGCCAAGCCACGTCTTCCCTGGACCGGAATCAAACATCCTAGGACCGGTTTCAGGCTATCAGCCTTCATCAGCCAGGATAGCTTGACTCCAGTGGCGTAGTGAGCACGGGACCCACGTCTGGGCATACCCTTCCCACTTAGAGGCGAAATGCAAAACACACAAGATGATGGACGGAATGCTGCACATTGGCAAACATTCACCCCCAGTCACAGATCTGGGTTTAATCCATCGTTATTTTGCTTCACCACGCCACCCCAGTTCAGACATAGCCATATGCAAATCAGTCTTGACCCTGTGCCTCATGGGAACAGTCCAGACCGAACTGCCAAGCCACGTCTTCCCTGGACCGGAATCAAACATCCTAGGACCGGTTTCAGGCTATCAGCCTTCATCAGCCAGGATAGCTTGACTCCAGTGGCGTAGTGAGCACGGGACCCACGTCTGGGCATACCCTTCCCACTTAGGGCGAAATGCAAAACACACAAGATGATGCTTGATTCCGGTCCAGGGAAGACATGGCTTGGCAGTTCGGTCTGGACTGTTCCCATGAGGCACAGGGTCAAGACTGATTTGCATATGGCTATGTCTGAACTGGGGTGGCGTGGTGAAGCAAAAAACGATGGATTAAACCCAGATCTGTGACTGGGGGTGAATGTTTGCCAATGTGCAGCATTCCGTCCATCATCTTGTGTGTTTTGCATTTCGCCCTAAGTGGGAAGGGTATGCCCAGACGTGGGTCCCGTGCTCACTACGCCACTGGAGTCAAGCTATCCTGGCTGATGAGGGCTGAAAGCCCGAAACCGGTCCTAGGATGCTTGATTCCGGTCCAGGGAAGACATGGCTTGGCAGTTCGGTCTGGACTGTTCCCATGAGGCACAGGGTCAAGACTGATTTGCATATGGCTATGTCTGAACTGGGGTGGCGTGGTGAAGCAAAAAAACGATGGATTAAACCCAGATCTGTGACTGGGGGTGAATGTTTGCCAATGTGCAGCATTCCGTCCATCATCTTGTGTGTTTTACTAGGGAGTCACCTGCGTTTTTGGTCCTGGGCTCGCCGGACATCTAGGGAAACCTACCAAACCCAGACATTTCTGAAAACTAGCCACCCGGGGGAGTTCAGCGGTGTGTGGCTTGCATGGATCCCCCAACATTTTCTTACCCAGAATCCCTTTCAAACCTCAAATGTAGCTAAAAAAATAAAGAAATCACATTTTCCTCACATTTCTGTGTGGGTTCACTGCGCCGGCACAAATTTCCTACCACCCAGCATTCCCCTCCATTTCCCGAGTTAAATGATACCCCACTTGTGAGGGTGGACAAAGGGCTGGCAACTGGGAAGGGCCAAAAACACAGGGATTGAGGGGATAGCACAGCGAGCTCTAAGCGCTATATTTATTTTATATACAGGGGGCATAAAGACTGAATATGATCACAGAAATATTGGGGGACCAAAGGCCCTTGCCCAAGGGGCCGCCCCCCCTTCTCTGGTGTCTAGTGGTGGATCCTTGCGGCGGATCCTCAAGCAGGGATCCACTAGGAAAGGGTACAATTGGAAAGGGGAGATTCTCCCCTTTCCAACAATACCGCTCGCATTTGTTGTGGTGCTATGGGGCCGAGATAGCCCCACAAGCACCGAAGCAGTGAAACTGAAATGGGCCGATCGGCTCATTTCCGTTTCACTTTCAATTTAATGATGTCAGCGCGATCATCATTACAATGAAGAACAAGCATTTGCAATGCAATAGGTCTCGCATTTACGCAAGGTTGAGCTATTGGCATAGTATATGACAATGCCTTTTATTTATGTTTTGGGTTTTAAAACATAAATAAAAGGCATTGTCATTTACAATACTAATAGCTTAAACTCTCGCAAATGCGAGACCTATAGCATTGCAATAAAGGGGCCTTCTCAACCGCTTGTTAGATTGTAAATATCAGAGGAAGAGGCCGGCCTGCGACGTCTTCAAAGTAGTGTTAAATAGTGCAGTGAAGAAGATGTGTAAGTGTTGTAAATTACACAGACACAAAGTGTGAAGGGAGAGTTACATATGATCTGAGCTATAAATACTAACAAAGCGCTCCAACACCTTCCGCTCTGTGATTACACTGTCGCGGCTTAGGAGGAAGAGCAGGAGGGGGGGGCTAGTTCCTGCCCTCTCCGAGATTTGAGTGTGCAGTGTGGCATTGCATAATGTCATTGCTATTTTTGGCCTAATAAAAAAACACTCCAGCTGTAGTAGGGCCCTGGCTTCACCTCCTGGTGCAGGGCGGGCTGTGCTTTATGGCAGGCATTGAGGGAAGGAGGGAGGGATGGTCTCGGCTGCAGCTCCGGCCTCGTACAGTGCCCCTGCTATTATTAGTGAGTGAGAGGCGTGGAGGTGGTGGTATTGGTATAGGTGGTGGTATTGGTATTGGTGGTGGTATTGGTGGTGGCAGTGGTATTGGTGGTGGTATTGGTACTGGTGGTATTAGGGGTGGTGGTGGTATTGGTGGTGGTATTGGTGATGGTGGTATTGGTGGTGGTGGTATTTGCGGTAGTGGTATTGGATTGGTGGTGGTGGGAGTACTGGTGGTGGTATTGGTGGTCGTGATATTGGTGGTCGTGGTGATATTGGTGGTGGTGGTAGTATTGGTGGAAGTGGTATTGGATTGGTGGTGGTAGTATTGCTGGTGGAATTGATGGTGATGGTATTGGTGGTGAGGGTATTGGTGGTGGTGGTATCGGTGGTGGTATTGGCATTGGCGGTGGTATTGATGGTGTTGGTATTGGTGGTATAGGTGGTGGTAATGGTGGTGGTGGTGGTATTGGTGGTGTTGGTATTGGTGGTGGTAGTGGTATCGGTGGTGGTGGTGGTGGTATTGATGGTGGTGGAGGTGGTGGAATTGTAATTGGTGGTGGTAGTGGTATTGGCGGTGGTGGTATGGGTGGTGGTGGTGTTAATAAAACAGGCTTTTGAAAACAACACATGAAGTGGCTTTAGTACAGATGACATGTAACACAGATGTGCTGTTGTCAGCTTCAGCCCATTAGCACAGGATTATGTGCTACCTGGAATTCACATGACTTTCGCTAATCATTTCTAAATCCATTTTACTTGGGTGGGGTTGAAACAGACACTAGATAATGCTGGGTTAAAGTGATTGAAAGCGGGCACCCTTGTTACGGGGGCGGCCGTGCTGCATAAAAAAACCACAAGCGGTTTCAGCTGAAGCAGCGCATGTCCGGCCTGCAGTAAGAGAAACTCAATAAAGTAAATAGTGCTTAGAGACTAAATAACAGGTCCAGTGTAACAACCGAAGTAAAAGGGCCAGTCACCATGGGATGGTACAAATGAGGACAAGACCGTACTATGGAGGGACTAACAAGCCTATTAACGAATCCGAAGGCAGCATTTACGAAAGACAAAGACACAAGCCAATGAAAAATATGGGAGGAGAGTGGGCCCGGCTTCTCTCCCATACTCTACTACAGCAGTCTCGCAGAGCATGCACGCTGCCGCTAGGCTCGACCTAAAAAAAAATACCTCCGGAAGTTGGGGAAGCTCTTCTCCAGCTTCAGAGGCTCAAAAACAAAAAAGGAAATCCCTCTGCTGTTTACAGCAGAGGGATTTGGTTGTCCTGTGCAGAGGACGTAACAGTTCTGTCCTCGGCACATGAGCACCGTGGCGGAGGAAGGAACCGTTCCATCCTTTACATCCAACAGGTTAAAGGAGAGGCTGTGATCCTTGAAATGACGTGTGCACAGTTTGCAGAAATATAAGAAGTAAGGTAAACACACATGTGACTTAGAATAGGTTGTGCTCAGAGAGAGGAGGCATGCAAAGGATGGAAAGTAAGGAAAGGTTCATTTGGAAGAAAAGGAAAGGCAACAATTTGAGGTTTTAAGTCAAGGTAAATTTTAAGGGGAATAGAGAGGAGGTTCTTTGAGATTGCATGCAACAATCTGAAGACGCAACACTGTAGAAAGAAACAATATTATTTGCATGTGAGAAGTGCCTTGAATACTCCATGCAGTCAATCCAGCAAGAAAGTTTGCACCCTTCAGTTCCTTATTTATTACTTTTTTAAGGTTGCACTCCTACTTGCTCTTTCTCTGTTCTCACTGCCACCTAATTTTTTACCCTCTCACACAGAAAGGAATGAGGGCACATGTAACTGCCTGCTTAAGGGAGCGCATAATCAATTAGAAGGACACTGTAAATGCATTTTTTTTACACATTGTAGCTGCGTGCTAACAACATTCCCCCTCCTCCCTGCTTGAGTCTCTCAGCGTTGCGGCATCCTCTTCACATAACTGACATTAAAATGTCACCAAATTTTCTTGGAGGCGTCAGACTACATCCCCTATACAGCACTTTTACATCAGCTGTCTACTGTCATTGCACCTTCAATGCCAGGTGGAGGAAGCTGAAAGAGTTGTAGTCAGCCTGGAAGCACAGACCTAGGTGGTGTCAGTAACTGCTTTCATGCTGTTTTGAGGAACCCAGGCCATTCTGAACATAGTGAGGGCTGAGGCTTCTGCCAGACCACATGGATGCTAGGCTGCTTGTGTCCCTGAAGGTGAATGGTTGGACCTGGCCAGTTCAAGGTAGGCTGTGCAGGGCCAGCGTTTTGCTACAATATCTTGGCAACCTAGCATGTAGTTAAATTCTGGACAATGGCTAAAATACTGGACAGAGTCAAACTAATACACAAAAATTCTGGACAAAAGGTCTAGCACAGGTGTACACTAAGCAAAAGTCAATAGCAGATAGGATTTGTAATTAGGAGATAGTGTTCAGAGGATCCAGCCCTCTCAGCAGAAACAATACTAGAAGTGCTTTATTTATGAAGGAGGACTTCGAGCTGATTGACCTGGAAAGATTTATAACAAACTTTTTAAAAATATTTTATTTTATAAATCATGAAGAAAAAGTCCATTATAAAACCATTATAAAGCCATGCTTCAAAATTCATAAGCATTAACATTGATATAGCACCGACATTCGTATAGTAAGTATAAAAGCAGCAAAAATTAGCAAAAAGACCACAAGCTAAAACCATTTCATGAAGGGCGAGATCTCCCCCACGCACTGGCATTTGGACATAAAAACAGTAAGCTTACATAGCACGAGCACAGTCAGATGCCTTAAGTCATAATACTGGAATTAGTCTGACACATCGCACCAAACGTCCCTGAATTTCTTAAGGGCCCAATTCTTTGTGCGTAAATCTATTCTCGTTGCTTAACCTGCTTCATGCTACCCATGAATCGAAGGTGCGGACCTCAGAGGACTTCCACTTTTGCAAAATTAAGGATTCAGCTACCAAGCTGGCAATAAAGAGAAATTGTTGCTCTCTTAAGGTAACTTGCTTGTGTGGAGCATGTTAGATTAGGCCCATTGCCACGTGTATAGTCCCATGGATAAGTTGGCATTCGCTACACCATTTGCTTTTCTGTTGTCCATTTTGTATGTTGATCGAAACAAATTCTCACTTACTCCAAAAAATGCCTCTTGCTAGGTTTCGTTTCTCCAATAATGAATAGTTAGTGCCAGCACATAGCTTTCCCACTAGATAGAGGCCCTCTCCCACCTGCCTGGTACCTTGATCATAGAACAGGGTGCAAAGGCCTTGGATTGGGGCGAGTTGCGAAGATACAAGAACAGAAACCTTTTTTTTGTATTCCACTGTCCAGCTGCATCTGCCTGGAAAATTCCACTGTGGCTGTGTTTTTAACCAATCATGAAATGTACATAATGTATCTCTATGCTTGCTGATCTTTAGTTCCCTCTGTACCACTCCCAGAGATTGTGCAGACGGGGCTCCGCTCCGAGTGTATATGAATAAGCAGTTATTGGTCTATATTCTCCACTGACTCTCCGACTCTTCATTTTGTATGGAAGGCTGAGAGGTGGTCTACAATGAACCGGGTGGCCCCAAGCGGGTCACTTCCTTCAGTTGGCGCTCGAACAGCGACTCCTTCGGGTTATTGATCCATCCCCTTTCCCCAGACGGAGGGGAGGACGGGGACATCGTCGGTTCGGACTGATGGCTCAGGGATCCCTGCACAAAGAGATTCTGTTACTCGCAGCTGCTGCCTCTGTCCCGCCGGACGGTGCCTCACCCAGCAGTCATCCCGGCGGGGTTCCTGAAGGGCGAACCCTGATCTGACTGTTTGGTCTGAAGAGTCGGCAGTGGAGAACTGGTTTCTTTGTACTTCGGATATCAGGTGAGTCTGTTTTGGTTCTATATGGATGTGGTACCACTGTGATTTGGTTTTATTTTGGTATTTGGATTGTTTTGGTAAAAGTATTTGCAAATACTTTGCCAGGTAATGTAACGATTTGTTTCCTTATTCTTTTGCGATGTCTGGTTTTAGTAAAATTCAGAGTTTGTTTTGTGGTTGTTGTTCTATTGATGCACGGTTGGCAGAATGCCAGCCTGCACCTCCTGAGGGTATCCTAATTATGACATGTATGTGAAACATGGCCTTGACCCTATTATGTTTAGTACATTATGGCACAAATGTACGAGGGACAATGTTGAGTTGCGGTGGCCTTTGACGGGCTCTTTTGATGAACAAAAGATAGGATTTCTACAGGAACAGTTGTTTAAAAGACGTAGTAGACAATCTATGTTTGATTCCCTTTGTACTTGGCAGAAGGAGGCCCGACAGAGGCGATTGAAAGCGGAGAGAGATGCTAGAAAAGGAAAGATGCAAACGCTTACACAAAAGGCCGTAGCTTATGATAAAGAAAACCAGGAGACAGGGATAGAACGTGAAGACAGGAGATTTCGGTTGCACATTGATAAATCTTATGTGGCCAAGGAGGATGAGTATACTTTCATGGATGCTCTGTTAGATACTCGACCTCCACCTCCATATGTCCCCGAAAGGGTCTATACAGTTATTCCTCATCAGCAACAACAGCCATTGGGTGCATCCGCCCTTGCAGCTGTTACACCTACTGCTCCAGTTAGTGTGCCCCTTGCTCCTCCTCTTCCGTTACATTCTTTAACTGTTGCAATACCTACTACCCCTGCCCCAGTAATTCATCCTCCATCGTCTTTGATTCCTGACACACCCGTATGTGGGTTGGGAGATGAAGATCATATTGCACTAAAGGAATGGTCAGGTCCGTTGATGCGAGATAGAGAGAAGAATGAAGTAGCGGATCAGGCGATAAAATGGGCTTGTAACCCGATTTATAGTCTAACAGACATTTGGCAGGTAATGCGGGACTATGACCCTTTTTGCAACAACATGCTCTTATACATTTGTCCTCCACCTTGATTGACCTTTGGCGCATACACATTGAAACGGAAGCACCCCTGATATTATTTGATATCAATGAAGGTGCTTATGTACATAGTTTGGAGCCAACTCCTTTGTATAAAAACATTTCCACATTGTTGCATTATAGAGATGGACTCTTATCATGCAGTCTCACTAAAATAACACAATTTCCAATGCAAGAAGTTCACCCAATTTATTATCCGGAAATTCCTGCAATAACAGATCAGCACGGAACGGTTACCACACAGGCCGTGCCTGCTCGCTTTCAGGAACAATGGGTTTATAGCCCATAGAAGAGAAGTGAGGTATTGGCTCTTAAGGCTACGTTGCACGAACCTAGGAAAAATCCTACTGCTTATTATAAAGAATTGACAGAGGCTGCTTCCTCTACCGTAATGACCCTTGCTGACATTGAGATGTTTTTTGGTTTACTAGTTCCGGTTGATATTTGGCAGCAGGTACATACCCAAGATCATGTTGCTGAGTTGGGTGGAACGTGGGACGCGATTAAGGGTTGGGATAGAGATAGGAAGCCTGGAGATAAACCATGTGCTGAGTTACTTACCTTGCCCAGCCGTATAATAGCATACATGCATACTCTTATTCCGCCTAAGTAAGTTAGTTGGGATAGAGTGACTGCCTGCAGGCAGAAGAAAGACGAGAGTGTGTCTGATTTTTTCACTAGGTTTGAGGAAACATTCTTGGATTACAGTGGACAGGATATGTCTACAGAAGGAGAAGACCGTTTATTTGTTGATAGGTTTGTCACTAACCTCCTCCCCGAAATAATGTCTACACTCCAGTCGTCTGAGAGCACTTGGTCTATGTCTTCTCCTTCTGTGATTTTAAATATGGCCCAATATTATGAGCATAGGGATAATGAAGAGAAAGACAAAAATTATAAAAAGCATGAAGATTTGAAGACCAAGGTATTATTGCATCAAGCATACTGGGGTAACACAAGGGGACGGGGACCCCAACCACAGCTTCCTCGTACTAGACAGCCTCCAATTACACCTTTGGGGCAGAATCAGTGTGCGTACTGTAAGGAGGAGGGTCATTGGCATAGCCAATGCCCCGTACTTTTGCAAAGCGTTTCGTCCACTCGATGACGAGGTTCCGGAAATAGGGGCCGTGGGACTGATAGGCAGCAACGTACTTCTGCCCCTGCAGATCGTTCTGACAATTATTTTGATGACACTAGAGACAGGCAGTACTACAATGACTATGACGATGACGTGACAGGGACGTCTTTCAGCTAGGACAGCCAGATACAGGGTATGGGACCACTTCAGATACCTGTAGACCAGCGCGGCCCTTATGTCAAAATAGATCTGCAAGGCTCCCCTAAGGAGTTTCTGGTTGATACAGGTGCCACGAAAAGTTCTATTGCCCAACATCTGGTCGCTGGGGCACCCCTGTCTGGCCAGAATAAGGTTTCGGTAGGTTTTTCGGGAGTACCGGTTGTAAGCCCCTTCTCACGCCCCCTTGCTCTCACTATTGGTCCTTTTACTGTGGATTCTTCATTTCTTTAAACATCTAATTGTGGTGAGAATTTGTTGGGTTTGGACTTGTTAAAGAAATTGTATGCTACAATTTATTGTTCCCCAGATGGAGTCTAAATTACAATGGGCCCGGATGTGGGTACTAGACAGTGTCTATCTAAAGACGCCTCCCTTCCACCTGAGTTTGCTCAAGTACCCCCTACGTTGTGGGCCACCGGTGATACCGATGTAGGTCTATTGCATATATCCCCAGTTTCCATACAGGTTAAAGACAATGCCATCTTGCCCCGCATTCCACAGTATAAAATACCTCAGGCAGGAGAATGAGCCCTTCTTCAGATAGTCCAGGATTTAATACGTAAAGAAGTTGTTGAGGAGACTACGGGCAATGTATGTTATAGTCCTATTCTTACTGTCCTGAAACGGACACTTTCAGATTCCTCTGATAAAGATGATGAGGTATAACATTTTGTGATTGATTTGCGAGAAGTTAATAAAATAGTGGTCACGCAATTCCCAGTGGTTCCTGACATTACTACACTTTTGACAATGATTCCATCCACTGCTAAGTTTTTCTCCGTCATTGATCTGAAAAATGCATTCTTTAACATTCCTATACATGCAGATAGCAGGTATTTGTTCGGATTTACACTAGCTGGTAAAAGCTTTCGCTTCTGTCGCACTCAAGGCTATACTGAAAGTCCTAGTATTTATAGTCAACCATTGAAAGGTCAATTGAATTCATTTTCACTTTTTCCAGGAAAATACTGTTTCAATATGTCGATGATTTGTTAATTGCTTCTGACATGGAACAAGGTTGTAGGAATAGTACAGTGAAATTATTGTTACTTCTGGCCCATCATGGACATAAGGTATCCCTTTCGAAGTTTCAGTATTGTCGAAAGGAGGTCACCTATTTAGGTCACCTACTGTCGAAGGCGGGTAGAAGGTTAACACCAGAACGGGTTAGTACCATCGTTAAAATGCCCCTAAAGAAAACACAAAAAGATGTGCGTGCTTTCATAGGCATTACTTCTTACTGTCGCCAGTGGATCCCGAACTACCCTTTATTAATCAAACCTTTGCTTGCATTAACAATGAAAGAAGTGCATGAGCCTTTACCATGGACGCCTGATTGTCAGCATTCTTTTGAGCAACTAAAAACTGCGCTTTGCTCTGCTCCAGTGCTAGGTACGCCTAACTATAAGAAACCTTTTGTGCTTTATGTTCACGAGATGGCTGGTTGTGCCCTCTCTGTCTTGACTCAGAAATTTGGTGATAGACAGAGACCTTGCGCTTATTTTTCTGCTGTGCTTGACCCTGTTGCAAAAGCCCTCCAGAGCTGTCTGCAAGCGGTCACGGCTGTGGCCACTTCGATCATACAATCGGCTGGACTCGTACTTGATACTGACCTCACAGTTATGGTACCCCATGCTGTGGATACCCTTTTGAACAAGACGAGGACACAGCACCTCACCAGTGCATGTCTTACCGGTTATGAATTGACATTGTTTGCTAAACATATTACAATTAAACGATGTTCCACTCTGAATCCAGCCACGTTACTACCTCTCCCTTCTGAAAGCGATGCAGTTGATAAGCATGACTGTATTTTCCGAACGGAGGAAGAGACGAAAGGACGGGTAGACTTGACTGATGTTCCCTTATCTGACCCCCAAGGAGAATGATATATTGATGGCTCTTGTTTTAAATTACCAGATGGCACAACTACTGCAGCTTATGCTATTACTACTTTGCGCACGGTGGTTGGAAACATCACGAGTTCCTTATCAGTCTGCTCAAGCGTCAGAGCTCATGGCTTTAATACGAGCTTGTGAACTAAGTGAGGGTTTGGTTGTTAATATCTACACAGACAGCCACTACGCATTCGGGGTCGCGCATAACTTTGGGTGACTGTGGGCAGAGAGAGGGGTCCCATGGTACCAAAATCCAACATGAGCACCTTATATTGCGGCTTTTGTCCGCTTTAACACTCCCCAAGACATTGGCAATTGTCTAGTGTAGCGTCCATAGAAAGGTGACAGGTGAAGTAGGTAGAGGAAATGCGTTTGCGGATCAGACAGCAAAAGAGACTGCTTGAAGCAAGATGAAGAGAATGTTTGTTGCAGGTCCAGCTAGATGGGTTCCTGAGAACACTATGTTTGAAAATAAGGTTGAGAGTGTTAAAGAGATACAAAGTGAGGCAACGGCAGAAGAATTAGTGATATAGCAGGAAAGTGCAGCACAGATAAATGATGAAGGGTGTTGGATTGATGTCTGGAGAACAGAAATGGATGTTACCTGATGCATATGTGCTCCCTGTGGTTACTATGGCTCATGGTCCAGCCAACATTAGTGCAAAAGGCATTTGTAAATTATTGGCTCTGGTTTGGTGCATTGATAACATTCCCAGAACGGCTATACATTTAGTAAAAAAATTGCATGATTTGCATGATGCACAATCCAGGGAAGGGTACCCCAACACCATCTGGCAATTTCGCACCACCTACATTCCCATTTGAAGTCCTCCAAATGGACTTTATTGAATTGGAACGTTGCAACAATCTCAAGTATGTACTAGTGGTTATATGTGCGTTAAGTAAATGGGTTGAGGCGTACCCTACTAAAGACAATACAGCCACCACAACAGCGAAAGGTACTACTTAAAGAGTATTTTCCTCGTTTTGGTATGCCCCAAATTATCTGGAGTGATAACGGAAGTAATTTTAATGGGAAAGTGATTAGATTAGTGTGTGAAGGTTTACACATCAAACAGAAATTTCATGCTGCCAATCATCAGAAGTCAGCGGGTTTGGTTGAGAAGTACAATGGTACTCTCAAACTGAAATTGGCAAAAATCCAAGAGACGACAGGGTTGAAATGGCCAGATGCTCTACCGTTAGCTCTTTTGTCAACAATAACTACAGCCAATTCTAGAACTTGTTTGTCACCTTACGAAGTCGTGTTTGGACATCCGGCAAATGTCTGGGGTGTCCCACGTCCTAGTAAATACTCTGATATTGAATATCCTGTGTTGCTTGATTATCTTGGACAATTGACAGAAAGTTTACGTTCTATTCACCAACAGGTACGGGAATCTGTACCTCCCATACCAGAGGGGCTCGGCCACAACATTCAGCCTGGCGATTTTGTATTGGTCAAGAACTTCCAGAGGAAGAAAAGTCTGGAGCCCCGCTGGAAAGGACCTGAGCAAGTTCTGTTGATGACACGGACGGCTGTAAAGGTTGCTGGTTGAAAGAACTGGGTGCATGCCACCCATTGCCGGAGGGTTCCTTTGCCATACGACCAGTGGGTCAAGTAAGAAATTGGAGATACTGAATGTGAGCAAGTGCCCAGATTTGTCCCATTCAGCGACGCTCAGCTGACTTGGGCGCAAACGGAGAAGGAAAACGATGACCTTCTGAACGAGGCTGTCCCGCCAGAAATACGAGCTATCCAGGAGCACTTTGTTCAGTGATCCTACGTGCCTGGGGCTGCCAGGTACAATTTGCGGTCTCCGCTGAGGGCTACTGAGTCCAAGGAGGAAAAAGATTAGGGATGGACTGTATAAGATAGGTAGCACTGAGTAACAGTACCAACGACTAATTGAGATACGTGAAAATTCTGCATTTGCTTTGCTTTTGTTATTTGAACATTTATTAGAAGAAAAAAAGAGTAAAGAGTATACTTTGAAAGTATACTACCTTTATCGACGTGGGATAGATTAGGAGAAGAACTTAGGACAGAGCAAGCTCCACCGCTAGTGCTCAAGAGCACCAACTTATTGATGGACAATAGGAGCCTGTGCCAGTGAGGCTCTAACGGACACTGGGAACTTTTATATTTTTTTGCATTTTCCTCTTTTTGAATTCACTATGCATACCTTTGTCAGAAAGGTTGCTGAGGAGGAGCAGCCAATGGTTACTGTGCAACGTAATATGATGTGGTCAATGAAAAGTAAAATAACATGCGTTGTTTTTTTGATACTGGTGATAATAATACTGTGTGGGGTGTCATGGATTTTGGAAGATGCTCAAAGCGTGCCTTTACACAGTAAGGGTAAGGTCATTTCCCTGAGACGAAATAAAAGAACTGCCCCCAGTAATGTATTTCTGGAAACACATAAGAGGTCCTTTGGTGAAGGGACTGCCTGTTACCCCACCCAATCTGTCACCAGCCTGTGGACTGCATATCCATAGTCACTCGTTAATTACACATATACTCAGCCACCTCAGTTTACAGAAGTAAAAGTAGTGTTTGGTTTTGGTTATCAGGGGCCATGTCTATACAATAGCAAGCCACTGGGAGCGGGTTATCCAGGTTGTTACAACAATACATACTGTGATCATTTTCACATGGAAGCACAGAACGTAACATTAGTGGGTTTGCATTACAAGGAGTAGACAGTCCCTCCAGAGGCCGGTTATTACCCTGCTTGTTGTCCCATTGTGAACAGTATGGATTCTTCATTGTATATAAATTGTTCATGGATAGTATTGTACAAACATACTGTCCCCATAGTGAATAAAGAGGATCCAAGTACTTTCGGAATGAACTCTAGGTACGCTGCAGTGGATTACGAGGGGCCGGTTTATGCACACCCAGGGTTTTTCTTCTTGTCTAATAGGACTTATTCCAATGTCTATAATGGTACAGACGATGTGGTCCTTGGAATGGTATTGCCATTGGGCGTGCCCTGTAAATATGCCAAACCTAAAATAAGATGGGTCAAAAGGACACTAACTGAAGAATTCTGTGAGGGAGTGACCGATATAAGGGTCAATAATTACAGCAATGGTATCACCTTTGGATTCATCCTTTCTTCTATTTTCACATTGGGTGGTACTCCCATGGCCAGGGGTGAGAAGGCTAGAGAATACTTTGGATGCAAGCTGCAAATTCTATCTAATACTACAGAGGCAGCTTTGCGCGACATCACCACTCAGTTGGAAAGTATGCAGATATATTCGGAACAGACTAGATATGCAATGGATTTTATTCTAGCCAAGAGTGGTGGTGTATGCGTGGTAGTTGGCGATCAGTGTGTGGTCGGAATCAAGAATTTGGAAAAGAATATTACCAAACACATTTTTTTTTTTTGTAAAATATGTTTATTGATTTCCATCATATATCAATGAAAAGCAATTCAAACATGAGCTTCCGCTCGCATATAACTTCCCCAATACACATGTCTCCCTATACGGGCTCTCCGTTAATCCACGGATACAATTGGGAGTGCTCAATACCATACTGGAGAACAGTTCGGTGTTCCAATAACAAGGCCCACCTTCGCATTTCTATAGCAAGGCACAACGTGATAAAGGGCAATAACAAGTATTATATCCAGAAGCTCTGGAACATAGGAAAGAAAATGAGCACGAAATCATACACCCTATAACACGCAACAATCCCTCCTCCCTCCCACCAACCCCCTCCCACAACTCCCCCGGCATGACATGATAACTTGAGACATAACAGGGCATTCAGCTCAGTGTCCACAGCACAATAATCCTGCAACTGAATGGTACACAGCAAACTTTCATAACGTAGGACAGTTAGTAGGCTAATAGAGGTATCCCCCATTCTTCAACACCGTTCTAAACAGTTAGTGAGGAGGGCAGGTCGTGCGAGTCACTAGGCAAAGAGTCCACATCAGTATCGGAGTCTGTGGGTTTTAGCAGCTCCGTTAAGGCTCCCCAGGCACGGGCAGAGTCCATTGCTTTGTCGCCATGAGCTCGACCAGCCGCTTGCAGTCGGAGAACCGTCTCGCACTCTGCCCACCGAATAAATTCAGCCTTCCACCTCTGCAATCTCGGCCCCCGCTGAGCCTTCCAATGAGCCGTAATTTCCCTTTTGGCCAGGACCAGCCCTAGGTCTATAAATTTACTAGTTATTTTTGTCTTAGAAGTATGGGGGAACCAATGTAATAAACATGGACCTATACCAAATTCAATATCCCTCTCCATAACATCACAGAGTATTGTCAACACTTCCCGCCAATAAAGCCCAATCCGGGGGCAGTCCCACAACATATGGCGGAAATCCGCTCCCTCTCCGTTGCAGCGGGGGCAGGGTGCTGTGAGCGTTTTAAAATATTGTTTAATTTTGACTGGGGTGAGATAAGCTCTATGCAAAATAAAAAATTGAATCTGTTGAAATCGGGCGTTCCTGGAACATTTCCATGGGCGCTCAAGCAATTCAGCCCAGACTTTGTCAGGAATTTCCCCTTCCATGTCCTCCTCCCATTTTTGCTTCAACCCCAGAAGGGGGGGCAACTTTTCATAGGTCATCCGACGATATAAACAAGTAACAGCTTTAATGGTACCAGCCGCCAGCACCACGTACTGGCAAGCCATTGATGTCTTAGGTTCAGACAGCCCCCCTTTCCATCGCCGCTGAATAGCCGACACCAAGGCCGCATGCAGCAGATAATCTCCACGAGGGAGATCAAAGCGCCCACGAATGGCCTCAAAAAGCATCAGAACGTTATCTTCATACAAATCTCCCACCGCTGTCAATCCCAAAGCACACCACCCCGTTAGCGTCGACCAGTTGCCCCCATGAGGCAATTGCTGGCACATCAACAACGGGATCTCTGGAGCGTACGGGCAGTCGATCCGCACCCTTTATTGGCTCCTATTCCAACACAACCGAAAAGTCTGCACGTCCCCAGGGAGATCCTTAAGGCGAAGCGGCTGTTGTAAAATAATCCTAGATAGCAAGTAGGCAGGAATCCGTCCCCCCGCAGCATCTCCCACTTCCCGGAACTCCCGAGCCACCGCTTGAGTAAGCCATTGCAGCTGGGCCGCCAAGTAATAAGACTCGAAGTCCGGAACTGCTAAACCTCCCTCCCCCCGTGGACGTAGCAGAGTGTGCAAAGCTACACGTCGCCTGCCAGAAAGCCAATCAATCAATCAATCAATCATGTCACTTATAAAGCGCACTACATACCCGCGAGGGTCTCAAGGCGCTGGGGGAAGAGGGGGGTGGTGCTGCTACTGATCGAAGAGCCAGGTCTTGAGGAGTCTTCTGAAGGCCAGTAGGTCTTGGGTCTGTCGGAGGTTGGTGGGGAGGGTGTTCCAGGTCTTGGCGGCGAGGTGGGAGAAGGATCTGCCGCCGGCGGTCGTTTTCCGGATGCGGGGGACTGTGGCGAGGGCGAGGCTGGTCGAGCGGAGCTGGCGGGTGGGGGTGTAGAAGCTGAGTCGTCTGTTGAGGTAGGCTGGTCCGGAGTTGTGGAGTGCTTTGTGTGCGTGGGTGAGGAGCTTGAAGGTTATCCTCTTGTTGACAGGGAGCCAGTGCAGGTCTCTCAGGTGGGGTGTGATGTGGCTGCGTCGGGGGATGTCGAGGATAAGACGTGCAGAGGCGTTCAGGATGCGTTGCAGCCGTCTCAGGAGCTTAGCCGTCGTTCCTGCGTAGAGGGCGTTTCCGTAGTCCAGCCTGCTGGTGACGAGAGCCTGGGTGACTGTTTTTCTTGTTTCGGTGGGGATCCACTTGAAGATCCTGCGGAGCATTCGGAGGATGTTGAAGCAGGATGAGGAAACGGCGTTGACCTGCTTAGTCATGGAGAGGGTGGGTTCGAGGATGACCCCTAGGTTGCGTACGTGGTCGGTGGGTGGCGGGGCTGTTCCCAGTGATGTTGGCCACCAGGAGTCGTCCCAGGCTGAAGGGTTGGAACCAAGGATGAGGACCTCCGTCTTGTCCGAGTTCAGCTTCAGGCGGCTGGTCCTCATCCATTCGGCGACGGCCTTCATTCCTTCGTGGAGGTGGGCTTTGGCGGTGTGAGGGTCTTTGGCGAGGGAGAGGATCAGCTGGGTGTCGTCGGCGTAGGAGATGATGTTGAGGTTGTGCTGTCGGGCGACGTGGGCGAGGGGTGCCATGTAGATGTTGAACTGCGTTGGGCTGAGGGAGGAGCCTTGGGGTACGCCGCAGATGATCTTGGTGGCCTTGGATCGGAAGGGGGCGAGGCGGACGCTTTGTGTTCTGCCGGAAAGGAAGGATGTGGTCCAGTCCAGGGCCTTCTCTTGGATCCCGGCGTCGTGAAGGCGTGTTCGTAGTGTGTGGTGGCAGACCGTGTCAAAGGCGGCTGATAGGTCCAGGAGGATGAGGGTTGCTGTTTCTCCGTTGTCTAGCAGGGTCCTGATGTCATCGGTGGCGGCGATGAGGGCGGTTTCGGTGCTGTGGTTGCTGCGGAAGCCGGACTGGGAAGGGTCCAGGATGTTGTTCTCCTCGAGGTAGCGGGTCAGTTGTTTGTTGACGATTTTCTCGGTGACCTTCGCGGGGAACGGGAGCAGAGAGATGGGTCGGAAGTTCTTGAGGTCCTTGGGGTCTGCCTTGGGTTTCTTGAGTAAGGCGGTGATCTCGGCGTGCTTCCAGCTTTCCGGGAAGGTTGCTGTCTCGAAGGAGATGTTGATTATTTTCCGGAGATGGGGCGCGATGGCTGTACTGGCTTTGTTGAAGATGTGGTGAGGGCACGGGTCTAGCGGTGAACCGGAGTGGATGGTGTTCATGATCTCGCTGGTGTCCTCGTCGTTGATGTTGGTCCAGGAGAGCAGGCGGTTGATGGTTGTGGGGGCAGTGGTCTCGGTGGTTGCCGGGGCGGTCGTGGTGTTGAAGCTGTCGTGGATGTCGGCGATTTTGCGGTGGAAGAAGGTGGCCAGTGAGTCGCACAGGTCTCGCGATGGCTGGATGTCGTTGGTGTTGGAGCTGGGGTTGGAGAGTTCCTTCACGATGTTGAAGAGCTCTTTGCTGTTGTGTGCGTTGTTGTCTAGGCGGTCTTTGAGTGAGGCCCTTTTGGCTGATCTGATGAGGTGATGGTGACTGCGGGTGGTGCTCTTGTGGGCGGCGTAGCTGTCTGCTGTCCGTTCGTGGAGCCAGATCTTCTCCAGTTTTCGGCATGTTCGTTTGGAGGCCTGGAGGTCTTCGGTGAACCAGGTGGCTTTCTTGCTGGTGTGGCTGTTGGGCGGATTCTTGAGCGGGGCGAGGGTGTTGGCGCAGTCGTCGATCCACTGTCTGAGGTTGCGGGCGGCGGTGTCGGGGTCGGAGGGTTCGGCGGGTGGGCTCAGGGCGAGGGTTGTGGTTAGCTGGTCTTCCGTGACTCTGCTCCAGCAGCGGCGAGGCATTTGTTCGGTGCGGTGGTGCGTGGTGGGCTTCCTGTAGGTGAAGTGGATGCAGTGGTGGTCAGTCCAGTGGGGTTCGGAGGTGTGGTTGAAGGAGACGTGTGGGCTTGCGGAAAAGATGGAGTCTAGCGTGTGGCCGGCGGCGTGGGTGGGTGTAGTCACGAGCTGTCTGAGTCCGAGGGTGGCGAGGTTGTCGATCAGGGTGGTAGAGTTGGTGTCCTTGTTGTTCTCGAGGTGGAAGTTCAGGTCCCCGAGGAGGATGTAGTCCGTGGAGGCGATGGCGTGTGTGCTGACGAAGTCAGCGATGGAATCGCTGAACTGTGGTCGGGGTCCGGGGGTCTGTAGATGAGGGTTCCTCTGAGGGTGGTGTTGGGATCGGTGTGGATCTGGAAGTGCATGTGTTCGGCGGTGCTGAGGGTGTCGTCGGTGTTGGTTGAGACTCTGAGGGTGTTCCTGTGGACGATGGCGATGCCTCCTCCGACTCCGTTGGTGCGGTCCCTGCGGGTGATCTTGTATCCGTCCGGGGTGGCAATGGCGAAGTCGGGGGCTGAAGCGGGATTCAGCCAGGTCTCCGTCAGGAATGCGACGTCTGGGGAGGTTGAGTCGAGAAGGTCCCAGAGTTCGATGGCGTGTTTGCGGGCGGAGCGGGTGTTGAGGAGGAGGCATCTGAGGTAGTTGGGTTCTTTCCTGGGCGGTGGTTTGGCGGGGCGGGTGCTGGCGAAGCTGCAGTTCCGGCAGGTGAAGGGCCCTTGGGTGCGCTTCGGGGTGGCCTGGTAGCAGGCGTGATCTTTTCCGGGGCTGAGTGCGTGGAGGGTGCTGGCGTCGTATCGGGCGTCTGTTGATGTGGCGGGCGCGGGGATGCCCGGACCAGGGGGTCTGGCGCTGGGCGCGGTCACGGCGCGGACGGGCGCAGACGGGCTTGCCGTAGGCGCGCCTTGGCGCGCCAGCGGCGCGAGCGCGCAGCGGCCGCCATAAATGGGGAGGTGGGAGGGAGGAGCAGGGAATGGTGCAGCGAATGGGCAGTGAGGGGGCGGGGCCGCATGGGCGCAGCGGCGGGAAACAGGCACAGAAGGGAAAACAAGCACAATCAGGGCATCAAGGGGGCACAGAAAGGAAAAAAAATGAGCACAATTAGGGGCAGCAAGGGGGCACAGAAAGGAAAACGAGCACAATCAGGGGCAGCAAGGGGGCACAGAAAGGAAAAAAACGAGCACAATCAGGGGCAGCAAGGGGGCACAGAAAGGAAAAACGAGCACAATCAGGGGCAGCAGCAGGGCACACAGACGGAGCTGTGTGATGGGGGAGCGACCTACCAGTCAAGGTCAGGGGTCGCTCTCTTCACCACGCAGCGGCCGCCATAAATGGGGAGGTGGGAGGGAGGAGCAGGGAATGGGGCAGCGAATGGGCAGTGAGGGGGCGGGGCCGCAGGGCGCAGCGGCGGGAAACAGGCACAGAAGGGAAAACGAGCACAATCAGGGCATCAAGGGGGCACAGAAAGGAAAAAAAAATGAGCACAATCAGGGGCAGCAAGGGGGCACAGAAAGGAAAAAAACGAGCACAATCAGAAAGGAAAAAAACGAGCACAATCAGGGGCAGCAAGGGGGCACAGAAAGGAAAAAAACGAGCACAATCAGGGGCAGCAAGGGGGCACAGAAAGGAAAAAAACGAGCACAATCAGGGGCAGCAAGGGGGCACAGAAAGGAAAACGAGCACAATCAGGGGCAGCAAGGGGGCACAGAAAGGAAAAAAACTAGCACAATCAGGGGCAGCAAGGGGGCACAGAAAGGAAAAACGAGCACAATCAGGGGCAGCAAGGGGGCACAGAAAGGAAAAAACGAGCACAATCAGGGGCAGCAGCAGGGCACACAGACGGAGCTGTGTGGTGGGGGAGCGACCTACCAGTCAAGCCAGAGAAACCCAGTTACCATCTGTAGAAGCCTCTTAAAAATCGACGCAGGGAGCCAAACAGGAAGCGTCCGAAAATAATATAGCAGCCTGGGGAGTGCCACCATCTTGAGGAGCGCCACCCGCCCTATCAGGGACAGCGGCAACGTCTGCCAAAAGTCCATACTGCCCTGGAGACCCCGTATAGCCCTGCTAATATTACCCTCCACCAGATCCTTCTGCTCTTGGTAGATACGTGTCCCCAGATACGTTATACAGGTATACTCCCATTTTACAGCCTCCGTAGACCGAGGACCCTCACCTGTCTTCGAGGTGGGGAACAGGCATGATTTTGTCCAGTTCACTCCCAGACCTGCCATTTCTTCAATATGTTGAAGCAGGCGCTTCGCTCCCAGCAAAGCCTCCTGGGTGTCGGCTAGGAACAGTAGGAGGTCGTCTGCGTAAAGCGCAATATAATGGGTATCGTCATGCACCTGGAGCCCCCTGAACCACTTCCCAGTTCGGGCCTGGGCCGCCAGTGGCTCTATGGCCAGTGCAAATAATAGCGGGGATAGAGAACACCCTTGACGAGTCCCTCTACGCACCGCACAGGGAGCCGATATCAGACCGCCAGACTTAGTTCTAGCCGTGGAGTCCCTATATAGCAAAGCCGTCCAGGTCACAAACCTCTCCCCAATCCAAAGGCACGCAGTACCTGAAATAAATAAGGCCACTCCAGGCTGTCAAAGGCCTTTTCGATATCAACCGAGAATATGGCAGCAGTATGTGACGAGTACGTATCGGCCTCCAAAACACGGAGCAGGCGACGAACGTTGCCCGCTGTATTCCGTTTGGGTATAAACCCCGCCTGATCCACATGTACTAGGCGGGTCATATACGGCAGGAGGCGAGTGGCTAGTATCCGACTTAAGATCTTATAGTCGGTGGTAAGCATGGAGAGTGGACGGTAGGCGGTGCTGTCCGAGGGGGGCCTCCCAGGCTTCAACAGAGGTATGATAAGCGCCTCACGCGTCGTGGCAGGAAGCCGGCCCACCCTCCTTGAATCATTATAGAGGGCCACTAACCTAGGGGCCAACAGATCAACATAAGATGCATAAAATTCGATCGGCAAACCATCCACCCCTGGAGTCTTCTTCCGCGCCATATGTTTGATCGCACCTCGTACCTCCCCCAATGTGATGTCTTGACCCAACAGATCGGCTTCCGCTCTGGCAAGGGCCGGTAAATCCACCTCTGCTAAAAACCCCTCTAGACGATCCTCGTCCAAGGAGACTTTACTGCAATAAAGTTCCTCATAATAGTCAGAGAAAAGGAGATTAATGCCCTGCTGAGTGTAGCATGCATTCCCCACTGGATCGCAGAGTGCCAAAATAGGGACCGCCTGCCTCGCGGGGTTCGCTAGCCACGCCAGCAACGCGCCCGACTTGTCGCGCTCAGCGTGGGCGCGCACCATATACTTCTTATAATCATAACATCGCAGCCTCTCAACCCCCACTGCCACTGCCTCCCGGGCCGCTAACAGCTCCTCCTGCCTACCTGGATGTTCTGGGCGATCACGCTCCAAGTCTCGCAAGCGCTGGTCCGCGGTGTCCATCTCCTGGAGGAGAACTTTTCGTACCCCAACCATATTAGCAATACAGAGTCCCCTCACCACCACTTTAAAAGCGTCCCACTCCACTGCCATTGAGGACGCCGTACCTGCATTCTCCTGAAAATACTGGGTCAACACAGTTCATATTGCATCCTGGAAGACCGGGTCCTCCAGTAGCTCCGGATTTAATCGCCATGTCGGGATCGCTGGGCGCGGTGGGACCCAACGAAGTCTCAGCAACAGGGGATTATGATCCGAGTGTGTTCTGGTCAGGTATTCACTGTGCTGGACCGCCGTGTGTACGTCAGGGGAACAAAGTATCGCATCTAATCTAACGTGCAACTCATGGAGCGCTGAGAAGAAGGAGTAGTCTCGCTCATGTGGGTGGTGCTCCCTCCATGTATCCAACAACCCCCAATTCGACTGCCATGCACTGCGAGCCCTGGCGATCTTATTAATTGGTGCTACAGGAAGAGGGGGTGAGACCTGTCAAGGGCGACATCCGTAATGGAATTAAAGTCACCTCCCAGCATCACTGTACCAGACAAGTAGGATGCCAGCGTCCCCGACAATAAAGTAAAAAAGGCCTGTTGTTCAGTATTAGGGGCATAGATACTGCCCAGCGTGATGTCCCTCCCATCGAGTCTACCCTGTACCAGTACATAACGCCCTTCCGGATCTACAATGTGCTGCACAGGTTGAAAGGGGACCCCAGCTCTGACCCACACCAAGACACCTCGGGCAAAGGCAGAATACGAGGTATGAAAAACCTGACCTCTCCATCTGCGCTGCAGTGCAAGACCCTCTGAGCCCGTGATATGCGTTTCCTGGAGGAAAGCTACTTGAACCCCCTCCGCACCAGATATGTATGGATCTTATGCCGACGGCTCATGGTATGCAAGCCCCTAACGTTCCACGATATGCACTTTAAATCATTCAGTGACCCCATGGTATATGGTATGTACAGTGCCCCATTAATAAAGTACAAGCGTCATGCCAGAGCCCCTGATGAACATTCCCAAACTCCCAAACCCCCCTCCCAAGGACAGTTACCTTAAAACTAGTTCCCATCCAAACAATAAAAAAATAGCAACTAAGCAAAGTCCCCTGACTACTTCAGAGGCAAGGGTGGACGCAGCTGCCCCAGGACGAGCTCTGCAAACAAACAGAAGGCACCAGCCGCATATAAACATAAAACCTTCTCAAGGACTGCGCACCTAGCGCACAAGCAATTCCTGTCAGAGAATTAAAAGAATTTCCCAACCTCCCCACAGTAGAGTCATATTATATCATCCGCACTCTGGGGCGTTACCACTGGGAGCCTCGCACTACTAGTAGTGGAAGTGTCCGAGTCATTATCTGCAGAGTCCCTGTAGAGCCTGCCTCATCCTCCGGCGGGGGCGGACCGGCGGAACCCGACACTGATTCCACCGCCCGTAGAGCGGCGGCCCGCTCCAATCCAGCCTGCGTCGTGGAGGGTTTCATCCGGACTCTCCGCCGCAGCCGCCGAGACCCACGCACTCCAGTCAATCCGCCTCGGGGTGCAGATCCCCATGCCTGGCCGTGGCTGTCAGTCCACCCTTATACTCCTCCAACCAGTCCCAGGCCTCCGCCGAGGAGTCAAAAAATGGGAGGTATTGTCAACAACAATTCGTAGCCGTGCCGGAAACAAGAGGGAGTACTGCAAGCCCTCCTCCCTCAACGCTTTTTTGACCTCCAGGTAAGAAGCTCGCTTTCGCTGGACCTCCAGGGTGTAATCCGGGAACAGTGTGACTCTGCTATTATCCACTGTGAAGGGCCCCGCCGTTCTCGCTCTTTGAAGCAATAGATCCCGGTCACGATAATGTAGCAGGCGAGCGACCACTGGCCTCGGTGGTCTGCCTGGCCTGAATGGCCTAGCCGGGACCCTATGAGCTCGCTCCAAAGTGTAAAAGACAGATAGGCCCTCCGGGGCCACCACAGTCTTAAGCCAGGTCTCTAAGTACGCCACCATGTCGGTCCCCTCCACTCCTTCCGGCAGCCCAACCACGCGGACGTTGTTCCTCCGGTTTCTGCCCTCCGCATCTTCTGCTCTGCGTTCCAGGAAGTTCACTCTATCCGTAGGAGCATGCAGCTGTTGGGCCGTGTCCTTATGGGCTGGGAGCAATTCCGCTATGCTGGTTTCAGTGTCCTTGACCCTCCCCGCCAGCTTCTTGTGTTCATCTCGGAGGAGCCCTAGCCCAACCGCCACTGTGCTAATGTCCTGGTGGAGGGTGGCTTTAGTGTCTGTTATGGCTGCTAGAATTTCTTTGAGCTGCTGTTGGATAGGGTCCCCAGGGGTCATCTGCGACAGGTCAGGTGCTCCATCCTCAGGGTCCTGCCCCGTACCAGCGGCCTTGGCTTTGGGCTTACCCATGACGGTAAACCAGTCCCCCACCAAAGGCGCCCCTGGTCTTCAGGCCGAGAGTCCCTGGACTGGAAAGGCCCTGCCACTCCCCGCGCCGTTCGCCACTCACCGCCGGCTAGGAGGTCCCAAAAACAGGCCCCACAGGCTCCCTCAGGGCACCGCAACCAGTATACCGGAACCTCTGATCTCAGGGGAGGCAGTTTCGCACTCTCCGCAGTCTACCAGCCAGGCCTCACAGGACTCCGTTCCGCACCCAGTCCCAGAGAAGTGTAGCAGCACAGGAAGCGTTCAATCAGGGCGACCTCAGTTCCAGCACCCCCAGATCCCCAGGAGCCGCAGCCAGGGAGAAACGCACACCACTCTTCGAAGGCTTCACCGCCAACACCGGGCACCAGCGGCAACCATCCAGAGCCCAGCAAGATCCAAAATGACGGTAGACCCACGTAGGCCCTAGCAGACACTGCCCCTCAGTCTCCAGCCAAACCTCGGTAGGACCGGCTAGCACTCACCACAGCTCCAGCCAGCTAGCCCGCAATATGGGCCATCCGGGTCACCAGGTGCGTCACGCCGCCCCTTCGGCAAGAACCTCACTGGGCCGATGGCCCCAGCGCTCCACTCTAATTCACCCACCTTCACTGGGCAAGCGTTAGTACTCTGCAGGGATTCAGAGTGGTCGCTGGGTGGATCCGCCGCCCTTCCGCTGCTCACGCTGTCCCAGCGTCTCGGCCGCAGCACCTCGGGCGCATCAATCAGCCCGCGACCGGGGAGTCACGCAGTCGCGCTGCCGTCCACGCGCGCGCTCCACAGGATATCGCAGCCAGAGCCCCTCGCGCCCGGGGAACCAGGGACAGCCGCCGCCTCGCCCACCCCGCAGCGAGGATCGCCTGAGCGCCGCCGGTGACCACCGTCTAACGTTCGCGGGCAGTCAGGTGTGGCACCGCAGCCTCGGTCAGCGTTTATTTCAGGATTTCTGTGCGGCTGGTGCGGAGCTCCTCGCTCACACGTCCGCCATTGATCCCAGGCAAGCCACGCCTCCACAATATAACCAAACACATTATGGATATTCTTGAAAATGTCAAAGGAATGGAAAGTGGCAATTGGAGTTGGTCCCTTTTTGGCGGTTGGGGTTGGATTCTTGAGAAAATGATTTATCTTATAGTGGTGTTGGTGCTCTGTTGTATTCTCATACAATGTCTTACCCTATGTTTTTCATATTGTGCCACTATTTTCACACCGAAGCAGAAAATTTTAGTCCATGTTACTAATGCTGCTATGATGATTCAGTCCGACATTGACGATCTTATGAATATAGATGAAGGGATATTTGAGGAGTCATCTCTCATTCCTGTTTCCCTGCCTGATATTGAATGTAAAGAATGTTCATAATCATTATGCACTCATGTTTCTGCCTCGGATGCTCTATTGGTATTTACATTGATAATGTTGTTATATTTGTGATTATATATATCTATACGCACATTATATTCACCTCGCCTGTTAGCAAATGTTTTTAGTTCATGCTAAAAGGAGGGTCTGTTAGATTAGGCCCATTGCCACGTGTATAGTCCCATGGATAAGTTAGCATTCGCTACACCATTTGCTTTTCTGTCGTCCATTTTGCATGGTGATCAAAACTAATTCTCACTTATTCCAAGAAATGCCTCTTGCTAAGTTTTGTTTCTGCAATAATGAATAGTTAGTGCCAGCACATAGCTTTCCCACTAGATAGAGGCTCTCTCCCACCTGTCTGGTACTTTGATCATAGCACAGGGTCCAACGGCCTTGGATTGGGGCGAGTTGCGAAGATACGAGAACAGAAACCTTTTTGTATTCCACTGTCCAGCTGAATCTGCCTGGAAAATTCCACTGTGGCCGTGTTTTTAACCAATCATGAAATGTACATAATGTATCTCTATGCTTGCTGATCTTTAGTTCCCTCTGTACCACTCCCGGAGATTGTGCAGACGGGGCTCCGCTCCGAGTGTATATGAATAATCAGTTATTGGTCTATATTCTCCACTGACTCTCCGACTCTTCATTTTGTATGGAAGGCTGAGAGGTGGTCTACAGTGAACCGGGTGGCCCCAAGGGGGTCACTTCCTTCAGTTGGCGCCCGAACAGCGACTCCTTCGGGTTATTGATCCATCCCCTTTCCCCAGACGGAGGGGAGGACGGGGACATCGTCGGTTCGGACTGATGGCTCAGGGATCCCTGCACAAAGAGATTCTGTTACTCGCAGCTGCTGCCTCTGTCCCGCCGGCCGGTGCCTCACCCAGCAGTCATCCCGGCGGGGTTCCTGAAGGGCGAACCCTGATCTGACTGTTTGGTCTGAAGAGTCGGCAGTGGAGAACTGGTTTCTTTGTACTTCGGATATCAGGTGAGTCTGTTTTGGTTCTATATGGATGTGGTACCACTGTGATTTGGTTTTATTTTGGTATTTGGATTGTTTTGGTAAAAAGTATTTGCAAATACTTTGCCAGGTAATGTAACGATTTGTTTCCTTATTCTTTTGCGATGTCTGGTTTTAGTAAAATTCAGAGTTTGTTTTGTGGTTGTTGTTCTATTGATGCACGGTTGGCAGAATGCCAGCCTGCACCTCCTGAGGGTATCCTAATTATGACATGTATGTGAAACATGGCCTTGACCCTATTATGTTTAGTACATTATGGCACAAATGTACGAGGGACAATGTTGAGTTGCGGTGGCCTTTGACGGGCTCTTTTGATGAACAAAAGATAGGATTTCTACAGGAACAGTTGTTTAAAAGACGTAGTAGACAATCTATGTTTGATTCCCTTTGTACTTGGCAGAAGGAGGCCCGACAGAGGCGATTGAAAGCGGAGAGAGATGCTAGAAAAGGAAAGATGCAAACGCTTACACAAAAGGCCGTAGCTTATGATAAAGAAAACCAGGAGACAGGGATAGAACGTGAAGACAGGAGATTTCGGTTGCACATTGATAAATCTTATGTGGCCAAGGAGGATGAGTATACTTTCATGGATGCTCTGTTAGATACTCGACCTCCACCTCCATATGTCCCCGAAAGGGTCTATACCGTTATTCCTCATCAGCAACAACAGCCATTGGGTGCATCCGCCCTTGCAGCTGTTACACCTACTGCTCCAGTTAGTGTGCCCCTTGCTCCTCCTCTTCCGTTACATTCTTTAACTGTTGCAATACCTACTACCCCTGCCCCAGTAATTCATCCTCCATCGTCTTTGATTCCTGACACACCCGTATGTGGGTTGGGAGATAAAGATCATATTGCACTAAAGGAATGGTCAGGTCCGTTGATGCGATCCGGGGTGGGGGATTGAGAGAAGAATGAAGTAGCGGATCAGGCGATAAAATGGGCTTGTAACCCGATTTATAGTCTTACAGACATTTGGCAGGTAATGCGGGACTATGACCCTTTTGGCAACAACATGCTCTTAAACATTTGTCCTCCACCTTGATTGACCTTTGGCGCATACACATTGAAACGGAAGCACCCCTGATATTATTTGATATCAATGAAGGTGCTTATGTACATAGTTTGGAGCCAACTCCTTTGTATAAAAACATTTCCACATTGTTGCATTATAGAGATGGACTCTTATCATGCAGTCTCACTAAAATAACACAATTTCCAATGCAAGAAGTTCACCCAATTTATTATCCGGAAATTCCTGCAATAACAGATCAGCACGGAACGGTTACCACACAGGCCGTGCCTGCTCGCTTTCAGGAACAATGGGTTTATAGCCCATAGAAGAGAAGTGAGGTATTGGCTCTTAAGGCTACGTTGCCCGAACCTAGGAAAAATCCTACTGCTTATTATAAAGAATTGACAGAGGCTGCTTCCTCTACCGTAATGACCCTTGCTGACATTGAGATGTTTTTTGGTTTACTAGTTCCGGTTGATATTTGGCGGCAGGTACATACCCAAGATCATGTTGCTGAGTTGGGTGGAACGTGGGACGCGATTAAGGGTTGGGATAGAGATAGGAAGCCTGGAGATAAACCATGTGCTGAGTTACTTACCTTGCCCAGCCGTATAATAGCATACATGCATACTCTTATTCCGCCTAAGTAAGTTAGTTGGGATAGAGTGACTGCCTGCAGGCAGAAGAAAGACGAGAGTGTGTCTGATTTTTTCACTAGGTTTGAGGAAACATTCTTGGATTACAGTGGACAGGATATGTCTACAGAAGGAGAAGACCGTTTATTTGTTGATAGGTTTGTCACTAACCTCCTCCCCGAAATAATGTCTACACTCCAGTCGTCTGAGAGCACTTGGTCTATGTCTTCTCCTTCTGTGATTTTAAATATGGCCCAATATTATGAGCATAGGGATAATGAAGAGAAAGACAAAAATTATAAAAAGCATGAAGATTTGAAGACCAAGGTATTATTGCATCAAGCATACTGGGGTAACACAAGGGGACGGGGACCCCAACAACAGCTTCCTCGTACTAGACAGCCTCCAATTACACCTTTGGGGCAGAATCAGTGTGCGTACTGTAAGGAGGAGGGTCATTGGCATAGCCAATGCCCCGTACTTTTGCAAAGCGTTTCGTCCACTCGAGGACGAGGTTCCGGAAATAGGGGCCGTGGGACTGATAGGCAGCAACGTACTTCTGCCCCTGCAGATCGTTCTGACAATTATTTTGATGACACTAGAGACAGGCAGTACTACAATGACGACTATGACGATGACGTGACAGGGACGTTTTTCAGCTAGGACAGCCAGATACAGGGTATGGGACCAGTTCAGATACCTGTCAAAATAGATCTGCAAGGCTCCCTAAGGAGTTTCTGGTTGATACACGTGCCACGAAAAGTTCTATTGCCCAACATCTGGTCCCTGGGGCACCCCTGTCTGGCCAGAATAATGTTTCGGTAGGTTTTTCGGGAGTACCGGTTGTAAGCCCCATCTCACGCCCCTTGCTCTCACTATTGGTCCTTTTACTGTGGATTCTTCATTTCTTTAAACATCTAATTGTGGTGAGAATTTGTTGGGTTTGGACTTGTTAAAGAAATTGTATGCTACAATTTATTGTTCCCCAGATGGAGTCTACAATACAATGGGCCCGGATGTGGGTACTAGACAGTGTCTATCTAAAGACGCCTCCCTTCCACCTGAGTTTGCTCAAGTACCCCCTACGTTGTGGGCCACCGGTGATACCGATGTAGGTCTATTGCATATATCCCCAGTTTCCATACAGGTTAAAGACAATGCCATCTTGCCCCGCATTCCACAGTATAAAATACCTCAGGCAGGAGAATGAGCCCTTCTTCAGATAGTCCAGGATTTAATACGTAAAGGAGTTGTTGAGGAGACTACGGGCAATGTATGTTATAGTCCTATTCTTACTGTCCTGAAACGGACACTTTCAGATTCCTCTGATAAAGATGATGAGGTATAACATTTTGTGATTGATTTGCGAGAAGTTAATAAAATAGTGGTCCCGCAATTCCCAGTGGTTCCTGACATTACTACACTTTTGACAATGATTCCATCCACTGCTAAGTTTTTCTCCGTCATTGATCTGAAAAATGCATTCTTTAACATTCCTATACATGCAGATAGCAGGTATTTGTTCGAATTTACACTAGCTGGTAAAAGCTTTCGCTTCTGTCGCACTCAAGGCTATACTGAAAGTCCTAGTATTTATAGTCAACCATTGAAAGGTCAATTGAATTCATTTTCACTTTCTCCAGGTAATGTACTGTTTCAATATGTCGATGATTTGTTAATTGCTTCTGACATGGAACAAGGTTGTAGGAATAGGACAGTGAAATTATTGTTACTTCTGGCCCATCATGGACTTAAGGTATCCCTTTCGAAGTTTCAGTATTGTCGAAAGGAGGTCACCTATTTAGGTCACCTACTGTCGAAGGCGGGTAGAAGGTTAACACCAGAACGTGTTAGTACCATCGTTAAAATGCCCCTAAAGAAAACACAAAAAGATGTGCGTGCTTTCATAGGCATTACTTCTTACTGTCGCCAGTGGATCCCGAACTACCCTTTATTAATCAAACCTTTGCTTGCATTAACAATGAAAGAAGTGCATGAGCCTTTACCCTGGACGCCTGATTGTCAGCATTCTTTTGAGCAACTAAAAACTGTGCTTTGCTCTGCTCCAGTGCTAGGTACGCCTAACTATAAGAAACCTTTGTGCTTTATGTTCACGAGATGGCTGGTTGTGCCCTCTCTGTCTTGACTCAGAAATTTGGTGATAGACAGAGACCTTGCGCTTATTTTTATGCTGTGCTTGACCCTGTTGCAAAAGCCCTCCAGAGCTGTCTGCAAGCGGTCACGGCTGTGGCCACTTCGATCATACAATCGGCTGGACTCGTACTTCTGATACTGACTCAAAGTTATGGTACCCCATGCTGTGGATACCCTTTTGAACAAGACGAGGACACAGCACCTCACCAGTGCATGTCTTACCGGTTATGAATTGACATTGTTTGCTAAACATATTACAATTAAACGATGTTCCACTCTGAATCCAGCCACGTTACTACCTCTCCCTTCTGAAAGCGATGCAGTTGATAAGCATGAATGTATTTTCCGAACGGAGGAAGAGACGAAAGGACGGGTAGACTTGACTGATGTTCCCTTATCTGACCCCCAAGGAGAATGATATATTGATGGCTCTTGTTTTAAATTACCAGATGGCACAACTACTGCAGCTTATGCTATTACTACTTTGCGCACGGTGGTTGGAAACATCACGAGTTCCTTATCAGTCTGCTCAAGCGTCAGAGCTCATGGCTTTAATACGAGCTTGTGAACTAAGTGGGGGTTTGGTTGTTAATATCTACACAGACAGCCACTACGCATTCGGGGTCGCGCATAACTTTGGGTGACAGTGGGCAGAGAGAGGGGTCCCATGGTACCAAAATCCAACATGAGCACCTTATATTGCGGCTTTTGTCCGCTTTAACATTCCCCAAGACAATGGCAATTGTCTAGTGTAGCGTCCATAGAAAGGTGACAGGTGAAGTAGGTAGAGGAAATGCGTTTATGGATCAGACAGCAAAACAGACTGCTTGAAGCAAGATGAAGAGAATGTTTGTTGCAGGTCCAGCTAGATGGGTTCCTGAGAACACTATGTTTGAAAATAAGGTTGAGAGTGTTAAAGAGATACAAAGTGAGGCAACGGCAGAAGAATTAGTGATATAGCAGGAAAGTGCAGCACAGTTAAATGATGAAGGGTGTTGGATTGATGTCTGGAGAACAGAAATGGATGTTACCTGATGCATATGTGCTCCCTGTGGTTACTATGGCTCATGGTCCAGCCCACATTAGTGCAAAAGGCATTTGTAAATTATTGGCTCTGGTTTGGTGCATTGATAACATTCCCAGAACGGCTATACATTTAGTAAACAAATTGCAAGATTTGCATGATGCACAATACAGGGAAGGGTACCCCAACACCATCTGGCAATTTCGCACCACCTACATTCCCATTTGAAGTCCTCCAAATGGACTTTATTGAATTGGAACGTTGCAACAATCTCAAGTATGTACTAGTGGTTATATGAGCATTAAGTAAATGGGTTGAGGCGTACCCTACTAAAGACAATACAGCCACCACAACAGCGAAAGGTACTACTTAAAGAGTATTTTCCTCGTTTTGGTATGCCCCAAATTATCTGGAGTGATAACGGAAGTAATTTTAATGGGAAAGTGATTAGATTAGTGTGTGAAGGTTTACACATCAAACAGAAATTTCATGCTGCCAATCATCAGCAGTCAGCGGGTTTGGTTGAGAAGTACAATGGTACTCTCAAACTGAAATTGGCAAAAATCCAAGAGACGACAGGGTTGAAATGGCCAGATGCTCTACCGTTGGCTCTTTTGTCAACAAGAACTACAGCCAATTCTAGAACTTATTGGTCACCTTACGAAGTCGTGTTTGGACACCCGGCAAATGTCTGGGGTGTCCCACGTCCTAGTAAATACTCTGATATTGAATATCCTGTGTTGCTTGATTATCTTGGACAATTGACAGAAAGTTTACGTTCTATTCACCAACAGGTACGGGAATCTGTACCTCCCATACCAGAGGGGCTCGGCCACAACATTCAGCCTGGCGATTTTGTATTGGTCAAGAACTTCCAGAGGAAGAAAAGTCTGGAGCCCCACTGGAAAGGACCTGAGCAAGTTCTGTTGATGACACGGACGGCTGTAAAGGTTGCTGGTTGAAAGAACTGGGTGCATGCCACCCATTGCCGGAGGGTTCCTTTGCCATACGACCAGTGGGTCAAGTAAGAAATTGGAGATACTGAATGTGAGCAGGTGCCCAGATTTGTCCCATTCAGCGACGCTCAGCTGACTTGGGCGCAAACGGAGAAGGAAAACGATGACCTTCTGAACGAGGCTGTCCCGCCAGAAATACGAGCTATCCAGGAGCACTTTGTTCAGTGATCCTACGTGCCTGGGGCTGCCAGGTACAATTTGCGGTCTCCGCTGAGGGCTACTGAGTCCAAGGAGAAAAAAGATTAGGGATGGACTGTATAAGATAGGTAGCACTGAGTAACAGTACCAACGACTAATTGAGATACGTGAAAATTCTGCATTTGCTTTGCTTTTGTTATTTGAACATTTATTAGAAGAAAAAAGAGTAAAGAGTATACTTTGAAAGTATACTACCTTTATCGACGTGGGATAGATTAGGAGAAGAGCTTAGGACAGAGCAAGCTCCACCGCTAGTGCTCAAGATCAGCAACTTATTGATGGACAATAGGAGCCTGTGCCAGTGAGGCTCTAACGGACACTGGGAACTTTTATATTTTTTTGCATTTTCCTCTTTTTGAATTCACTATGCATACCTTTGTCAGAAAGGTTGCTGAGGAGGAGCAGCCAATGGTTACTGTGCAACGTAATATGATGTGGTCAATGAAAAGTAAAATAACATGCGTTGTTTTTTTGATACTGGTGATAATAATACTGTGTGGGGTGTCATGGATTTTGGAAGATGCTCAAAGCGTGCCTTTACACAGTAAGGGTAAGGTCATTTCCTGAGACGAAATAAAAGAACTGCCCCCAGTAATGTACTTCTGGAAACACATAAGAGGTTCTTTGGTGAAGGGACTGCCTGTTACCCCACCCAATCTGTCACCAGCCTGTGGACTGCATATCCATTGTCACTCGTTAATTACACATATACTCAGCCACCTCAGTTTACAGAAGTAAAAGTAGTGTTTGGTTTTGGTTATCAGGGGCCATGTCTATACCATAGCAAGCCACCGGGAGCGGGTTATCCAGGTTGTTACAACAATACATACTGTGATCATTTTTACATGGAAGCACAGAACGTAACATTAGTGGGTTTGCATTACAAGGAGTAGACAGTCCCTCCAGAGGCCGGTTATTACCCTGCTTGTTGTCCCATTGTGAACAGTATGGATACTTCATTGTATATAAATTGTTCATGGATAGTATTGTACAAACATACTGTCCCCATAGTGAATAAAGAGGATCCAAGTACTTTCGGAATGAACTCTAGGTACGCTGCAGTGGATTACGAGGGGCCGGTTTATGCACACCCAGGGTTTTTCTTCTTGTCTAATGGGACTTATTCCAATGTCTATAATGGTACAGACGATGTGGTCCTTGGAATGGTATTGCCATTGGGCGTGCCCTGTAAATATGCCAAACCTAAAATAAGATGGGTCAAAAGGACACTAACTGAAGAATTCTGTGAGGGAGTGACCGATATAGGGGTCAATAATTACAGCAATGGTATCACCTTTGGATACATCCTTTCTTCTATTTTCACATTGGGTGGTACTCCCATGGCCAGGGATGAGAAGGCTAGAGAATACTATGGATGCAAGCTGCAAATTCTATCTAATACTACAGTGGCAGCTTTGCGCGACATCACCACTCAGTTGGAAAGTATGCAGATATATTCGGAACAGACTAGATATGCAATGGATTTTATTCTAGCCAAGAGTGGTGGTGTATGCGTGGTAGTTGGCGATCAGTGTGTGGTCGGGATCAAGAATTTGGAAAAGAATATTACCAAACACATTATGGATATTCTTGAAAATGTCAAAGGAATGGAAAGTGGCAATTGGAGTTGGTCCCTTTTGGCGGTTGGGGTTGGATTCTTGAGAAAATGATTTATCTTATAGTGGTGTTGGTGCTCTGTTGTATTCTCATACAATGTCTTACCCTATGTTTTTCATATTGTGCCACTATTTTCACACCGAAGCAGAAAATTTCAGTCCATGTTACTAATGCTGCTATGATGATTCAGTCTGACATTGACGATCTTATGAATATAGATGAAGGGATATTTGAGGAGTCATCTCTCATTCCTGTTTCCCTGCCTGATATTGAATGTAAAGAATGTTCATAATCATTATGCACTCATGTTTCTGCCTCGGATGCTCTATTGGTATTGACATTGATAATGTTGTTATATTTGTGATTATATATATCTATACGCACATTATATTCACCTCGCCTGTTAGCAAATGTTTTTAGTTCATGCTAAAAGGAGGGTCTGTTAGATTAGGCCCATTGCCACGTGTATAGTCCCATGGATAAGTTAGCATTCGCTACACCATTTGCTTTTCTGTCGTCCATTTTGCATGGTGATCAAAACTAATTCTCACTTATTCCAAGAAATGCCTCTTGCTAAGTTTTGTTTCTGCAATAATGAATAGTTAGTGCCAGCACATAGCTTTCCCACTAGATAGAGGCTCTCTCCCACCTGTCTGGTACTTTGATCATAGCACAGGGTCCAACGGCCTTGGATTGGGGCGAGTTGCGAAGATACGAGAACAGAAACCTTTTTTTGTATTCCACTGTCCAGCTGAATCTGCCTGGAAAATTCCACTGTGGCCGTGTTTTTAACCAATCATGAAATGTACATAATGTATCTCTATGCTTGCTGATCTTTAGTTCCCTCTGTACCACTTCGAGAGATTGTGCAGACGGGGCTCCGCTCCGAGTGTATATGAATAAGCAGTTATTGGTCTATATTCTCCACTGACTCTCCGACTCTTCATTTTGTATGGAAGGCTGAGAGGTGGTCTACAGTGAACCGGGTGGCCCCAAGCGGGTCACTTCCTTCAGTTGGCGCCCGAACATTGACTCCTTCGGGTTATTGATCCATCCCCTTTCCCCAGACGGAGGGGAGGACGGGGACATCGTCGGTTCGGATTGATGGCTCAGGGATCCCTGCACAAAGAGATTCTGTTACTCGCAGCTGCTGCCTCTGTCCCGCCGGACGGTGCCTCACCCAGCAGTCATCCCGGCGGGGTTCCTGAAGGGCGAACCCTGATCTGACTGTTTGGTCTGAAGAGTCGGCAGTGGAGAACTGGTTTCTTTGTACTTCGGATATCAGGTGAGTCTGTTTTGGTTCTATATGGATGTGGTACCACTGTGATTTGGTTTTATTTTGGTATTTGGATTGTTTTGGTAAAAAGTATTTGCAAATACTTTGCCAGGTAATGTAACGATTTGTTTCCTTATTCTTTTGCGATGTCTGGTTTTAGTAAAATTCAGAGTTTGTTTTGTGGTTGTTGTTCTATTGATGCACGGTTGGCAGAATGCCAGCCTGCACCTCCTGAGGGTATCCTAATTATGACATGTATGTGAAACATGGCCTTGACCCTATTATGTTTAGTACATTATGGCACAAATGTACGAGGGACAATGTTGAGTTGCGGTGGCCTTTGACGGGCTCTTTTGATGAACAAAAGATAGGATTTCTACAGGAACAGTTGTTTAAAAGACGTAGTAGACAATCTATGTTTGATTCCCTTTGTACTTGGCAGAAGGAGGCCCGACAGAGGCGATTGAAAGCGGAGAGAGATGCTAGAAAAGGAAAGATGCAAACGCTTACACAAAAGGCCGTAGCTTATGATAAAGAAAACCAGGAGACAGGGATAGAACGTGAAGACAGGAGATTTCGGTTGCACATTGATAAATCTTATGTGGTCAAGGAGGATGAGTATACTTTCATGGATGCTCTGTTAGATACTCGACCTCCACCTCCATATGTCCCCGAAAGGGTCTATACCGTTATTCCTCATCAGCAACAACAGCCATTGGGTGCATCCGCCCTTGCAGCTGTTACACCTACTGCTCCAGTTAGTGTGCCCCTTGCTCCTCCTCTTCCGTTACATTCTTTAACTGTTGCAATACCTACTACCCCTGCCCCAGTAATTCATCCTCCATCGTCTTTGATTCCTGACACACCCGTATGTGGGTTGGGAGATAAAGATCATATTGCACTAAAGGAATGGTCAGGTCCGTTGATGCGATCCGGGGTGGGAGATAGAGAGAAGAATGAAGTAGCGGATCAGGCGATAAAATGGGCTTGTAACCCGATTTATAGTCTTACAGACATTTGGCAGGTAATGCGGGACTATGACCCTTTTGGCAACAACATGCTCTTAAACATTTGTCCTCCACCTTGATTGACCTTTGGCGCATACACATTGAAACGGAAGCACCCCTGATATTATTTGATATCAATGAAGGTGCTTATGTACATAGTTTGGAGCCAACTCCTTTGTATAAAAACATTTCCACATTGTTGCATTATAGAGATGGACTCTTATCATGCAGTCTCACTAAAATAACACAATTTCCAATGCAAGAAGTTCACCCAATTTATTATCCGGAAATTCCTGCAATAACAGATCAGCACGGAACGGTTACCACACAGGCCGTGCCTGCTCGCTTTCAGGAACAATGGGTTTATAGCCCATAGAAGAGAAGTGAGGTATTGGCTCTTAAGGCTACGTTGCCCGAACCTAGGAAAAATCCTACTGCTTATTATAAAGAATTGACAGAGGCTGCTTCCTCTACCGTAATGACCCTTGCTGACATTGAGATGTTTTTTGGTTTACTAGTTCCGGTTGATATTTGGCGGCAGGTACATACCCAAGATCATGTTGCTGAGTTGGGTGGAACGTGGGACGCGATTAAGGGTTGGGATAGAGATAGGAAGCCTGGAGATAAACCATGTGCTGAGTTACTTACCTTGCCCAGCCGTATAATAGCATACATGCATACTCTTATTCCGCCTAAGTAAGTTAGTTGGGATAGAGTGACTGCCTGCAGGCAGAAGAAAGACGAGAGTGTGTCTGATTTTTTCACTAGGTTTGAGGAAACATTCTTGGATTACAGTGGACAGGATATGTCTACAGAAGGAGAAGACCGTTTATTTGTTGATAGGTTTGTCACTAACCTCCTCCCCGAAATAATGTCTACACTCCAGTCGTCAGAGAGCACTTGGTCTATGTCTTCTCCTTCTGTGATTTTAAATATGGCCCAATATTATGAGCATAGGGATAATGAAGAGAAAGACAAAAATTATAAAAAGTATGAAGATTTGAAGACCAAGGTATTATTGCATCAAGCATACTGGGGTAACACAAGGGGACGGGGACCCCAACAACAGCTTCCTCGTACTAGACAGCCTCCAATTACACCTTTGGGGCAGAATCAGTGTGCGTACTGTAAGGAGGAGGGTCATTGGCATAGCCAATGCCCCGTACTTTTGCAAAGCTGTTTCGTCCACTCGAGGACGAGGTTCCGGAAATAGGGGCTGTGGGACTGATAGGCAGCAACGTACTTCTGACCCTGCAGATCGTTCTGACAATTATTTTGATGACACTAGAGACAGGCAGTACTACAATGACGACTATGACGATGACGTGACAGGGACGTTTTTCAGCTAGGACAGCCAGATACAGGGTATGGGACCAGTTCAGATACCTGTCAAAATAGATCTGCAAGGCTCCCCTAAGGAGTTTCTGGTTGATACACGTGCCACGAAAAGTTCTATTGCCCAACATCTGGTCCCTGGGGCACCCCTGTCTGGCCAGAATAATGTTTCGGTAGGTTTTTCGGGAGTACCGGTTGTAAGCCCCATCTCACGCCCCCTTGCTCTCACTATTGGTCCTTTTACTGTGGATTCTTCATTTCTTTAAACATCTAATTGTGGTGAGAATTTGTTGGGTTTGGACTTGTTAAAGAAATTGTATGCTACAATTTATTGTTCCCCAGATGGAGTCTACAATACAATGGGCCCGGATGTGGGTACTAGACAGTGTCTATCTAAAGACGCCTCCCTTCCACCTGAGTTTGCTCAAGTACCCCCTACGTTGTGGGCCACCGGTGATACCGATGTAGGTCTATTGCATATATCCCCATTTTCCATACAGGTTAAAGACAATGCCATCTTGCCCCGCATTCCACAGTATAAAATACCTCAGGCAGGAGAATGAGCCCTTCTTCAGATAGTCCAGGATTTAATACGTAAAGGAGTTGTTGAGGAGACTACGGGCAATGTATGTTATAGTCCTATTCTTACTGTCCTGAAACGGACACTTTCAGATTCCTCTGATAAAGATGATGAGGTATAACATTTTGTGATTGATTTGCGAGAAGTTAATAAAATAGTGGTCCCGCAATTCCCAGTGGTTCCTGACATTACTACACTTTTGACAATGATTCCATCCACTGCTAAGTTTTTCTCCGTCATTGATCTGAAAAATGCATTCTTTAACATTCCTATACATGCAGATAGCAGGTATTTGTTCGAATTTACACTAGCTGGTAAAAGCTTTCGCTTCTGTCGCACTCAAGGCTATACTGAAAGTCCTAGTATTTATAGTCAACCATTGAAAGGTCAATTGAATTCATTTTCACTTTCTCCAGGTAATGTACTGTTTCAATATGTCGATGATTTGTTAATTGCTTCTGACATGGAACAAGGTTGTAGGAATAGTACAGTGAAATTATTGTTACTTCTGGCCCATCATGGACTTAAGGTATCCCTTTCGAAGTTTCAGTATTGTCGAAAGGAGGTCACCTATTTAGGTCACCTACTGTCGAAGGCGGGTAGAAGGTTAACACCAGAACGTGTTAGTACCATCGTTAAAATGCCCCTAAAGAAAACACAAAAAGATGTGCGTGCTTTCATAGGCATTACTTCTTACTGTCGCCAGTGGATCCCGAACTACCCTTTATTAATCAAACCTTTGCTTGCATTAACAATGAAAGAAGTGCATGAGCCTTTAGCCTGGTTGTCTGATTGTCAGCATTCTTTTGAGCAACTAAAAACTGTGCTTTGCTCTGCTCCAGTGCTAGGTACGCCTAACTATAAGAAACCTTTTGTGCTTTATGTTCACGAGATGGCTGGTTGTGCCCTCTCTGTCTTGACTCAGAAATTTGGTGATAGACAGAGACCTTGCGCTTATTTTTATGCTGTGCTTGACCCTGTTGCAAAAGCCCTCCAGAGCTGTCTGCAAGCGGTCACGGCTGTGGCCACTTCGATCATACAATCGGCTGGACTCGTACTTGATACTGACCTCAAAGTTATGGTACCCCATGCTGTGGATACCCTTTTGAACAAGACGAGGACACAGCACCTCACCAGTGCATGTCTTACCGGTTATGAATTGACATTGTTTGCTAAACATATTACAATTAAACGATGTTCCACTCTGAATCCAGCCACGTTACTACCTCTCCCTTCTGAAAGCGATGCAGTTGATAAGCATGAATGTATTTTCCGAACGGAGGAAGAGACGAAAGGACGGGTAGACTTGACTGATGTTCCCTTATCTGACCCCCAAGGAGAATGATATATTGATGGCTCTTGTTTTAAATTACCAGATGGCACAACTACTGCAGCTTATGCTATTACTACTTTGCGCACGGTGGTTGGAAACATCACGAGTTCCTTATCAGTCTGCTCAAGCGTCAGAGCTCATGGCTTTAATACGAGCTTGTGAACTAAGTGAGGGTTTGGTTGTTAATATCTACACAGACAGCCACTACGCATTCGGGGTCGCGCATAACTTTGGGTGACAGTGGGCAGAGAGAGGGGTCCCATGGTACCAAAATCCAACATGAGCACCTTATATTGCGGCTTTTGTCCGCTTTAACATTCCCCAAGACAATGGCAATTGTCTAGTGTAGCGTCCATAGAAAGGTGACAGGTGAAGTAGGTAGAGGAAATGCGTTTATGGATCAGACAGCAAAACAGACTGCTTGAAGCAAGATGAAGAGAATGTTTGTTGCAGGTCCAGCTAGATGGGTTCCTGAGAACACTATGTTTGAAAATAAGGTTGAGAGTGTTAAAGAGATACAAAGTGAGGCAACGGCAGAAGAATTAGTGATATAGCAGGAAAGTGCAGCACAGTTAAATGATGAAGGGTGTTGGATTGATGTCTGGAGAACAGAAATGGATGTTACCTGATGCATATGTGCTCCCTGTGGTTACTATGGCTCATGGTCCAGCCCACATTAGTGCAAAAGGCATTTGTAAATTATTGGCTCTGGTTTGGTGCATTGATAACATTCCCAGAACGGCTATACATTTAGTAAACAAATTGCAAGATTTGCATGATGCACAATACAGGGAAGGGTACCCCAACACCATCTGGCAATTTCGTACCACCTACATTCCCATTTGAAGTCCTCCAAATGGACTTTATTGAATTGGAACGTTGCAACAATCTCAAGTATGTACTAGTGGTTATATGAGCATTAAGTAAATGGGTTGAGGCGTACCCTACTAAAGACAATACAGCCACCACAACAGCGAAAGGTACTACTTAAAGAGTATTTTCCTCGTTTTGGTATGCCCCAAATTATCTGGAGTGATAACGGAAGTAATTTTAATGGGAAAGTGATTAGATTAGTGTGTGAAGGTTTACACATCAAACAGAAATTTCATGCTGCCAATCATCAGCAGTCAGCGGGTTTGGTTGAGAAGTACAATGGTACTCTCAAACTGAAATTGGCAAAAATCCAAGAGACGACAGGGTTGAAATGGCCAGATGCTCTACCGTTGGCTCTTTTGTCAACAAGAACTACAGCCAATTCTAGAACTTATTGGTCACCTTACGAAGTCGTGTTTGGACACCCGGCAAATGTCTGGGGTGTCCCACGTCCTAGTAAATACTCTGATATTGAATATCCTGTGTTGCTTGATTATCTTGGACAATTGACAGAAAGTTTACGTTCTATTCACCAACAGGTACGGGAATCTGTACCTCCCATACCAGAGGGGCTCGGCCACAACATTCAGCCTGGCGATTTTGTATTGGTCAAGAACTTCCAGAGGAAGAAAAGTCTGGAGCCCCACTGGAAAGGACCTGAGCAAGTTCTGTTGATGACACGGACGGCTGTAAAGGTTGCTGGTTGAAAGAACTGGGTGCATGCCACCCATTGCCGGAGGGTTCCTTTGCCATACGACCAGTGGGTCAAGTAAGAAATTGGAGATACTGAATGTGAGCAAGTGCCCAGATTTGTCCCATTCAGCGACGCTCAGCTGACTTGGGCGCAAACGGAGAAGGAAAACGATGACCTTCTGAACGAGGCTGTCCCGCCAGAAATACGAGCTATCCAGGAGCACTTTGTTCAGTGATCCTACGTGCCTGGGGCTGCCAGGTACAATTTGCGGTCTCCGCTGAGGGCTACTGAGTCCAAGGAGAAAAAAGATTAGGGATGGACTGTATAAGATAGGTAGCACTGAGTAACAGTACCAACGACTAATTGAGATACGTGAAAATTCTGCATTTGCTTTGCTTTTGTTATTTGAACATTTATTAGAAGAAAAAAGAGTAAAGAGTATACTTTGAAAGTATACTACCTTTATCGACGTGGGATAGATTAGGAGAAGAGCTTAGGACAGAGCAAGCTCCACCGCTAGTGCTCAAGATCAGCAACTTATTGATGGACAATAGGAGCCTGTGCCAGTGAGGCTCTAACGGACACTGGGAACTTTTATATTTTTTTGCATTTTCCTCTTTTTGAATTCACTATGCATACCTTTGTCAGAAAGGTTGCTGAGGAGGAGCAGCCAATGGTTACTGTGCAACGTAATATGATGTGGTCAATGAAAAGTAAAATAACATGCGTTGTTTTTTTGATACTGGTGATAATAATACTGTGTGGGGTGTCATGGATTTTGGAAGATGCTCAAAGCGTGCCTTTACACAGTAAGGGTAAGGTCATTTCCTGAGACGAAATAAAAGAACTGCCCCCAGTAATGTACTTCTGGAAACACATAAGAGGTTCTTTGGTGAAGGGACTGCCTGTTACCCCACCCAATCTGTCACCAGCCTGTGGACTGCATATCCATTGTCACTCGTTAATTACACATATACTCAGCCACCTCAGTTTACAGAAGTAAAAGTAGTGTTTGGTTTTGGTTATCAGGGGCCATGTCTATACCATAGCAAGCCACCGGGAGCGGGTTATCCAGGTTGTTACAACAATACATACTGTGATCATTTTTACATGGAAGCACAGAACGTAACATTAGTGGGTTTGCATTACAAGGAGTAGACAGTCCCTCCAGAGGCCGGTTATTACCCTGCTTGTTGTCCCATTGTGAACAGTATGGATACTTCATTGTATATAAATTGTTCATGGATAGTATTGTACAAACATACTGTCCCCATAGTGAATAAAGAGGATCCAAGTACTTTCGGAATGAACTCTAGGTACGCTGCAGTGGATTACGAGGGGCCGGTTTATGCACACCCAGGGTTTTTCTTCTTGTCTAATGGGACTTATTCCAATGTCTATAATGGTACAGACGATGTGGTCCTTGGAATGGTATTGCCATTGGGCGTGCCCTGTAAATATGCCAAACCTAAAATAAGATGGGTCAAAAGGACACTAACTGAAGAATTCTGTGAGGGAGTGACCGATATAGGGGTCAATAATTACAGCAATGGTATCACCTTTGGATACATCCTTTCTTCTATTTTCACATTGGGTGGTACTCCCATGGCCAGGGATGAGAAGGCTAGAGAATACTATGGATGCAAGCTGCAAATTCTATCTAATACTACAGTGGCAGCTTTGCGCGACATCACCACTCAGTTGGAAAGTATGCAGATATATTCGGAACAGACTAGATATGCAATGGATTTTATTCTAGCCAAGAGTGGTGGTGTATGCGTGGTAGTTGGCGATCAGTGTGTGGTCGGGATCAAGAATTTGGAAAAGAATATTACCAAACACATTATGGATATTCTTGAAAATGTCAAAGGAATGGAAAGTGGCAATTGGAGTTGGTCCCTTTTGGCGGTTGGGGTTGGATTCTTGAGAAAATGATTTATCTTATAGTGGTGTTGGTGCTCTGTTGTATTCTCATACAATGTCTTACCCTATGTTTTTCATATTGTGCCACTATTTTCACACCGAAGCAGAAAATTTCAGTCCATGTTACTAATGCTGCTATGATGATTCAGTCTGACATTGACGATCTTATGAATATAGATGAAGGGATATTTGAGGAGTCATCTCTCATTCCTGTTTCCCTGCCTGATATTGAATGTAAAGAATGTTCATAATCATTATGCACTCATGTTTCTGCCTCGGATGCTCTATTGGTATTGACATTGATAATGTTGTTATATTTGTGATTATATATATCTATACGCACATTATATTCACCTCGCCTGTTAGCAAATGTTTTTAGTTCATGCTAAAAGGAGGGTCTGTTAGATTAGGCCCATTGCCACGTGTATAGTCCCATGGATAAGTTAGCATTCGCTACACCATTTGCTTTTCTGTCGTCCATTTTGCATGGTGATCAAAACTAATTCTCACTTATTCCAAGAAATGCCTCTTGCTAAGTTTTGTTTCTGCAATAATGAATAGTTAGTGCCAGCACATAGCTTTCCCACTAGATAGAGGCTCTCTCCCACCTGTCTGGTACTTTGATCATAGCACAGGGTCCAACGGGCCTTGGATTGGGGCGAGTTGCGAAGATACGAGAACAGAAACCTTTTTTTGTATTCCACTGTCCAGCTGAATCTGCCTGGAAAATTCCACTGTGGCCGTGTTTTTAACCAATCATGAAATGTACATAATGTATCTCTATGCTTGCTGATCTTTAGTTCCCTCTGTACCACTCCCAGAGATTGTGCAGACGGGGCTCCGCTCCGAGTGTATATGAATAAGCAGTTATTGGTCTATATTCTCCACTGACTCTCCGACTCTTCATTTTGTATGGAAGGCTGAGAGGTGGTCTACAGTGAACCGGGTGGCCCCAAGCGGGTCACTTCCTTCAGTTGGCGCCCGAACAGCGACTCCTTCGGGTTATTGATCCAGCCCCTTTCCCCAGACGGAGGGGAGGACGGGGACATCGTCGGTTCGGACTGATGGCTCAGGGATCCCTGCACAAAGAGATTCTGTTACTCGCAGCTGCTGCCTCTGTCCCGCCGGACGGTGCCTCACCCAGCAGTCATCCCGGCGGGGTTCCTGAAGGGCGAACCCTGATCTGACTGTTTGGTCTGAAGAGTCGGCAGTGGAGAACTGGTTTCTTTGTACTTCGGATATCAGGTGAGTCTGTTTTGGTTCTATATGGATGTGGTACCACTGTGATTTGGTTTTATTTTGGTATTTGGATTGTTTTGGTAAAAAGTATTTGCAAATACTTTGCCAGGTAATGTAACGATTTGTTTCCTTATTCTTTTGCGATGTCTGGTTTTAGTAAAATTCAGAGTTTGTTTTGTGGTTGTTGTTCTATTGATGCACGGTTGGCAGAATGCCAGCCTGCACCTCCTGAGGGTATCCTAATTATGACATGTATGTGAAACATGGCCTTGACCCTATTATGTTTAGTACATTATGGCACAAATGTACGAGGGACAATGTTGAGTTGCGGTGGCCTTTGACGGGCTCTTTTGATGAACAAAAGATAGGATTTCTACAGGAACAGTTGTTTAAAAGACGTAGTAGACAATCTATGTTTGATTCCCTTTGTACTTGGCAGAAGGAGGCCCGACAGAGGCGATTGAAAGCGGAGAGAGATGCTAGAAAAGGAAAGATGCAAACGCTTACACAAAAGGCCGTAGCTTATGATAAAGAAAACCAGGAGACAGGGATAGAACGTGAAGACAGGAGATTTCGGTTGCACATTGATAAATCTTATGTGGCCAAGGAGGATGAGTATACTTTCATGGATGCTCTGTTAGATACTCGACCTCCACCTCCATATGTCCCCGAAAGGGTCTATACCGTTATTCCTCATCAGCAACAACAGCCATTGGGTGCATCCGCCCTTGCAGCTGTTACACCTACTGCTCCAGTTAGTGTGCCCCCTGCTCCTCCTCTTCCGTTACATTCTTTAACTGTTGCAATACCTACTACCCCTGCCCCAGTAATTCATCCTCCATCGTCTTTGATTCCTGACACACCCGTATGTGGGTTGGGAGATAAAGATCATATTGCACTAAAGGAATGGTCAGGTCCATTGATGCGATCCGGGGTGGGAGATAGAGAGAAGAATGAAGTAGCGGATCAGGCGATAAAATGGGCTTGTAACCCGATTTATAGTCTTACAGACATTTGGCAGATAATGCGGGACTATGACCCTTTTTGCAACAACATGCTCTTAAACATTTGTCCTCCACCTTGATTGACCTTTGGCGCATACACATTGAAACGGAAGCACCCCTGATATTATTTGATATCAATGAAGGTGCTTATGTACATAGTTTGGAGCCAACTCCTTTGTATAAAAACATTTCCACATTGTTGCATTATAGAGATGGACTCTTATCATGCAGTCTCACTAAAATAACACAATTTCCAATGCAAGAAGTTCACCCAATTTATTATCCGGAAATTCCTGCAATAACAGATCAGCACGGAACGGTTACCACACAGGCCGTGCCTGCTCGCTTTCAGGAACAATGGGTTTATAGCCCATAGAAGAGAAGTGAGGTATTGGCTCTTAAGGCTACGTTGTCCGAACCTAGGAAAAATCCTACTGCTTATTATAAAGAATTGACAGAGGCTGCTTCCTCTACCGTAATGACCCTTGCTGACATTGAGATGTTTTTTGGTTTACTAGTTCCGGTTGATATTTGGCGGCAGGTACATACCCAAGATCATGTTGCTGAGTTGGGTGGAACGTGGGACGCGATTAAGGGTTGGGATAGAGATAGGAAGCCTGGAGATAAACCATGTGCTGAGTTACTTACCTTGCCCAGCCGTATAATAGCATACATGCATACTCTTATTCCGCCTAAGTAAGTTAGTTGGGATAGAGTGACTGCCTGCAGGCAGAAGAAAGACGAGAGTGTGTCTGATTTTTTCACTAGGTTTGAGGAAACATTCTTGGATTACAGTGGACAGGATATGTCTACAGAAGGAGAAGACCGTTTATTTGTTGATAGGTTTGTCACTAACCTCCTCCCCGAAATAATGTCTACACTCCAGTCGTCTGAGAGCACTTGGTCTATGTCTTCTCCTTCTGTGATTTTAAATATGGCCTAATATTATGAGCATAGGGATAATGAAGAGAAAGACAAAAATTATAAAAAAGCATGAAGATTTGAAGACCAAGGTATTATTGCATCAAGCATACTGGGGTAACACAAGGGGACGGGGACCCCAACAACAGCTTCCTCGTACTAGACAGCCTCCAATTACACCTTTGGGGCAGAATCAGTGTGCGTACTGTAAGGAGGAGGGTCATTGGTGTAGCCAATGCCCCGTACTTTTGCAAAGCGTTTCGTCCACTCGAGAACGAGGTTCCGGAAATAGGGGCCGTGGGACTGATAGGCAGCAACGTACTTCTGCCCCTGCAGATCGTTCTGACAATTATTTTGATGACACTAGAGACAGGCAGTACTACAATGACGACGATGACGTGACAGGGACGTCTTTCAGCTAGGACAGCCAGATACAGGGTATGGGACCAGTTCAGATACCTGTCAAAATAGATCTGCAAGGCTCCCCTAAGGAGTTTCTGGTTGATACACGTGCCACGAAAAGTTCTATTGCCCAACATCTGGTCCCTGGGGCACCCCTGTCTGGCCAGAATAATGTTTCGGTAGGTTTTTCGGGAGTACCGGTTGTAAGCCCCATCTCACGCCCCCTTGCTCTCACTATTGGTCCTTTTACTGTGGATTCTTCATTTCTTTAAACATCTAATTGTGGTGAGAATTTGTTGGGTTTGGACTTGTTAAAGAAATTGTATGCTACAATTTATTGTTCCCCAGATGGAGTCTACATTACAATGGGCCCGGATGTGGGTACTAGACAGTGTCTATCTAAAGACGACTCCCTTCCACCTGAGTTTGCTCAAGTACCCCCTACGTTGTGGGCCACCGGTGATACCGATGTAGGTCTATTGCATATATCCCCAGTTTCCATACAGGTTAAAGACAATGCCATCTTGCCCCGCATTCCACAGTATAAAATACCTCAGGCAGGAGAATGGGCCCTTCTTCAGATAGTCCAGGATTTAATACGTAAAGGAGTTGTTGAGGAGACTACGGGCAATGTATGTTATAGTCCTATTCTTACTGTCCTGAAACGGACACTTTCAGATTCCTCTGATAAAGATGATGAGGTATAACATTTTGTGATTGATTTGCGAGAAGTTAATAAAATAGTGGTCCCGCAATTCCCAGTGGTTCCTGACATTACTACACTTTTGACAATGATTCCATCCACTGCTAAGTTTTTCTCCGTCATTGATCTGAAAAATGCATTCTTTAACATTCCTATACATGCAGATAGCAGGTATTTGTTCGAATTTACACTAGCTGGTAAAAGCTTTCGCTTCTGTCGCACTCAAGGCTATACTGAAAGTCCTAGTATTTATAGTCAACCATTGAAAGGTCAATTGAATTCATTTTCACTTTCTCCAGGTAATGTACTGTTTCAATATGTCGATGATTTGTTAATTGCTTCTGACATGGAACAAGGTTGTAGGAATAGTACAGTGAAATTATTGTTACTTCTGGCCCATCATGGACATAAGGTATCCCTTTCGAAGTTTCAGTATTGTCGAAAGGAGGTCACCTATTTAGGTCACCTACTGTCGAAGGCGGTTAGAAGGTTAACACCAGAACGTGTTAGTACCATCGTTAAAATGCCCCTAAAGAAAACACAAAAAGATGTGCGTGCTTTCATAGGCATTACTTCTTACTGTCGCCAGTGGATCCCGAACTACCCTTTATTAATCAAACCTTTGCTTGCATTAACAATGAAAGAAGTGCATGAGCCTTTACCCTGGACGCCTGATTGTCAGCATTCTTTTGAGGAACTAAAAACTGCGCTTTGCTCTGCTCCAGTGCTAGGTACGCCTAACTGTAAGAAACCTTTTGTGCTTTATGTTCACGAGATGGCTGGTTGTGCCCTCTCTGTCTTGACTCAGAAATGTGGTGATAGACAGAGACCTTGCGCTTATTTTTATGCTGTGCTTGACCCTGTTGCAAAAGCCCTCCAGAGCTGTCTGCAAGCGGTCACGGCTGTGGCCACTTCGATCACACAATCGGCTGGACTCGTACTTGATACTGACCTCACAGTTATGGTACCCCATGCTGTGGATACCCTTTTGAACAAGACGAGGACACAGCACCTCACCAGTGCATGTCTTACCGGTTATGAATTGACATGGTTTGCTAAACATATTACAATTAAACGATGTTCCACTCTGAATCCAGCCACGTTACTACCTCTCCCTTCTGAAAGCGATGCAGTTGATAAGCATGACTGTATTTTCCGAACGGAGGAAGAGACGAAAGGACGGGTAGACTTGACTGATGTTCCCTTATCTGACCCCCAAGGAGAATGATATATTGATGGCTCTTGTTTTAAATTACCAGATGGCACAACTACTGCAGCTTATGCTATTACTACTTTGCGCACGGTGGTTGGAAACATCACGAGTTCCTTATCAGTCTGCTCAAGCGTCAGAGCTCATGGCTTTAATACGAGCTTGTGAACTAAGTGAGGGTTTGGTTGTTAATATCTACACAGACAGCCACTACGCATTCGGCGTCGCGCATAACTTTGGGTGACAGTGGGCAGAGAGAGGGGTCCCATGGTACCAAAATCCAACATGAGCACCTTATATTGCGGCTTTTGTCCGCTTTAACATTCCCCAAGACAATGGCAATTGTCTAGTGTAGCGTCCATAGAAAGGTGACAGGTGAAGTAGGTAGAGGAAATGCGTTTGCGGATCAGACAGCAAAACAGACTGCTTGAAGCAAGATGAAGAGAATGTTTGTTGCAGGTCCAGCTAGATGAGTTCCTGAGAACACTATGTTTGAAAATAAGGTTGAGAGTGTTAAAGAGATACAAAGTGAGGCAACGGCAGAAGAATTAGTGATATAGCAGGAAAGTGCAGCACAGTTAAATGATGAAGGGTGTTGGATTGATGTCTGGAGAACAGAAATGGATGTTACCTGATGCATATGTGCTCCCTGTGGTTACTATGGCTCATGGTCCAGCCCACATTAGGGCAAAAGGCATTTGTAAATTATTGGCTCTGGTTTGGTGCATTGATAACATTCCCAGAACGGCTATACATTTAGTAAACAAATTGCATGATTTGCATGATGCACAATCCAGGGAAGGGTACCCCAACACCATCTGGCAATTTCGCACCACCTACATTCCCATTTGAAGTCCTCCAAATGGACTTTATTGAATTGGAACGTTGCAACAATCTCAAGTATGTACTAGTGGTTATATGCGCATTAAGTAAATGGGTTGAGGCGTACCCTACTAAAGACAATACAGCCACCACAACAGCGAAAGGTACTACTTAAAGAGTATTTTCCTCGTTTTGGTATGCCCCAAATTATCTGGAGTGATAACGGAAGTAATTTTAATGGGAAAGTGATTAGATTAGTGTGTGAAGGTTTACACATCAAACAGAAATTTCATGCTGCCAATCATCAGCAGTCAGCGGGTTTGGTTGAGAAGTACAATGGTACTCTCAAACTGAAATTGGCAAAAATCCAAGAGACGACAGGGTTGAAATGGCCAGATGCTCTACCGTTAGCTCTTTTGTCAACAAGAACTACAGCCAATTCTAGAACTTGTTTGTCACCTTACGAAGTCGTGTTTGGACACCCGGCAAATGTCTGGGGTGTCCCACGTCCTAGTAAATACTCTGATATTGAATATCCTGTGTTGCTTGATTATCTTGGACAATTGACAGAAAGTTTACGTTCTATTCACCAACAGGTACGGGAATCTGTACCTCCCATACCAGAGGGGCTCGGCCACAACATTCAGCCTGGCGATTTTGTATTGGTCAAGAACTTCCAGAGGAAGAAAAGTCTGGAGCCCCACTGGAAAGGACCTGAGCAAGTTCTGTTGATGACACGGACGGCTGTAAAGGTTGCTGGTTGAAAGAACTGGGTGCATGCCACCCATTGCCGGAGGGTTCCTTTGCCATACGACCAGTGGGTCAAGTAAGAAATTGGAGATACTGAATGTGAGCAAGTGCCCAGATTTGTCCCATTCAGCGACGCTCAGCTGACTTGGGCGCAAACGGAGAAGGAAAACGATGACCTTCTGAACGAGGCTGTCCCGCCAGAAATACGAGCTATCCAGGAGCACTTTGTTCAGTGATCCTACGTGCCTGGGGCTGCCAGGTACAATTTGCGGTCTCCGCTGAGGGCTACTGAGTCCAAGGAGAAAAAGATTAGGGATGGACTGTATAAGATAGGTAGCACTGAGTAACAGTACCAACGACTAATTGAGATACGTGAAAATTCTGCATTTGCTTTGCTTTTGTTATTTGAACATTTATTAGAAGAAAAAAGAGTAAAGAGTATACTTTGAAAGTATACTACCTTTATCGACGTGGGCTAGATTAGGAGAAGAGCTTAACACAGAGCAAGCTCCACCGCTAGTGCTCAAGAGCAGCAACTTATTGATGGACAATAGGAGCCTGTGCCAGTGAGGCTCTAACGGACACTGGGAACTTTTATATTTTTTTGCATTTTCCTCTTTTTGAATTCACTATGCATACCTTTGTCAGAAAGGTTGCTGAGGAGGAGCAGCCAATGGTTACTGTGCAACGTAATATGATGTGGTCAATGAAAAGTAAAATAACATGCGTTGTTTTTTTGATACTGGTGATAATACTGTGTGGGGTGTCATGGATTTTGGAAGATGCTCAAAGCGTGCCTTTACACAGTAAGGGTAAGGTCATTTCCCTGAGACGAAATAAAAGAACTGCCCCCAGTAATGTATTTCTGGAAACACATAAGAGGTTCTTTGGTGAAGGGACTGCCTGTTACCCCACCCAATCTGTCACCAGCCTGTGGACTGCATATCCATTGTCACTCGTTAATTACACATATACTCAGCCACCTCAGTTTACAGAAGTAAAAGTAGTGTTTGGTTTTGGTTATCAGGGGCCATGTCTATACCATAGCAAGCCACTGGGAGCGGGTTATCCAGGTTGTTACAACAATACATACTGTGATCATTTTTACATGGAAGCACAGAACGTAACATTAGTGGGTTTGCATTACAAGGAGTAGACAGTCCCTCCAGAGGCCGGCTATTACCCTGCTTGTTGTCCCATTGTGAACAGTATGGATACTTCATTGTATATAAATTGTTCATGGATAGTATTGTACAAACATACTGTCCCCATAGTGAATAAAGAGGATCCAAGTACTTTCGGAATGAACTCTAGGTACGCTGCAGTGGATTACGAGGGGCCGGTTTATGCTCACCCAGGGTTTTTCTTCTTGTCTAATGGGACTTATTCCAATGTCTATAATGGTACAGACGATGTGGTCCTTGGAATGGTATTGCCATTGGGCGTGCCCTGTAAATATGCCAAACCTAAAATAAGATGGGTCAAAAGGACACTAACTGAAGAATTCTGTGAGGGAGTGACCGATATAGGGGTCAATAATTACAGCAATGGTATCACCTTTGGATACATCCTTTCTTCTATTTTCACATTGGGTGGTACTCCCATGGCCAGGGGTGAGAAGGCTAGAGAATACTTTGGATGCAAGCTGCAAATTCTATCTAATACTACAGTGGCAGCTTTGCGCGACATCACCACTCAGTTGGAAAGTATGCAGATATATTCGGAACAGACTACATATGCAATGGATTTTATTCTAGCCAAGAGTGGTGGTGTATGCGTGGTAGTTGGCGATCAGTGTGTGGTCGGGATCAAGAATTTGGAAAAGAATATTACCAAACACATTATGGATATTCTTGAAAATGTCAAAGGAATGGAAAGTGGCAATTGGAGTTGGTCCCTTTTGGCGGTTGGGGTTGGATTCTTGAGAAAATGATTTATCTTATAGTGGTGTTGGTGCTCTGTTGTATTCTCATACAATGTCTTACCCTATGTTTTTCATATTGTGCCACTATTTTCACACCGAAGCAGAAAATTTCAGTCCATGTTACTAATGCTGCTATGATGATTCAGTCTGACATTGACGATCTTATGAATATAGATGAAGGGATATTTGAGGAGTCATCTCTCATTCCTGTTTCCCTGCCTGATATTGAATGTAAAGAATGTTCATAATCATTATGCACTCATGTTTCTGCCTCGGATGCTCTATTGGTATTTACATTGATAATGTTGTTATATTTGTGATTATATATATCTATACGCACATTATATTCACCTCGCCTGTTAGCAAATGTTTTTAGTTCATGCTAAAAGGAGGGTCTGTTAGATTAGGCCCATTGCCACGTGTATAGTCCCATGGATAAGTTAGCATTCGCTACACCATTTGCTTTTCTGTCGTCCATTTTGCATGGTGATCAAAACTAATTCTCACTTATTCCAAGAAATGCCTCTTGCTAAGTTTTGTTTCTGCAATAATGAATAGTTAGTGCCAGCACATAGCTTTCCCACTAGATAGAGGCTCTCTCCCACCTGTCTGGTACTTTGATCATAGCACAGGGTCCAACGGCCTTGGATTGGGGCGAGTTGCGAAGATACGAGAACAGAAACCTTTTTTTGTATTCCACTGTCCAGCTGAATCTGCCTGGAAAATTCCACTGTGGCCGTGTTTTTAACCAATCATGAAATGTACATAATGTATCTCTATGCTTGCTGATCTTTAGTTCCCTCTGTACCACTCCCAGAGATTGTGCAGACGGGGCTCCGCTCCGAGTGTATATGAATAAGCAGTTATTGGTCTATATTCTCCACTGACTCTCCGACTCTTCATTTTGTATGGAAGGCTGAGAGGTGGTCTACAGTGAACCGGGTGGCCCCAAGCGGGTCACTTCCTTCAGTTGGCGCCCGAACAGCGACTCCTTCGGGTTATTGATCCAGCCCCTTTCCCCAGACGGAGGGGAGGACGGGGACATCGTCGGTTCGGACTGATGGCTCAGGGATCCCTGCACAAAGAGATTCTGTTACTCGCAGCTGCTGCCTCTGTCCCGCCGGACGGTGCCTCACCCAGCAGTCATCCCGGCGGGGTTCCTGAAGGGCGAACCCTGATCTGACTGTTTGGTCTGAAGAGTCGGCAGTGGAGAACTGGTTTCTTTGTACTTCGGATATCAGGTGAGTCTGTTTTGGTTCTATATGGATGTGGTACCACTGTGATTTGGTTTTATTTTGGTATTTGGATTGTTTTGGTAAAAAGTATTTGCAAATACTTTGCCAGGTAATGTAACGATTTGTTTCCTTATTCTTTTGCGATGTCTGGTTTTAGTAAAATTCAGAGTTTGTTTTGTGGTTGTTGTTCTATTGATGCACGGTTGGCAGAATGCCAGCCTGCACCTCCTGAGGGTATCCTAATTATGACATGTATGTGAAACATGGCCTTGACCCTATTATGTTTAGTACATTATGGCACAAATGTACGAGGGACAATGTTGAGTTGCGGTGGCCTTTGACGGGCTCTTTTGATGAACAAAAGATAGGATTTCTACAGGAACAGTTGTTTAAAAGACGTAGTAGACAATCTATGTTTGATTCCCTTTGTACTTGGCAGAAGGAGGCCCGACAGAGGCGATTGAAAGCGGAGAGAGATGCTAGAAAAGGAAAGATGCAAACGCTTACACAAAAGGCCGTAGCTTATGATAAAGAAAACCAGGAGACAGGGATAGAACGTGAAGACAGGAGATTTCGGTTGCACATTGATAAATCTTATGTGGCCAAGGAGGATGAGTATACTTTCATGGATGCTCTGTTAGATACTCGACCTCCACCTCCATATGTCCCCGAAAGGGTCTATACCGTTATTCCTCATCAGCAACAACAGCCATTGGGTGCATCCGCCCTTGCAGCTGTTACACCTACTGCTCCAGTTAGTGTGCCCCCTGCTCCTCCTCTTCCGTTACATTCTTTAACTGTTGCAATACCTACTACCCCTGCCCCAGTAATTCATCCTCCATCGTCTTTGATTCCTGACACACCCGTATGTGGGTTGGGAGATAAAGATCATATTGCACTAAAGGAATGGTCAGGTCCATTGATGCGATCCGGGGTGGGAGATAGAGAGAAGAATGAAGTAGCGGATCAGGCGATAAAATGGGCTTGTAACCCGATTTATAGTCTTACAGACATTTGGCAGATAATGCGGGACTATGACCCTTTTGCAACAACATGCTCTTAAACATTTGTCCTCCACCTTGATTGACCTTTGGCGCATACACATTGAAACGGAAGCACCCCTGATATTATTTGATATCAATGAAGGTGCTTATGTACATAGTTTGGAGCCAACTCCTTTGTATAAAAACATTTCCACATTGTTGCATTATAGAGATGGACTCTTATCATGCAGTCTCACTAAAATAACACAATTTCCAATGCAAGAAGTTCACCCAATTTATTATCCGGAAATTCCTGCAATAACAGATCAGCACGGAACGGTTACCACACAGGCCGTGCCTGCTCGCTTTCAGGAACAATGGGTTTATAGCCCATAGAAGAGAAGTGAGGTATTGGCTCTTAAGGCTACGTTGCCCGAACCTAGGAAAAATCCTACTGCTTATTATAAAGAATTGACAGAGGCTGCTTCCTCTACCGTAATGACCCTTGCTGACATTGAGATGTTTTTTGGTTTACTAGTTCCGGTTGATATTTGGCGGCAGGTACATACCCAAGATCATGTTGCTGAGTTGGGTGGAACGTGGGACGCGATTAAGGGTTGGGATAGAGATAGGAAGCCTGGAGATAAACCATGTGCTGAGTTACTTACCTTGCCCAGCCGTATAATAGCATACATGCATACTCTTATTCCGCCTAAGTAAGTTAGTTGGGATAGAGTGACTGCCTGCAGGCAGAAGAAAGACGAGAGTGTGTCTGATTTTTTCACTAGGTTTGAGGAAACATTCTTGGATTACAGTGGACCGGATATGTCTACAGAAGGAGAAGACCGTTTATTTGTTGATAGGTTTGTCACTAACCTCCTCCCCGAAATAATGTCTACACTCCAGTCGTCTGAGAGCACTTGGTCTATATCTTCTCCTTCTGTGATTTTAAATATGGCCCAATATTATGAGCATAGGGATAATGAAGAGAAAGACAAAAATTATAAAAAAGTATGAAGATTTGAAGACCAAGGTATTATTGCATCAAGCATACTGGGGTAACACAAGGGGACGGGGACCCCAACAACAGCTTCCTCGTACTAGACAGCCTCCAATTACACCTTTGGGGCAGAATCAGTGTGCGTACTGTAAGGAGGAGGGTCATTGGCGTAGCCAATGCCCCGTACTTTTGCAAAGCGTTTCGTCCACTCGAGGACGAGGTTCCGGAAATAGGGGCCGTGGGACTGATAGGCAGCAACGTACTTCTGCCCCTGCATATCGTTCTGACAATTATTTTGATGACACTAGAGACAGGCAGTACTACAATGACGACTATGACGATGACGTGACAGGGACGTCTTTCAGCTAGGACAGCCAGATACAGGGTATGGGACCAGTTCAGATACCTGTAGACCAGCGCGGCCCTTATGTCAAAATAGATCTGCAAGGCTCCCCTAAGGAGTTTCTGGTTGATACACGTGCCACGAAAAGTTCTATTGCCCAACATCTGGTCCCTGGGGCACCCCTGTCTGGCCAGAATAATGTTTCGGTAGGTTTTTCGGGAGTACCGGTTGTAAGCCCCATCTCACGCCCCCTTGCTCTCACTATTGGTCCTTTTACTGTGGATTCTTCATTTCGTTAAACATCTAATTGTGGTGAGAATTTGTTGGGTTTGGACTTGTTAAAGAAATTGTATGCTACAATTTATTGTTCCCCAGATGGAGTCTACATTACAATGGGCCCGGATGTGGGTACTAGACAGTGTCTATCTAAAGACGCCTCCCTTCCACCTGAGTTTGCTCAAGTACCCCCTACGTTGTGGGCCACCGGTGATACCGATGTAGGTCTATTGCATATATCCCCAGTTTCCATACAGGTTAAAGACAATGCCATCTTGCCCCGCATTCCACAGTATAAAATACCTCAGGCAGGAGAATGAGCCCTTCTTCAGATAGTCCAGGATTTAATACGTAAAGGAGTTGTTGAGGAGACTACGGGCAATGTATGTTATAGTCCTATTCTTACTGTCCTGAAACGGACACTTTCAGATTCCTCTGATAAAGATGATGAGGTATAACATTTTGTGATTGATTTGCGAGAAGTTAATAAAATAGTGGTCCCGCAATTCCCAGTGGTTCCTGACATTACTACACTTTTGACAATGATTCCATCCACTGCTAAGTTTTTCTCCGTCATTGATCTGAAAAATGCATTCTTTAACATTCCTATACATGCAGATAGCAGGTATTTGTTCGAATTTACACTAGCTGGTAAAAGCTTTCGCTTCTGTCGCACTCAAGGCTATACTGAAAGTCCTAGTATTTATAGTCAACCATTGAAAGGTCAATTGAATTCATTTTCACTTTCTCCAGGTAATGTACTGTTTCAATATGTCGATGATTTGTTAATTGCTTCTGACATGGAACAAGGTTGTAGGAATAGTACAGTGAAATTATTGTTACTTCTGGCCCATCATGGACATAAGGTATCCCTTTCGAAGTTTCAGTATTGTCGAAAGGAGGTCACCTATTTAGGTCACCTACTGTCGAAGGCGGGTAGAAGGTTAACACCAGAACGTGTTAGTACCATCGTTAAAATGCCCCTAAAGAAAACACAAAAAGATGTGTGTGCTTTCATAGGCATTACTTCTTACTGTCGCCAGTGGATCCCGAACTACCCTTTATTAATCAAACCTTTGCTTGCATTAACAATGAAAGAAGTGCATGAGCCTTTACCCTGGACGCCTGATTGTCAGCATTCTTTTGAGCAACTAAAAACTGCGCTTTGCTCTGCTCCAGTGCTAGGTACGCCTAACTATAAGAAACCTTCTGTGCTTTATGTTCACGAGATGGCTGGTTGTGCCCTCTCTGTCTTGACTCAGAAATTTGGTGATAGACAGAGACCTTGCCCTTATTTTTCTGCTGTGCTTGACCCTGTTGCAAAAGCCCTCCAGAGCTGTCTGCAAGCGGTCACGGCTGTGGCCACTTCGATCATACAATCGGCTGGACTCGTACTTGATACTGACCTCACAGTTATGGTACCCCATGCTGTGGATACCCTTTTGAACAAGACGAGGACACAGCACCTCACCAGTGCATGTCTTACCGGTTATGAATTGACATTATTTGCTAAACATATTACAATTAAACGATGTTCCACTCTGAATCCAGCCACGTTACTACCTCTCCCTTCTGAAAGCGATGCAGTTGATAAGCATGACTGTATTTTCCGAACGGAGGAAGAGACGAAAGGACGGGTAGACTTGACTGATGTTCCCTTATCTGACCCCCAAGGAGAATGATATATTGATGGCTCTTGTTTTAAATTACCAGATGGCACAACTACTGCAGCTTATGCTATTACTACTTTGCGCACGGTGTTTGGAAACATCACGAGTTCCTTATCAGTCTGCTCAAGCGTCAGAGCTCATGGCTTTAATACGAGCTTGTGAACTAAGTGAGGGTTTGGTTGTTAATATCTACACAGACTGCCACTACGCATTCGGGGTCGCGCATAACTTTGGGTGACTGTGGGCAGAGAGAGGGGTCCCATGGTACCAAAATCCAACATGAGCACCTTATATTGCGGCTTTTGTCCGCTTTAACACTCCCCAAGGCAATGGCAATTGTCTAGTGTAGCGTCCATAGAAAGGTGACAGGTGAAGTAGGTAGAGGAAATGCGTTTGCGGATCAGACAGCAAAACAGACTGCTTGAAGCAAGATGAAGAGAATGTTTGTTGCAGGTCCAGCTAGATGGGTTCCTGAGAACACTATGTTTGAAAATAAGGTTGAGAGTGTTAAAGAGATACAAAGTGAGGCAACGGCAGAAGAATTAGTGATATAGCAGGAAAGTGCAGCACAGTTAAATGATGAAGGGTGTTGGATTGATGTCTGGAGAACAGAAATGGATGTTACCTGATGCATATGTGCTCCCTGTGGTTACTATGGCTCATGGTCCAGCCCACATTAGTGCAAAAGGCATTTGTAAATTATTGGCTCTGGTTTGGTGCATTGATAACATTCCCAGAACGGCTATACATTTAGTAAAAAAATTGCATGATTTGCATGATGCACAATTCAGGGAAGGGTACCCCAACACCATCTGGCAATTTCGCACCACCTACATTCCCATTTGAAGTCCTCCAAATGGACTTTATTGAATTGGAACGTTGCAACAATCTCAAGTATGTAATAGTGGTTATATGCGCGTTAAGTAAATGGGTTGAGGCGTACCCTACTAAAGACAATACAGCCACCACAACAGCGAAAGGTACTACTTAAAGAGTATTTTCCTCGTTTTGGTATGCCCCAAATTATCTGGAGTGATAACGGAAGTAATTTTAATGGGAAAGTGATTAGATTAGTGTGTGAAGGTTTACACATCAAACAGAAATTTCATGCTGCCAATCATCAGCAGTCAGCGGGTTTGGTTGAGAAGTACAATGGTACTCTCAAACTGAAATTGGCAAAAATCCAAGAGACGACAGGGTTGAAATGGCCAGATGCTCTACCGTTAGCTCTTTTGTCAACAAGAACTACAGCCAATTCTAGAACTTGTTTGTCACCTTACGAAGTCGTGTTTGGACACCCGGCAAATGTCTGGGGTGTCCCACGTCCTAGTAAATACTCTGATATTGAATATCCTGTGTTGCTTGATTATCTTGGACAATTGACAGAAAGTTTACGTTCTATTCACCAACAGGTATGGGAATCTGTACCTCCCATACCAGAGGGGCTCGGCCACAACATTCAGCCTGGCGATTTTGTATTGGTCAAGAACTTCCAGAGGAAGAAAAGTCTGGAGCCCCGCTGGAAAGGACCTGAGCAAGTTCTGTTGATGACACGGACGGCTGTAAAGGTTGCTGGTTGAAAGAACTGGGTGCATGCCACCCATTGCCGGAGGGTTCCTTTGCCATACGACCAGTGGGTCAAGTAAGAAATTGGAGATACTGAATGTGAGCAAGTGCCCAGATTTGTCCCATTCAGCGACGCTCAGCTGACTTGGGCGCAAACGGAGAAGGAAAACGATGACCTTCTGAACGAGGCTGTCCTGCCAGAAATACGAGCTATCCAGGAGCACTTTGTTCAGTGATCCTACGTGCCTGGGGCTGCCAGGTACAATTTGCGGTCTCCGCTGAGGGCTACTGAGTCCAAGGAGAAAAAAGATTAGGGATGGACTGTATAAGATAGGTAGCACTGAGTAACAGTACCAACGACTAATTGAGATACGTGAAAATTCTGCATTTGCTTTGCTTTTGTTATTTGAACATTTATTAGAAGAAAAAAAAGAGTAAAGAGTATACTTTGAAAGTATACTACCTTTATCGACGTGGGATAGATTAGGAGAAGAGCTTAGGACAGAGCAAGCTCCACCGCTAGTGCTCAAGAGCAGCAACTTATTGATGGACAATAGGAGCCTGTGCCAGTGAGGCTCTAACGGACACTGGGAACTTTTATATTTTTTTGCATTTTCCTCTTTTTGAATTCACTATGCATACCTTTGTCAGAAAGGTTGCTGAGGAGGAGCAGCCAATGGTTACTGTGCAACGTAATATGATGTGGTCAATGAAAAGTAAAATAACATCCGTTGTTTTTTTGATACTGGTGATAATAATACTGTGTGGGGTGTCATGGATTTTGGAAGATGCTCAAAGCGTGCCTTTACACAGTAAGGGTAAGGTCATTTCCCTGAGACGAAATAAAAGAACTGCCCCCAGTAATGTATTTCTGGAAACACATAAGAGGTTCTTTGGTGAAGGGACTGCCTGTTACCCCACCCAATCTGTCACCAGCCTGTGGACTGCATATCCATTGTCACTCGTTAATTACATATACTCAGCCACCTCAGTTTACAGAAGTAAAAGTAGTGTTTGGTTTTGGTTATCAGGGGCCATGTCTATACCATAGCAAGCCACTGGGAGCGGGTTATCCAGGTTGTTACAACAATACATACTGTGATCATTTTTACATGGAAGCACAGAACGTAACATTAGTGGGTTTGCATTACAAGGAGTAGACAGTCCCTCCAGAGGCCGGTTATTACCCTGCTTGTTGTCCCATTGTGAACAGTATGGATACTTCATTGTATATAAATTGTTCATGGATAGTATTGTACAAACATACTGTCCCCATAGTGAATAAAGAGGATCCAAGTACTTTCGGAATGAACTCTAGGTACGCTGCAGTGGATTACGAGGGGCCGGTTTATGCACACCCAGGGTTTTTCTTCTTGTCTAATGGGACTTATTCCAATGTCTATAATGGTACAGACGATGTGGTCCTTGGAATGGTATTGCCATTGGGCGTGCCCTGTAAATATGCCAAACCTAAAATAAGATGGGTCAAAAGGACACTAACTGAAGAATTCTGTGAGGGAGTGACCGATATAGGGGTCAATAATTACAGCAATGGTATCACCTTTGGATACATCCTTTCTTCTATTTTCACATTGGGTGGTACTCCCATGGCCAGGGGTGAGAAGGCTAGAGAATACTTTGGATGCAAGCTGCAAATTCTATCTAATACTACAGTGGCATCCTGGATCCTGGACCCTTCCCAGTCCGGCTTCCGCAGCAACCACAGCACCGAAACCGCCCTCATCGCCGCCACCGATGACATCAGGACCCTGCTAGACAACGGAGAAACAGCAGCCCTCATCCTCCTGGACCTATCAGCCGCCTTCGACACGGTCTGCCACCACACACTACGAACACGCCTTCACGACGCCGGGATCCAAGAGAAGGCCCTGGACTGGACCACATCCTTCCTTTCCGGCAGAACACAAAGCGTCCGCCTCGCCCCCATCCGATCCAAGGCCACCAAGATCATCTGCGGCGTACCCCAAGGCTCCTCCCTCAGCCCAACGCTGTTCAACATCTACATGGCACCCTCGCCCACGTCGCCCGACAGCACAACCTCAACATCATCTCCTACGCCGACGACACCCAGCTGATCCTCTCCCTCACCAAAGACCCTCACACCGCCAAAGCCCACCTCCACGAAGGAATGAAGGCCGTCGCCGAATGGATGAGGACCAGCCGCCTGAAGCTGAACTCGGACAAGACGGAGGTCCTCATCCTTGGTTCCAACCCTTCAGCCTGGGACGACTCCTGGTGGCCAACATCACTGGGAACAGCCCCGCCACCCACCGACCACGTACGCAACCTAGGGGTCATCCTCGACCCCACCCTCTCCATGACTAAGCAGGTCAACGCCGTTTCCTCATCCTGCTTCAACATCCTCCGAATGCTCCGCAGGATCTTCAAGTGGATCCCCACCGAAACAAGAAAAACAGTCACCCAGGCCCTCGTCATCAGCAGTATGGACTACGGAAACGCCCTCTATGCAGGAACGACGGCTAAGCTCCTGAGACGGCTGCAACGCATCCAGAACGCCTCTGCACGTCTTATCCTCGACATCCCCCGACGCAGCCACATCACACCCCACCTGAGAGACCTGCACTGGCTCCCTGTCAACAAGAGGATAACCTTCAAGCTCCTCACCCACGCACACAAAGCACTCCACAACTCCGGACCAGCCTACCTCAACAGACGACTCAGCTTCTACACCCCCACCCGCCAGCTCCGCTCGACCAGCCTCGCCCTCGCCACAGTCCCCCGCATCCGGAAAACGACAGCCGGCGGCAGATCCTTCTCCCACCTCGCCGCCAAGACCTGGAACACCCTCCCCACCAACCTCCGACAGACCCAAGACCTACTGGCCTTCAGAAGACTCCTCAAGACCTGGCTCTTCGATCAGTAGCAGCACCACCCCCCTCTTCCCCCAGCGCCTTGAGACCCTCGAGGGTATGTAGTGCGCTTTATAAGTGACATGATTGATTGATTGATTGATTGGCAGCTTTGCACGACATCACCACTCAGTTGGAAAGTATGCAGATATATTCGGAACAGACTAGATATGCAATGGATTTTATTCTAGCCAAGAGTGGTGGTGTATGCGTGGTAGTTGGCGATCAGTGTGTGGTCGGGATCAAGAATTTGGAAAAGAATATTACCAAACACATTATGGATATTCTTGAAAATGTCAAAGGAATGGAAAGTGGCAATTGGAGTTGGTCCCTTTTTGGCGGTTGGGGTTGGATTCTTGAGAAAATGATTTATCTTATAGTGGTGTTGGTGCTCTGTTGTATTCTCATACAATGTCTTACCCTATGTTTTTCATATTGTGCCACTATTTTCACACCGAAGCAGAAAATTTCAGTCCATGTTACTAATGCTGCTATGATGATTCAGTCTGACATTGATGATCTTATGAATATAGATGAAGGGATATTTGAGGAGTCATCTCTCATTCCTGTTTCCCTGCCTGATATTGAATGTAAAGAATGTTCATAATCATTATGCACTCATGTTTCTGCCTCGGATGCTCTATTGGTATTTACATTGATAATGTTGTTATATTTGTGATTATATATATCTATACGCACATTATATTCACCTCGCCTGTTAGCAAATGTTTTTAGTTCATGCTAAAAGGAGGGTCTGTTAGATTAGGCCCATTGCCACGTGTATAGTCCCATGGATAAGTTAGCATTCGCTACACCATTTGCTTTTCTGTCGTCCATTTTGCATGGTGATCAAAACTAATTCTCACTTATTCCAAGAAATGCCTCTTGCTAAGTTTTGTTTCTGCAATAATGAATAGTTAGTGCCAGCACATAGCTTTCCCACTAGATAGAGGCTCTCTCCCACCTGTCTGGTACTTTGATCATAGCACAGGGTCCAACGGCCTTGGATTGGGGCGAGTTGCGAAGATACGAGAACAGAAACCTTTTTTTGTATTCCACTGTCCAGCTGAATCTGCCTGGAAAATTTCAATGTGGGAGTGTTTTTAACCAATCATGAAATGTACATAATGTATCTCTATGCTTGCTGATTTTTAGATCCCTCTGTACCACTCCCAGAGACTGTGCAGACGGGGCTCCGCTCTGAGTGTATATCAATAAACAGTTATTGGTCTATATTCTCCACTGACTCTCCGACTCTTCATTTTGTATGGAAGGCTGAGAGGTGGTCTACAGTGACCCAGGTGGCCCCAAGCGGGTCACTTCCTTCAAGCAGACATACCAAAAAGCGCCTGATGGGTTCTGGGGTCATGCAAATCCTGTCGCTTATCGCTATTCGACGAGAATATTTTAGTCCAAAAGCTAACGAGGGCTGAACAGGTAAAACATACATGGAGCCAGCCACCTTTGTCATGTCCACATCTGAAGCATGCAGCTGACTTAGTTTGATACATTTTCTGGATGCGGTAAGCAGTGCAATAGAACATCCATTTGGAATAGAAAGCCATTCTTTTGTAATTTGCACCCCGGATAGCTCTGTGAGCCATTTGATTATACCAGACCCAAAAGTGCTGACTATATTACATCCTGTGAATGGAGGTTGTGATCTTGGCAAATGCAGCGGAGACAACTGCTTCGCATAATTGTTGATGGAGCGGGCAGTACCAACTGCCTATTCCAGTAAGGCTGTTCACAAAGTAGGCTTTGCTGATACCTTTCGTAAGTGGATTGGTTGTGTGCTGGATGTTCCACATATAGTGATTGATTTTCAGACAGGAGAATTCTAGTTTGGGAGGGATAGCGGAATTACTGGCGATCAGTTGTTCCCAGGATTTCACTTTCCCGGTCACCATAAAATCGCTATGCCTAAAAAAAGCCTGCCTTTTCCCAAACCCTAATGACTCCGATCTCTAAATGTATTCCTAAAAGAGTATATTCTCTTATATACATTCAGGAATGACACTAAGGAAACTGAAATTCCTCTTTGAGTTTTGTAAATCTAAAATCCAAAATGTGCAGGAGCTTATATCTGGTATGCTTAGGCCGTTTTTGAATTTTAAGAAAAACAGGAAACTGAATGTTAGCCTGTTGCAGCATTTTCTGCAGATAAGAACTATTCATGGCCGCCGCTCGAATGAGCCAGTCAAGAAAGGCTGTTTGATAATACATTCTAATGTGCGGAAGTGCAGCCCGCTGTCTTCTGTATTCAACTGTATAGTTGTCAAGTTGGTATGGGCCTTCTTGTCCTGCCACATGGATCATTAAAAGATTGATGCACGTTGAACAGGACATTAGAGAAAATTAAAGAGAATAGCAGGAGAATGCCATCTTGATTAGAGCTACACGTCCTATAATAGTAAAGGGCAAGTATTACAATTGAAGTAGTAGACCACGCACCTTATTGAGGGTGGCAGTGTAATTTAGTTTGAATAGATCTGCAAAGTTATGTGAAACATAAATTCCTAGATACCTGATAAGGTGAGTAGCAGAATAGTGCGGCCTCATTTAGACAGGCAGAATTGAGGAGGTGCTATTAAACAAAAGAACTTCGGATTTGGCTTGGTTTATTTTGTAGGCCCTGATATCCGTAAATGTCTGGATTTTGGCAAATGCATTGAGGATGTTTTGCTCCTCTGCGGCTAGATAGAGGATCATATCGTCCGCAAATAGCTTGATCTTAGATGCTCCTTGATGGGAGATCGGGGCGGCGGCAGAGGGAGGAACCTAATTTGTGGATCTTGCCTTAATGTGCTGCCAAAGGCTCTATAAAGAGGGCAAAGAGAACCGGAGCCATAGGTCACCCGTGCCTTGTACCTCTTCTGATAGAAACAAGCCCTACAGTTTGCGAGTTAATTACAATTTTTGCCTCTGCCTTTTTATATATGTTTTCTTATAAATGAACCAGCTGCAAGGAGAATCCAAAGCGGAGCTTTTTAGTTAACAACAGCTCCCACTGCACTAGATTGAATACCTTTTTGGCGTCAAGCATATTGATGGCTGCCTATAATTTATTGTTTATTAGTCAATTGCCTGCAACAAGAAAATAGTGTTTGATTAAATCAAACTTGCAGGTAAAAATCCACTTTGATCGCAGGGGACCACAGTTTGAGCTAATAAGGCCTAGACGCTATGATTTTTCTAAAAGCTTATAATCGCTATTTGATTAGCTGATGGGACGATAAGAGCCAGGTTTCTCTAATGATTTACCCTTTTTATGAAAACTAATAATTAGTGACTCCATAAAAGAGCTAGGCACCTTGCATCCTTTTAAAATTTCATTAAATCGGGTGACTATAAAAATGATGCTACCTGTACCTCAAATAATGTATTGGGTGATGATTTAATAGCATATGTATAACTAAAATTCAGAGACCAACATTCAAGCTATAAAGGCTGATCTACAGTTTTTAATTAATATAACCTATCAACTGAAAGGAGTGCAAACCCTCATCCCATGGAGTCTGAGGATGGTGAAATCAGCTTTTTGTTGTGGGTGATGTCACTGAAGTAAGTCAGTTAATGGAGATTCAATCTATTTTGGAGGGTGACCAAGGTTCCTAGGGTGGAACCACCTCCCACCTCCAACTGAAGTCTATGGGAAGAGTGAAAAGAAATTTAAAGTATTTGCTAAAAGAAGACAAGTTGAGAACTTGTATGTTGCTGATTTAGTATGATTTATATAAGAATTTCTTTCAAGTTAACACCAAGTAAGCATGTGCTTTATGTTGACTTTTAGTGCATATCAACAAGTGAAAATGATAACCAGGAAAGCAGCTCTGTCAATATCTCATATATTTCTTGTTTCATTTAAGAACACATTTTCTCAGTTTCTGGATTACTTTGTGGAAATGAGAGCATCACTGACATATTTTCAAATTGGGGACTTCAGATGGCAACTTATCATTTCAAAGCACATGGTAAATCAGTGCATGTAATTATTCATAAACCTGGAGCAAATAAACGGTATTAATTTGAGGGGTTTTGAGATGCAGGTGACAGAAAGGTTACAGCATTTTAAAAAATTGTTGGAAGGTTGTCATTTATCTTAAACAGCAAGGTTCTATCACAGTTAAGCAATGGGTTGCAAAAAAGAAAAAGAAAAAAAATCAAACCATGTTGCAAAGTAGGCTAAGCAACACTAAAAATAGGTCATAAATTAATTCGAAACGCTCATGCCTAGAGCAGATTCATAGGAATTCTAGGAGTTTGTATTAGAACGCCAAAGAAATGGCTTTCCATCTGGTTCGTCAGCTTGTTCAACAGTTTTGCGAGTATGGCTGTTGTGTCATCAAAAACGAAAAGGTTCACTTCAGCTTTTGCCACAGTGCTCATTTTGTGTTGTTCTAGGCTCGGAAAATTGGGTTTCATTGTTACCTAGCTTGGCAATATTCAATGTCTGGAAATAAAGTGAGCCAAAGAATTGAAACATACTAGAACAAAGGCTGCCACAAAGCAAAAGAAATAAAACACCCACTTTTCATGTCCATTTTGCAGAACAGGATTGTTGTATACTTTTAAAATAAATGCGTCAATATCAATATAAAGGCCATCAATGCTTTGCTCAGTTCTTTAAGATTTGAGCAGAATAGCTTTCTGGAAAAAAAAATGTCCATTGACTTCTTGCAGTAGCTAAAACATAATTCACATTTGCAGTGTCACCATAGTCTGAGATTATATTCTTGAGTCATATTCCATTCATGTTGCTGTAATCTACTTTGCAATTGCTCAAGCGGTCTTTTCAGCATTAACATAGAAATCTACTAAAGTGCAAATCACACCAGAAGTTACGCTGAAGTACTTAAAAGCGGACATAATCACATGATTCCTCTATACGATGCCTCAATACCAACTGAGAAATATCCATGTTGTAGGTTTTAATCGTCTTGCTGGGAGGCTAAGGGTGCAAGTGGATTTTGGGGATGCGTGATGCCTTAATACAGCTGCAGAAGGACTTCAATACAACTGATAAGTCACGGTAAATGACTTTAGATAGCTTGAACCAACAGTCCATAGTGTGGTAGGCGAGGCGATGTTTACCACATCTTACCTCTACAACTGTGACCTCAGTTTGAAAAGAAAGCTTACAGGTTACAGTATTAATCACTGAAGGTCTCCACTTATCGATAAAATAGCAAACGCAATGGAACTGCAAAATCAAATGTTGAAGGGCAGCATCTTGCCAGGATCCATCGGTTCAGAGCAAAGTATCACAGGCTGCCAACCCAACAGAAACCAGAATCTGAATCTAATATAATGTAAATGTGGAGAGTTGCATGTAAAGAACATTCTCCCTTGGTAAACACTTTGGTACACTTTAATGCAATAAGGTACTCAGCACATAACAACAATCAAAGTGAGACATGCACCAAATTGGTACTTAGGCAGGTGCAGACCTGGGAAGTACATGATCAGTAGTAGATGGAGAAAGGCAGAAACCTGTCAAACAAATCGAGATCTGACTAGATTGTAATAAGATGTAGATGATTAGGTACTTTGAATGCACTAAATTAGATCTCTCAGAATGCATGTATGCACAGAACTCTATTAAATGGTAAGCATCCTGTACAGTAGAAAATAACTGACAATAATGAAAAGGTAGAAGTAGTATAATACTACGCTGGTAACAGATTGCTGATAGTTTGCCATCAACTAAAAATTCTGAAAGCTGAATATGACTAATGTAAGACGAGTGTACATGGATCACAGGTAAATTGGTGTAAATAAGATTTAACTGCTGCAATTGATCACAAGTAGAAAAGCTTACAATATTAAGCAAGTGATGGCTTACACTGGGAGCTTTTGGCTAGTAGCAGAAAGGACAAAACGTTGCTGCATTGGCCCAAAGTTTGGCATTTTTTATTAGATCCATTAGGGTTTGTATTGCACTCTCTTCCATAAGCAATTGAGAAGCCTCCATTAAATATGCTACACCTTGCCTTGAACATGTTTTACTGAACACGTTCTCATATTAGGTTAAAAGCCCGTAACATATCCAAAATGAAGTTGTGTTTTAGTTCCATATCGTACTAAACTGCTGTGTACAAAAATCTTCAAACCTCCAATCAAGACAATTATATCTGTCCGGTCACAACAGGTACCCCACCAGGCAGTCATGTTTTTAACAACGTTGCTCTATGTTGCATAGCCTTCTACTGAAAACATAAGCCAAGTGTGCATTCACTCCAATATTTTAAGAGTGAAAAGAAAACATCTTGTAGGTCGGCTAGTTTAGAGATTAAGCTACCCAAGTGTCATACATTTACCTTAGCTTTTACAGGGCAGGCCATTTGATCTACTAATGCACTTAGATTAACAACATACTTTTGCTTTTTGCCGATACTAAATGTAAGGCTTATATTTTTCTAGAAAGCTGAACAATATAAATTGTATTATTATCATGTTAAAAGGAGCAGTCGTGTATCTCATGTTTGGTGAGAGTTGGTTAAGGGTCCAAAGTATACCCCCGATCTAAGGATCCTCCAGATTAGGCACATTCGCCCGGAATCAGAGGATTCTCCACTACTATCTACCTCTAAATAAAGCCCCTACGCTGGTGGTGGCTCAAAGGGGAATTAAGATAATGCATGTGAAGCACTGTATGTCTTTCTCTTTTTAGAGACTGTGACACTCATGACACCCTCTCGCTATCTTTCACATTTAATTCTTCTCTATTTGTTGTCTTCCTTTCCACCACTTTCGCTTCATACCCACCGTTCACTCTCTTCCACAAAGTTTCATTACCCTCCTCTAAATCTATCTTGTCCTGCTCCATTTTCTTCCAATCTCTTCTCCCTCCCTGCTTCCTCTTTTCCTCTGCTTCTCCAACTCTCCTTTCTCTGCCATTTTCCTATCTCTCACTCTTCCTATTGACTTACTGTCTCTCGTTTTCCTCATTTTTGTCTTCCCCTCTCTTTTCATTTTGTCTCACTGCCCATCGCACCCCTCGCCATCTATTTATGTCTCTCTATCTCCCGTTGTCAGAGGAGGGCTTAAATCTTTGTGATTAGTAACGGCATTACCAATGATAAGCAATTTGAAGTATTTACCTGTGGGTACAATGCTTGACTGAGAAAAGGAAGTTTGAGAATAATGATTATGCCCCATCTGGCAGATACGTGTCCGCTTCTTATAGCAGGATCACACAGTAGTTGTGTAGTAAGGCTGGGGAGTTGCAGCCCAAGCAGCAGTGAGAGCAGCAGGCGCAGCACTGTACTGCATGCCACCATCACTTAGGAGAGACTATTCTGGCAGCACCTCAGCAGTATTGATGCCTCAATGCAGGGCACGCAGAAGGCCTGGGGTGGGATAGAGGATGAGGGGACCTCCACTGGCTCACTACCAAAAGGGACAGAGCAGGCTTATCGGTCTGAGGATGGTCAGTCTTCACCTCCAATGGAACAGCTCTCACCATTAAAGCCTAGGCTTACACGGATCGTCCTGCCAGCTCCAATGATCGGAGTCTGGGGCTCGGGCCAAGGGCGGTAGTATATAGCCCAGTCTTCTAAGGTGGCATTATTGACAGAGTCCATTAAAATCCCTCAACCAGCACCAGTGACCATGTAAGAATCACACATACATGCCTGTATTAAGGCCTGTGACCTAGGTGACAGTCTCAGGTCCTGCGGGGCTTTAAGTGTCATTGTGCCCCTGCTGAGCTAGGGCAGCAAGCAAGAAACATGAACACCCCTGGAGGAGGCCTTTGATGGATCTTAATTGTGTGATAATATTGGGTCCATGTGATAATGAGGGACTAGTAACAAAACATGTTACTCTGTGTTCCACTTGACAGGGATGTAGAAGGCAGGCAAGCTCTAACAGTAACATTCCTTTAGGGCCAGAAACTCACTTTGCGTCACCAGGACGAATAGAATGTCCCCCTTTCGTAGTGTCTGACTGCTGAGGCTTAACATACCTGGAGAGTGACTCTGTCTCAGATGGCATTGCATTAATCAAGACATGTTGTGAGTCTGGAGCTCAGCTCCCAAATCCTCACTGCAGTACTGGCTCAAAGCTATAAGGCTCTGATAAATGACTGCGGAAATCAAGTGCAGGCCATATTTGAGGCGGTTCAATGAATCTGTTTGAGAGGTGCAGCACAAATTTGTTAGAAGCCTAATAGAGGGCTGTGAGAACCATTACTCTACCTGTATCAGTCTTGGTGAAATAAGAGCAGCTGAATGCAAACAAACTAGCTTTAGGTGTAAGATTAACAAATGCCATCTCAAGCTGCCTGGGGTAGTGGGATATTAAAGGAGTAGCAGATGAAGCCAGTAGAACCAGCAGCATCTGTGGTTAGGGTGCACCTCGTTTAACCACCATCACAGCCTAGCTGCACATGCTGCTAACTCTCCATGGGGGAGCATAGACCATGACACCTGAAAGGTGGGTCTGCCGATGGCAAATAACAAATGGAATATCCGATTGAATAAATACTGAGCAAGACACCTCTTCCTTTGAAAACTACTGCTTCATACCCTGCCAGGCCTGAGGCCGGGCCCATAGGTGCCCAGTTCTGTGGGGCACTGGCCTTTGACCCCACCAATATTTCAGATGAGGGGCCTTGCATTTGCTGGGGCAATGTTTGAACTGAAACGGAGATGGAGAGCAGTGTGTAATCTCAGTGACCAGGATTCAGAGGGGGGAAGAGAGCGAGTAGAACGGGCAGGGATAAAAGTGGGCAATGTGTGCGCATAGGAGGGCAGGGAGCAGAGGACAGTATATTAGCTGAGTGGTCAGACTGCAGAGGGAGCAGTGTGTAAACATTTAGGAATTGGGGACAGAGGATAGTGAATGCGGGTGATGGCAGGATGCAGAGAATGCAGTGTGTGAGTAAAAAGGGCAAGGAGCAAGGTTTGTGCAGAGGGAGCAGGGTTCAAAGAATATGGTCTGAGCAGAAGGGGCACAAAAAGCAATGTGTGGATTGAGGGGAAAGATTGTTGCGTCTGCAGCTTTTCAGCAACCTCCGCGTCTTAGACCTGCAGTATTTTGTGGGACCCAGCATTTTGTTTCAGGGACACAACGGATGCTGTATGAAGCCCACAGTTGAGGGCTGGGAGAGTCTCTCACCGAGGTCGGATTCCTTTCGTGCTCCTGGCTGCTGCTCCTTCTCTCTTCAACCACAACATGGCAGGTCTTCTGCCTGAAGGCTTGCAGCTTCATTTTAAAGTGACTCTGTAGCTAGTCCACTTCAGGCTTTAGTTCTCCTTTCTATTCCCATTCCATTAAAGCTGTTCCTCCCTTGGTTTCTGTTGCGGCGCACCGGGCTGGCCGCCGTAGAACACTGCAGACTTGAAATCGGCATTGCCTCTGCCGGACGGGCCTATGGAACTACAAGTCCCATGAGGCCGCGAGGAATGACGCCGGTGACGTCATCGCGTGATGGAGGCCGGGGATAAGGAGGCTTCCGGGGCACCGGTCGGGTGCCGTTGACTCCCGATCCAACACAGTCCTTGCAGTGATGCAGGAAGACGCTGAAGGAGTATGGTAGGGGTGCAAAGTGCACCGCCTTTCTTCCCTTGTTTCTGCTGTGGTTAGTCTGCTCTTTCAGCAGACGGAGGCTGAACCTAACAGTTGGCCCTGTTGGATGAGCCCCGTGTTGGCTTATGCAGGGCTGACTTTCTTGTTGCGGTGTGCTCATAGGGAAAGGGGCATACTTTATTTAGTTCGCTGTTTTGTTTCATGAAAGACAAACATATAGGGAGTGGCAGTCCAAGAGGATTGCATCGCTCAGTGGTTTACGATATCCACGAAGAGGAAAGCATTACATTTGATGGTGCGTGTGGTATCTGGTTGTGGTGCAACAACCGGGTGTTTATGTAAGGAGAGCTCCAAGCAGTATTGGGGTTTACAAACGCATATTTCCAAGGGATGAAAATAGCATTACAATACATTTACTAACAGAATCTTGGTTCTGGCTTATTTGATTTATATCCTACAGCAGGGGCTCGGTGAGCTATTCCAGGTGGCAGTTCCGACTCCCTCCCCACCCCCTGTGTAGCACTACATAAGAGTATTATTGGTACGTGGTTTTATTTCTTGTTGCTTACCAGGAGGTGTGAGGGGCTGGGGCGGAGACTATAACATAATACTGTTGTTCTATCGTTATAGAATCCTAGAGGCCTTCCGGCTCAAGGACACACCTGTTTTAAAGGAACCGTTATTTTGCTTTACAGGTATTGATAGTAGCATGGGTGAAACCTTGTGGTCTAATGTGGTTAACATGCTTTATGGTGTTTGTACTATAACCTAATAGTGGTTTTGTCTCCTTTCAGATCTCCCTCCCTGCTGACCCCTTCCTTCCCTTCCCTCGCTTGATCACTCCGCTGAGTCTGTTGTTATACTCAGACCTCGGGGCTATCAAGAGGTGGACCCCCATTGAGCATCGTACGACTCCGAGGATTCAAAGCCTTGACAGAATCAACGGCCCACGAATTGTTATCCTCCCGGTCGTACGTTGGTATGGCCACCTTAGAGGATGTGTTGGCTGCCTTAGTCTTGGTGCAGGCCGAGCTGGCCGCTTCTAGGGCTGAGACGGCCGCCTTGCAAACCCAGGTAGATAGGATGCAACGCAACCCATTTAATGCAGGTACACCACACGCCTCCCATGCAGCTTCTGTAGTAGTAGAGGTCCCGACTCCCATCCCGTTAGCTACACCGGAAAGATTCAATGGGGATAGCAGCAAGGTGCAGGTGTTCCTCACACAGGTGATGCTCCATTTCACGTGTAAAGTGAAGGCCTTAATACTAATCATGCCCGGGTAGCGTTCTTAATATCCTCCCTGGCAGGGGATGCTGCTAACTGGGCCGTTCCGCTAGTCAAGAGGGACGACCCCCTCTTACACGACTGGGACTCCTTTTTGAGGGAATTTGAGAAAACGTTCAACCGTCGTGCAGCTACCCTTTCGGCAGACCGGGAATTGTTGGAGTTAAAACAGGGTAACCGAGATCTCATCTCCTATTTAAATGACTTTAGGAGACTGGTAACAGAAACGGAATGGCCCGAGGCCAAGCAATCTGCTATATTCCATCAGGGGTTGCGGGAGGAAATGAAGGACGTATTGGCACAGATCGATCCACAACCAGCTTCATGTGAGGACCTCATCAGTTTAGTATTACGGTTGGATCATCGGATCAGCGAGCGGAAGGGGGAACATAAGAAGAGAGACCGGTACGTGCCTCGTTTGGACCATGCCCGGACCACAGACAATGGCTTACCCTCTAAGGCTGAACCTATGGAGATTGGAACCGTGCGCTCTCCTCTTACTACGGAGGAAAGAGAGTACCGACGAAGAAAAGGGCTCTGTATTTACTGTGGTAAGAAGGGTCACTTTATCAGGGAATGCACGTTGAAGCCCAAGTATCCACGAACGGAATATAAGAAGGTTGCCATAGTTACATCAGAACCTCCGACGGGAAACGAGTGAGCTTGAAGAAGGAAGAAGGGACCCCTTCAGGCCAGGTGTATATCCCTTCATTAGGATGTAGAGACATGAAGGAAAGAAATCACTTCTATGTGGACCTCTGCTTGTTGATTCAAGAAGAGTGGCATCAAGTCAGGGCTATGCTTGATTCCGGGGCCACCGGATGTTTTATGGATCAAAAGCAAGCGCTTTCCCTGGGAATCGACCTACAGGAAAAAATAACACCGGAGGCAGTATTCGCGGTGGATGGAAGACATCTTGATTCGGGGCCCATTCGTTTTCAAACGGGAACCATGGAAGTTCTTATGAAAACCAATCATCGGGAGAGCTTGGCTTTTAACATCATTCAGGCTCCCCAATACAGAGTGATACTAGGATTACCTTGGTTGTCCACCCATAATCCTCAGGTGGATTGGAAGAAGAAAACCCTCCAGTTTACTTCGGAATTCTGTGGGAAGCATTGTATCTTGCCTCTTAACAACCCTGCCATATCCTTGGCGTTGATGGAGCAGTAAAAATAAAAATTTTAACCCCTAACAAATTATATAATTAATTAATTAAAAATGTTCGTTTAAATGTATTAATCAACATTGTATATGTGGGAATGGTAATATGCCAATGTATGTGCTAAATAATCTACTAATGAATGTCCGTGTGTCTAATCATAACGTAAGAATAAAAAGCGTACTAAATAAAATAAATGCATGTTTGTGCTTCATAGAAATAAAATGTGTCGTTGCAAAAACAATAGTGATGGTAAGTAAGGAGCAGCTTAAATGTCGCTTTTTGCTAGGTAACAACTAATTGGGGTACGTAGACGGGAGGGAAACGAAAGGGATATTTTTCTCTATTTTAATTATGTTTTGTTTGCCTCAAATTAGTGCTTCTAAAGTAGAACCGAGTGGCGAGATAAAATGGCCGCCAGTGGGAAGATGTGCGCAGGTGCAAGGGGACACGTGGTACGGGATGAGATTGAAGAAATCTGGAGCCTCGTGATGTCTCTGAGAGGCTAGGATGCAAGAAATGGTCAAGGCTGGTGTGACCTAATTGAACTGATAGTGTGCCGTGATGATCAGGAGAGAGTCCGTGGGAAAGGAGCCCAAGAGAAAGGACAATGACTGCGGAGTTCTTGAATGTGTCAAAAGAAGATACAAATGGACTGATCGAATCGGATGGAAATGTTTAAGCGTATGGGAAAGGAAATGATCCAAGGACCCTTGAATCCAAGAGAACTTGATTAAAGAATGAATAAGCTGACATTCATGGACCAATGAAAGAAAAGCGTGATATTAATGTTGCAACAGTTAGTTAGCAAAGTTAGAATTGGGGTATAAGAGGGCCTACTCTTAGTGGGAGGGAGTCAGTTCCAGGGAAGTTCCAGGGAGTTCCAGTCAGAGTTCCAGGCAGTTCGAGAGTCGTGGTTGCAGTAGAGGAGACGGGTTGCAGGTAGCTGATGCTGACGAGCTGAAGTTGCTGTTGCTGTCTTTATTTTACAGTTGAGTATGAGAATCAGGCTATTTCTAATTCCTAACTTAGGTTAGAAATCATTAGGCTAAATTAGGAAGCTAGGCAGGTAATTAGGGTTTTGGCTTCATGACAAAATTTCCTTTCTGCAATAAATTGATTATGCTTAATAAAATTGTGAATTTAAAAATGAATAATTGAATAAAGTATTAAATTCTTTCCATGCTTTTAAAATTATATAAAATTTAAGATTCTTTAAAACCCAAAATTACTCAGTGGTTATTTTCCTAAATGATTGTGACATGAGTAATTGGTTGATTGTGATTCAGCTGGTCTTAATCACTATGAACTAATTTCTTAAATGAATGATTCATCGACAAAACATTGAGCAGGAATATCTTAAGAAATAACTAAAAGAAAGTGACAAATTAAGGTAAATAGATATCCTTGCTCTTCCAGCGGTACACAAAATGGTGTTCTCCATTTAGTTCTCATGCTTCTCCTAGGAGCACAGAATTTCATACAGGTGTAAAAGGAAATCCAGGTGTGTGTGTGTGTGTGTTAGGCGATGTTTATGGGCCCCATCGTCATGAGGATATGAGAAATATAGTTTACCCCTGGATGACCTATAAGTAACCTGGGAGGAGAATAGTTTTCATTGTACGCGCTGTATCAGATTTCTTGGTAGCAGAGTTATGGTTTTCTATAGATTAGTTTAGTGATTATTGTTTATTGATTATTGATTATTTGATGACTAACACTATATGTTGAGTCGCGTTATGTTATATGTAAGTTTTCACGCTTCTGGGATGTAGGAAGTGGAACACGTGTGGCAAGAGAAGTCACATGGAATTTGGTACATGGTCTGAATTCATTTTGGTTATAACGCAGGTTGTGTTATGTTAGGGATTTCGGTGTGAAGAGTGTGTAAATGAAATAGCAAATCACGTTTACTTGTGAAACTTTGGCCTTAATTCTCAGGAGCCTAGTCTCCACATGTGTCTTATCCCCAGAGAAACGAGTAAATTGTTTGTTTGAAAGAAGGGTAAGGTAGAGGGAAGTGCTATTTTATCGGCGAAAGTAAATAATTCTGTGGTAGGGTAGAGGTAAGCGCTGCCTACTGGAAAAACAGGATTCTTGTGTAAAAGGACAAGGCTGTCACTTTGTTTAGCGAATCAGACTATGGAATTGTTTATTTGTTGTAACTAACGAAGAAAAACAGTAAAAAGAAAAATTGCCGATAAATTTTGTAAAGGAGGGGTAAAGAGTAGAAGTGACGTGGAAAAGTGCCGCGCTAGGATTGGTTAGTGCACTAGTCACGTGAATACAGAGCAGGAGTGACGTAGAAAAAGTGCCGCGCTAGGATTGGTTGGTTCGCGGACGGTGGAAATTATTCTGATTGGTACGTTAGTGTGAATCGCGCTGTAATTGGACTAAGTTCCGTACACAGAAACAGCGTTAGAGTAAAGGGAAAACAAATAGAAAACATGCCGTATTACGAGTATAAAAGGGAGAGAACGTCATGGACAACGAAATTAAAGAATTTCTTTAAGAAAGACAAAAAGGTTGTGACTAGAGAGGGACAGGTAATTCCTCCGCCGAAATCAGCAGCTTCACATATGATGCTGAAATATGGATATCATACGTGCATATGGTTGGATAATTGGGTAAAATATACAAAGAATGATGGAGCATTGGCTTTTCCTGAAAATGGTTCTTTTAATGTAGCGATTTTACGGAATTTAAAAGAAAAGATGCTTAAATTGGAACCTAGACCGACACAGTTTGAGGCTTTAACAGAATGGGAAGATGAGATGTACGAGAAAGAAAGATTCAGAGGTATGAAAGGTTATGAGTTCGTGCCCGGAAGATTGTGGGGAATGAATCATGAGGACAGAATAAAACGATGGAGATGTGCTAACATGACAGGAGGTTTGTTTCCAGCTTTTACAGTTGAGGAAGGGACTAAGAAAAACGGACTGAGAAAAAGAAACATTTAGAGAGAGAAAAGTATATGCATGAGAGCGAAACGGATGACGAGTTGCTGGAAGATATATTAAATAAAAATCCACCTCCGTATCAGCAGAATTCTACAGTGGTGACACCAAATGCGCCACCAATAGAAACTATGCGAAATAAAAGTCCAGAAAAAAGTCAAGAAATAAATAGGTCACAAGAACAAATAAGAACTTCCCAAAATGAGGGAATAGAAAATGATAGTGCAAGAGAATTGGCAAGGACAACAAAAGAATTAACTGAGAAAATTAGAGAATTAACCAAGAATATGGAAGCAGTTACCGTACCCGTAACAATAGGTCCAGTAATACCAGTTTTCGAGAATCAGAAAATTGATGAACGATCTTTGGTGATTCCCTTGAGTTCGCAATTCCAAAGAGAAAAGGAAAGAATGGAAACAAGTCCAGGTACGAGCAATTTGACTAGTGCTTACAGACCAAGTCCACCTGAAAATTTGACAGTGAATGAGTGTAGCGGTAGGAAAATGCCTATGGTAACTGAATCTGCAACAGTGACACCTGAAAAGAGTGGAAATTGGACAGAAATAAATAGTACTCCTATAGGTCCGACTCCTGATGAGTTAAATGAGTGGATAAAAGCTTTTAAAATAAAAGAAACAGAAGAAAAACCATTAGATGTGATCAGATTGAAAATTGACATGGAAGAATTAATTCTAGGAACGATTGGTACAGAAAAGATAAAGAATTATCAGGATGATGAAATAATGTTTCTGTGCAAAAGTATAACATGGAGGGCAAAGAATTTACATGACAAACTAGAAGAAGTGGCCGGTGAGATTGGAATAGATTTTGCAAAAGTAAAAACGTTGCAGAAACCATACAGAGTAGATTTTTGTGAAAAAGATATTGAAAATTTGAATACAGCAGGAAGGTTGACACAGATAAAAGAGTTGATTGTTTTGTTGAGAAAATGGGGTGATGTAGACAGATGGAAGGTTAGATGGACAAAGAAGAATGAGAAAAGCGTAGACAAAGGTTCATTGGCTTTTATGATAACAGAAAAGGAACATGTTGTTAAAGAGTACCCTATGAGAGAAACTCCAGGTGGTAGTTATGTGCATGTTCCCTGGACTAGGCAGGACATCCTGTCATTTACAAATGACTTTCCAAAGTTAAGAGAAAAGCCAGTTGAGTGGTACCGACAGGTAGAAAGGTTTGTAAAGGTCTCGAAAGTGTTGTGGATAGATTTGGATGGATTGTTTGACATAGTGGTACCAACGGATCTGTGGTCAGAATGTAAGATTACAGTTGACTGGCCAACTACAGAATATCCAAGAGATCCTAAGACAGGAGCTCCAGGACCAGATGTGATGAAGAAATACGACAAGGTGATTACCTTTTTGAAAAATAAGATTCCTCCAAAAGAAACAGATTGGGTTAAGATTGATAGAACTACACAGGAAAATAAGGAGAGTGTACATGCATATTATGAGCGATTGTTGTTGGTTTTCAAACAGTATAGTGGTTATGAGGAATTAAGTGAGAAGGATATGAGTCATTTTGTATACCGATTTGTATTTGGCTTGAAACAAGAAATAAGCGATATGATTAAGCAACATATGATAAACTGGCAGAATGCAAGTGTAGATGAGGTGCTGAGGTATGCTAAGTATTGTAGTGATGAAATAGAGAGTAAACAGCGTAAGTTGAAAGAAAAAGCAATGTGGGCACAAGTGAAAGTGGCAGAAAAACAAGAAGCCCAATTGGATAATAATAATGGAAACGAATCAGGACAGAATAAGATGCGACCAAATATAGGTAAAGGAAAAGGACAAGTGAGTCTAGAAGAGGCAAAGAAGAAATGGCCATGTCATAATTGCGGAAAATTAGGGCATTGGAGAAATGAGTGTAAGTTCCCACCTAAACCTAATCCGGAACATCAATCATTAACTCCACAGGTGCAGAATGAGGTAGTTGTTCAACAAAGTCAGGTGCCGCAACCACCACTTCCCAACACTGTTAACAAGCAAAGATACAGTACAGAAACAGGATTCTACGGAGGAGAGCAGGTAACACAGTTGCCGAGAGCAGCTAACATTTCCCAGTATTGGTTGCATCAGAGTGAGGATGACCCGGATGAAAGTTTCTGACGGTGCGCAAGAGAGGGGAAAGAGTGCGTGCTTGGCGCAACTCTAGAGGTAGATCAGTCTGGTCCCTTTGTGGATGGAGAAGTGAATGGAGCAAACGTAACATTCCTTGTCGATACTGGAGCTACCCGTTCTACTGTTAGGTCAGTGGAAATTCCGAACCTTCCTCTCTCAGGTGAATGCATCCAAGTGGTAGGAGTTGCCAATCAGCAGATTAAAACCCCACTTACTGAATTGGTAGAAGTAAAAATTGGTTCTTTTAGAAAAATGCATAAATTTGTAGTGTGCGATTGTAGTCCTGTAAATCTTCTAGGTCGTGACCTTTTGTGTAAAATGAATTGCACGATTTATTGTACACCAGAAGGAATAGGTTTTCAGACTTCGGATGAAGATGTTTTGTATAAAGTAACTTTGATGAATCAAGAACCTGAAACGAATGGTTTATTTCCTGCATTTGATGCAGAAAAACTTCCAGAAGAACTAAAAGGTGCAGTAAAAGAAAGTGTGTGGGATTTTACAGGAGAGGACATTGGATTAATGAGAGAAGTTGATCCCGTAAAAGTGACAGTGAAAGAAGGGATAAGTTATCCAAACACGCCACAGTACAAATTAACTCCAGAAATAATTGAAGGAATAACTCCTGTGATAAATAAGATGATTGAACAGGGAATTCTGAAAGAAATCATGAGCAGTCCATGTAATTCACCTATTATGGGACTGAAAAAGCCAAATGGAACATACAGAATAGTACAGGATTTGAGAAAGATCAACAAAATAGTTGTACCATGCTGTCCAATAGTGCCAAACCCTGCAGTGATTCTATATCAAATTCCGCATGAAGCTGAGTGGTACACCGTGATAGATTTGTGTCATGCATTTTTCTCTATTCCTTTGCATCCAGATAGCCAGCCATTATTTGCATTCCGTTTCGGAGAGCGTATTTTGGCATGGTGCCGAATTCCACAGGGGTATACAGAAAGCCCCTCAATTTTTAATCAGATTCTAAAGAGATCTCTGGAAGATTTAAAAATGCCAGAAAAATCAGTGATGGTGCAGTATATCGATGACCTATTGGTAGCATCGAAAACCAAAGAGGCATGTGTAAGTGACACAATTGCTTTACTGAACCATTTGGAGAAAAGAGGACATAAGGTGTCCCCTTCAAAATTACAGTTTTGTCAGAAAGAAGTCCAGTATTTAGGGCATAAAATTGAGAAAGGAGTGCGGAAAATAGCGACAGAAAGAGTAAGAATGATTCAAGGAATGAGAGCACCAATGACTCAAAGAGAGGTAAGAATGTTTTTGGGAATGGTTGGATATTGTCGACAATGGATAAGTGGATTTTCTTTGATTGCAAAACCATTACAAAAACTGACAAAGAAAGATGTAAAAGACCCTTTTGAGTTAAACAAAGAAGAAATGAAATCTTTCAAAGAATTGAAAAAGAAACTGTGTGAGGCCCCTGCATTAGGCATGCCTGATTATGAGAAGGATTTTGAGTTATACTGCAGTGAAAGAGATGGATGTGCATTTTCAGTACTGGTACAAAAACACGGCACCATGAAGAGGCCTAATAGCTTACTTTTCAGCTGTTTTAGATCCTATAGCAAAAGCATTGCCTGGATGTTTGAAAGCAGTTGCTGCTACTTGTGTAAGTCTGGAACAAAGTGAAGGTATAGTGATGGGGTATCCACTGAGAGTATATGTTCCCCATTCAGTAGAAATTCTTTTGACAAGAACAAAAACACAGTACATGACACATAGTCGGCTGACTAAGTACGAAAAAGTCATCTTGAGTGCAGAAAATGTGACCATAGATAGATGCATAAATGTAAATCCTTCGACATCATTGCCAGATGAAGAGAGTATAATTGAACAAGATGAAGTAGATCATGATTGTCTGAATGTGCTGGAATATTGCACAAAACCAAGAGCTGACATAAAAGATGAACCGTTAAAGGAATCCGATTATGTCATGTTTGTAGATGGTTCATGTTTACGCACAAAGGAAGGAGTGTTAAGCGCAGCTTATGCAGTATGCACAGTGGCAACTGTGATGGAAGCGTCTTGTCTGAAAGGAGTTGGGTCAGCCCAAGTTGCGGAACTAATTGCTTTGATTCAAGCATGTAAATTGGGAAAAAATGTACGAATCACGATTTTGACCGATAGCCAATATGGTTTCGGCATCGTACATGATTTTGGCCAGATTTGGTCACAAAGAGGATTTTTGACATCTGCAGGAACGCCTATCAGAAATGGAGATTATGTTAAAAAACTGCTTGAGGCGATACAGCTGCCTAAACAAATAGCTGTAGTGAAGTGCAAGGCGCATAAGAAAAACGAAGACTACATAGCGGTCGGCAATAATTATGCTGATGAGATCGCTAGATATTGTGCGGAAAACATGGCGTCCCTGAACAAAAATAGAGAAAGGGAGCATGTCTCTTGTCCTTTGCTTTTCACTAACGCAGTCGAAACATGGGATGAAGTAAGGCAGTTACAAGAAACAGCAAGAGATGAGGAAAAGGATTACTGGATTAAAGCAGGATGTAGAAGACAGGAAGATAATGGAGTGTGGGTATACAGAGATGAAAGACCAGTTATGCCTGATAGCATGATTGCAGACATGGCACGGATGTACCATGGACAAGCTCATATTGGGAGAGATGCAATGATCAGACTTTTTAGACAGACCTGGTATAACCCAAAATTCAGAGCCATTGCTGAAAGTCTTTGTCAAAGATGTCTTATTTGTCAACAGTTTAACCCAGGAAGGAAAACCGTAGTGAGTCTAGGAACAATAGGACGAGAAGGAGGTCCATTCACAAGGATACAGATGGATTTCATTGAGATGCCCCCTAGTAACAGATTAAGATATGTTCTGGTGGTCGTCTGTTTGTTCTCTCGTTGGGTGGAGGCATACCCCACAAGAAGGAATGATGGAACAACAGTGGCAAAACTTATGCTACGAGAGTTCATTCCGAGGTATGGTTTTCCAGTCACAGTTGAGACAGATAGAGGAACACATTTTCAAAATGAGTTGATCCAATTGATTTGTGAAGCACTGAGTATTAAACAAAAATTACATTGTGCTTACAGACCAGAGGCTTCTGGGGTAGTAGAGCAGATAAATGGAACAATTAAAAACAGATTGGGGAAAATGTGTCAAGCTACAGGACTCAAATGGCCAGATGCACTGCCTCTTGTTCTGATGACTATCAGAAGCATCCCTGAAAAGAAAACGGGACTCAGTCCTCATGAAATGATCATGGGACGAGCAATGAGACAAGCCCACGTACCAGTCAACAAGTTATTAACAATAACTGATGATCTAATACTGGATTATTGCAAAGGACTGGCTGATGTGGTGCGTTCTGTGTTTCATCAGGTTGGACCGGATGCGACCACTCTTGAAAGAAAACCAGCCCACGACTTGAATCCAGGAGACTGGGTCCGTATTAAAGTCCACAGGAGAAGAAACTGTCTAGTTCCACGTTGGGATGAGCCAAGACAGGTAATCCTAGTAACAACGACTGCTGTCAAGTGTGCAGGAGTGAAGAACTGGGTTCATGCCAGCCACACAATCAGAATTCCAGAACCTACAGATCGACATGTGAGTCGGCGTTTGGAAGTGTGGGATAAAAGTTTAACGGCTGGAACAACCAAGATAAAAGAAAGGGTGCCAGAACTTGAAGATCGACCTGAAAGTCGACATCTGGAGACCCCAACGGAAAACACCTCTATAGAAGAAGAGGAACAAGAAGAAGAAGAAGAAAGAAATTCAGAAGTTCCAGAACTTGAAGATCGACCTGTAAGTCGACATCTGGAAATATCTGACACAACTTCAGGATCTGATGATTCAGCTGCAAATTGGGAAGAATTCCGAAAGAGAACTTGGGGTTATAAACCAATTAGAGAAGAAACTGAGCAAGAAATTGAGTTAGATGAACAACCAAGTACAAGTTATGGTGGAAATCCTTCAGAAACAATATTAATAGATGAAGTAGGGAAAGAAGTACACAAAAAGTTAGAAAATCGAGAAGAACCCCGAGGAGCAATAGGGATAGATAGAAAAACAGGAGAACAGGGAAATTCAGAAACAGATAAGGAGGAAAACACCAAATCGGAAGAACCCCGAGGAGGGACAGTGATAAGGGAAAACAAAAAGGAGAAGACAGATCCACCAGTAGGAGATGACGAGATTATAAGTTTCAAAATAAGAGACAATAGTGAGACAGTTGAAACAGAAACAGAAGAAAGTGGAGGAGAGGAAAAAGCAAAGACTGAATCAAGAAAAAGAAATTGGAAATCAGAAAGAGAAGAAAGAGAAGGTGAAGCCAAAAGGCCAAGAAAAGGAGATAATTGGCCCAACAGCTATGTAAGAAAATTGAGATATAGAATAATAAGAGCAGAGGATGAAGATGCTGAACAAGTAAATGAGGTGACAAGTCAAAAGGGACAAGAAAAACCCAGTGGAAAAAGATTACAAAAGTCCAAAAGGACAAAGAAAGTGAATTCAAAATTTAAGTCGCCTGAGTGGCTGTATATTGCATTAACTGATTACAAAGAAGAAGAAGAAAACACTCACGGAAACCAGAGACTGAGAAGTCGGATGGGAAAAGGTGAGATGCAACGAAACTGAAGTGAAGACTTATAGTGCTTCTACCGGACGTGACAAATTTACTGGACGTGACAAATCACCGGATGTGACAACGAAAGAATTCTGGAGAGAATTAAAGAAAGTACCAAGCAAAGACTTTTTTGAAAGCAGAGTGGCATCTAAGTCATTTCTGAGGTGTAGTGACACAATTTTCTGAAACTTAATAAATAGAAAAAGAAAAATGGAAAATAATAGGGATAGAAGAGATAAATGTGAATTTATAAAGAGATGGTGCAAAATGTGCTGCTTTTGTACAGGGTTATTAATGACCATATGGATAGTTTTAGCAATCACAATTCCTATTAGTGTAGCTGTGATAGAAGCAAAGAATGATACTAAACAAGAAAAAGAAACTAATATTAAAGAACAAGTTGTTTTAAGAAGTAGTGCAGAGTTGCATAAGGATAGGTCAGTAACAGATTTCTCAAAGAATGTTTTTACAAAGTTGTTGTATGAGTACGTAAAAACAATGGAAGTAAGAGATTGTTATGTTTGTATGCAGTTGCCTGCATCAGTATCGGAAGGTGTGACTTATCATCACTTACCTTTGACTTATGGAATAACATGTAGTGTAATAGCAAGTTTATTTTATAAAACAGGTAGATTAGAATCTTATTATACTGATATAGATAAGATATTTGCAAACATTCCCGTAGTACCAGAACTTAACAAAGTAAAACCAGCAAAAGTTTTAGGAGAATTCTTTTTAGAACATAGAAAATTAACGTTAGAAGAAATAGTTAGTAACAACCTTACCTGTGAGTTAAAGAAAGAAGAAAAAGTATTTTTGGATATGGTTGAAGAAAGAAGAATGAAATTTCAAAAAGAAGCAATAAAGGAGGAAGGAAAACGTTTATGGACGTTTGAGGAAGGAAATCATGAAGGGAAAAGGATAAATGCAGCAATGACTTTAGATTGGCCACAAACAGGAAAGTTGTGCATTAAGAGAAATAAGACAGTCTATGACAATTACTTTGTAGGTTCCAGTATCTGCCATGACAATTATCAAATTCTGGGAGGTTGGGGATTCAAAGGTGGAAAGGACCCAATATTTCCAGGTATCTATTATATTTGTGGGAATAGAGCTTATTACAGGTTACCGGACCATTGGTATGGAACTTGCTATGTAGGCCTGGTCTTTCCAAAGATTTTTCACATGGACAGAGAAGAAAAGGGAACATACAAGATGATTAATAGATTTACACGTAGAAAAAGGGAAAGTTTTTCAGAAATTGTAGGTGATATTTTTGGAGCATTAATACCAGCAGTGGGAATATCTTTGAATGCATTTAAAATTCGGAAGTTATCCACAGTAGTAGATCGTTTGTCTACAGATACTGCGGGAGGGTTCTTAATGGTAAATACCGAAATGGTTGCCATGAGAGCTATGGTGATGCAAAATCGGCTTGCCCTTGATATTCTTTTGGCAAAAGAGGGTGGAGTTTGTGGAATGTTGAAAGTCCAACATTGTTGTACTTACATTCCGGATAACAGTGAAAATATACAAAAGTATATTACAAATATTACAAGTCTGCACAAAGAATTAGTTCCACTGGAGGTTGAAAGTGTTTTGGGAAAACTTGGTAGAGGGTTTTCCTCAATAGCAAATTGGTTAACTAGGATGAGTAGACTAGTGATAGGGAAAGTTATAATAGTAGCAACTATAGTAATATTATTAGCCATGATGTTGAAAATAGTAATCACATGTATAAAGAGAAAAGTAAGACAGAATAAGATAAGAAGAAATAACAGATTAATGAGAGAAAGAGAGAGAGAAATGGGTGAAATTGAGTTGGAGAAAATGAAAGAAAGCATGTATAAAGAGACTAAAAGGCAAGATGAAGAAGAGACAGAGATATGAATAACAGAAAGTAAAGGATGAAAGACATGCTGCCTGAAAAGAAGTATGACTTGGGTTTTATGTGGTGATTTAAAAATCACCAAAGGGGGATTGATGGAGCAGTAAAAATAAAAATTTTAACCCCTAACAAATTATATAATTAATTAATTAAAAATGTTCGTTTAAATGTATTAATCAACATTGTATATGTGGGAATGGTAATATGCCAATGTATGTGCTAAATAATCTACTAATGAATGTCCGTGTGTCTAATCATAACGTAAGAATAAAAAGCGTACTAAATAAAATAAATGCATGTTTGTGCTTCATAGAAATAAAATGTGTTGTTGCAAAAACAATAGTGATGGTAAGTAAGGAGCAGCTTAAATGTCGCTTTTGCTAGGTAACAACTAATTGGGGTACGTAGACGGGAGGGAAACGAAAGGGATATTTTTCTCTATTTTAATTATGTTTTGTTTGCCTCAAATTAGTGCTTCTAAAGTAGAACCGAGTGGCGAGATAAAATGGCCGCCAGTGGGAAGATGTGCGCAGGTGCAAGGGGACACGTGGTACGGGATGAGATTGAAGAAATCTGGAGCCTCGTGATGTCTCTGAGAGGCTAGGATGCAAGAAATGGTCAAGGCTGGTGTGACCTAATTGAACTGATAGTGTGCCGTGATGATCAGGAGAGAGTCCGTGGGAAAGGAGCCCAAGAGAAAGGACAATGACTGCAGAGTTCTTGAATGTGTCAAAAGAAGATACAAATGGACTGATCGAATCGGATGGAAATGTTTAAGCGTATGGGAAAGGAAATGATCCAAGGACCCTTGAATCCAAGAGAACTTGATTAAAGAATGAATAAGCTGACATGCATGGACCAATGAAAGAAAAGCGTGATATTAATGTTGCAACAGTTAGTTAGCAAAGTTAGAATTGGGGTATAAGAGGGCCTACTCTTAGTGGGAGGGGGTCAGTTCCAGGGAAGTTCCAGGGAGTTCCAGTCAGAGTTCCAGGCAGTTCGAGAGTCGTGGTTGCAGTAGAGGAGACGGGTTGCAGGTAGCTGATGCTGACGAGCTGAAGTTGCTGTTGCTGTCTTTATTTTACAGTTGAGTATGAGAATCAGGCTATTTCTAATTCCTAACTTAGGTTAGAAATCATTAGGCTAAATTAGGAAGCTAGGCAGGTAATTAGGGTTTTGGCTTCATGACAAAATTTCCTTTCTGCAATAAATTGATTATGCTTAATAAAATTGTGAATTTAAAAATGAATAATTGAATAAAGTATTAAATTCTTTCCATGCTTTTAAAATTATATAAAATTTAAGATTCTTTAAAACCCAAAATGACTCAGTGGTTATTTTCCTAAATGATTGTGACATGAGTAATTGGTTGATTGTGATTCAGCTGGTCTTAATCACTATGAACTAATTTCTTAAATGAATGATTCATCGACAAAACATTGAGCAGGAATATCTTAAGAAATAACTAAAAGAAAGTGACAAATTAAGGTAAATAGATATCCTTGCTCTTCCAGCGGTACACAAAATGGTGTTCTCCATTTAGTTCTCATGCTTCTCCTAGGAGCACAGAATTTCATACAGGTGTAAAAGGAAATCCAGGTGTGTGTGTGTGTGTGTGTTAGGCGATGTTTATGGGCCCCATCGTCATGAGGATATGAGAAATATAGTTTACCCCTGGATGACCTATAAGTAACCTGGGAGGAGAATAGTTTTCATTGTACGCGCTGTATCAGCGTCATGTCATCACGTGGCTACCGCGGTGGAACATGAGGTGAGTCTCCCTGCGGAGTACCAGGAGTATGCAGACGTATTCAATGAAGCTAAGGCAGAAGTGTTACCGCCTCACCGACCCTACGACTGCCAGATAGACCTAATACCGGGTGCCATAATACCAGCGGGGAGGGTTTATGCGCTCACGGAACCCGAGAATGTTCATCTCCGCGCTTACTTGGATAAATACCTGGCATTGGGGTTTATACGTGACTCGAAGTCCCCTGCTGCCTCTCCGTTGTTTTTTATACCCAAGGCGAATGGCGAGCTGCGCGCCTGTGTGGACTTCAGAGCGTTGAACGCCATTACTGTAAAGAACCGCTACCCATTGCCCTTAATCAATGTCTTATTGGAACAAGTAAAAAAGGCGGTGATATTCACCCGGCTAGATCTGAAAGGAGCTTACCATTTGGTTCGTATGCGCAGAGGTGACGAATGGAAGACAGCATTCAAGACCCGCTTTGGACTTTACGAGTATCTTGTGATGCCTTTCGGCCTGTGCAACGCCCCTGCGGCCTTTCAGTTCTTTTTGAATGATGTCCTGCGAGAGTACCTGGACCGGATCGTAGTGGTTTACATTGACGATATCCTAATCTATTCACCCAACGTGGAGATCCACGCACAACACGTGTGTACCATCTTACAAACCCTACGAGACCATCGTTTATACTGTAAGATCAGCAAATGCGAGTTCAGTGTTACCACCGTTGAATTCCTAGGGGTGATGTTAACCCCATGGGGACAGGAGATGTCCGAAAGGAAGATTGTCGCCGTTAAGGAATGGCCCAGACCCTTGAACCTCCGCGATATCCAGTGTTTCTTAGGGTTCGCTAATTTTTACCGCCGGTTCATTCATCATTTCTCGGAATTGGCGGCTCCCCTCACGAAGCTGTTGAAGAAAAATACCGTTTTCCAGTGGACAGAGGAGGCTCAAAAGGGTTTGAAGCCCTGAAGAACGCTTTCGTATCTGCCCCAGTACTGGTACATGCGGATCCGGAGCGACCATACATTGTGGAGGCGGACGCCTCGGATTCAGCAGTAGGAGCAGTGCTTTCGCAACGCCATCCGACTACTGGCCAATTGCACCCTATAGCATATATGTCAAGAAAGTTCAATCCGGCAGAGCGCAATTACACCATTGCAGAAAAGGAGCTGCTGGCTATCAAGGATGCTTTTCTGGATTGGAGACATTTCTTGATGGGGGCCAGGCATGTGGTAACCGTGTTCACCGACCATAAAAATCTCCAATTCATGACAGCAGCCAGACACCTAACACCAAGGCAGCTGAGGTGGATGCTTTTCTTCGCGGAGTATAACTTCGTGGTAACATATAGACAAGGAAAGGACAACAAGAAGGCCGATGCCTTAACCCGACAAACGACTCCTGTATGCCTTGAGGAGAGTCCAAGAAATGCCATTATTAATCCGCAGAACGTGATTGGTGCTACCTGTACCGACGCCTTTCTTAGAAGCGTGGCCCACAACATCCAAACAGAGAAGTGGAAGGGCTGGTTGAAAGTGAATAAGGATTGGAGATTGACGCAAGGCCTCCCGCTGCGAGGAAACCAACTCCTATTACCTGTCTGTCACCTGCGTAAGCAAGCCTTCGAGTGGTGTCACGCCTTGACAAGTGCTGGGCATAACGGCAGGGATAAAACTTTGGAGCGGGTGTTGCGTCAGTTCTGGTGGCCCACCATAAAGAAAGATATATCTACCTGGGTCAGCGAATGCACGATTTGTAGCCAGATGAAGACCTCGCATGCTCGACAGGCGGGCCTCTTGCAACCTCTTCCTACTCCTAAGCAACCCTGGGAGAACATTTCTGTGGACTTTGTGGTAGGAATGCCAGTAGATCAGGGATGTACAGTCATTTTAGTGGTCGTGGATTACCTAACAAAAATGGCTCATTTTGTTGCCTGTAAAAAGATCCCCACATCAAGTACACTAGCCTCTTTGTTATTAACTCACATAGTCCGGTTACATGGGTTACCGAAAACCATAGTCTCAGACCGGGGTGCTAAGTTTACTGCCAACTTTTGGAGGGTGTGGTGTTCGGCGCTGGGTATAGTTTCTAACATCTCCACAAGCTTTCACCCGCAAACAGACGGCCAGACTGAGAGGGTTAATCAAACCTTGAAACAATACCTCAGGTGCTATGTGGAGGGCACTACAGAGGCCTGGGTTGATAGGTTGTGGTTAGCCGAAGTGGCGTATAACAGCGCTACACACAGCTCCACTAAACTTGCACCCTTTTACTGTTCATATGGGTTTCACCCTCGCTTTACACCCTTGTTACTCCCTATGCAGTCCACACAGGTTCCCGAAGTGCATGAGAGAATAACTCATATTAAGAACAATTTAAGGGTAGCACAAAGCGGTTTGAGAGCGGCCAAGATTCAGTACAAGGCATATGCTGACAAACATAGACGTCCAGGGCCGGTGTATAAAGTGGGGGATTATGTGTGGTTGTCCACTAAAAACATCAGATTTAAGAGGTATAGTGTGTTCAATCCCAAGTACATTGGCCCGTATAAAGTGACCAAGCTTATCAATCCTGTAGTGGTAAAGTTGGCCTTGCCCTCCGCTTTGAGGATACACCCTGCTTTCCATGTTTCCCTTGTTAAGCCTTCACACTCCAGTTTTAGAAATGTACCCTCCCCGGTTCTCGTGAACGATGAGGTGGAACATGAAGTGAGGGGTATCGTAGACTCTAAGATCTACCGCAATAGGCTTTGGTATCTGGTGGCCTGGAAGGGCTACGGGAACGAGGAGAACTCATGGGAGCCCGCCTCGGGTGTGCATGCTCCTCGATACTTGGCGCTCTTTCATAGACGCTATCCTGCTAAGCCTTGTCTCTGTCAGTGTTCTTCGGGGGAGGGATGTACTGTTGCGGCGCACCGGGCTGGCCGCCGTAGAACACTGCAGACTTGAAATCGGCATTGCCTCTGCCGGACGGGCCTATGGAACTACAAGTCCCATGAGGCCGCGAGGAATGACGCCGGTGACGTCATCGCGTGATGGAGGCCGGGGATAAGGAGGCTTCCGGGGCACCGGTCGGGTGCCGTTGATTCCCGATCCAAGATAGTCCTTGCGGTGATGCAGGAAGACGCTGAAGGAGTATGGTAGGGGTGCAAAGTGCACCGCCTTTCTTCCCTTGTTTCTGCTGTGGTTAGTCTGCTCTTTCAGCAGACGGAGGCTGAACCTAACAGTTGGCCCTGTTGGATGAGCCCCGTGTTGGCTTATGCAGGGCTGACTTTCTTGTTGCGGTGTGCTCATAGGGAAAGGGGCATACTTTATTTAGTTCGCTGTTTTGTTTCATGAAAGACAAACATATAGGGAGTGGCAGTCCAAGAGGATTGCATCGCTCAGTGGTTTACGATATCCACGAAGAGGAAAGCATTACATTTGATGGTGCGTGTGGTATCTGGTTGTGGTGCAACAACCGGGTGTTTATGCAAGGAGGGCTCCAAGCAGTATTGGGGTTTACAAACGCATATTTCCAAGGGATGAAAATAGCATTACAATACATTTACTACCAGAATCTTGGTTCTGGCTTATTTGATTTATATCCTACAGCAGGGGCTCGGTGAGCTATTCCAGGTGGCAGTTCCGACTCCCTCCCACCCCCTGTGTAGCACTACATAAGAGTATTATTGGTACGTGGTTTTATTTCTTGTTGCTTCCCAGGAGGTGTGAGGGGCTGGGGCGGAGACTATAACATAATACTGTTGTTCTATCGTTATAGAATCCTAGAGGCCTTCCGGCTCAAGGACACACCTGTTTTAAAGGAACCGTTATTTTGCTTTACAGGTATTGATAGTAGCATGGGTGAAACCTTGTGGTCTAATGTGGTTAACATGCTTTATGGTGTTTGTACTATAACCTAATAGTGGTTTTGTCTCCTTTCAGATCTCCCTCCCTGCTGACCCCTTCCTTCCCTTCCCTCGCTTGATCACTCCGCTGAGTCTGTTGTTATACTCAGACCTCGGGGCTATCAAGAGGTGGACCCCCATTGAGCATCGTACGACTCCGAGGATTCAAAGCCTTGACAGTTTCTTCCTGGCTTTCCCAAACCACTATGTTTTCTGTCATGTTGTATCTGACATCCTTTTCCTATTTTTTTCCTATTTAAAGGCCTCAGTTTGGTTGGATGGTACGTCTCAACAAAGCCATGTTCCTTCACTTGTTTCCTCGCTCTTTCCATTTGCTGATCCTGACTCTTGGGACTTCCTTGCCTGGATTCCTGACTCCTGTTTTTTTTCCAACCCAGTGAAGAATTCATCCACAAGAAGGTCTTTTTTTTACACCTTTGGCTTTTTCCTGCTGAGGTGGTGGCATCTTCTTCAGGCAATTGCCTACCACTTACTCCAGTGTGGTGACATCGTGGCTTCCAGAAACAGTTGTCCATACCTCTGACAGTGGAAGACATAGATCTGGATTATGGGTTAGCGTCCAGCCCTGAACAAACTGTGTTACCCAAAACGTCCGACTGTTTTCGGCATGAATCCTGAGGTTGACCTGACCGCTGTCATCCAGCAACAAATCCTGAAATAAGATGAATTGAGGACCGAGAATGCTTCCCTTCCTCAAGCTGTTCACTCCAGATCTTATGATCTGCCTGTCATCAGCCCCTTAACATCAAAGTATTCTGGACAACCGACAGGGCTGAAAGAGTTTTTGGATGGCCTGGTGGTTTATTTTGTCTTTTTGCCTGGACGTTTTTCCTCTGACGGATCCAAAGTGGGATGTTTGATCTGTTCTTTGACTGTTGTAGCTATGACCTGGGCAACTCCTCTAGTTGTCAGTGAAGATACTTGCCTCAATACTTATGCCACTTTCTGCAGCAAAGTTCAAGATGATGTTTGAAAGACCAGATTGTGAAGCGTCTGCCGAGAATGCCCTATTCGACATCTCTCAGGGAAATTCCAAAGTGCTCACCTATTACACCCCCAAGCTTACTGTTGAGACCACCTGAGTTTTATGCACTGATATGACTTAATTTAGGAGAATGTTAAAGTAGGTGTTAAAGGTTGAGCTGGCAGGAGTTCCCAGAACTTCCTCATTTTCTGACCTTCAGGACCAGGTTCTCCTGACTGAACATTGATTTACGGAACAAAGAATGGAAAAACTGAGAAGTCAGGAGTTCATTTCTACTCATTCTTTCCAAAAGCTTAGGCAGACTGGCCCAATTACTGAGACATCTATTCTTTCTTCTGAGGTGCCTGAAGAGTCAATGCAGCTCGGATCCGCTAGAGGTTCCTTGTCCAACGCTGAAAGAGAACAAAGACTTAAGGGAGGTTTGTGGCTTTATTTTGCAAGACCTAACCATCTGCCTACCAAAGGACGGGACCAGACCACAGGGAAACGCCTGGTCCCATCCTTTGTAAGGGAGAAAGGGGCGGAAGATTCCACTCTTCCTGAAGTTTTTTGTTCCTTTGGTGGATCAAAATCATGCTTGTTTGTGTTAGAATCGATACTTCAAGCCCATCCTGGCCAGTCTGTCTTTGTTTCTGCACTGTTAGATTCCGGTGCCTCCTGCATTTATATGGACTTGAGTTGTGCCCAGACACTTCAAATTCTGATGAGAAGCACATTATCTCCAGGTCACATACAAATAATTGACGCTCTCCTTTGACTTTAAGGTCTTGTGACCTAGATTACAGTTCCACTGTTAGTGTCCTTAGGCAATTGTAAAGAGATGGCTGCTTTTGATTTAATCACGTCTCCAAACTATGCCATAGCGCTTTGGACACCCTGACTGGAATGACACAATCCCTATGTCACTTGGGAGACCAGAGTCATATCTATCATCACATTTCTCCAGAGATAAATGTTACTCGCATGGGAGTTATTGGGCAACCGTGGCACAAGAAATTTGTGAAGACCAGTCCAAAGCTGCATTTGGTCAGATTTAGTCCATTCCTATGGTGTACCAGGAATTTTCTGAAGTCTTTCAGACGCCTAGCTCTATGTCTGTCCCTCCTCACAGAGATTTGGATTGTGTCATCTGGACCGTACCTGGAGCCCTAATTCCCTATGGTAGTATGCACTCTCTGTCCCAGTCACCTGATGGAGCTCCACTTTTCTTCGGCCCTTAGAAGTCCAAAGAGCTGAGACCTTGCATCGATTATCGTGGGTTAAATATCACAATTAAGGACTGTTACCCGCTTTCACTCATCAAAGATATACTTGAGTCCGTTTGTGGAGAAAAATATTTCACAAAGTTAGATCACTTCGGAGCTTATCATCTGCTCCGGATTAAGGAAGGTGATGAGTTGAAGACATCAATTTGGACAACCTTTGGACACAATGAATATCGGGTCATGCCCTTTGGTCTTACTAATGCTCCAGTAGCATATTCTCTGACATCCTGAACCAGTTTCTTGTAGTATACCTTGATGATATTCTGATTTTCTCTGCTTCCCTTCTAGAGCATCAAGTCCATGTTCGTTTAGTGCTTCTTTATCTCAGGGAACACTATCTGTCGTATAATGCGGGGAAGTGTGAATCTGAGAGAACAGAAGTGGAATATATGCGGTATCTTCTATCAGAGGGAGGATGGTCTATGGACTCTCTTAAAATCTCTGAAATCTTGGACTGACCAACCCCCAAGGCTATTAAGGAGACCCAGACTTTTTTTTTATTTAAAAGGTTTTTTTGGGGGGGGAGGGGGGTTGCTGCACCTCCTGCAGCCTCCTATAGCACATTCAATGAACATTGGTGATTCCCAGCCTCTCCTAGGAACACAAACAAAAGACCTTGCAGGGCATTACGGGGCACCCCTTGCTGTGAGTGTGCATATTTTATTATCATATCTAGTTTACACATGCAGCATGAAGGGATTGGGGGACGTTAATGGAGCCCCAAGGCCCTCGGGCCCCCAGCCGGCTTCCCACATGCACAGAAGCCAGCACAGGCATCTTGGCTCCTTTGTTGCTCCCACCATACAGGAGCACTCATCTGGGCTCCCGCGGCGGAGCAGCCTGCGCTTGAACCTTTGCCCACTCATAGGTAGAGTGGAGTAGGGGGGTGGGAGTCAGAGGCGGTCTGTGCCTCCCTCCTGGGGCTCCAGCCACCCTGTGAGCTGAGAGAAGGGCGATGTGGTGCCCCAACGGTTGGCCCTCTTTGTCCCAGGGGATGGAGTCACTGGGACAGCAAATACTTGCGCCGGCCTGGGGGATGGCGTCCCCAGGTCGAATAAGAGTCTAGGGAGAGAACCCCATGAAGAACCTGGTCAACCAACTAATAAATTAATCTTGCACCGACCCCGGGCACTGCCCGAGAGCAATGTATATGGATCGCGTGAAGCGCCATGTTCTTTGCAATCATGTTAGATGGGCCAACGTTCCAAGGTGCATACTTCGGGCCTCAATGGGCAGATTGTCTTGATCGTGGGCTTTTTTTGATCCTGGTGGTAACCTCTAGCCAGCTGGAGAAGTTACAGCAGGCCTCCTGGCCTTTAAAGGGGCGTACTTCACAGGACCTGATTTCACTGGTTTACTGCACCAGCCTTCTCCTCTGCTATGCCCTTTTCAGGCTCCAGGGCCTCCTGGCCATCTAGCAGGACACCCACAGGGCAGTGCAGCGTTAGTCTTCCCCAACTGGTTCTCAGGCGGTACAAAAGGGCCTGACCCACTGACCCTGGAGACACCCATCTAGTCCTGGAGGTCAGCTGCAGGCAAATTTCTTAGTCCATATCAGGAGCATCAGAGGGCTTCTCCTTCCAGCTGCCCATGTTACTGCTGTCGTCACTGTCCTGGGTCTTGCTTACTGTGCAGGGGGTTTTCAGTGTGGGTGGAAAGTTGACATTTCAGATCTCTTTCCTAAACTCTCTCCTGTTTTCTCTTATCTAGGAGTTCCTGGTAGCGACATCACATTTGAATGCATCTCTTTCTTATTCTATTTAGCTTAATCTTTTTCAGCCCATTGTTTAACCCTTGGTCTTTTAACCGCTTTTCTGAGCTTGGATGCAAGACGTCTTAAAATACTTAATAATTTTTCTCTAGTATCTTACAATCAGGATATTCTTGATATGCTTTCAGGGTCTGGTGAATCATTTGTTTTGTCTCTTTTTCAGTGTTACTGGCCAGATTATCCTACGATCATCCTTGCATGGAATATTGGATGAATTTGGCAAACTGTCATTTTCATTGGTCGCGCAATCTAAAGTTAGTAGAACAGGTTTACGATAACTCCTTGCATTCACAACTAAACCTTTAGTAAATCTCTATCATGGCATGAATGTGGTGCTTCACAATACACACCTCACCTTAGCAGACAACTACCAACAATAACCTATCTTGAATTTTTGATTAAACCAATAACTAAACCTTAGCAATAACACATGAATATCAATAAATGCAGTCAAGAAACATGAACAAACACCCAAAATTTCACAATCGACGCAAAGCCCTCCTGAACACAGCTAGGACACCGTGTAAGAGAAACTCAGAAATAAGACAACAAGCATCACATTTGCAAATTTCCAGCAATTAACATACTAAGCACATTCAATAAGCATGAATAAACTCCTAAAATTCACTGCATACACATAGACCTCTCAAACATGATTCAGAAGCACAGAAATATAATTCAACAAGCATTTGCAATGCAATAGGTCTTGCATTATTGAAAGCTTGAGCTATTGGCGTTGCAAATAATAATGCAACGCCAATAGCTCAACTTTCAGTAACGCGAGACCTATTGTATTGTAAATGCTTGTTTTAAAAGGTTACATGGCTTAGAAATTGGCTGCTGTGACAAGCGAGCAGCACTCAAGAGTCAGCTGCAAGGGAAGTGGTTGAGAATGGAGGAGGGGGTGGGGAGATGAGAGGCTCGGACAGGACAGCAAGAATTAATTGCTTTACCAATCTGAACGAAATTAAAATAAAAGCAGCGCTGTATATAAACAATTAAAGGCATGCTTATAGTGAATGCAGCGACCAGCACTCAGGAGACGGCAACAAGGAAAATTGTTAAGAATGGAGGAGGGGTGGGGAGATGAGAGGCTTGGACAGGAAAGCAATTTCTATCAAGAGTGAACAGCAGGAGAGGGCGATTGGGGGAACGGGAGAAAAACCAGCTGCTGAGCGCGTTCAGAAAGGCAATAAATTGCTTTGCCAGTCTGAAAGAAATGAAAATAAAAGCCATTCATAAACAATTAAAGGCACGCTTAAAGTGAATGCAATTAAAGGCACGCTTAAAGTGAATGCAGGCGCAAGGACATGCTATATGTTAAAGCGCGGCGCTCACCTCTTTAAAGTGAAAGCGGAAATACATAAAATAAAGAGCGTCATGCCGCGCTGGTTGAAAAAAAAAACTGTTGAGGGAAAGCGTGTCCTGCCTGCTGTCATTTAAGAAAAAAGTGCTCACAGATTGTAATTAAAACATCCAGAGTAACAGCACATGTAACAGGGGAAGTCTTCATGGGAGGTTACAACAGAAGAAAAGGAGGTCCTAAGGAGGGACTACTAAGCCTATTTACAAATCAAAAGCCACCATTTACAAAGGACAGTAATATGAGCCAATTGAAAAGATGAGCGGAAAATGGGCGGAGCCTAAAGTCCATACCTGAATACAGCATGTCTTGAAGAGAAAGCGCAAGCGCTGCCTAGGCGATACTTAAAAATAAGACAAGAGCATCAAAATCACAATAACTAACATCCCTACAATTCCACAAATAAAAGTCACATAACCAAAGCACTCACAACCTGCATACACTTCTCAATGACATCAAACCCAAACTAAAAACCCCACAATGCACTGCTCAAAAGTGAAATACAATGCTTTCAATGACACAGGGTGAAGACTGATTTACATATGGCTGGGTCTAAACTGGGGTGGCATGGTGAGCAAAAGAACAATGCAGGGATGTGGAATTCCAATAGCCCGACGCCCAGGACATATTGTTTGGGGTAAAGGGCAACAAGTTTTCATGTGTATTTTGTCCTTGGGACAAGTAGATCCAACCCCCTGGAGCACAAACCCTTTGGCTGCCAGTTTGCAGTACCACATTATGGATTAGGAAAGGGCACTGTCTGCAGTTAAGGTAATACTGTTCAAACTTGTATTTATGGTTCATTAATTGAAAGCCTTTATTATTAGGGTGAGCGCTCTAAGTAAATGTTGTAAGCTCTGACTGCACTACTAAGACTTGTTCCAGTATAAAAATGTGTACACACGTTTTCAAAGTTTAGCAATATGAGGCTATGTATAATGCTTCCAGAATGCTCTCTGATTTTATGCAAATATTTGCAGAAGCTTGAAAGCAAGATTGATGATTCTTGCTTTCAAAATAAAATGTTCATAAAAAAATGAAAGCAGGAAAAAAAAAAACATTTTGCTAAACTACTGTAAAATTTCAGGTACAATTTCTTTGCAGCATCATTAAGTAACGTGTTGATGCATGCTAGTATTTCCCAAAGATATTCATTATGGAAAATCGGTGTAACCAATTCCAATAAGATTATGGGAAATAAAAATAAACAAGCATTGGCAAAGCCAGTAGGTCTGAAATTGGTGGTCAGCTTTTTAGTTTTGTCAATGTGTGAATTGTTTTGGCATGGTCTTTGTAAAACCTTACTTGTGTGGGACCTGCCGGGCCCTCACCATTATAACAAACGTTGGCATAAGCAAAAATTGTTTTTTGGTCTCAAAAAGCACACACTGCCACAGTAGTTACTGGCACTGAACAAAACTACTTTGTGTGCCGATATGCTCTTTGTGAAAGAGCAGAATGCTGTCATTCACAGTGAAGCCAGCCAATACAGAGAGACAGAATTTTAATAAACACAAAAGGTCACGGTCAACGCCAGACCAAATTAGGGGCCCAATTATTAAAGAAAGTCTCAAAAGTGCACCCATGGTATATGTCCTTGCATTAAGTGCAGCTATATGGCTTTCATGAATTCACAAGAATTTACAGAAGTAGGACAAGAAATAGTACTCAGAAAATATTTGTGAACTGCTTTTTAGCATGTGCAAATATGCATGTGTAGATTTGCTCATGCAAAAATATGAGTGTTTGAAAGTTCACTTTCCCTCCAACCACTTTTTTCCCAACTCTGGAAGAAGGTTTACGTCTGCCATTGTCAGGAGTAAATTTCCAACATTTCTCAGTATGGGAAAAGATTAGAGAAGAGTTGTTGAAAATCCTTAAAACATACAAGTTAGGAGGTTTGCACAGACTCAAAAGGGCATTCTAACACTGGAACTTTTGCTTACCACTACCTTCAGCCCCAGTATGTAGATCTGCAGAAACATGGCAACATAAGGGGACTGCAAGTATTCAGACACTATTATGGCATGAGCCCTGGCATAATCAGAGAGGCTATATCAGAGCTCTTATATAATGAGATTGCTGCCATAATTTGTCGCTGCACTACATGGCACCAAAGGAGCAAGTGGATTTTGTTACAGGACAAGTAGATTTATGAAGCAACCTGCCCCATGGACAAGTAGCTATTTTATTAAATTCCACACACCTGACGATTGATTTAATCTAGATCTCTTGACTGGGGGCGAATGTTTAATTTGATCTGCATTCCGTCCATCATCTGTGTGTCTTTGGCTTTATTGCCGTAAGTGCACCGGGTATGCCTAGACGTGGGTCCTGGGCTCACTGTGCCACTGGATTCAAGCTGTACCAAAGGGGATGATGGACGGAGTGTTAGAGCAAATCAAACACTCACCCCCAGTTAACTGATCTGGGTTTAATCCATCATCATTCTTTAGCTCACTCCACCACCCCAGTTCAGACATGGCCATATGCAAATCAGTCTGACCCTGTGCCTCATGGGAACAGTCCAGCCCGAACTGCCAAGCCATGTCTTCCCTGGACCGGAAACAAGCATCCTGGGACCGGTTTCGGGTTCATAACCCTCATCAGCCAGGCTATCTTGAATCCAGTGGCAAAGTGAGCAAGGGACCCACGTCTGGGCATACCCTGCCAACTTAGGGCGAACAAAGCGATACCAAAGGGGGATGATAGACGGAGCGTTAGAGCAAATCAAACACTCACCCCAGTCAACTGATCTGGGTTTAATCCATCATCATTCTTTAGCTTACTCCACCACCCCAGTTCAGACATGGCCATATGCAAATCAGTCTGACCCTGTGCCTCATGGGAACAGTCCAGCCCGAACTGCCAAGCCATGTCTTCCCTGGACCGGAAACAAGCATCCTGGGACCGGTTTCGGGTTCATAACCCTCATCAGCCAGGCTATCTTGAATCCAGTGGCAAAGTGAGCAAGGGACCCACGTCTGGGCATACCCTGCCAACTTAGGGCGAACAAAGCGATACCAAAGGGGATGATGGACGGCGCATTAGAGCAAATCAAACACTCACCCCCAGTCAACTGATCTGGGTTTAATCCATCGTCAACAATCTGGTTGACACCATTGATCGACTCACGCTTGTGCCACTCCACCATAGACACCACATAAAAACAGTGGCATATTAATACTGCTATCAAGATTGCATTTTATGTTACTTGTGTGTTGTCTTTTTGTCTCTTTCTCTTACAGGTTTTTTCCAGTGGGTCCGTAAGTACACAGACACCACTCATCACACAACACACCTTAGCGTGTGTGTTGATAACACGATACACGTGGCCTATTTTTGCCACACCTTCACTCTATTCACCTGGTCCTGACGAAAGCCTCCCATTTTTTTACGAGGCTGAAACATGTACACCAACTACTGTGACAACCTGGATCAATTTACCCCTAAAGTTGTCCTTTCCATTTTTTAACCTTATCCTGGGCCGCTGGGAATAAAGTTTTATTCAGTAAGGATTCCCAGAGATAATTTTAACTTGCACCACTTCCCTCACTACCACACAAACCCAGCTCCGCTGTAATCAGGCATCGTAGCACAACTGGGTGGCATTCGGCTACCCAGTTGGGACCCCAATGATGAAGCATGCCACCAACTAGGTTGGTGGGTGAGGGGTCTTTTAACAAACCTAATGGGTTTTTGGCACTCATCAAAATAAAATACTTGTGAGTCACAATTGCTAGTGGGTCCGTCCACTGCGTTTTCTGTACTTTATAAAACACGTGCCACCATTATAAAGATGAAAATCTACACAGTAAGTAAGAAGCAGCACCTTTATTTCAGAGGTGCATAGACAGGGAACGGCATAGAAGAATGCCGTTAACGGTCATTTTCTGAACAATGCTCCTTTTACTTTCTACGCCCAACCAAGTGCAGAGAACTGAGGTGGAAGGGAAACAAGAAGGGACTGTCAAGGACAATAGTGTTAAGTATAAGGTAACAGAGAAACATGTTTAAGCAGTTAGCCTGTTAATTGCTAACATCGGCAGGTAAACGGAGTAAGGTTGGACTGAGTGGCTGGGACTCCCATTCATGGAGTTGTATAATCTGGTGACACAGCTCCAGCATGCAGCCAACTGGCAACAACTGGGACAAGTGGCTGCTGGCGGGAGCTCCACTTGAGGGGCACATGCCGAAGGGCCTGATGGCTGGTTTCCACCTAAACAAATACTGCCAGTATGTGATCCGGCAGGTGGCGCAGGCATGGAAGAGGATGATAAAATTGGTTATGCGCAGACCACCCTTCTCTACACAACTATCGTTATGGTGGCTGCGACCCTTTATTAATATTGATAAGAGCAAGACTATGGCAGCGTGGAAGGAGCAGGCGGCACGCTTGGAGATTGGTATCCAGGGGACCACTGTATCACATTCTGTAAGGAACAAGAGTGTTTTGATGTACTGCCAGGGCGGTATTTGCAATTTGCCAAGCTTACTAAAACAGCCACTGAAATTTGGAATAGTTTTCCCGACACGCCAGTAACCTCACATAGGCTAGGCGTAATACTAGACATGGGATCTCACATACATCTAGTGCAGCACCGTGTGCTCACTGGTTCAGGGAGTGTCTAGTAACGTCTGTTTCAAATTAGCGCATTTCTATGTACTGCAACATGCATACTTATCGCCAGCAAAACTGTGCAGAATCTATCCAGGGAGATCAGATGACTGTCCTTGATGCGGAGTAAGGGTGGCCGATTTTCTACACATACTATGGAGCTATACGCATATAGAACCATCCTGGAGGGGGCTAGTTCACTGGCTACAAATGATTGCCCATGTTCTAGTTGAGGTTAGCATTAGGCAGTATCTCCTAAATCTTTTCCCAGGCCATAAAAATCTTAACATGCACTACAGTATGACACTACTTGGATTAGTCCTGGCGATAAAGATAGTCGCTATTCGATGACTATCCCCTATAGTTCCCACCCTAAATATGTGGACTACGGTTATAGCTGAATGGGATTTATGGTGCACTTTTTGTTGAGCATGTAGTATATCTATCAATCATGTTCCAAACCAAAAGTATTGCTTTTTTTCATTCTTTATGAGACTCCCTGACGAAGGACCACATGTGGTCCGAAATGCATTAGGGAATTTAAATTGCCCTGGGGATTTGCAATGCACTTTTGGATACGTTCATTATGAACACAATGAATTAAAAAATAAAGACATGGAACAATAATTGGAAACAAGTTGATTCAATTGAATTCAAGTTGATTATAATTATGCCTAAAGGATTTTGGGCCACATGTACGACCGCTTTTAGCAGTCGCAAACAAAGATTTACTCTAAAAAGGATTGTAGCATGTATCAACCATATTTTGCGAGTCTGTAACCTTTTACTGAATCGCAAAATAGAGTTTGCGAGTCGCAATTAGAAAGGGGTGTGCCAAGGGTGTCCCTTCCTAATAGCGAGTCACAAGGCCATGCACAATTGTCTTGCGACCGGAATGCAGTCGCAAAATAATAGTAGTTTATCACCAACTTCAAGTAGGTGGTAAGCCAGTCGCAAACAGGATGGTGCCCCCAGGGGACCCCTTCTCCTTTGTGGCTGGCAGTAAAAACCTTTTGTAAGAGCAGGCAGTGGTCCCAGGGACCACTGCCTACTCTTAAAACATGAAACAAACATTTAATTTTTGTTTTTTAAATGCATCCCGTTTTCCTTTACGGAAAACGTCACCTGTCACTTTGTCCTCCTGGAACTTATTCCTCTTTTTGTATTTTTTTTGCACAATTGTCACTTTTCCTCATGCAATGTAACGCTTGCCTTTGTATTATGCTCATTTGTATCCTCCTCCTTATGTAATGTTGCTGTTCCTGTTGTGAAGCGCTCTGACACCCTCGGGTAAAGTCCGCGCTATATAAAATCGCATAAATAAATAAATAATAAATAAATAGAGGGGAGATACTGCCCTGCTCTAGGACTAGTGCTTCATTGGTATTTTGGCGCCGATGATCAAAAGGTGACACCCCATAAGCACACCACTGGGAGCGGATATATGCGATTGTCGGTCCCCTGGGTACTCACGCTCAGCCTTCTGCATCTGGTATGGGTCGCTATCTGCGTTCGTGTGTACCACATCGTTGCACTGTATCTGTCAGAAGAACATGTATGCCCAAGTTGCATGTATGTTATTCTTATTTTGTTGTATGCAAAAAACGAAAATAAACACTTTAAAAACGTATAACAGAAGTCATCAAATAAATAAATTAATACAGATATCAATAACATAGAACCGTTTACATTGCATTGATATTAATGAACGAGGACCGCCCTGCCTGCCTGCCAGCCAGCCGCAGGGGCGGCGTTACTGGGTTCCGAGCACCTCCAAGCACCTTTCAGGGTCAACATTGTTCCAAACTGCCAAGCTGTTGTTGCCCAGGACTGCTGGCCTTGTTCAATCAACTCCCCTCCTCCATCCATACAGAATCGAAGGGTGGCAAATTGTTCTGCAGGCTAGAGCCCCATCCACTGTCAGCGCTAGGTCCGAGATTGACTGACTGGCCTTTCGATGTCGGCCAGACCAGACCAGCTCATCCTGTACCAGGGCGCGCGACACCCGCACATACCCAGGACAGTTCCGTTAGTGTTTACACAGCACAGAAGACACGTGCGAAATCTACAGCCAATCAGCACTTAGGAATTGTGCACAAGCACTAAGATTGGCTAAGGTGCCGTCAATGCTGCAATCCTAGATCACCTTTCACTTTACAAGTCCCTCCAGCTCCCAAACGGCTCCTAGAATAAATTCAGCCGTGGGATTGGCTGTTGCATGCCCCGGAAGTACTGACTTTACAGACAAATGTGTTTCATGAAAAGATCAACAGTGGACATCTGACGTCGGGCTGGATTTACTGATGTATGTGTAAGTAGCGGGCAAGGATGTATCTTACCTGCTTGACGCCACGGGCCGTCCCTTAACTCAAAATGGTCTTAAAAAATGGTCTTATGTGGGTACGCAGCCTGGGAGGAAGGTATAGGGTAGGATCAAGTTGGGGGTCAGAGGAGGCCGGAGTATGCAGATGGTTTTACTGGGCTTCCGTGTGAGATTACTCTGTACTAGTACTGCAGCACACAAGCAGCCTGTATATGTGTATGTTTCAACTGCTCGCTGCTGACATCAATCAGTTGGAGGTGGTGATGCATCCACGTGCCAGGAGTCACGCATATGGCATATGTCTCAAAATAATGACCTCATCTCTCACAAACCTTTTCATTTTTACTCTTGCAAAGGATAGAACAATACTTTTTGCACCAATAAAATTTACTTTGACTATACCTCTGTTCTCTCTATAACACTCATCAAAAGACTCCCAAGAGCACTAGGTGAACCTAAGCCCCATGAGAGTGCTGGCGCAGGAGCAACCATGATGATTAAGCAGGCAATGGGTTGCATCTTTTTTTAAGGAACTTCTCCTTCCAACAGGATTTCTTTAATCACTCACTACAAGGGATCCAGCTCGTTCGTTTTGGTAACTTCTAGAGAGTTCGAGCCTCCTGGTCCTTTTCTGTTTTTTTGTTTTTTTTAGGGGAGTCATTTCTTAAGGAACTGCAGACGTGTGTGCTTAGTGCTGTAGTGCCTGAAGAAAACCTTCACCTTAAGGTTTTTGCGCCGGTCTGGTGAGGCAGAGAGCACGGGTTTCAAGCCTCCCAAAAGGCACATGGTTTAAGCAGAAGGGGACATGACAGTCAATGGGTGTTTCAAGAATGCCAATACTACAAGTACCCAAAGTAAGCATTATGCCTTCTTCCATCTAAAACTGGGAGGGCAGTTGGCACACTTTTGTTACTGGTGGCGAGAACTCTGGACGCATGGATTCTTCAAACGATACACATTGTGATTTTGGTCCAGAGGAGGAGGCTTCAGCTCTTATTCTACGAAGCGCAGAGATTAATCAATAAGGCCATCAACCTGGAGCACAGAGGCTCTATTGTCAAGATAAAGATTCAACCCAAATGGTTCTTAACCTACCTTTTCTTGGTGGAAAAGAAAGATAGTGTACTGAACGGTGATCGACCTGATCAGCGATTGGGTGTTCTATTTGCACTTGAAGGTGGAAAGTATACCTAATTTTGCAATATGTCCTTTTTGAAAATGACTGAATGGTCAGAGTGGACCTAACGGACTCCTATTTCTTATTTTCACCCCATAAAACATTTCTTCAATTTTTTATGGAGCAGTTAAGGCTTTGAGTTCACAGACTTTCCCTTCAGACAATCATCGGTCCCTTGATGCTTCACAAAGATGTTGGCCAGCCCTGTAATCTGTCCGCTGAGGGGTTAGGATGATTGTTTACTTAGATGATCTCTTGATTTTGGATCAGGCCCCTGTTCATCTGCTGGATCACTTGAACATGACCGTTGAATTGTTGTTGAGGTTAGGATTTAGCTCAGTGCCATAAAGTCAGTCCATCAACCTTCTTACACTGTGACTTCCCTGGGCTTCATAGTAGACTCATATTCTGCTCAGTTGACGTTGTCACAACAGAAAGTTGGCACATTAGGAAAGTACGGTGAGGGACAGTTTCGCTCAAACCCTTAACCAGATTTGTTGTCCTATTGACTGTATTGATTCAGGCAATACTGCAGTGTGTTGCTGAGGTTGAAAGTCTCTCACCTGAACCATCACCACTTATTTGGTTATTGTTCAGGTCTTTAAGTAGGCTTGGACAGAACTGAGTTGGTGGCTGTAGCACATGGAACCCTGGAATGGTAAGACCATTTAGTTATAGCACCAGGATTGGTGAGACATGGTGCCATAACTCTGACCCTCTGAGATCGTATCGTCACTGGTGAGCGGTATTCAGACCAGGAATTGTCCCCCCACCAATATACTTTGTTGAACTATTGTCTGGTTCCTTCATCATCAGACCACTTGTAAAGGACCAGGTCATCAACACTGTTCCTCTGAAGATGGACAGTGTCCACACTGCAGTGTATAAACTGTTTAGGCTGCAGGCAAAACAGCATGCTGGCGCAATTCGCCAAGGATTTCTGGAACTTCAGCTTGAGGAGGAAGATTTTGGTCAAGGTTGAGTACCTAATGGTAAAGGAGAATCTGGCATGCATAGGGGGTTCTTGTTTCTTTCTGCACACCAGCAACTGAAAATTGAATATCATTGAGTCTGATTGAACTGTTGGGGATTGTGCCAGACTGACCTGTTTGAAATTGAAATTCCAGCTACCCAGATATTTCTGTTGGAGGCCAGATCAAGAATCGTGGCAGTATATGCCTTCCTTCAACAATGGGGTATAGGCCAACTATGCCTTTTCCACACTGTGTAATAATCGCCAGAGTGGTAACACTGACTGGGAGACAGTTGGTGAATTTAGTTTTGGTGGCGACCTTCTGGACAGTGCAAACTTGGGTATCGCATGTGCATGCAATTTTCCTGGGGTTTTCTGATCCCTGTCTTTACAGCGATACTGACAAATTCAGTCACTCAGGATGACCTTTAGATCCTTTTTGCGTCATGGCATGGATGTTTCAGGAGATCTTTGGTACTCTAAGCTGCATTATCTGACAGGCCTGGTTCAAGGGTGAGGATAAATGTTATTGTTTTGTATGCAATAGATGGACCAGTTGGTGTTGGTGATTGGGTTTGGATCACTTTGGGGACAGTCGCTGCCCGATGTTGAAGTTTATGGCAGAGCTTGCAGAAAATGGTTTGACTTACAGAACAATAAGTTGTTTGAGGTCAGCTATTTCGGCGACCGAACCACCCGCTCAGGGAACATCTGCTGGTGTGTAGTCTTTTGAGGGGCATCAGTTTTTTGGTCCTGTGAGGTTCCAAGTATCCAAGAATAGAATATCTAGGCCCATATGTACTAAATTCTGAAATTGTGATTCCCAAATATCGAATCCGTAGAAATCTCTATTTGGTATCACAAAATGGAATGAATGTAACCTGCAATTTCTTAAAAGCGATTCCTACGGATTCGCTTTCGCTATTAAGAAATCACAAATTAGGAAATTGCAAAAGTGCGATTTCCTAATAGGAACTTGCAAAATTTACACATATTGGCCAAAATGCATTATCATTGTCTAGATTTGTTTGAATTATTAATTTATTTAAACATTCTATTTGTAAGTAATACTGCAACAGGGTAAGATCAGTGTTGGTAGACACTGACTTGTATCACATTTGTTTGAAGGTTGTAACGGCTTTGCCAATCAAAATATTTTATGAAGCACCTGGAGAATGTTGCTAGAACTGATCTTTCTGGTGTCTCCTGCCATGCTTCTGCTAGGCCTAATAGTGAACTTGATTAGAGTGAATGCCACCATGGCAGTACACACTGCTGGTCTGTTTCTACTGGTCTTGTCCTCTTCCTTGACCTGCTAGTGATGGTCTTGATAAAAAGCTAGCAGGACGAGGCACACTCTTATGTTTGGGGCGTAAAGCTCGTGGTGCTGCTTCAGCTGTGATCGTCCACTAAATTTCAGTGCGCTTGTGTGACCTCTTAGGAGTGGGCTTGACAAGTACTCATGCTGTGAGTGCTGCACTCAGCTAGACTATGCTCTGGACTGATCGCAGCAAAGCCCAATCCCAGGGCTGTGAGCATCCTGAGCTATCAAAGCCCAAAGCAGCCAGGACCGGATCACCTTTTAAAAATCACTGCTTGTGACCTGGTGGGCTCTTTGAAAGTTGAAGATCCACGTGGCGTTAAGTAAAATCACTGTAACTATAATGTTAAAATAAAAGCTGAAAGAGGCTGACTTTTTATTGCTGGCTTCCTTAAATATAATAAGTTTCAGAGGAGGCAGCTGTATATTCAAGCAACTCACGCTTTTTCAACTGGAAATGAGGATGCAAAGGCAATGATAGCGAAGGCTCTTGGGAAATGGGCAATGGAAACTGCAAACTCTGAAATGTGGCAGTTTCACTGTTTGAGGCATAGAGCGGGAGTAGATGACACTGGATTGTTTGTGCTCTTAAGCCAAGATCAATTCACTGCAAGTTCCATAAGGACATATTTATCTTAAGAGGTCATCTGGCTAATTACAAGAGGATAGAGAGTTTCATTAGGCTATAATATGGTGTGTGTCGCTTTCAGTCTTGATGGTTCAGTCACCAACAGATTGTGTCAGTTGCTGAAGACATCGTTTGCATGGGAAGTGGTTGTGCATTTGCCAACTAAACATTGGAAAAGCATCCCACACAATGTTCAGACCATGATGAAGAGCATTCCCACCACAGCAGATTATGTAAATGCAGATTAAAGCTCCATACAGGTGATCACTCTTCAGGTACCTGGAATGCCTATGAGTCCCCAGTGAAATCTTCTTTGGAACATACACAGCTGACATTCCGCCCCATAATATTTAGACATAGGGTGACCTTATTTGATGCATTTTGGGTGCCTTTTTTAAGTTTGCACCTGGTTGCCACCAGATCTGATTTAGTGGTAATTGCATTTCCTAAATGGCCATTTTGTGATTAGTCACAATTAGGAAATGCTATGTACATGCAGTTACCGAATCGCAAATAGGAAATCCTATTTTGCAAAATGCGAATTCTCCTGAGTAGAAATTGCATTTTGCGACGCTGCACATATGCCTTTCATACACACCAAAAGGCAGTTTTTGCATTTCTTAAAGGCCCGAAATAGCAATTTGGACCCTTAAGAAATGCAAAATTGTTTCCTAATCTCTTCTTTCCTGGTCGAATGAAGATGCTAATTTGATTATGCTGCTTTGCTTGTTATCATGCAAAAGGCTGTCAAATGTTGGGGCCATTAACCTTTCAGGCAGAATGTTTACTCTGTAGAAGGCCATGTTTAGATGACCTAGATCATCACTTTCTCACCCAATACAGGTCGGGTTTTATGTGAGCATAGCAAGCATGCTGGGTACATCATGTGAATTTACTGTTGGCGCAGCTGACACTCAGAATAGAAGTAGAACTACAGTGAAAATGGAAATAGCAATAAACATGGAAGGGTGTGCCAGTCAACTTGTGTGTAATGCACTTTCACTTAAGGCCTTTAAATATGCTGGAGTCCGTGTTAAGCGTTAATCCATACTAGTCCAGATGAGTGATGCATGTGGCAGATATTGGAACTTCGATTATTAGGGCTTGCTCGTCTACGGGAGTTTCGACGGTCTTTTTTGTGTGGCAGTCACCTATTGGATGATATGAGTTTGGCAGACTGGTTCAAGAAATCAACTTTTCAGGCATTCTGTTTCAAACCAATACGAGCTGTGTGGCCTTTGACGGGTCAAACAAGCTTTCAACTTGCATATTCCGAGCCTATAGGTCCTTATAGGCACTATTAAATTTCATAGTTATGATGTACGAAAGTTAAGATTCTATTAAGGACAAAGAGATGAGGGTTATTCCTCCCAACAGTGGTCACTTGATCCTCCCAAGTAAGTTAAGAGCTAGAATATATTGTGCCGTTAGATGTATCAGAACGTTTTCAGTTAATGTTAGAAGGGTCTAAGCGGTATTAAGGATAAAGGAATAAGTCTTCACATACTCGAAGCTGGTTCCTTTCAAGAGAACTAACATGCTAATTTCATTGGTTGGTTCTTTCTAGGTTGCAATCAGAAGCTAGGGGTGCTGTGTAGTGGATAAAGAGAGAAAAATGCATAATTCTCACTTCCCTGCCTTAACGAAAATCTTAATTTTATTTCAAATGAGCTTGGAAATTGTACATTCTCCTTGACTTCTCCAGAGGGACAGTTAATTGGATGTGATGTGTTACTTGGTGGACTGCGGTAAGTCTTTTACACATCTATAGAAGGCAATACTGCAGTTACTACCTGGCCAGTAAGCAAATCAAACTGATTCGTTTCAGTTTGAGTGACTTGCTGTCGAGTAGGTGTGGTGAACTTACTTAGTGTCTTGTAGCAATAGCTAGAAACTGATTAGTTGTATAGTTACACACTGTATGTTTCTCCAGTTCATCTGAAATTTTATGGTTTCTCGCTGAGTGGGAGTTGTAATATGTGTCGGTACGGGAGGGATGTCTAAACACTTTATTTTCTGGAATAATGTGGTGAAGCATTTATTATCTTTTTATTAAATGCGTCTAGACTGCTAGTCTGAGGTATGTATCCTAGTTATTCTAAAAAAAGAAAGAGCAAATAATGATAAATCTTTCCCTTCAATGGCAAAGAGGTTCTCAGAATTATTGCGAATGAATGAGTAGGGGAGTCCCAAATAGTTTGGAAATATTGGAGACATCCAAAAATCCGGACTTGCTGAGGCGTACAAACGACAGTTTATTCAGGAACTAGGTTGCGATTCGACGAAAGAAGGTCTTCTGAGGAGCAACTTCTACCCTCCCAGCCAGCCTCTCTAGCGTGATAAGTAATTTCTCACAATGACACATCCAGCATTTCCTCACCAGTTCTGGTTGAGCACCTTGTATCCACGTTCTTGCCCTCCTTGCATATTAATGAAATGGAAGTGTGAAAAGAGCATTCGTAAGAATCCCCTGAGCGGCAACTATATACATCGTTCATCACACAAGCCCAAGACTCCATCACATGAAACATACGCTTCCCCAACAAAATTACAATCATCCCAGGTCACCAGAGTTCAGTCTTGTCACGAAAAAATAGATAATGGGCCAATGCATCCACGCCTTAATTGAGCAGCGGGCAACTTTCTAAGAAGGTAGGAATATCACTTCTCACTAAACGTATTGTACAAAGCAAACTACGTGTTCTAAGAACCACGCTCACCCAAGCAGTGCACCTCTCATGCCGACAAGCACTGTGCGCCAGACACCATGCTCATCCATCAAGGTAACTTTCCTGCCAGTAATATAATGTGGGTTTCAAGCACCAGCACAGTAATTGTACCACATTAACTAAAAGGCATAATGCACTTACCCCCTGCTAAGTGACCACCTTTCTTATTCCTGTATGAGGAAAACTTTATAGTAGTTGTTGCATCAACACTTCATTTAAAGAACGCACCAATAATGCCATAGCATACGAAATGGGGCCTAACCTCCAGTGGCCACAGCCCCTCACACCACCATGAGCCACAATTGAGAAAGAAAGCACTTTAATGCCAAACGTGTACAGTACTGTTAACCTCAGCATCTCCCGACTGCACTCAACCTTTTTGCATAACCCCATTCCACCCCATATAACATTTGTCTAGCACTAACTCGACTGTCTTTTTTTTAAATTTATTTTTTATTTTAACAGGCCAGCGACTACAAGCTGACCGAGGTCATGCCGAGGAATACCTTCTCATCACCAAAGGCAAACCATAATCTCAGTAGCAATCTCCTTCACTTGCTCCCGATCTGAAAAGCGGTGTGATCGGCCTAGAAACAATTCGTCAAAGGGCCTTATCCTAAAAGCAATTCATCAGTTGTTTCTGTGGCGCACAAACGGAAGGCCACGCCAACCAGACGTTACCACTTGCGCTAATGGCGAATATGAATCCTGTGCCCCATATGCACAACACAGTCTCCCAGAGACTGTACGAAACTCATGACATCCGTGCTGAAGAAAGACAGTTGATGGCCCTCTCCAGAACGCGCGTGACAGCTGATCTCGTAAGTTACTTATTTTACAGCTAAACACAAGCCAGATTCTGCTAACTTCAGTTCAAATAATCACACTGACAACCAGCCAGTGAAAAAATGGGCAAGGATGATTATTATACAAGTGTACGCCTTCCGAACAACAGTTACAAACATGTATTTCTTCAAACATGTTCCTTTCACAGCCTACCCCTGCTGATGATTCTTGTTTGAAGAATTGCTTTCAGCAGCGTTTCTCACTCACTAACAGTGAAAGGGCAATCCACAAATCATGTCTCCCCACCCTGCTTTCTCTTGCACCTAGCAGTGACCCTCCTCCTTTCAGCACAAATAGATTCTTTGACAGTCACCATCAGTGGAACCGTGGAGTGTACGGATATGTAGCGTCCTGGCACTTGTGTGTGGAAATGGTATGTGCTTTATTCAAAAATCAATCAATCAATCAATCAATCAATCATGTCACTTATAAAGCGCACTACATACCCGCGAGGGTCTCAAGGCGCTGGGGGAAGAGGGGGTGGTGCTGCTACTGATCGAAGAGCCAGGTCTTGAGGAGTCTTCTGAAGGCCAGTAGGTCTTGGGTCTGTCGGAGGTTGGTGGGGAGGGTGTTCCAGGTCTTGGCGGCGAGGTGGGAGAAAGATCTGCCGCCGGCGGTCGTTTTCCGGATGCGGGGGACTGTGGCGAGGGCGAGGCTGGTCGAGCGGAGCTGGCGGGTTAAAGGATGAAGTTATAATGTCTCAGAGAGAGTAGCATCTACCCTGCATAGTCAGTCTATCTCTGCTGATCCGTCAGTCCTCATAGCGACTACTTCAGCACAATAGTATCTCTTCTACCCAGGCTGAGCAGCACGTGTAATACCATGCTAGTCTATAGTGTAATACACGTTTTCTTACAAGAAAGGGATCTCTTTGAATGTATGTATATTGAACATTTCAATAGATAAAGGATGAGCAAAGGTATCATTTATTTCAGAGGGGTGAATGGTTCCACCACTGGGCAGCAGACTATTGTTCAAATGCCCACTAATTCGCATTACGTGGTTACTAATTCCATATTCACAGTTTTGTTTTTTTTTGTGGCCCGCACATGTAATGGGTGTTAATTTAGTTATGAGAGATTTTAAAGATTATAGTTTCAGAATACAGTTTGAAAGCCACATACTGCCTGTGACTAACTCGCGTTCGAGTTTGATTTATCATAGTGCATTTGTGTGGGTGCAAGAGCAGCTGAAATCACCAAAGAGTACACGTTTTCTCAGTTCTGTGAGTAGGTTAATTTACCAAGTTACACTAAGATCTGTAACAGATTGGGAGTTCTCGCTTTCCCCTCACTGGACCCTTCTTCAATATTCACTTTTATTTTCTACTATCTGTTGTCCCAGTTTCCGAAATCGTTATAATTTCTTGGGCTTGCTTAGTTTTCGAAAGATGGTTAACTGAAGGAAGCCTCTTCCTGCTTGACTTGTTTTTTTCAGTCTTATGTGGCTTCCTATTCTGGGGCTCCACAGGTTGTTGCACATCTAAGCTAACCCGGTAAAGTGATCTCTCCTTGCTTCTTGACCTTTGACACCAACTCCTAAACTCCTTCATCTAACGTTGCTTATTTCCCATTCTGCACTTGCTATCTGTCCGGATTGTCTATTCTTTTTCAGATATCTCAATCAAATTGCCATCCATGCTTTGTTTCAAATCTCCCACCCAAGAATGATCTCTCCGTAGTTTACTCGGGGTCCTTGTGATGAACTTGTTGAGTCTGATTCTGGGCATTAATCAAAGTCACTGTATTCTAGGAGCACTGCTTCCAATGTGTTCAAAGAAGGATTACAGCTCCACAGGTTGTATTATCTGCTATTGTATATGTTTCAGGATTGTAATGGTTTGATCTGAACTTACCTGAGTATGCTTTTTAAAGTTTTTTCCTTCAAGAACACTACCTAGGTTAGAGTCGTTATGTTTGGAATTCTCTCTAGAACATTTTGCTTGGGGAATTTAGTCTTCTGACCTTAAAGATTAAAACCTTGAAGGGTGCACTTGTTTCTCATTAGTTCCACCTGATATTCATAGCCCTGTCTTACCTTGAGAAGAGTTCTATCCCTGGGATTCACTCCATGTCCTGGACTCAAACTCTCTTTATCAATAACTAACGTAATACTCTACCTTAACCTACATACATTATAGAAAGAACAAATATATGCACAACTCAGTGTCCGAAGCTCAATATCCACTGATACTACCAGCGACACTCGTCTTTCTTGAACTTTCGTCCACTCAGCCCTTCCTTCAGATAAGCCCTGAACTGGGTATTGATATGTGCAGCCAGCTCTCACTTTTGTTGTACATTATATCCTGCCTCAGACTTTCTTATTGTGTAAAGTTCAATGCCCATTGGAAACCTGCGGAACGGCCACCACCAGGCCCAAGAGAGTCAATCTCCATATCCAGTCATTATTTTGCTCTAATGAGGTTCCACTTTTCCCAAGACTTTGTCTCGCCATCTGCCACTGTTCTTTTGAAGTCTGTGCAAGCCACATTGTTCTTGATTAGGGGACAATGCTGCATTTTCCTCTTCCTCGAGACTAGTGAGCAATATCCCATCAAAAAGGATGGTCCCAAGACGAGTTTCATATTCCATCTGAAAATGAACTCAAGACCTTATAGAGTTCTTGCCAGGTTCTTCTGTAATCTACTCGAATGACTCCTGTTTTGCTCAGGTAAAGGGTAACGGTTTGAAGCATCAGATCATGGGACCTTTTAACCTAGCTTCCCTGACCATTTGACCACTGTGTCCAGCAGGCAGTTGCTTTTGCCCTTTCTTTGGAGGTTGACTTTGTGTACTCTTTAAGTATGGACCTCTTTGCCTTCCTTCACGTCTAGCACCCAAGAAAAAACAGTTTTGTGTTGTCCATGATGCTGTGCCAGTCTCTGTACCCAGACCTGAGCCCCATGCACCGCAGAAGGCGGCTCCTTGTTTAATCTACATCAAGGGTCCTGCTGCTTTTCAGGCTTTGACAATTTAGGGCTTCGTGACTCCTAGCATCAAGTCGAGATATGGGCTGATCAAGCTGTTGTGGGCGAGAGCCTCAAAGTCATGTCTGCATCTCAGTGTGTTGACCACATCCCATCCACCCCCAAAGAGTCTGTTCTAAATGGACCAGTGTACAGATTTTAGCGTCTCCCATGCAATTCACATTCCAAGCATTGTATAAAATACAGAGGCTATCCTTTCTTGTACAGTTTGTATGTCCTTGATATATGATTACTATAAGAGAGCTAGAATGGATCAGAGTGACGATGGAGTAAGCATCTTTAGAAAAGTACGTTTCTGAATAAGGTAAGTAGTGGTGAAGGACACATTGAGAGTGTGGGACTCTGGAAGGGGCAGTGATGTTGGAAATATACTGGTGGTGACAGTCTTGGAGGAGAAGTGAAGTATATGTCTGGAGAGACTGGGAGAATGAGTCCGGAAGGGAGGAGCATAGTGGATATTGAGAGAGAGCCATATTGTACTATTTCTTAATGGTAGGGAAAAACGCCATCTCACTTTGTTAGTATCCTGAAGTTTTAACCTTTTATTTTCTTTCTAGTGGTGTCCCACGATGGAAGAGAAAAGCTTGCTGGGCAAGCAGTTCTACTCCCTGGAAGAGTTTAGCACATTTTTCGACAAGTTGTGCATGGATACTAAAGCCCTGTTCTTCGTCAAGAACTCCGCCTCCCTTAGCAAGTGCAAGTGGGCGAGTGAACCACCGTCGCCTGAAGTGGTGGAGGCCTTGAAGTACAACTCTCTGCGGCTTGCTTGCAAGGAATTAAACGCCAACGCCAGGGTAGACGTGTAAGTGGGTTTTTCTCAGATGCATAAATTGATGTCTCCTGTGGGAAAGTAGAGAGGTAGTCATGCTGCTATGACCAGTAGAGGCAAATAAGATGTCCATGGAGAGTGATGGGTAATAGTCCATCCATGAAATTCGGAGATGAGAATGGGGGTTGGGGAGCCATGGGGGTTTTCTGTGGGTTATGGATTCATGGGGTATCCATGAAAGGCAAGAGGGTAAAAAAAGCTAACATTGGGTGGCAATTGTTTAAAATAATCTGTCCAGTGGAAGATCCATAGATGTTCTACATATTTATATATTAAACACAGTAGTACAAAGTAGTGCTGGTCCTAGAGTATTGGTGTAATGTCCCTGTGATGCATCATGAATAGTGTAATGCAGCATGAACTTATCATGGATCCTGCTATCTAGTGGTGGGATTTAAAAACAAAACACCCTGCTTACAAGTTTTAAGGTTTCTTGGACCAAGTCTGTGTCAACCCAAACCCCTCATTTTGTCAGACTGCAGATACAATCTTCCGATTGTTTCTAGGTAAATCCAAAACAATTTGATGTATTGATCTAATAGCAATTTTTAAAAAGTGTTTATTTTCCTGTGGTGAATTCCTTTTTTTTTTTTTCTTTTTTTTTTTTTACTAATTTTGCGGGACATCGTGTTTGGGTACAAAAGAATCCATTAAATTAAAAAAAAAAAAACAATTGAACGCAGTTTTAGGTGAGCTGTTAAAGTGACTGCCATGTTTAGTTGCCGATTTCTCAAAGGGTGGTCAATGGTCCGGCTCAGAAGCTACAGGTACTTTATTCCCAATCATTATTTAACCAGTGCTGCTGCACGTCTGCGAAGCATGTGTGCTGGGGGCATGCCAAAGGCAACCCATTCTACACCGGTCTACCTGTTTCCTTTCATATTCCTCTCAGGAACTGAACTTTTTACTAAAGACTGATGCCACAATTCCTCTCTCCCATATGGCGGCCATTTTGCTTTTGTTCATTTTTACTACTCTGGTTCAAATGAACTCAAATTCCCGTAGCTTAACCCTTGTTCTTTACCCAGACACTCTTTTGAACTAGATATTATTCTATTCTTAGTAGCTTGGTTGAAAGGTTTCTTTTTAAGTCATAATTAATATATCCCTGATAAATATCAAATATTTTTATAAAACAGACTAACAGAGTAGGGTGGCAGTCATTATTAAAAGTAATATTTTGATTACCTTACACCCTATAACCCTAGCAAAAGACACTAAAAACCTGTTTACAGTCTTATCATGTCAAATTCATAACAATTTCAATATTTTTGACCTGTAACCACACATATACATGATCTATTTTTCTTCTCACTTCCTTAATTACATCTAGCTCTAATATAATGATGTAGGCAATTTTAACTACTGGGCATCCAACTACTGCATAGCCCCGAAGGCCAAACAATTTTCAGACCCATTAGTGTCTTTAAATAGAACACGAAATATTCAGAAAACAACCCTTGTTAAGAGACCATATATAATACGGACATAAATATTTTCCACATACTTCCTTGCATGTGGACTGACTATTTTGTCATTACATTCTGAATCCCTGTATCCCGAATCAAGGGTTGTCACAAAAAAAGATCAGAAGCTTAACTTACATTGGAATATGGTTCCTACTGAGGAATTTATTAAAATCTTACCTTAGTGCTCCTATAGTCTAAATAGGTCAGCTGAAGCACAAGCATGGCCTTTGAATGTTGGCTGCACTCTGCTGCCAACATTCCTGTGCAGGCAGTATCAGCATTGACAATAAACCGTATGAAACGTTCCCTTGGTATTCCCAGTAACTAGAAGGTCAAAACAAAATTGCGACATAACAGAAATGGAGAAGAAACAATGAGGGAGCCAAACTAGAATTCAACAAGCATTGGCATAGCCAATAGGTCTCGCCTTTGGGACCTTGTAAGTATTTGGCCATGCAGCACATTGATAACACGATAACAAGTAAAGGTGCTCTTAAAGTGAAAGCGGCAGAGCTCACAAAGTGAAGGCAGCCCCGTTCACAAACAATTAAGGCGCACTTAAAAGTAAAAGCAGCGCCCTTCACAAACAAAGGTGCACAAGGTGAAAGCGGCACCATTCCCAAATAAAAAAATAATAATAAAGGAGTGAGGTCATGCTGTGTGGTAAAGCGCGTTGCTCACCTCTGCCACTTCTTACATTTCGATTGATGTTTGCGCGAATGCCCCAGATAAAGCACGTCGGTAGGCAGAGGACGGGAGAGCGTGTACCACCAGCCTTTCCTACAAAATGACAGCACTTTGAAAGAATGCTGGACTTCAGTTCACCCACCCAGCTGGAATTATTACGATCAAGGCTGTTAAACAGGACAGGCTCCAAAATGGCCACCGCGGAAGACAATGCACAATGCCACATTCTGGAGAGCTGGTGCTGGAGCCCCCTGACAGGTGATGGATTAGCAGAAACCAGCGCAACTTCCTAATGTCTCCACAGAACAGTGTGCGGTTTATCGCCAGGCACACTGCGCGCATTATGCTGCCTCCGCGGCACCTGGCTTCCCCTTAATCCACCCCTTTTCCCCTGCTGCCGATTGCTGGCAGTAGTTACACCTCCTCTGCCCCCTTGCGAGCCCCCCAGAATCCCCTTAATTAGCTTCCAGCCGGCTGCTGTCACAGCGGGAAAATTGATAGGATCTGCCCACTTGATACATATTCTGTGTGTGCAGGGAAGCTTGCACAGCTGGTGACCATGTGATACTTAATCTGTGTGCAGGGAAGCTTGCGCTGCTGGTGACCACGTGATACATATTCTGTGCGGGCAGGGAAGCTTGCACTGCTGGTGACCACGTGATACATATTCTGTGAGTGCAGGGAAGCTTGCACTGCTGGTGACCACGTGATACATATTCTGTGCGTGCAGGGAAGCTTGCACTGCTGGTGACCATGTGATACTTATGCTGTGTGCAGGGAAGCTTGCACTGCTGGTGACCACGTGATACATATGCTGTGCGTGCAGGGAAGCTTGCACTGCTGGTGACCACGTGACACTTAATCTGTGTGCAGGGAAGCTTGCACTGCTGGTGACCACGTGACACTTAATCTGTGTGCAGGGAAGCTTGCACTGCTGGTGACCACGTGATAAATATTGTGTGCGTCCAGGAAAGCTTGCTCGGCTGGTGACCACGTAATACTGTTCTCTGTGCCTTACTGTTGAGAAGACCTTTTCACTGTTCAAAAGCCAAAGCGACTGGCATTGTCAATGTTTGTGTGAAAACATTCTCAATTCAGTCCTGAGCATGCTTCGGCTCTTTCTGAATATTCTCGGCTAACGACAATATTTCACTCCAAGTACTTTGCGAGTAGCAGTTGCACATGTTTAATGTGGTACATTCTGTGCTGTTCACTAATGCGCACCCCAGTGCCACAGGAAACGTAACAACATTTCACTCATGTTTTTTTAACTACATAAGTGTTGAGGAAAAAAACTTTCGCAATTTCCTCTCGGATCCTGGTCTTTTCTCCCCTGGCATTTCCCGCATCCTTGTGCAGTGCAAGACAGATGTCAGTGTTTCACTTTGATTACCCGCACACCCAAACTGGAAAAGGCCACACTTGTAAAACCTTTATTTGCTTATTGTACTTCTTAAAAAGCTTTAATGCCTCATAATACTGATTGTGGGGTTAAAGAATACCAGGACTAAAAACCGAGCGTGTTTAACAGCTGCTAGAAGGCTCGTTTCTATTGTACTTCTTAAAAAGCTTTAATGCCTCATAATACTGATTGTGGGGTTAAAGAATACCAGGACTAAAAACCGAGCGTGTTTAACAGCTGCTAGAAGACTTGTTTCCAGTTCACGTAAATCCGCACAGTTTGAGGAAGTTTGAGGAGGAGGGAGCGGGGGAGGGGAGAGAGGAGGAAGCCTGGCCCTGTTTCCCTTGCGGGAGCGAGCAGGAAACATCTGTTTGTAATTATTAACAGATGGTTCCTACTCACTCCCGCAAGGGAATAGCCAAATGTGCACGCGTTGCCATTCAAAGCAATGCAACGCGTGCACATTTTTCGCCTCAAAAGCGAACCGATTACAAAAGGTCTTTTTCCTATGCAGCGCATGCGCGCTGCGTAGGTGAGACCTAAAAAGACATCACAAATTATACGCACCAGATTAACACTAGACTAATTTATTATTCAAACACAATAATTTCTGCAAAAAATCCACTAAAAGCATTCTTTCCAAACTGTACATAAATGACCTGATGTGCACTGAATTTCACAAGAGATTTCCCCTTCTCAGGCACTTTGTGAACAACTAAAGAACTATTTTTCTTGAAAACAAATCTCTCCAATGAGGAGGTCGAGCAAGGCCAATTTCTTTAGCCATCAGTGAGCTTGTGCCTAATACAATAGTGCTTATGGATTTCTCCCTTTCTTCTTTTTTTAAATTATTTATTTATTTACAGAAGTTTTAATAGCAGAAATAGTACACAGAGGAAAAAAAGAACAACCGTATGTAGGGTGAGATTGTCCCCCAATGATGGCAGTGCAATAGTGTAACAATTTCTATATTTACAACAGCAAGTAGTCAAGTAGGCAATAGTCACAGCATCAATTGGTAACAACATAACCATCAAAGCACATACGCACATCTGACGACGATTCGGCCTCTACCACGAGCACAAACCCCCTAGAAGTATGCATCTAAACATCATACAGATGCAATAGGGGAGCTAACGAGGATTATCGTAATATTAAGGAGTGCATGCAGTGGAGACCCGATGTCTTTGGGCCGAATAGTAGGGGATAATATGGAGTAGTAGCATTCTGATTGTTCATTGCAATAAATTATATCTAAGACCAATCTTTAGCTGTTGGCGAGTGGCTTCTACCCCATAAACAAGCCACTCTACTTTTAACCAGCAGGAGAGCCTCAGACACCAGACGTCTAACTCCTGCAGGGAGAGGTGATGTGTACCCCAGCAGCGCCATCAGCGGTGTTTATTGTATTACCAAGTCTATCACTGAAGACACTTCACCCACTAGGCCTGTATCGCAGGACAGTGCCAGGCAAGATGTACAAAGTCTGCATGGGTGTTGCTGCATCTCAGGCAACTTGATTTCTCCACCAACCCTCTTTTTTGGAGAAGCACAGGGGTTCTATAGAACTGATGAAATGAAGTGGATGCAACTCATTATTAGGGAAGATTGCTCCAGTTTGCGTTTTAAAATTATACCAAGTCTTATCTGATAGAGCAGCTTCCTCCCTTGCACAAGGGGCTACCAGCGGGGCTTCAGCCTGCCCAAACCGTTAGAGCTTAGTGAGGACCTTTTTGTTAGTGGTAAGAGTAAGGAGAGCTTTTGTATGGCTTTGGTTCCTGTGGGAAAGATACGAAGACTGCCTTGCACATTGCCCTTAGTTTATAGTAAAGGAAACGGTCCACGGACATAACATTGCATCTATTTTCAATATGGGGGTAGATAATGAACATGCAATCTGGGAACAGGTCAGCCAGTGTTAACATGCCCCATTGCTTAAGTTTGTCACGGATCAACTTTTCCTTGGTGAGCTAGTATAAAGGTTAGTGTGACATAGACTGCTCAGGGGCATACAGAATGGGGCATGTAGCTCTCCTACAGATTTTGTCCCATGTCAAATTAAGTGTGAGCTGAGCAATTGATTTATAGACCGTTACCTGTCCCAGGGCTACCATCAGTGGTACAGGAGCCAATGTATCACGTTCAGTGGCCATAAAGGGAGGTAGGTGTAACCAGTAAAATGCAAACTGTGCTTAGGCGCAGAGTTAATATAATTCAAAATCTGGTGCTGCAAGGCCACCCTGGTCCTACAGCAGCGTCAACACTTCACATTTGATCCTGGAGTGAGCGTCGGGCCACACCAAGTCGGTCATGAGCAAGCGCAATCGCTTGGAAAAAGGATGGAGTCGGCGGAATAGAAATATTGATGAATAGGTACAACAGCTGGGGCAATATAACCTTTTTCATAAGGGATATTCTTCTGGATAGTGATGAGAGCAATGACCACCAGTGCTTTAGCCTATCTTCTATTTTCGACACTGCTGTGACATAATTCTCTGATATAACAATTTTTATCTTGGCTAATCTAAATGCCCAAACATTCAACCGAGGACATGTACCGAAAGAGAGGAAATTCCAGAGAGAAAGATTGCGTGCTGGTAGTTAGTGGGAATATTGTGAACTTATTCCAATTTATGGAGCTTTCCAGACAAGCTTTTAAACACAGTGAATTCTCTAATGACAGGGGCCAGGATCCAGATTGGATCACAAAGTTACAGTGTAATGTCCTCTGTATAAGGAAATAATCAAGTTGAAGGAGGTAAAATTCCGTCCTTTGTGGGAATGGCATTGCCTAGTAACACAGGCTAGTGGCTCTTATGTCACTGAAATAATATAATGAGAACGGGCATCCTTGATGGGGATCCCTGTGGATTGTAATAATTTCTGAGAGGAGTCTGTTAAGACAAACTCTGGTTGTTGATCCATTATTAAGTAGTCAGACCCTGATCAAGTAAGGGGTCGGGACCCCACATTCTTGATAATATACAAAAAAGGAAATTCCACACTAGGGAATCAAAGGCCTTGGTGGCATCTAGCAGGACAGCCATGGCCTTCAAATCAGGATTCAGTTGGTGCATTAGGGCAAAAATACACCTCAGTTGTTCAAGGTTGCACTGCCCAAGATAAAGCCTGCTTGATCTGGGCGCACCTTGTCTGATAATAGGAGCAGCAGCCTATTGGTTGACGCCTTGCCAAGTATCTTACCGTCTGTGTTTATGAGGGAGAGGGGCCTGTACGATCCACACAGATCTGGTGATTTGCCTGGCTTTAAAAGTGTGATGAGCTCCTTGTCCTGCAATGAATGGGGGAGATTACCCTCTACACGGTCCTCTTCAAAAAGCTGCAGAAGCAGTGGAGCCAACATGTCTGCAAATGCCGTATTAAATTCACGGGGCAGCCCATCTCCCCATGGTGCCTTACAGGTAGGCAGATCATAGGTCACCTATTTAACCACCTCAAGTGTCAGGAGGGTGTTGAAGTATTGGCTTTTAGCTCCATCCAGCCATGTCATGGTTATTCTATCTAGGAACGCAGTGAGTGCTTCGGGAGGGGGGCTTCCCTTGAGGTATATAAGTCAGCGTAGAATGCACTGAACTCTGTCAATGTATAGTCTTTTTCATAAAGCATGTCCCCATTATCATTTTTAGGTCTCACCTGTGACCCCGCATGGGCTCTCACTTGTAGGAGATATTGTTTTCTACAAGGGGCTTAGAACCCACCCATTGATTACCATTCTTTGGCTTCATTGTCGCTCTCATTTGCTGCATCCTAGGTGGACAGCATGTGCCGGCTTCACTTCCTCTTTTTTGCTTGGCGCATGGACCAAATATTGATTTTCTCATCTTGATTGCTGTCCATCTGCTGCTTGTGCTTGATCAAGGTACTATTTTCCTCTTCCCCATTGTTGCTGCTACTAATCCCATCCCCACCCTTGTTTGTCTTGCTTCTTCCTTCCAACCTCCTACCCCTCTGTTATCCATGTTGCTTCTTATATCCCACCCTCCTGTTGTTGTTACTTCTAATCCCTTCCACCCTCCTATTGTCACTTCTATGGTTTGTGTTCCATGCGCTATTAAAGTTCTCTCCTAGCCTCCCTCCTATGTTGCCCACCCCTACCCACCATGAGAAAACAAGCATTTGAAATGCAAACGGTCGCACCTTTGGGACCTTATAAGTATTTACCTGTGTAGTACATTATTGTAGTTACAGCATCATATACTGTTTTAATGTGCACGAAGCAGGGAAAGGGTGCAGTACCACAGGCTGTCACTAGGTGTCCCTTGGAACCTCTTTTGGCTACATAAGGTACTGCACCCTGCAACATGTGTGCAAAAATACATTAACTCGGGGAAGCATAAAAGCATATGTGAAACTAGCAGCGCCATGCCACCGCGAGAAGTGACTAGGGGAAGCAACGATAAACGAGGGACAATGCAATGTATGAATCACGTTAAGATGAATGACCAGGAGGAAGCATGAATGTGTTGGATGGCCAAACAATTCGTGATGTCCCCCTGGGCGGCTTCTTTAGAAGCCACAGTCTCAAAGTGCTGTATTTCCCTCTTCACCTTACAAACCTTGCAAGTTAGCAAGGAACATATCGCATTACCTAGGACTGAACTGATAAATAGTAACACTGTTGACACAATGCAGTCAGACCGTAGGCACGGAGACGGCGATATGATAGTGAATTATTTCCAGGTGGTTTCATTTCAAGATTTTTCACTTAATTTTTAAAAGGTAGCATGGGCAAGCTAATACAGAACACCCAGAAGGCAAACATACTCAGACTTCAGTGCTGCTCATCTTATGCTGCTCTGGCCAAGGAGTCAGGGCTGATGCGGGTCGACCAAGGCCCCTGCAATTCAGGCTACTGCGTATTCAGCTCTGTATCCCGACCTCACCTGGTGTCAGATGCCTGATAAGGAAAACACTTAGTTGAAACAGCTTGTCCCCCAGGAACCAGTCCTCTACATGGAAAGAGCGCACAACCTGAATTATTTAAAAATACATGCATGTCGCCTACCTCTGTGGCTACCTCCAAAGAAGTTCAATCCTTATATCCTGACTTTATTAGCCTTCATTATATTTATTATAAATTACATTAAATGATAAATGAGGCACTCTTAATGCAAGCTACAGTATCCCATTGTCGTTAAAACAATAATAGATTTGTAGGGCAAAAGGGGATGAATATTTATGAGCTGGAAATGTTCTAAGAAGCCAATTATTATTGGTAATATCTGGGTATGAATTCCTTCCTTTTAAAGGCCATAGCGTCCTGTCAGAGAACAGGTACAGTACAACAGGCTGTCACTAGATGTCCCTTGTGACCTCTTTCGGCCACATAAGGTTCTGCACCCTGCAACATCTGTGCAAAAATATATTGCACTCGGGGAATTACTGTGAACACTCCAGCTGCTTCTCCCATCCAGAAATGGGGAGGCTGAAATACAGACAGCTGTTTTGGGTGCAAGGCATGGCAGCACTGGAATTGAGAGGGGCAAAGTATTTGTGTTCCTCATGTGCCGGTGTGCTGAAAGGTACAGCGCGGTCCTGGCAACCTCTGGCTTGTTGTTTGTTGGTGAGCGGGTGCAGCAGCCTCCCGCGGCGGTCATTGGAGGTGCAGCTGCCGCTCGCTCGGTCTCAGCCTGCAGTTTTGCGAGACCGCGGGCTCTTTGAAGTGTTCACATGTGCATCGGAATAGCCATGGTGGAGCAGAGGGAGGAGGGTGGGCAGAGCAGTGAGTGCTGCGGGAGGAGGGAGGAAGCTTTTCCGATTGATAGTGCATGGCTGAGCCTGATCAAACAAACAAGATTCCTGTTGTGCCTCGCCCGTGAATCACAGGTCAGTGCAAGCAGGCAGCAGATGCTAGCCTGCGTGGGCAGGAGAAACGGGACCGGGGCAGATGTTGGTAATGAAAAATAAACACTTGCCCTGGGGAAACCACCTTTGGCATTTGCTCACAGTGTTCACCTGAACAGCAAATGCCACAAGATTAATAAAAGCTCAAAGGAGTGAAAACACAGAGCACTCCCTAGTGTGCACTGCTCTTAGAAAAGTAAAAAAAGATCCTTTAGCAGTTGCTATAATGGGACAAGTGAAATGATCCATGTAACAGGGGCAGCCCTCATGGGAGATTACAAAAGAGCAAAAGTAGGGACTATTAAGCATATTCACCAAGCAAGGAGCCAGTCAAAAAGATGGGAGGAGCATAAAGCCCATATTTTGAATACAGCATGTTTCGAAGAGACCACGCAAGTGCTGCCTAAGCGAGACCTGAACAAATGCTATGACTCGGTCAAGACTGCCTACGTCATAGCTCCCTTTTTCTTTACTTGTGTCTCCACTTCTTCTCTTTAAGCAGCGTTTGTAACATACTAGAATTGAGTATTTCTACTTCATCTCATTTCACTCTGTTCTCCAGTGCCTCCACATTTGGGCCTGGGATAAGGATGATTATTACAAGGTTAAGTGTCGACCTCTGCTACAGCAGGTAAAACTTATCAGTAGCAGGTCGTGATTTACTCTTACCTGAGACGTGGGGAGCAAAATGAGATTGCTCAATCCAGTTTGTTTCCGGAAAACACAGGTGGCTGTATTGTCAAATCCAATTAAGGAAATCATATTGAAAGGTGCTCCTTGCTAGAGATCTAATGATTGACAGATGTTGGCCACGCTTCCTGGAAAAAACAAGCACCCTCATTTATTGTTTGCAAGGTAAATGTACAAAACTTATTTTGAGGAATACGTTGCACCAGGATGTGGTATGTGCTAACATTAACTAAAACCATTAACCAAATATAAATGTATAGAAACTGCAGCATTTCCATAGCTAATGTATACACATCATGTTTGGGATTTGTCTTGAATTGACGTTCAGTGTAAAGCTGTAATGTACACCATAATATACACAAACATTGTCTATAAAATTGCATGCTTTCTAAAGCACATGCATTGTCTGTAAAATTACATGGTTTGCAGGATCAACCTCTTCGCCTCAGTATAGTGTAGCTTTCCCTTAAAAGAAGATAGACATGCTTTATTTAAATGTCATCTGTGTTTTTAAGCGTGTGCAACAACAAAATCAGTTTATCCTGTCTCGATTTATTGCTTAGTACTTTTTAACATATTGTTTAAGATTTTATTTGAATTAACTGAAGAACTTCAGTGTACTTGTTGTAAAATGCAGCAATTAACAAAAGTTATTGGAGACTGCGTTGATGTTGTCAATCTGACAATTACTAATTCCTTTTGTCAGTGGGATCAAGTATTTAGCACAGTTGGCGGGCTGCCCGAGTTGCTTCTTCCTTTGGTTTGATACATAATGACCTAGCAGTTGAATGATAGCTATTCTCCTTATTTTCATAGATTTTTAATGTTTGCTTAAAAAAATTCTTATTTTTGAGCGATGCATTCCTTTTCCTCGGGTTTCATCAATAATTTGTTTATGGTACACGGAGCAGAGAACAAATGGCTGCAACTCTTTCTTCCTGAGTACACTGGACTGCTCATTCACGTTCACACAAAATTGGGGTATAATTTTTAGTTCTAGGCATATGTGGCTGTAGATGCACATGCTCTGCATACTTCCACCATCTAGTGTTGGGTCCGGATGTGTGCAACTTGTTTTTCTTCGAAGAAGTCTTTCTAGTCACAGGAAAAAATGACTCCTCTTGGTGCTAATGCACATGGGCATCTACTCCATTGTTAGATTGTTTTCTGTATGCTGGCGAGTTCAGACGTGTTCTAAAGCGCTCCGGTTCAAGACCGTTTCGGGCTCACTTCAATTCCTAGTTAATTTCTACTGTTGTCGGTATTGTTTCGAACGCGTTTTCACCGTCCCATACAGACAACCAGAAAACTTTTGCCCGTCAATTCGATGTGCTCCTATCGCGGTCTTGGGGCCTCACCCGATCGTGCCTTCTATTTGTATCTCCAACTTCGACCGAGAATGCGCTGCTAATGGAACGGACTCCATTTCTCTTCTGTCCCAGCTGCCACGCAAAATACCTGATAACCGACCTCCATCAGGTTTGCAACTTATATCTGTCCCTAGACCATCAGGAGGCAGACTGTGAGGCTTTTCGATCTTTCCGATCGAAAAAGACTTTACGGGACTGTCGGGTGTGTCCCAGAGAGATGCAGTGCAGAGATATCAAAGAAACACCCGACATCTTCAAACCCCAAGATGTCGAACAGGAACAGGGAGCAATTCATGAGGCCTGCTCCAGTTCCGACTCCTACCTTGACATCGGTCTTCAGATACAGGATATTCCTTCGGGCCAGCGTACCATGGGTACCCATGCCCCGGTTCCACCTGCCAAAAACACATGGTTTCCACTGAATATAAGGCTCCTGGGCCACCACTGACAGCAGGCCATGGTGGGCACTGACCATCTGCTACGGACGCTCCGCCCTCTGGCTCGGCACCAAAAGCAAAGCTGAAACACCTACAGTTTGCACCGAGCCGACCAGACTCTATTCCGAACTGAGCAACTGTCTCTTAAGTTCTGAGCACGCCACTCAGAGCCTCTCCGGCTCCGACTACCTCGACTCCGACCACCTCAACTCCACCTCGACTCCAAAAAAGAAAACTATTTTGGCACCAAAACCTTCAGCCTCTGCATCCAAGTTGACTCCAGAACCAATCCTTCAACTTATGCAGGAGCAGCTCGATCCGAAGCAGAAGAAACTGCACGTACAGCCTCGCACTGGCAGGATTTTAGCTCATATAGTGCATTTGGCGCCCCAACTTTCTTTCAAAGAGGCCATAGATGTACCAGTGCCTGCTACAAAGAAGAAGGTCATTGCAACTAGTCCTGGGGATGTTACACCACAGGGGTCTCCACAGTCTTCCAGTGATGATCCTGGGGGAGGGTGGTGGTGGAGATGATACTTTTCCACAGCTCCTTGGGATAATTATTGCGCTTCATCTTATCAATACCTCATTGCTAGGGCAGCAGCATATCTCCGGGTCCCCTTACATAAAGACCTTGTAGAGGATGATTTTCTTTTTGATAGTTTATCCAGCACACATTGATCATGTCAATATCTTCCTATGTTAAAGGGCATGCTGCGCCACTCTGGTGCCATTTTCAAGGACCCAGTGCGGGCACGTATCATTACACCTATGTGCAGCAAGAAATATAAATCATCCACCTCACACCCTATTTACATCTCCCCCAGACTCCCTGATGGTATCAAATGCTTGTAATAGATCTAATTGACAAGCATCAGCAGATTCTCCTCCACCTGACACAGAGTCCAAACTTATTGATGCTTCAGAAAAGCAGGTGGCAACACATTCCTCCAATCCCTAGCGGATTGCCAACACTCGAGCTCTGTTAGCAAGATACGGTAGGGCACATGGGGATGAAATGGAGGAGCTGCTGCAACACCTCCCTGAGGAGTTTAAGAAAAGAGGACATGAAATTGTAAATGAGGGCAAATTAAATCCCAACAATTCAATCGGGTGTGCCCTAGATTTAGCGGACACAGCAGCCAGAGGCATCAATACATGTATATTATTGCGAAGACATGCTTGGCTCTGTATATCAAGCCAGAAGTGTAGCAAGCACTCTTAAATGTGCCATTTGATAAGGAGCATCTCTTTGGTCCACAGGTAGACCAAGCATTAGAAAAGCTGTAAAAGGACACCAAAGTAGCTAAATCAATGGGGGCACTACAAACCCCTGCTTTGTGTGATTACTTTCATCATCCATTCTACAAACAAGGTGCCCAAACTACACCACCTGATGCCTCTACCTCCTCGTACAGGCAGAAACATCAAACCTCCCCCTCAAGAGGGTACTACAGAGGTACATATAAAGGAAACAATTCCAAGGGACGTGGTAGAGGTGCAGTGACTCTTAATATTCCCCCCAACCACTTAACGCCTGTCAGGGGTCACTACAACATTTCTTCCCCAATTGGAAAGCAATTACATCAGATCAGTGGATGTTGGACATTATCCAACATGGGTATTGTCTGGAGCTCATAAACACCTCCAAACATTCCACCTCGCAGACACAATCTCTCCATAGAACATCAAAATCTGCTCAAACAAGAAGTGCAAGCTCTGTTGCTCAAAGGAGCCATAGAGCCCGCCCCTCTTTAACACCAAGGTTCAGAAGTGTACTCCCTATACTATCTAATATCCAAAAGACGGATCACTAGGATTCATCTTAGATCTCAGGCCTTTAAATCATTACATACCATCAGAACACTTCCATTTGGTCACTCTTCAGGACGTCATCCCACTAATCCAGCAAGGCGGCTTCATGTCCGCACTAGACTTAAAGGACGCCTATTTCCACATTCCAATTCATTTAGCTCATCGCAAATACCTCAGGTTGTTATAGCTGGAAAGCATTACCAGTTCAAAGTACACCCATTCGGAGTCACTACCGCACCTTGTCTGTTTACCAAATGCCTAGCAGTGGTAGCCGCACATCTGCGCAGACGAAACATTCATGTCTTCCCATATCTAGACAACTGGCCTATCAAAGTCAGCACACTTCTCATGTGTCAACAACACCCTCAAACTACTCTCCAGCCTCTCCATCAACTGGGGTTTACTGTCAACATACAGAAGTCACACCTTCAAACCAAACAGGTTCGGCCGTGTTTGGGTGCCATGCTCAACACACAGTTGGGCTTAGCATACCCAAATGTGTCCAGAATTCTAAATATTCAAATGCTACAACAGTTTCAACCCAATCAGCACATAACTGTCAAAACAGTTTTGTGACTCTTAGGCATGATGGCATCTTGCATCACAATATTACGACATGCTCGACTACATATGCGCCCACTGCAAGAATGTCTGGTGCACCAATGGTCTCAAACCGGGTCAGCTAAAAGATCTAGTGTTGGTAGACAGCTGCACTCATCGCTCTCTGCAGTGGTGGAATACACAAAACCCATCAAAGTGGCGGCCATTTCTCAACCCTGTTCCCCAGATCATTCTTACAGCGGTTGCATCCCTTACGGGATGGGGCGCTCACCTACAAGTTCTCACAGTTCAGGGTCTCTGAAATACCAAACACCAGGATCTCCATATCAACTACCTCGAGCTTCAAGCTGTTCACCTAGCATTGAAAGCATTTCTAACTCACATGGCAAGCAAGGTTGTCTTGGTCCAGATGGACAACATGACAACCATGTACCGTTTACAAAAACAGGGGGGAGGGGGCTCCCACTATCCAAAGGCAATTCTCTATGGATGAATAAGTTAGGGATATTTGCCTATGCATTTCCACCTCTCCCACTTCTTCCGTTTGTGGTTCGAAGACTCATGCAAACGTCTCTCACCCTCATTTTAGTAGCTCCCACATGGTTCACCACACTACTGAAACTCTCTGTAGTTCCTCATGAGAAGCTTCCCCTCAATTCCGACCTTCTCATTCAGAACCATGGAGAAATCAGCCACCCATGTCCAAAAGAGCTCAACCTTGCGATTCGGCTCTTGAAGACCTAGAATTTGGTTAGCTTAATCTCCCACCATTCTTAAAAAAGCTCGTAGACCTACAACTAAAGCATGTTACGCAGCGAAATGAAAGAGGTTTGTCTCCTACTGTCACAGTAAACAAATTGATCCATTTGATGCAACTGTGCAAAATAATGTTTGCTACCTTCTGCACTTACAAACTTCAGGCCTAGCCTGCACTTCGTGCAGTCGCTGCCTATCTACAAAACAGGCAACACTTATCTTTATTCAAAGGACCAGTTATTAAGGCATTTATGGAAGTATGGAGTAATTGTACCTAGAGTTCCACCTGCACCCGCATGGAATCTCAATGTTGTACTTACCAGACTCGCGGGTCCACCATTTGAACCATTGCATAACTGTTCACTCCAATTCTTATCTTAGAAGGGTGCTTTTTTGGTGGCCATTACCTCACTTTGACGTGTCAGTGAGCTTCAGGCCCTTCCTTCCAATTACACAGAGATAGGGTAGTTCGTAGAACCAACCCGAAATTCCTTCCAAAAGTGGCATCATCTTTCCACCTTCAGCAGTCAGTTGAATTACCTGTTTGCTTTACGCACCCTGATTCAGGTGCAGAAAGAGCTCTTCATAAGTTAGATGTCCAAAGAGCTCTAATGTAGTATATTGACTGAACTAAAGATTTTCGTAAAACCAAAAAAATCTTTGTTGCTTTTCCCAACCTCACAAAGGAAAGCCGATATGTAAGTCTGACATTTCTAGATGGATAATTAAGTGCATTTAAACATGTGATACCAAAGCTAAAAGAACTTTGGCTACACCACCTAGAGTGTAAAATAGGCTCTTCCATGGCTATCCTGAGTAATATCCCAATAGCTGACATTTGTAAAGCAACTACATGGACAACACCACACACTTTGACCAAACATTATTGTGTGTATGTTTTAGCACACCAATAAGTTATGTAGGTCAGGCAGTGCTATGTACTCTCTTTCAACGTACTCTCTTTCAAATAACTGCAACACCCGCAGGTTAGCCACCGCTTTTGAAGAGGGACTGCTTTACAGTCTATGCAGAGCATGTGTATCTACAGCCACACATGCCTCGAACTGAGTATGATACTTAACCAGTCAGCATCTGTTTGTGGCAGTGATTCACATGCACTCACCCCTCCTCCCCGGACACCTGTGGCTGTTCTAGTTTCCTTACACTACTTTATTTGCATGGTCATCTCTTTACTGATTCTTACTCTCACTCCATTCTCACCTGCCTGCGGGAAAACCATCTGACAATGGAGTTGATGCCCCATGCGCTTTAGCACCAAGAGGAGTCACTTTGTCTCGTGACCCGAAAGACGTCTTAGAAGAAAAACAACTTGTACACATCTGGACCCAACATTAGATGGCAGAAGTGTGCAGAGCGTGTGAATCTACAGCACTACATGCCACGAGCAGATTCTTATAGGGTTAGTAACATACTCCATAACTCTCTAGCTGTGATGGTGCAAACCGAGAGGAATAATTTAACACCATTCTTTTTAGAATACCAAAGGAAAGGAACACTAGCCCTTGAAGCAGCAGTTGTGTTTGCCCTTTATCACTAAAACAAGTTTTGGCTTCTGCTGCTGTCAGGAACATTTCGGGGTGCTCCGTCAAGTGGGGGCCGAGAATAAGGGAGGGGGGTCCCAAAACGCGTTTTCCCCTTTTAATTTCCCATAGGGATTTTAGACACAAATACAGCATGAACCGCTAAACAATATTACACCAAATTTGGCAGAAAGCTAGATCTTGGTCCAGAAAGAGTGCTTTTTGTAACTTGGTGTAAATCTGTTCAGTAGTTGTGGAGTTATTAAAGTAAACAGATTTATGCATATCTAGAGATGTGAATCCACTGCGGATCCGGGCGGATTCACGGATCCACGGATCCACACGCCAACAGCAGTGCCGTGATTGGCTGGCCGCGACCAGTGACTAAAGCTGCAGCCGCCATTTTGTACATCTGGACAATGTTCCCTAGGGGGGGTGGGAATAAAATGTAAAAGTGATAGAAGGGGTCAGGGTAGAGGTACCCTGACCCATGGGACTGATGGAGGGCCTGTGAGGGACCCCTCATGGGCAAGAAATTGTCCGAAAATGTTTTATTTTTATTTTTTTGTGCGCGCAAGGATCTACCCAGATACTCACGAATTCGGGCAGATTTGGGTGGATCCACCGATCCAGACCCCAAATAAAAAAAACACATATACCCACTCACAGACCCACACTTACTCACACCCTCACTCACACAACCACTTACACACCCATACAGCCACACAAGACACTGGCACACCTACTCACAGAGCCACTCAAACAGCCACTCAAACAGCCACTTAAACAGCCACTTAAACACACTCACAACACCCATATAGCCGCTCACACACCCACACACAGGCAGTGATACACTTATAGAAATTGCAATAGCATATGTTTGTATTAAATTGAATGTATGCAATATAACCAGCAGACCCCTTATTTGTCTGAGGATTTGCGTTGGATCTGCAGATCCATAAAATGAATTTTAAAAAACGAAAAACTTGGGGCTTTTTAATTTTTTTAAATTTATTTATTTGTCTTTTGTATAGCGCAAACAAGACCCTTTCGGGTGACAGAGCGCTTTACAAGAAGGAACCAAAATAAACATATGATACAAATGGTTATAATTTACAGGCAAGGTGTAGATCACAAAGAACAATATCTACAAATGTAAATGATAAGAGTGGAGATGAGAACAAAAGGACCTGACATAGGTCTAGGTCAGAGCATAGAACGATGAGAAACAGAGCGGTGTTTAGATGGCAGAGAGATGCAGGAAAGAGAGTAGCACTGAACTTGGAGGGGTGGGCAGTGATGTGACCAGAATCAATGATCAAACAGGCAGAGAATAGTCATTCAGGAGGATAGAGATGTAAGAACCTCATTGTGAGAGGAATTTGTTGGATAGTAAAGTTTTTACTTCTTTCCTGAAGATGATAATTATTTTTTTCCGTAGTTTTATATAGCGCGAACTTGACCCGAGGGTATCGGAGCGCTTTACACGAGCACTAGTTGCGTTACATGAGGACACATTAATTTTTGTTAGGCACAGGTAGATTAAGTGATTTGCCCAGAATCACAGGATGTTGCGTGTCCTTGCTGAGACTCGAACCTGGTTCCCCAGATTTGAGGTTGACCGCCCTAGCCGTTAGGCCACATCCTCATCCCTAATGGAGGTGGAGGAGTCGTTTCTAATTTTGGGGTGGGGTTCCAGATTGTGGGGGCAATTCCGGAGAAGGATCGGTCGTAGGTTTAATTGTTCTTGAATTTTTGTGGTTTGAGTAGTAAGGAGCTTGTGCTTCTAGTAAGTCTGTTACCACCCGATAAGGTCAGTTTCTGGGACAGGTAGGATGGTGTATTGTGGTGCAGTGCATAATGGGTCATACATGTAATTTTGAGGTGGATCCTGGCCTCATAGGGTAGCCATTTCAGTGATTGAAGGCTGGGAGTGATATGGTCCCGTTTTTTAGATCCAGTGATGAGCCTAGCAGCTGCATTTAGAGTAGCCTTCAGAGGGGCAAGTACGATTTTCGGAAGGCCTACAAGGGTAGCACTACCGTAGTCTAATTTATATAACACGAGCTTGAACTGCAGTTTTGAGGTCTGCCAAAGGGAGGAAAGGTTTTAGTTTCCTTAGAATGTGTAGTTCATGGTTAGCTCCTCTGGTGGTAGCACTAATGTGTTTTTGCATGGAGAGGGCTTTGTCCAAGGTTATGCCTAGGGATTTTGCAGAGTCAATGATTTGAGTGGTACAATTCAAGGCAGTGAGATGTGGGAGCCAGTCTTTGATATTAGAGGCGATGGAGGGAGGTGAGATCAGTAAGAATTCTGTTTTGAGGGCATTGAGTTTGAGGTTGTTATGGGTCAGCCAATGTTGCGTTTTAGTCATGGAGTTGTTGAGGATATTGATGTCATCGAGAGAGGCGATTTTCAGATAAAGTTGAGTATCATCCGTGTACATGTGGTAGGAGATGGGAAAGAGCATGGTTGATGAGGGTGTGCTGTGTGGACCAGGGCAGTTACTGCCCTGGTCCACACTGTCGATGATGCCCTTTGCTCACTCGACCAGAATGAATCCTGCCTACTTACCCTATTTGACCTGTCAGTGGCATTCGACACTGTCAATCATGATACACTTTTGAACCTTATAGAACACAGGATGGGTCTCTCCAGCACCGTGCTAAGATAGTCCTCCCCTTTCCTCCACAACAGATCTCATCACATTCTAATCGACCATGCTCTTTCCCATCAGTCGCCAGTGTCACTGGGCGTACCCCAAGGCTCTACTCTTTCCCACGGATCGGAAGCCATATTGACATTGGTCGAGGAGTTGGAATTGCTCTAAGTGACAGCAAATCTGTAAGTGTACACATTTTTCTAAGAGTTTGGCTAGGGTGATAATTATTGGGATCAGACTGGTCAGAGTTGGGGTTTTTTGGAATAGGAGTAGCCTGGCCACTTTTGAGGCAGTCGGATAAGGTGCCTTGGATGTGTGAGGCATTGATTATCCTAGTCCATAATAGGAGTAGGAGGTGGATGGACTCCTTGAGGAATTTGGAGGGGAGAGGGTTGTTGAAGTATTTAACAGAGGTGAATAGATTTAGGCTCTCATTTTCTTGGAAGGTTTTAAAGCTAGACCAGGCAGCGTTCTTTTTAGGTGAGTGGGTTGGGTTACTCGAGCATCCTTTCTGATCATGAAGGGTGGGTGTAGGGAGGAGCGGATAGTAGGAGTTGCATAGTGTTCTGGATATCGTTGGTGATTAACATGGTTTTCTCAGCAAAGAAGGAGGCGAAGGTCTTGCAGTTAGGTATTGTTAGGTTGTCTGAGGAAGGATAATCGCTCTTTAGGTTCGTCTGGTTTTTGATAATTTTGAATAGTTTTTTAGGTTGATTAGTTACTGTGTCTAGTTGATTTTGGAAGAAGGTTGCTTTGGAGTTCCTGATGTGCCTATTGTAGATGCTCCGTCTTTGTCATAGGTGTTTGAGTTTGGACAGGGAGGGGGTTTGTTTCCATGCCCTTTCTGCGAGTCTGAGGTAACTGCATTCCTCGTTAAGGTACAATTGAACCAAGGGTTAGATCGTTTGGTATATATATATAAAATGTATTTAAAGTATATATATACTTTATTTTTAAATACATATATTTATGTATTTAAAGTATATATATTTAAAGGTTTTTTTTGGATGTCCCCCAAGAAGTGTCAAAAATATATATTTATTAATTATACCACCTTGATGTTTTATGGAAGTTGTCCTAATGGTGTTGACGTATGGTCGGTATTACCCAGTTAATCTATTTTTTAAATATGAAGAAGAAATCCACGCTCCACCTTTTTCATTTTGTACCCTTTATTGATGCACAGGAACATTGCTCTGCCTCAACCTCAATAAAGAGTAATAAACGGAAAAAAAGGCACATGGATACATTTATGAAATTTTAAGTGTGCGTAGATAGATAGATATATAGATAGATAGAAAAGGGTTTCACTTGTTTTGCATCATTTCGCCATCTACTGGTCCGAAATCATCTCTTTCTAGTTCTTTTTTTTTTTTTCTTTCTCTGGGGAGTGCCGACCATTTGGATTCGTGTTCATCCCCTTGTAATGTCAGACGTACGTCCCAGAAGCCCCTCTGCGTGGTTACCAACCCCATATTCTTTTTCAACCATTGCGTCTTAAAGCACAGTGGAGAGCTCCGAAGCCACTGAAGACAAAGTATTGTCAAGGGATCACCCATCCCAAAAGAAAAATAGGAGGAGACCACAGATTAAACAATAGTTGTCGAGGGAACCAAATTAACACCAACAAAAACCGAAGTTTCGAGATTAGTCGGAGAATGAACATTAGGCTGGAGCATACCCCTGTTAGGTTCTGCCTGACGTGCCACCACAAGTTCGCCCAGTAGGACAGCCACAAGGTTTTCAACCTTTGTATGCCGAAAGACCATAGTGCAGAAAGATGCAATGCATGTGCTTATTCCTGCCCAGGATCCTGAACACAAGGACGAAGCAGAGGTGGGCACATTATGCCATGACAGCCAAAACAGAAAACCTCATTGAGGGACCTCGGGCTGTTGAGTGATGTAGAGAACCTTGAGGAAGCAGGTGGTGCAAGGGAATGGTTTTTATGCCATGCACGTTGTTGAAACAATCTAAAAGAGACAATTAGTTATAGATTCCTTACCTTTAGAATTACACCCAGGCGTCAGATTGGATCCGGAGAATTTTTTCGTCAGCAGTACCCTGCGCGTCGAAAGGTGGCGTCGGTCGGCTCCGCGTTCGTCGTTGGCATCGTGGTCGCCGGGATGACGTCGCGGCAGCTACTTAGACGCCGCCCTCGCACGCTGATGTCAGTTCTTTCTTTTTCCGTGCCAGCCAGCGCAGATCCGGAGAGAGCGGTACCTCCAGTCACTTTTTGACTGACTTTTTGCGACTTTTTGTCGACACCGTTTTTGAGTCTAGCGACTCCTGGTGCACGTTAGGGATGCCCGGTTTCAAGGCTTGCGGTTCCTGACGAAAACTGATGTCAGTGACAGATCCGCACCGCGTGTGCCTGTCGTGCCTGTAACGCGACCACGATCCCAAGTCGTGTTCCGACTGCCGGACCATGAATCTGATGTCTTTGCGGGAGTGGTCCCGAAAGCTTCTCGAGGCCCGGCAGTCCGCTCCGCGCCGTTCTAGGTCCCAGTCGCGTGGGAGGTCGAGGGACCGGTCGCGGAGCCACCACCACCACTCGTCTTCGATGTCTTCGCACTCCTCAGGTAAGTTGAAGCACAAGAAGAATTCGAAGAAGCATCGTCGCTCGTTGTCTTCTCCCCGTCCATCGGCCGACGCGACGAGGGATGCGGGTGGTGCCCCTCTCGGGGCTCCGCGTGCGGAGCCCGAAGGGTCGGCTCAGAGTTTCCCTCCCTTTCCGGGACCCGTAGCGACCCCTGCCCAGCTTTGAAGCTTTTACGAAGCGATGCATGCTATCGTTGGGCAGCCCGACTCCGCTGGCGAGCCTTCGGGCCCCGCGGACTCGGCTGGGGCCCTGGCACCGCAGGCTCCCCTTGGATCCAGCCGGTCGACCTCATAACACCTCCACTGGCGCCGCTTCCACCAGCACCACGTCCGCAGCAGACGCCGGTTGTGTCCCCAGCCAGCATCGACCCCGGCCTCCACCCCGACATGGACACGGAGCCAGACCGACGCCGGATCCGGCGCCGGTGGGTACTTTTGTACCCCTGTTCTACCCTGGTTCTTTCAGGCCATATTGGCAACCAGAGGAGGGTGAGGAGGACTGGAAGGGGTCTGGAGACCCTTTAACTGACCAGTTGGAGTATGATCCGGACTGGAGAGAGGAGTTGGGGGAAGCCAGTGGTCTGGATACCTCCCCAGACCTTGGCATGTTGTCTCCTCCTACCGTGGCTACAGAGGAGGGAGCTTCTTACGCAGTGGTGTTGCGTAGGGCGGCTGAGGCTCTCAACCTCGAGCCACCTACGGTGGCAGTCAGGACTAACCTCCTGACAGAGGTGCTTCAACCGGCGGCAAGCTCTTCGGAGCCCCTGCTGCCGTTTAATGAAGCCCTAACTGACATCCTTTTGGGCACCTGGTCCAGGCCCAACACAGGGGCTCCTGTGGATGGGATGATTGCCCGACGCCACCGTCCGGCTCCGGGCGACCCCACTTTCCTCTCCCAACACCCCACCCCTGAGAGCTTGGTAGTCCAAGCCTCGACGCCCAAAGGCGCATTCCCTACCGCACCACCTGATAGGAAATCCAAAAAGCTGGATCATCTTGGAAGAAGATGTTTTCTACCTCCAGCTTGGGACTGCGGTCGGTAAACACTGCATGTCTGTTGGGTCGTTACACCCACTCTGTGTGGGATAAGGTGGCGCAGGTGCTGCCCCAGTGCCCGGAGGAGGCCCGGGCCGTGCTCTCCCGTGCAGTCGCTAAGGGGAGAGACGCAGCCAAGTTTACCATACGATGTGGGCTGGACACTGCTGACTCGCTAGGCAGGACGATTTCAACGTCGGTAGCCCTTCGACGCTACTCCTGGCTGAGGTTGACTGGTTTTTCCGGGGATGTCCAAGCTACCCTAATGGACATGCCCTTTGATGGCCGTCGCCTGTTTGGCGACAAAGCAGACAGCGCTCTAGTGCGCTTCAAGGACTCTCGAGCTACGACCAAGTCCTTGGGTCTCTCCACCACCCGCCCTGCGCAGTCTGCTTTTCGCCCCTTTCGTGGCTACGGAAGGGGAACCCCGCCACGTTCCACCCAGAGCCACAGGCCGGCGCAAGCTGTTCAGCCCCTGTGCGGCCGGGGACGTGGGGCCCACCGCCGTGGGTCTGGGGGCCAGCGAGCGGGCCAGTCCACCACCGCCCCCTCTGCAGCAACCTCAAAGCCCTCCTAGTCCGACCTTTCAGGGCCACCAATCGCCAGTGGGCGGCAGGATTTGCCATCACCTCCCCCACTGGCGCACCATCACGTCGGACAGGTGGGTTTTGCAGATAGTCCGAAGGGGCTACTCCCTCCCCTTCAAGACTACCCCCCCGGCCATGCCACCTTAGTACCATTGAATGTCGGAGGATCATCTGGCCCTTCTCCAACAGGAAGTTAGGGCTCTCTTGGCCAAGGGAGCAATCGAGTGAGTTCCTACCCCAGAAGTAGGTTGTGGTTGCTATTCCCACTACTTTCTGGTGCCCAAGAAGGACAAAGGCCTGCGTCCTATCTTGGATCTCAGGAACGTCAACCGCTTCCTCCGGAAGGAGAAGTTCAAAATGTTGTTGATAGCTCAGGTTCTGTCTGCCCTCGACCCTGGAGACTGGATGGTAGCGTTGGACTTGCAGGACGCCTACTTTCGCATCCCCGTCCTGCCAGCCCATTGGCATTACCTGCGGTTCACGGTGGGCCACGAGCACTTTCAGTTTACAGTGCTCCCCTTTGGCCTTACCAGCGGCCCTCGGGTGTTCACGAAGGTGATGGCAGTGGTCGCAGCTCATCTGCGCAGATCAGGGGTTCCAGTCTTCCCCCGATCTCAACGACTTTGTTGAAGGCGGACTCGCCCCAGGCAGTCGTCTCCCTCCTCCAGGCTTCAGCAGACCTCCTGCACTCGCTGGGGTTCACTATGAACGTGCCGAAGCCACACCTGACTCCCTCTCAGAAGCTCCTTTTCATCGGAGCGGTTCTGGACGCAACGCAGTTTCGGGCTTATCCTCCCGAGTAGCGAGTCCGGGATATTCGGGCTATGATTCCGATCTTTTAGCCTCTTTCCCGGGTTTCGATCAGAATGACCCTGAGGCTGCTGGGCATCATGGCCTCCTGCATCCTGCTAGTAGAACATGCCAGGTGGCATATGCGGGCTCTGCAGTGGGACCTGAAGTTCCAGTGGGCACAGCATCAGGGGAACCTGTCTGATTGCGTTCAGATCTCGGAGGGCACTGCACGACAATTGCAGTGGTGGCTAACGAACCAGGATTGGGTCGACGGCAGATCACTCTCCCTTCCCCAACCAGAGTTCACAGTGGTGTCCGGGCTCCACATCAACCTTCTGGAGCTTCGGGCGATTCATCTTGCACTCAAAGCATTCCTTCCCTCTGTCCGGGGAAGAGTAGTGCAGGTGTTCACGGACAACACCACCGCCATGTGATGCTGCAACAAACAGGCGGGGTGGGGTCGTGGACCCTATGTCAAGAGGCTCTCCGCCTTTGCACATGGCTGGAACATCAGGGCATATCTCTGGTGGTTCAACACCTGGCAGGTTCCTGGAACGCCAGGGCGGACAAACTCAGCCGCAGGCCAGGGGTTACACCGCAAGCTCAAAGAGCACCGGGATTAGGGGCGACCCTGCCTAGTCCCCCTTCCCACGGGCCGTGGTTCAGATATTAAATTACCGGGGCGGACTCTAGCCTCTGGTTTAGTATACAATAGTTTAACCCACTAAAACCCTGGGCTGAACCCCATATGGTGCATAATTGCCCACATATAGCTCCAGCCCAGCGTGTCAAAAGTACGCTCCAAGTCCAACGTGGCCAATGCCATGTCCTCCCCCGAGTCTACAGCCTTGTGCAGGATATGAGACAACTGCCTAATATTGTACATTGTAATGCTTCCTGGGATAAAACCTGTGTGGTTGGGTTGGACCAGGTCGTGCACCACCCGCAGCAGCCTATTCTCCTGTACCTTGCATAGGAGCTAAACATCCACATTTAGCATGGATATTGGCCTATAAGAGGTAAGGTGCGTTGGGCCCCTTTACTCTTGAGAATCAGAACCATCACCGCTTCCCTCGTAGTGTTGGGGATCACTCCCCTCTCCAGTGTCTCCACAAATACACCTAGGAGCATCTCAAGGAGTGAATCAGGTAGGGCCTGGTACAGTTCTGCTGGCAAACCATCTGTTTCTGGCGTTTTACCTCGCAGCATCTCTGCAAGCACCTCTTTGAATTCACCCACCTCAAAAGGACGGTCAGGGCTGCGCCTTTGTTCCTCTGTGAGCCTCACCAGCTCCTGCCAAGGCACTCTCTGGTAGCTCCCGTGCACGGGAAAATCCCTCCTGCAGGTAAGTGTGACATGCATCATTTATCTGATCTGAGCATGCTCTTTTGATGTTGGAACAATCTGGTTATGCTTCCTTCACACATCCTTGTGACCCTCGAGATCAATAGTTGTTTTGCATTTCTAGCCACATTTAATGCTTACGTACTGTTGTTTGCAGGTATGCCAGTGCATACATAAAACCTCAAACACTAGGTTTAGTTGAGTACTGAATGATGAAACACAGCTTAGTGATTAGTTGAAAATATTTTTCCACAATGAGCTTCTGAAACACACTAAATTCCAGTAACCCTTTGTTACAGCCTATTTGCACCTAGTATTCTTTAGTTTGAAATTGAATGTCTAAAAAAATCAATGTGAAGACAAAATTTTTGTTTGATGAGGACTATGTTTTCCCTTTGGAATAGTTTTTTTTATATGAAGGGTGCTGAATATCAGTGTGCACATCTGGTCCATGCCAAATGACCTTGATCTCATCCTTACCACAATTCTAAGTATGATTTTCATGCCAGCCCACAATGAGATTGGCATAATTGGGCTCAAACCTACTATCCCCTGCCATGCCTTGTGATTATACATCCATATCCTCATGCTAGGACCTTAAATGAACTTCATTCAATAAGCACTACAATGTGTCCCTCCAGAACAACAAAGCATGAAAATAAATATGTCTGGTGTATTTATCAGTAAATATTCTGTATGTCCATGGTGTTCAAGATATAACTGTATCTGGTGGCCCAAAGAAGGACAGATACTTTTATGTACTTGGAGGCAAATAAGGTATTGATAGCACAGGATCACTATATTAGTTGTGATAAATTTAAATAACTCTGATCATCCAATTAAGGACTCAATGCTGCATCACTCATGAAAATGTTTAACAGTCTTGCATTTGTGAACTGGATTCTAACTTAGTAAAGTTGCAAATTCCACATAGTTATTGTTTTGGTACACCATATTATCTGGCCATCTGCAAAGGTAATATGAATGTCTGAAATGGTCGGATGGAATACATTAGTTAAAGGACTTTTTGTGTTTATAGTGGATGATGCAAATCAGACATCTGAAAGGATGTACTTAAAAATATGATGTTAGGACTTTCCTACAGGATTAAAGACAGCACAGCTCATTAATTATTTTATTTTGTCATCCCCAGATGATATGAACATGTGCTGATTGAGGTATAACACAAAAGATTGTACAGACGTAAAATGGTCTTTTTGCTCTCTTTTCTCATCTTCTCTTGTATCTTTGGTTCAGTTACCAAGTAAAGATTTTGCTGTACAGACCTAGAGTGAAAAGGCATTGTCCATCTCTCAGTGATTGTTAAATAATAAAGCATCTGAGGTTGGCGCATTGAACCACTGGCGTCTTATTGCAGAGGGTGTGGGACTGTGAATGTTCATTTTGGGGAGTTTTGTGTGGAGGTGGAAACGGAAAGAAAGAACAGAGTTGATTGTTACTGCTAGTCATAAAGGTAGCCATACATTATTGATCTGGGATAGCACTGTTGAGTGCCTTTAAATACAAAGAATTATGATGAGCAAATTGTGCTGATGATGTTGATCAAAGGGGCTTAGGCCTATTTTTTGTTACTTGCTTCCAGTTCTGAAATGTTGAGTTGCCTTGGGAAGATTATGTAAGATAACTGACTTCTTTTTCCTGATCTCCTTCCAGGAATAAGAAAGACCCAAAGATGATTACTGGCTGCAAGGCCTACATCGTCCTCCGGATGAGTGAAAACAAAGACTGTCTCCTTATCACTGAATGCCACTTGACCCACAACCATGTGCTGTGCCCCATTGAGTTTGACTACTATTTTAAGAAGGGATACCTGCTTGCAAATTCCTGCCTACCTGTACGCACCACTAACAAGATCTCTAAGCAATTTATCTGTGGAGAAGAAGTCAAACGTTTACTGTCCTATTGCAAAAACCGAGACAATGGTGTCTTGGAAACCCTCCATTCTTTAGATGCCCTCTTCACTAATGACCCTGGAGCCAAAGTCAAGTTAGTGTTCATGGATGACCAAGTCGTCATCAAGACCATCTTCTTTCTCACCTCTGTAATGAAGTCCCTCTGTCAGAAGTACCCCTTCACACTCATCTTTGACCGAATGATGCATGTGAACGATGACTTTGTTCTCTACACTGTTCTTTGTATAGATTCTAAGGGCCAGGGACGGGAATGTGCTTACTGCTTGACACGAGAGATGCCTGACCTGCTACGCTTCACCCTGGTGTCACTAGTACAGAGTGTGCCAGATATGAAGCTTAAGGTGACTTGCTTGATACTTGGTGTGGCGGTGGAGGACAAAGCTGTGGTAAGAGATTTGCTGCCACATGCCAAGGTCCAGATCTGCCAATCCCAAGTTGAACGCCTACTCTTGCTGAAGGCACAAGAGATGGGGTCCACAGAAGTTGAGACGATTTGGCCTCTTTTTGTGGAGCTGACCTCCGCCACCTCACAAAATGCCTACAACCAGGCAGTGAAAAATATGGATGCCATGCTGCCAAAGACCTTTATGACTTACTTCAGGGAGCATTGGCACTTATGTCATAAGATGTGGGTGCCGCTCTGGGCTCCCAGGAACACAAATAAGGTTGATCGTAGTGAATTGATCACAGAACACCAACAGAAACTGAAAGTGGCCCTCAAGTCTTCCTCAACAGTGGCTCAGTGTGTCTTAGACCTGGTGCTTATGCACAACCCCAAAGTGGAGAATGAAAGCCTTACTGAGGATGAGGTGGCCACCCGCTACCATGCCATCTGTAAACCAGAGCCAGCCAGTCTGATTGAAGAAGAGCTTGGATTTGCCCGGCACGGTGCTTACAGCATCACAGAGGCTAAGGAAGGCTTTACATTGAACGATGGTGTCTCTGAATTCTTCATGGACCACAGCTTAACCTCTTGCAACTGTACTATCCATATCTCCAGCCTCCTGCCCTGTCGTCACCTTTTTGCCACCCGCCTCCGAAACAAAAGTCCCTTATTTGACATGCAGCTTCTCAAAAAGAACATGACGGTCTTGCTAAAGAGTCGCTAGTCACGAGGAATTTCAGCTGGTAATTGCAAACCTCTATGTGGACTTACAATGCAAGTTCAAGTATCGGTTTCATAGTTAAGTACTGATTGAGAAACCTCTCAGCAGCAGGGGATCTCTCAAAAACAGGAAGTATTAAGTGCACCTGAAAGATTTACCCAATTTGAGAAGACTGCTATTGCCCAAATAAAGTATGATAGTACATGCTGTGCTACAAGATCTTGTCGTACTCTGCAGTTTGGGACAAGGAATACTATCTCTGTGTTTGATTGCAAACTAAGAGTATGTGGCTAAACACGCCTAAACGTCATCATTTTTTGGGTGTGGTCAGAGTCTCTTTACCACTGCTGGTTTAATAGAAACCTTGATGATCTGTGCACCCTTCTAGTGGTTAATGATCCCACTGTGACGCATAACAAAGCTCCCTAATACCCCTTTGACTGATGACAAAAAGAAGACCCCACCATTACACATTGGTGTATGTGGAGAAGAACCCATGTTATAACCTTGAAATAATGCAAACTCAGTACACCAAGGAAGATAACTAATGAAGCTGATAGGTACACAATGCTCTATCCAGCTGAGAAACCAATTAGAAAGACATGCTGTTAATGATGCTACCAAATTCCTAAAGGATGCCTGAAAATATAAATATTCAGGACTTGGAGGGTGAGTGGAGTGGTTCGGGAGAATCATAGTTTTATGAAGGTTATGATTTGACCAAGATGGGGGCCATGCCACCAGTCTGTAGCCTCGGTCTCACATTTGACACTAACATTACAGCTAGGACATGGGGAAGAAACCTTGTGATTGAGTGTGCCGAGAGGTATCCGTTCTTATTGCTCAAGGTGATGGGCTTGCTGGTCGCAAAGAGCTGCTGTATTTGTAGTGTGAGCGTAGTGAAGGGGAAACCCAAATGAAGCGAAGGTCCACACGGAGCATCTGCAAGTAGGTGCTTTATTGGAGAGGGAGAGCGAGGGACTAAGGCTGCAAGTACAAAATGGTCTCCTTACCCACGTCAATGCATCCACAATGCATTGCGGGTGCATGACGTGTGAGAAAGACTAGAGTGCAACACCACACATCTTCCCCCTTTACCACACAGATACATGGGGATAAAAGGAGGAGGCTGAATGCAACAAGGGTCAAAATAGAATTGTTACAAAGTTACAGCTATTATAAATATGAACTGTGCCAGGAACAAGGGGTCCAAAGAATACCGGACACAAGTGAGCATAAAATAGGAAAGGTCAACAGGGACATGTTCCTAATAAATAACTGGGAGATGCATATATAAATAATTCCATAAATACAAGATAAGTATAACAGTGACAATAAATGAGAAGGAACAAGGAGGGCAAGTTCCTAATAACTGTGGAATAAATATGAGGTTACTAATGGTTTCAGCATAAAAACAGTAAATAATCTGGAATGTAGAGTAAGACAAGGTTCAAGTAGGTTACATGTCAAATTCATCATATCTTTTTGGCAACACAATCGTCCTGCCCCTGCGGGTGATCTTAGGAGAGGCACGGGGTGAGTGCACATCTCCTACTGCAAACTCTGACACAGGTTGGGTAGCCACTTTCTCATTGGTGTCTTGGGCGTAAGCGCTCTGTGTCTAGGTTTTCCCTGACACTGGATTCGGAATAAGGTGAGTTGGGTGTGTGATTAGAATTGTCTGTCTCCTCTGACACATGAGAACTTCCCCGTGTTTCTCCAGTAGCAAGTTCCCTGTTGTCAGATGATGGTCCTATTCCTTCTACCTCGGACCACAACCACCCATTTCCCTCTGCAGTACTTCCTCCACCCTAAAACCCTGTTGCATTTTGCCATTCTCGCCAGAGACCATACTTTCCCATTACTTAACATAGCAGAGCGGGCATATAGCTCTTTGATCTGTTGAGGTTGGCTGAACTTGCTGCTGCCTTTCTTGCACATGGTGCCTAACTTGACCCTGACCCAATCACCTACATTGAGGTAATGGTCCTTCACCCCATGTTTCTTGTCGTAGAATTCTTTATATATTTTCTGTGCTTTCTCAAGGTTGCTTCTAACTACGGATTTGGACCACTTACTCTGTAGTTTGAGGTTCATCCACACATTATTGTCTCTAGTGTATGGTTCCCTTCCACATAAAATCTTAAAAGGGCTGTATCCTGTCAAGGTGGGCGTTATGCGATATGCCCATACTGTTTTCTCAACCTCCTTTTCCCAATACTTTCTAGCATTTATGGCTGCCTGAATGGAACCCATGATGACACGGTTGAAACGTTCCGCCAACCCGTTTCCGGCCGGATGGTACACTGGGGTGTGTTTTTCCTTAATTCCGTTCCTTCTCAGGAAGGCCGTCCATTTGTCCGACGTGAATTGTGTGCCATCGTCGCACAGTATGGTCCTAGGGATACCTTCCCGCAAGAATGTGCTAGTTAAGAATGCTATAATTCCAGAAGAATCTGTTTTCTCGCACACTTTTACCTCTGGCCATTTTGAGTATCTGTCAATTAGTACAATGACATATTTCGCCACACCCCTTGAATCAAGGACGGGACCCAGGACGTCAATTGAGAGCTCCTCCCATGGATTTTCTGGATTGCTGTACTCCCCTAATGGCGGCCTCAGCATGACTAATGATTTGTCGGCATTAGCACAGTGTACGCATGCTCTCACATTTTTCTCGATCTCGTCTGCCAGGCCACCAGTAGGATGACTTCACTCTCCTCTTAGATTTGACAATCCCTAGATGTCCTTTGTGCATTATGTTAAGAATGCGTGTCCTCCGGGTTTCTGGAGGAATTACCTTGTCTTGCCTCATCAGAAAAATTGCATCATCGCTAATAGACAGTTCCTCTTGCAGTTCCCAATATTTTTTATGCTCTTCTTTTAAGCTCCTTTTTTCTGGCCATCCTTGCGTCACGAAAAGCTTTAGTGACTCCAGTGTGGGATCTTTATCATAAGCCGATTTCCAATCCTGAGCGCTTATGACGTCCTCTTTATCTTCCATAAACGCTACACTGTAGTCTTCCCATTCATTGTGTGAGACTTCTGCTCCACCTACTGGAGAACGACTTAAGTAATCCGCTACTTTGTTCTTTTTACCCGGCAGGTACTCCACATCGTATACAAAATCCAGTAATCTTAACGTCATTTTGGCAATGCGGGGAGTGGCCTTTGTTACCGCTAGAAGTGAGGACTTTCACCACAGGCTTCTGGTCCGTCCTGATTGTAAATTTTGTGCCCCATATGTACTGTCTGAACTTTTTCATGCCCCAGATAGATGCCAACATCTCTTTCTCGATCACAGAAAGCTGTTCTTCGCAGGGGGTGAGAGAACGCGAAGCAAATCCTATTGTGGTTTCTATCCCTTCTTCCGACATCTGAGATAGAACAGCTCCCAGTCCTTTCTCACTGGCATCTGTCGTTAACATGCTCGGGGCTGACATATTAAAACCCTGTAGGGGTATGGCGTCACAAATGTCACTCTTGATCCTCTCGAATTCTCCGTTGATTTCTGCGTCCCATATGAAAGCATTCTTTTCCTTTAATATCTGTCGCATGCCGTGAGTCTTGGTGGCGAAGTTTTTTACGAACTTGCTGTAGAATTCCGCCAGGCCGAGGAACGATTTTACGTCGTCTTTCAATTTTGGTTCCGGAGCAGACTTGATGGCATCAATGATGTCTTTCTTGGGAGTGATTCCTCTTTCGCTAATCTCATGACCCAAGTACGACACTGAACGGAGGCCAAATTTGCATTTGCTTAGTTCTGCTGTAAGGCCATTCACGGATAGTGTCTTTAAGACTTCCTTCAATTTGTGGTCATGTTCCGATTTGTCTTTTCCCATCATGAGTACATCGTCCTGGAAGTGCAAGACACCTTTTATGTTCCTGAACAGTTTGTGCATCAATTTCTGGAACACTGCGGCGGCAGATGCTAGGCCGAAGGGTAGTCGTTTAAATCTGTAGCATCCGAATGGCGTGATGAATGAAGTCAACTTTCTGCATGATGGGTGAAGGGATATTTGGTGGGAGGCCGCCGTCAAATCTACCGTGGAGAACCACTTGATACCTTTAGTTTGCGCTAACATTTCGTTTATCTTGGGTAAGGGAAATTTGTCCACAATAATATTCTTATTCACCTCCCTCAGGTCTATGCATAAACGCACCTTGCCATTCTGCTTGCGTGCCACTACTAAAGGCGCCAACCATTCGGCACTTTCGATAGGTTCGATGATACCATTTTTTTCAAGCCGGTCTAATTCAAGCTGTACAGCTTCCCTGGTGTTAAAAGGGATATTGCAAACTTTGTGACTGACAGGTGTCGCACCCTCTTTCAATACTACTTTGTGTGAAAATTTGGACAGTTTTCCAATGGTTCCGCAAAAAACATCTGGAAATTCTTTTTTTAATTCCTCCTCGGGGCTGCTCATCATCAGTACTTGGTCTAACCCATTTGGATTGAGTGTGATTCCCAACGCCCCTTGATCCGCCCAACCAAGGACGGAAGGTCCTCTTTCTGCCACATATAATTTCCCTTCCGTGTTTCTTCCCTTAAACTCAAATTTGAGACGCCTGAAACCCACCATAGGAATTGTTTCTCCAGTGAATGTAACAGGATGCACGTCAGTGGGGATCAGATGATTGCCTATGGTTCCTACAAATTCACCTTCCCACACACTTCTTTGAATTATGGTGTAAGGCGAACCTGAGTCCGCTACCATCATTATGTCCACCCCACCAATGTTTACTAGGCAGGAAGGCTTTTTCTTTGCACAATTGTCAATTCATAATACGTTTTCTTCAATGCACAGGACACAGTCATCTTTCATGCACTCTTCCCCATCATCAGAGTCAGTACCATATAGAACGCACTTTACAGAGGTCTTGGCTGACCTCCTCCTGCACACTCTGGCCAAATGTCCAACAACACCACAATACGTACACCTTGAGCGAAAAGCAGGGCAAGAAAAGCAGGGCAATTTCTGTCGTTAGCCATGTGTGTAAGGGCACCACATCTATAACAACTAGAGCGCTTTTCATTGACAATTTTACTAGTTGCTGGATAACTCCTTATAGGCTTCTTATTGCCCTTAGTTTCTACTATGGGAGCATGTTTGTTACCCCCTGCATTCTTGTCTTACACCTTACATACAGTTGGGTTACTGCCATTCTCTTTTTTTGCTACTACAGCACACCTCTTAGACATCTCAGCTTTCTTTACAATGGCTATAATTTAATTTAGTGGAGCATCCCCACATACCCACAACTTTCCTTGTACATTAGTATTTACTGTATGCATTATAATTTGATCACGAATAAACTCATCATGGAGGTACCCGAACTTGCAATGAATAGCCAGTTTCTTAAGTGCTGCTACATAGTCCTCCACACTTTCAGTTTTACTTTGTTTCCTCTGAAAAAAATTGTACCTGTCTATAGCTGCACATATAACAGGTTGGTAATGACTCTCAAGATCATCCAAAGCATGTTGGAATACATCATTATCATCTGCACCTCTCGGTCTTTACCATTTCACTGTATACTCTTAACCCTTCCGGACCCAGATTATGTAACAATATTTTCTTCCTCCTCTTACTGCTGAACTCCTCATCACCTTCCTCCTCAATAGCAGATAAATAGTTTAAGAAATAACATTTCCAGTCCGCCCACTTCATAGCAGGCTCCCTGGCTTAAGAAAAGGAACAGGGTTTGTCAATGAGAATGTTTGCGCACACATGGTAATGAAGGCAAAGTATCTATATTCCACTACACAACAGCGAGATGAAGAGTAATATTGAATAATTTACTACTAAAGTTAGAGAGTTCTTGGCTCCAGTACAACCGACGACACAACAACAACAAAAAACTGTCAGCTGCTGGAAGGTGTGCGCATCACTGTGTGGAGGTAGCGCAAAGACAGACCGTTGACAGTAGGTTTGGCTTACTTGAAATGCATTTTAATGGCCATCGCTTCTAATATCCTTACTTCTAAAATGGTAGGTGAAGATTATTAAAGCCTGACGTTTGAGCGCTGATTAACTCCACAATAAAACTCTTTACTGCCTGAAGGTTTGCGCATCACCATGTAAGGATAGCGCAAGGATAGACCACTGTGAGAGGTCCTGTGAGAAGTTCAATTACCAAAGCACAAAATGGCTGTCATAGTTAGTCAGATGATTTCAAAATGGCCGCCAAGAATTGCCTCAATGTGACGAAGTGCACTGACTAAAGTTTAAATTGTACGATGTTGAAATTTCACTTGTGGGCTCTCCTTGTTGGAAAATGAGGAGAATGAACACAGTCATTAAATTCTGCCTTGAAATTAGCACCTATACAATGCACAAAATGGCTCCGAGAGCGTGTAAGCATGCCTCTAAAATGCCCGCCGATGACCTCTTTCACGTGACGAAACAGCGCTGACTGAAATTCCAACTGCCGAAACGCGGTATTTTCAAAACTAGACTCTGCGTGAGTAAATTGAGGAAGTTGAATTACAGTCTTTCAATTTTGCTTTCACAACCGCTCTCCCTCTCCATGCAACTAAGATTGTGTATAAAAAACACTGACCGTATTCCCAAAGCGTTTGAATTTACAGCCGCGGCAATACTTATGGGTACCTTGTAGTAATTGGTTACCGAAAGGAAACTTGCACTTGCGTAGGTTTCCCGTATGAATTTTGTTTGCTTCGTACTGTTCATTTCTTCGTAGCTCCAGAAATAAACGGACTGCGTGGGCGTTCCCTCGTCGCCAAATTGTAGTGTGAGCGTAGTGAAGGGGAAACCCAAATGAAGCGAAGGTCCACACGGAGTATCTGCAAGTACGTGCTTTATTGGAGAGGGAGAGCGAGGGACTGAGGCTGCAAGTACAAAATGGTCTCCTCACCCACGTCAATGCATCCACAATGCATTGCGGGTGCGTGACGTGTGAGAAAGACTAGAGTGCAAAACCACAGTATTGTGGAAGTCTGTCAGGGGCTTCTTGGGTGATAATTAGGCTATAGAAAGCAGTATGTTGTAGGGGTAGTGGACACCAAGGTTGCAGCAGGGAGCCATTTTGTTGCTGTGTTGCTTATGCACATTCTGAGGCAGTAGTCTAGTACCGGAGTCATGGTTGGCAGTATGTCAGGGATATTGGTAACATTATTTTGCGCTAAGTAGCAGATAGCTTTGTGATGATATGACTGGAGAGAGTATCATTGTGTTAAATACTCAAATTGTACTTCTCCCTGACCAGTGCCTCTCCTACAGTCCCTCACTAGGAAGTACTGCTAGTCTTTTTGGATCTAAAAGTATCTTTGTAATTTGATGCCTTGTCTGGATTAAAGGTGAATTGAAATTAATCACAAGTCCTCCTTTTTAAAGCCAAAATTGACGTTTTTTCTTTTTAGCTTTGAATTTTTGTGAGATAGGTTAAGGTATGATGATTTGCAAAGAAGGTTATTCAGTATAAAACAAAACTAGAATATTATTTACTTGTGTTGTCAAACACTGTTTTGGCTGTATAGTAATTATACAATTTAGCAGCTTTGTAAGCATACAAATAAAATAACACAAAGGGCAGTTTTGGAACACAAAAGGTTGGCCGCGAAGGACCCATGTGTGATTCAAGAATAGACAACAAATGAAAATTTTTGTAATCCGGCGTTTGCTTTCAAGTTGACGTGAATGGGTATGGCGAGAGCAGTGTTTAGTTGTTCCCTGCTAGTAAACCTATATAACTACGGTGTATTTTTTTGTATGAGCAATAGCAGTAATTCCATGTTTTGAGGCAGTTGTGAAATAGCTTCTCTGATTCACCTCAAGTCTTTGGAGCTTTTTATTATTTCTTGGGATGCCTTCCGTTGATCTTACGGAAGTTGTTGATTTCTCACCATGCCAGTGCCTGGTTGCATTTTATGTTATGCTAGATGGGCTTTTATTTACCATGCTGCCAGAATCTAGTTTTGGAAAATATCTGTGAGCCAGACATGTGCCAGTCTGTCCCATACTTACTGCCCTTCTTTAGGCATAATGATGTTACATATATATTTCTTCATGGACATTCTGCTTCCGAGAATGTATCTGTGGTTGATAAATGGTGGTCTAAGGACAGCAGGAGTGGAATGGTATCTATTGCGACAGCAACTTGTGGGCTTAGCTTCAAATGAATTTTCAGCTGCTTGCTGACTCCCAGAGTGAGCCTGGACAGTTAATTTGGTAGATCAATAGTATGTTTAATTGATCATGCAATACAAGCAGAATTATGTAAGTGATATCTCTACTAAGGTCTCAGTATGCCCGGCTTGTGTAATGTGAGATAGCCCTGCTGTCTGAGGACTGAGTTTGTCATTTCTAGGTCATCCAGTATGTGTATTCTATCCGAGGCCTCGGCTGTATATTCTGTTTAGTCTCAGATGGCTCTACTCTCTATTAACAAATCCTCCGGGCCTGTGTCACCTTAGTGATAACTTCTATCCTAAGGTTCTGCCTTTTTTTGTATATCACTTTACAGACAGCTGTGCCATTTGAGGCTGAACTTCTAAGGTATAGGAAAACTGAGCTACTGCTCTTCTGTTTAAAAGCTAGTGTCTATGTAATCTCGGACAACTGAAGGATACCTCTGCTGTAGGAGGCCTGAGTTTGTACGTTGTGTCTCCTGAGGAATAGATCTGTTTAGAACTAGTACCTCAGGGGTCTGTGTAATCTGTGGTAATACAGAACCTATTCAATCAATTATTTTAACGTTTTTGGGGGCTGCATAGGTAACTTGAACTCTGCACAACCCCTCTCATTGGGGTGGGTAATCGAGCTATTAGACTGGTGTAGACCTATTCATCTTGAATCCTTGGCAGGACTGAATGTATGCACGACTGTGGTTCCCCTGAGATGCTAAGGTACCCCTATTTGAGTAGAGGCTGATTATAGGAACAATGGGAAAACTGAACACACCCTCCTTATGTAGTGAAGTGCCTCATTGGAACAGTTGCCAACAAATAACTGTTAAATAGTAAAGTGGTCCCTATGGGGGAAGTGTATCTCCCTTGACTTCCACAGCAATAGTGTTATACTGGGAATGGAAGAAAACCTCTTAAATTAGTAAGTTTCAATTATGCTTTTAGTGCATTTATTTATACATTTCTCATTTAGGAATATATGAATAATTTCAAGGTGCTCCTAACAGGTGACGGCACAGTGAAAGTGATATATGGGGAATAAAAAGTGCATTCATGCTATGTACAAAAATGTATACATGTGGCTGATAGGGACAATAGAATGTTCGAAGTCAACACCAGTGAAACGAATGTTGATATCCACCATCAAATTCTTAAAAACACAGTCCTCATATGTTTACTTGTCGACGTATTGACCCCTGAGCATAGTCATTTAGAGCAGGGTCATCATCAGGACGGCAAACTATAAATCGAAAACACCAAAGGATTAGGGCAGAAATTCCCATGATCTAGCAAATGTCAGACAATATATCCTGGACCAACTTCAAAGTGGATAGTGGCATGCAAAGGATTGAGGCAAAAAGAATCTCACAGATGTAAAAGTGTCACAAATTACTTCCAATGACAACTTCACAAAAATGGATTAGCGCATATAGGGGGGATCTCCCAGGTAAACCTGGATAAGTCTGTCTACCATATTTTCACTTAAAATTGATATGCATTTTTAAAAGTGCACCAAATTACTTCAGGAGAGCCTGCATGGGGTGGCATCCGACCCAAAATTCAAACCAGCATGTTAAATGGATGCATGTCCTCCTAAACTAAGCTAGAAGCCTTCCATCAAGATGCATTATCTATTCAGTTTCTGTAAGTGTTCATGGAACGCGCTGCCCGTGCTTGGCCCCTGAGTACCACTATTGCATCCAAAGTTGTTACGCTGGTTACAGCCATAATTTGACTTTTGCAAAGATGGTAGCAGAAGGGTTAATAGCTAGCTGACTGAATCGTGTCCCAGTGAGAGTGTGGTTTAACAAACTGCATTGTTCTCAAAGTGTAAATTTGGGATTGCGCTTTCATCCCACACATTCAAGGTGTTCTGGTTTGCCCAGAGTACAAGGTTTTCCTGAAAGATAGGAGTCAAAGCTCATTGTTGGAAGGAGGTGATGTGAGGAGTTTCTCAACATGACCACTCCAATGAGGAGGAAGGTGAAATCAATGAACTGCTATACCTCACTACTTAGGAGGGGGCAGAGACTCATCCTTCAGTCACTTAAGATTTTAATAGCGCCATTAACCTATGAGAAGAGAATTGTGGGAATCTAGAAGAGATGTTCAGCTAGGTGCAGTTAATTGATCATGAAACGACAGTGACAAAGGGGCAGATAAATTTGTTCTTGTTAAACTATAAAAGGCAATGGAGAAAAGAAGACTGCCGTCTTTCCTGGCTCCTAATGTTTCCAAAGAAGTTGCAGCCAGGCCATTGAAGAAAAGTGTTACCATGGCAGCTGGAGGCATGTGGCACTCCAGATGGAGCAGGAGAATTACTATTAATGCACCACAAGTGACTCATGGTGGGAAAGCAAAATAGTGGATGGTTGTTGGAAGGGCTAAAAATGTATAATTATAGATGCCTCACTAGTTACAGCTGGGCATTGCTTTGTCTAAGTGGCTGGACACTTTGAGGAATATCATTAGCTGGACTGGCAGGTCCAAAGACTAATGTAGGTCCTTGGTTCTAGACATAGTTGGTCCAAGGGTACTGACTGACTACATTTTTACCCTTTGTTCTACCCTATGGGGTCTCTTTGTGCAAGTCTATTATCGTACCAGAATTCTTATATCATAGAAAAGATAGGTCTTCATTTTTTTCTTTGACTTCCATCCAGCAAATCGAATTCTCAGCCTGAAGCAGTGTGTTTGAGCAATTGGGGCCCTGGACGATGAAGAATCTGCCACTTCTAGAATACATGTTATAGTGGGATTTGTCAGCCAGATGAAGTTTCAAACCTCTCAGATCCGAATCAAAGGATATGCCTGACAAGATGGGATGGGGTAAAGTTATGTCTGCACATAAATAGACTAGGAAACTTAGTTTGAAACATATCTTTAATGGTACTTTATTTAACTTATTCAGCAGAGGCATTAACTGTGCGAGGCCAGTCTAGGTGCATGGGCAGTCCATGCTTTATTGCCAGTATTGGTGGCAGTGTCTGCCATTTAAAATCGGTGTCCCACCATCACCAGTATTGATGTGGGTAGTTAACTCTCCATGGTTGGCGAAGTTGAGCAGTCCAACCTCTTTCAATGAGAAGGGAGGAGTTTACAAAGAGGAGGAGGCCTGTTTCCTACTTGAATTCTCAAAACATCCAACACACTAATCTGGCCTTCTGCCTAGCTTCTACAATCTGGAAACATCTACCTGAAGTACTTTGCATTTTTTTTAAATTTGCTAGCCATTCAGAAGTACTTAAAACATCAACTTTTCAGCATGCACCAACCCGGCTAAGGCTGGTCTCCCTTTCTCTGTAAATGCTCACTGTTATTGCTCTAGTTTTCTGTATACTCTTATTTATGAATTGCTTCACTGCCTGTGTGATTAGGTTTGTGCTATACAAATGTCATTCATTTAATCACTCTCACATAGTATGTGGCATGGCAAATAGAATACAACTCCGTGTCTAGTCAGTGCTATAACTTCTATGAAGAGTTGTTCTTTATTTTTGTAGGTGTAAAATATGGCTGTTAAATGAGCAATACCCAGCCTCGCCTTTGTGCTAAATGTCTGCTTACCATTGAACTCTATGGGTAGTGTTGTCCTGCGGGGCAGCGTTCAGGTTGTTTGGGAAAATGTGGCAGCTTGTTTCGAAGGGTTTAACACTGGGATCAGTTATTTGGAGGTGGTTGGGCCAGACAAATTAACTTGTTTTTGATTTGTACAGTCCACTGTTCTGTTGTTTTAGGGACTCTAGGCGCAAGGTTATGCAACGTGAGGGTGGAGATGCATCCCAGCAAAACAGTCCCAAAGATCAATTAACATTTCAAAGTCAAACACCCAAACCTGGAATAAGGTTCCCACGAAAGATTTTTAAAAGGTTCTGGGTACTTCGATGTCCCATTCAATACAACTACGAGGAGTCCAGTAGTCTGTTTCTAATTGGATGCAGTTCAAGACTGAGCTGGATATAGGTGGTCTGTATTTAAAGTTTTCCAAACATGGACATCAGGTGTGGGGTAGCAGTAAGACATCCCCAAGGGCAGCCAAACATCCGCTGCCTGTATCTCAAAATGGGCTGCAGTTAAGATTTTTGGTTGGCAGGGGTAACCTGGGACCGGAGAGACTGCCTGTTCCTAGAGGTTTGACCAGTCTGAACTGGACTCGAGTGTAGGGTCAGGGTCTAACCACATGTTCGAGCAGCCATAGCTCCGGGAATTTAAGAGTTGGAGAGAGTTAACAGTTCCCAATCCAAGGAGAATGGCTGCAACCAAACCAACACAATTCTAAGATCGATCATAATAGGGTAATAGCTTGTGGTCCCCAGGAACTGGGAGGGTGCAGAAATGGCTATCCTTTGATTTTAAAACCGTGCAGGCTCATCTCTAATATCTTAAAGTGTTTCTGCAGTTCCTTGACTTTGGTGTTTCCTTGTCGTTCTTTGACTCCTGGATGGTGATAATGGCCATTGGCAATGTTGTGGTTTCTGTGCACGTTCATCAAGGCAACCCCCATCTGGGCCTTGTGCTGATGTTTCTTCTAGTCCATGGCCTTCTCTTTCCCATGCAGTTCAGTTCCTCTTCCTGTAAAGTCCAAGCAGCAGTTGTCCTCCATAGTCCCTGTCTTCTTTCCAGTCAGATGCAACAGACCTATCTTTGTCAGATGTCTCTCAGCATACTTGTGCAGCCTCCTCAAAGTGCAAAATCTTAGTCTGAGAGTGCCAGTATTTATGCTACTTTTGAAGCACGGGTACGAAAGCCAATACACTTTTTCAGCAAATACGTGCTCTTCTATAGGCAAGGCATTTTTGTCGGTAGACAGAGGGTCAGTCTGGTGAGAAGGTGCGAAGAGCTATAGTGTTTCTAGCTGGGCTATTTGAGCCTCAGTAATTCGGTTTCCAGATGACTGTATGTACGAAGATAAGTGGAGTAAGTGAAGGAGTTTCAGTGGGGTAGTAGGGTAGGGTTTGGAATATTGAGGCAGGAGCATTAGAATAAAAGGACGTTAGGATGTTGTGTTCACTGTAGTGAAAAGGGAAACCACTGTCTTGTGCAAATCACATACAGTAGCCCACATGAACCCCCTCCATCACTTGCACGTTTTTCTAGTCACATATCTATGAAAACACAAACTACATGTACTAAAGTCGTGAGGGACTGTTTTGGTTTTACTGGGGAGGACCCATATGCAGTCTGTCCTCCGAGTGGAAGTAGGAACGTCTGTATCGCCGAACTATAGAAATCTGGTACTGACCAACAGTCACGAGTGGCCAGGCCTAGTATGACAATCTGTGGTTGAGAGAGCACCGTGTGTTCACCCCTATTCGGCAGTATGTAAAGCTCTGTTTTCTTACATTCCATTGAAATGAGGTGCACCTCGTTTGGTTTTGCAGATTGAGTTCGGTGGAGGCAAATTTTGCATCACAGGTATTCCAAGCCTTGCTTAGGACTTTCTTCCCAGTGCTTTCGGGTAGACTAATAAGTTAAGGATTCAGATTTTGCTGTATTTCCCTCTTCAAGCCGCCTGTGCTTCTCTTTTATCCTTGGATCTGGGGAGTTTATTGCAGTTTGCAAGTGACAGATTATTAATTCATGCATATAGCACGTTTTATAACCTAATTACCACATGCTTATTGTGGGAGCGTGCTTTTGGGAGGATAGTTATGTTTACGTTTAAGTTATAATTATATAATGCTTATGTGTTTTTTTCTATTCTTGCCAGTGAAAGAATGCAACACACAAATCCTCAATTTCCTCCATTTGATACCTTATATAAAGTATTATTAAGGTATAAGACTGTCAGAAGGTGCTATATAAAAACATCAATCTGGAAGCGCAGTGGGCAGTTGTTCCTTCTCCTTGACTTTTCATATTACAAAAGAGTCCACCTGCAAAGAGAGAGATATGAACTGATTCACATATGTACAAAGGTTTGTATAATATGTCAGTGCTGTAGGAGATGCCATCTAGAAATTTGATTCTGTAATACATAGCGGGTGCTGCTCATAAGGGCTTCAGTTAATATGTCCAACACAATGGCTACAGTACAGTCACTGGCTTCCGTAATTGGAGAAAGTGCCTAAATCCATTTGTACAGAGTTCAAGGACCCTGGTGGTAGCTAAACAGCAGCTGGCTCTGCCTTCAGTATGTTGGCCTCCCTTTACCCCTCTTGATCACAGTGGGACACAGCTTTCAATGGTTTCTCCTTAAAAAATGGAACTGATTTCATGCACATTAGTCGGAGATTTATTGAGTATTGTTAGGTAAACACGTTAGAGTATTGTTTGATAAACACACGTACCCGATTATTTACTTAAACTCCTATTTCTACAAAGAAAATCTTTCGAAAATAAATAGTTTTTTCCCTTTCAAATGTAAGCTTTACCAAGGTATTGTATTGCATTGTATTGTAATTGCATTTATATAGCGCTTACTACCCCTGACGAGGCGTCCAAGCACTTTTTCGGCGAGTAGCACGCTACTCCGGGACCCATAGAGGATTAGTGTTGAATTAGTATAGTGAAACATGCAAGTAAATTTTAAGTGGTGGATAGGTTAGTCAGTTATTTGGATTTGGAAGGATAGAAGAGGGAAAAAAGCTTTGTATTTATATAGCGCTTGTTACCCCTGATGGGGTGTTGAAGCGCGCTACTCCGGAAACCCATAAAGGATTAGTGCTGAATTAGTATGGTGAAATATGAAAGTAATTTGAGTGGTGGGTATTAGTCAGTTATTTGGAGTGAGAAGGGTAGCGGAGGGATAAAAGGGAAGAAAGGTTTGCATTCATGTAGCACCTGTTACCCCTGATGGGTGTTGAAGTGCTTTTCTGGCGAGTAGCACGCTACTTTGGAACCCATAAAGGAATAGTGGTGAATTAGTATAGTGGAATATGGAAATTGAGAAGTGAACGTGTTAGTCTGTTATTTTGATTGAAAAGGATAGTGGAGAAACCGAAGAGTGAGATTTTTTTGGGGGATTTTTTTTTTTTAGGTCATAGCAGTAGGAGGAGGCTTTTGGATGAGTAAAAAGGGGTTTTTGAGGGGAGAGTTTATAAAGGTTTTTTTGGGGGGATCGGTATAGTAAAAAGAGCTGTCAGATGATGCAAGGAGGGTAGAGTAGGAGAGAGTCTAGAAAGGGTTATTTTGGGATCATAGTAGTGGTATGGGATAAATGAGAGAGTGGATGTAGAGGATATATTGATAGATGTATAGGGTGAGAGATGGGGTAGTGCATTGGAAAGAGTAGTAGAAAGAAGTTTGAGATGAGTCAGAAAGTCGGGCCAGAGGATATATTGAGAGAAGTATAGGCTTAGAAATAGGGTAGTGCAGTTGAAATGCTAAATTAGAAGAAAGTGATAAATATATAGATCCATAAGTACATTGAAAGTATATAGATGCATAAAGGAGGTAAGTATATATAGATTAAAGATATTGATAGAGGTACAGGATGAGAAATAGGGTAGTGCATTGGATATGCTTTTTCAGGAGAAAGGTAACAGACACACAGATCCAAGTACATGGAAGGTACATAGATGCACAATGGAAGTAAGTACATGTAGACCAAAGATGATTTTTATTTATTTATTTATTTACAACAACATAATTATTCTACATGTTTATACAAAGCAATACACAAAGATAGGTACATATCTATAGTGAAAATAAATGCTTATATACAGAGGAATATGCTGTAAATTTCTGTTTGCGTATGGTGCTTATGTGGGGAAGAGCCAATTCTTGAGTAGTTTTCTGAAGATAAGGTGGTTGTCGGTGGATCTTATGTTGGGGGGTAATGAGTTCCATAGTTTGGCTGCTTGAACAGAGAAGGATGTGCCATCCATGGTTTTTTTCTTGTATCTTGGGATTTTGAGGCGAGATGCCCCTTTAGAGCGTAGGTTCCTTTGTTGAATGTGTTTGGTGATTTTATTCCTGATGAAGAGCGGTCCCATCTCATGTATTGCTCTGTGGGTGATGCAAAGTAGCTTGAACGTGGATCTTCTGGCAACCGGTAACCAATGCAGGGCTTTCAAGGCAGGTGAGATGTGGTCTCGCGGTTTGATATGCAAGAGTAGTCTGGCAGCCGAGTTCTGAATCCGTTGTAGTCTTTTCATGGTCGTTAAAGGTGATCCGTGGTAGAGGCTATTGGCGTAATCGAGTTTGGACAGAACAAGGGAGATGGTAGCTTGGACCTTGTGTGGAAATCCCAAATGAGGGAAAATTCGTCGCAGCGTTTTTATATTGACAAAGATTGATTTTGCTAGTTTGTCCACTTGGGCATTCATCGACAGCTTGGAGTCCATGGTTATTCCGAGGTTTCTTACTTCCTTCGATAATTTAGGTGGTGATCCCAGTTCATCAGGCCAGGCGGCAAGCGGGTCGTGATGTTTCCAATCGACACACGTGAGTATTTCCGTTTTTGAAGCATTCAATTTGAGATGGCTCCAAGTCATCCACTGATCAACGGCTCTGAGACAACTGAAAATTGGGCATTTTTCAATGTCTTTGGGGCATTTCAGTTGAAGGAGTATTTGCGTGTCATCTGCATAGTTATAGCACGTGAGGTGAAATTGATTGATCAGTACCGGTAATGACTTCATGTAGATGTTGAAAAGCATGGGCGAGATGATAGAACCTTGAGGGACCCCTGCTTTTGTGGAGTATGGTTTGGACGAGAAAGGTGGGGTATGGATGACATTAGTTCTGTTTCGAAGGTAGGACGCGATCCAGTCTAGAGCAGTTCCCTCTATGCCGGCTTCATAGAGTCTTTGTTTCAGAGTGTCATGGTCAACTGTGTCAAAGGCAGCCGAGAGGTCCAAGAGGAGTAGCGCAGCAACCCCGCTGCGGTCAACTGTATTCTTCAGGTCATCCCAGATGGCAAGAAGGGCAGATTCAGTGCCTCTTCCCGGACCAAATCCTGTTTGGAAGTCTGAGAGTATGTCATTCTCTTCAATGAATTGTGACATCTGGGCGAACGCTGCTCTTTCTATCAGTTTGCCCAGGAAAGGTCCATTTGTAATGGGTCTGTAGTTGTCAGGGTTCAGCGGGTCCAAGTTTTTCTTCAGTAAAGGGTGTATGTGTGATTTTTTGAGTTCTTCTGGAAATATTCCGCTAGTTAAGGAATCGTTGATGATTCTTCTTACTGGAGTGGCAGCAGAGGTTGTTAAAAGAATTGTCTTGAAAGTTTGTGGTGGACAGGGGTCAGAAGGGCTGCCGGTAGGCCTTCTTGCTTTGACCAGGTCCATAAATTCATTGTGTGAGATGTGTTGGAAGGGACGGAGAGGGTGGGTTAGAGTATTCTTGGATTGTTGTTTTGTACAGGGGTTAGTGCTGGTGCTTTGTTTCTGTTTTAAGTATGAGTCCAATGTGTCTGCTTTGTCCGTGTAATGATTTGCCAGTTTGTCTGTGAAATCTTGAGTAACAGGATGAGTTCCTTCTAGGCAATTTGGTTTGCGAAATTCATTGAGTATTTTATAGAATTCTTTATTTGCACATTTAGCATTTTGAATTCTGTCTGAATAGTACCTTTTCTTGGCTTTTTTGATAGCTGACTTGTATAATCTGTTAATTGTTTGTAGGTGAAGTTTGTCTTGTTTGGCGTTTGTTTTGAGCCAGGTATGTTGCAGCTTTCTAATTTGTTGTTTTATGTCTTTTATTTCTACTTTTCTCCAAGGCGCTTTTTTTCTTTTGTGCTGTTGTGTGGTTTTGAGGGGTATCAGGATGTCAAAAGCTTCCTGTAGCCACTCATATAGATTTTGAACAGAAGTTATTGTTTCCAGATTTGTACTTGATGTTAGTTGTGTTTCTAAGTGTTCCAAATTGAGTTTGTTCCATGGCCGATAGGTGGATGGATGTAAGCTAGTTTTAGGTGAGTCCCTTAATGTTGTTTTATGTTGGAAGCAAACATTCTTGCTGGAACTTCTTAGGATTGTGGGGAAAAATAGTTAAGTGGACAGGTAAACAGGTTTCATGAAATGCAGCATCTCTCATGCTCCTATGGTGCTGGAAAGCTTAGCATTTAGAATCTTGAGTATATCTGTGTTGTGCTTTAATGTTTGTCTCAAAAGAAAATGTTTTCCAGGTGCATGACCTGCCATTTTTAGGATTGGACAAAAACACCTTTAGCTGTTCCTCACTGACTCGGAGGTGATCTATAAAGAAACAGGAAAAAAAAGGTCAGCCCCTCTTTGAATGTCTTTCGATTGAACTTTCATGTAGGACTAAGGGGTGTTGTGGCAGGGCAAATAACTTTTTGAAAGGGTCGATTGGAGCGAGTTTAAAATGGTTGCATCGCTCCTTCTCATTACTTCAGAGCCATAACTGAGAGATGGAAGGAACTTTGCACCGATAACCTGAAGTAGATTATGGTACGAATTACTGTATAGCTTTTTTTGTAGCAGATTAAATGCAAAAAAGAAAGCAGTGGCTCTTCTGGGAGAGAGGTGCTCTCTGAAAGTTAAGTGGGCATCCATGTGCACTCCTAGATACTTATATGTTTCGATCAGTTCGAGGACTTGACCAGATGCCTTCCAGGTGAAAAAAGAGTTTGTTTTCGAAAAAGAATTTGAGAAGCAGAACACTTTAGTTTATTATTGGTTTTAATTCCAGCCGCAGTGTTTGAGTATATTATACCAGTTGATCGATGAGGCGCTGTTGGCCGATCGGCATTTCACTAAACAAAACGATGCCATCGTGTATTGGAGGCTTTGCAGTTGTTCTTGGGCAAGCTTGGGGGGGTCGCTCACCGCTTGGGCCAGATGACTACCCAGGTCGGCCATGTAGATGTTAAATAGACAGGGAGCCAAGACACACCAATGCTTCAGGCCTATTTGGGTGCTAATCTTGCAGGTGGTTCTCCGGCCATCGCCGACCTTGATTTGTACCCGAATGTCGGTGTATAAATTAATGATTGCTTCCAATGGGTTTGACAGCACACCCCAATGATCCATTTTTTCTCAGAGGCATCCCTTGGGACCTTATCGAAAGGCTGACTTCAGGTCAAAAAAGCCCGCAAAGAATTTATTTTTTGCTTTTGCCTTTTCTGCGAGAAAGGTGACGGCCAGCAGATTTGTTGTTGTATTCATACCTTCTCTGAAGCCGGTCTCAGTTTTTGGAATAATTTTTGCCGTGTTGACCCAAGCTTCCAGATCTATTAGAAGCTAAGAGGCGTAGAGCTTTGCTTCGATATCAGTAAGCGCAACCAGTCTATAATTTGCAGGGTTGAACTGTGTGTCCGATTTATATAGCGGATGGAGTATGCTACAACACCAAGAGTCTGTAATAGAGTTGGTAAGGCATGCATATGTAATACTTTCTCTTTCAGGTTATAATAAGAAACGAAATGGACTGGTTTTATATCTGCACGGTGTTGCTTTATTGTTTGTGCTACAGTAGTTTTAGGTAATAAGGTCCGCAAGATGAATGACTCTTTCCAGGTCTTTAACTAAGAAACTCCCCGCCGGTTCCTTGAGAGGAAAGTAGAACAAAAATGCAGGTCAGTTACCTATTTTTTTTCCTTGGGAATACCACCACCTTCACCGTGTTTATTGTGCGGTAGCCCCCTTAATCTGGGCTAAGATGACTAGTGCCCGTCTGTGATTTAAACAGAATGTGAACTTAAAACAATATAAGTGAATGCCCGTTTAGGAGTTAACAGCGCCGCAAGCTTTAACCCGAGTGAAAAGAAACTAGATGCGTCTTCTCACCCGTTCCTTTACACTACCCACCCGCCTTTACCACATCTTGACCCGATCATGCACCCTGCATTAGCAACACTTCTCCTGGAGCGTGGCCGGGACATCTGGCGTACCGGCAGGGTTCCATCTCAGTAAATGGCTCACAGTCTCTCCGTGCCTCGTGGTCTGTTCCACTTCGGCTGGTCTCTTGCTCCAGATCTTCTCCGCCTTATCTGGAAACCACTGGTGTTGTCCCCATTCCACGTCGCGGTGAAACCGCCTCCGGGGTCCTGCCTCCTTTTTGGTTGGCGGGTTCCTTCCGAAGACCGTACTCTTGCAACTCCTCCACTTCCCCTGATGAGACGTGCCCTGTAGACCTTCGTACGTCCCTTTGAATGGGCTCCGACTCCTGGACCATACGTTAGGTCCCGCCGCCTCCTCCTTAGCCAAATCACCCTTAAAGGCGGTGGTCAGCCTGTGGTTAAAAGGTGTCTCTCATTCGTAAATGGTATACCTGATCACAGCATAGTGACACAGCAGTGTTAAATGGGTGGCCCAAATTGAAGGATTTTTTTTCTAATAAGGCGTTTGGGAGCCTGTTCCGACTTGGAGCTCCCTCAGACCTAAGTCTTTTCAAGATTCGTATAGCCTGCTAATGGTTCAACAAGGGGCAGTGTACTGAAGTTGTTATTGGGTCCTCCGGTGAGCAGGCTAAGGCGCTCGTACTGCTGTCCATTAATGGATCATTGCTTTGAACCCGAGTTGTCACATCTTTGCTTGTGAGCTACTGTGGAGGTTGCCTAAGGTTGGACGGTGTGGAGATGTCGAGCTTTGACATGTTCGGTCTATAGTGAGCAGTTTGCGGCCTCAATAGTTGGTCAGGTTCATCTGAAGTATAAACTGCAGCAGTGTGGGTGGACCAATCAGCTTCTGTGATGCAGACATTATAATGATGTTGCCTTCCGTTTACTAATTTATTAATCTTGGCCAAAAACAGTTTGCTATTTTTTTGTTTGCTCACATGGAGCAAGTTTGGTCCATATGCATGCAAATAGGTGTTTTTTCCCGTCCATATGGCTTTTTTGTAGGCTTGCCTCATTACAATAATTTTGGTTCTGGTTTATTGTTTGGGCTGTTGCTCGACTTTAATTGCCCATCTGATTTCCCTATTAAGTTGCCTTTTTTCTGCGATAGTTGTGGAGAAAACCACTGTGCCCCTACTGGACCGTGGCCTTGCATCAGGGTGGACTTAATTGGAAATACAGAAGTAAGATAATTGACGAAGTCCTCCCAAGCCTGTGTGCGAGTTGAAGCTTGAAACAGGCACTGCAACTGTACTTCCAAGAGAGCAATGGCAAGCCCATGACCCTTTCTGCAGCCGAGTACTCCATATGAGATGTCTTCCATTAAAAGCCTTGGGAGATGTTAATAGACAAATTGCCACTGATACTCATAATGGGTAGATCATTAGTGCAAAGTTCTGGGGACAGTGAACGCTCTCCACCCTTGGAATGATGCTGAAATAATTAATCGTATGGAAACACTCTCTGTCTTACCAGTGTGTAATCCAAGAGTTTGATTTATAAAGCTGCTGGTTGGTCCTGAGGCTTACACCCATTTAATATATATAGGCCAATGCCTTCTAGCGCCCTAATGCAGGCCTTCCAGTGATGTTCTATTCTGACATAGCTTGAAATTGTCCTCGGTATCTCATGCTGGTCCTGCATTGATTTTGGGGGGGACCTTCTCGTGGTAACTTTGCAATAAATGCATATTGAAGTCCTTTGACAGCACTATACGAGCTTGGGTGTAAGATAATTAAAAAGTTTTAAGCAGGCCATTCAATGTCTTTATTTTGTCTGTTTTGCTCTTCTTTCCTCGATGGATGTATAAGTTGAAGACTAGTAATGCATACTGCTTATCTAAAGAAATAGGCAAAAGCAGAATATCGAAGTTGTGCAAATCACTTGTAAATTCATTCCTCCCCCTGCCCCCCACCTTACTTCTAAGGACATTCATATTCCATGATCAACTTTTTAGTGTTTGATCCTTTGTGGAATCCCTTTGCCGTTAGACTTGTGCTTTCCTTGAGACCCTTATGCTGGCACACTGCAGTAGCAGCTGAGCCTTCGACTTTGCAATTGGTGGCACACTTGGTCTGTCTGATTGTTGAATTGTTGTAATTTGTAGTCCCTCTCTGGCTGCTTTTGGAAGCGCAAAACACACAAGATGATGGACGGAATGCTGCACATTGGCAAACATTCACCCCCAGTCACAGATCTGGGTTTAATCCATCGTTATTTTGCTTCACCACGCCACCCCAGTTCAGACATAGCCATATGCAAATCAGTCTTGACCCTGTGCCTCATGGGAACAGTCCAGACCGAACTGCCAAGCCATGTCTTCCCTGGACCGGAATCAAGCATCCTAGGACCGGTTTCAGGCTATCGGCCTTCATCAGCCAGGATAGCTTGACTCCAGTGGCGTAGTGAGCACGGGACCCACGTCTGGGCATACCCTTCCCACTTAGGGCGAAATGCAAAACACACAAGATGATGGACATGGTGAGCAAAAAAACGATGGATTTAGGCCCAGATCTCTGTACTGGGGTGAATGTACGACATTGTTCTGCATTCTGTCCATCAATTGTTGTTTTTGCTTTTGGAAGGACAGGGCCGATTGTCCCCCCCTTAAAAGCCCATTCTTTATGGGTGCCTCCTTACTGGGCGGCTCCAGCGGCAAGAGCGGTGCTGGAAGCAAAGTGTTTTGGTAACGCACCGATTACGTCTTCCTTATTTCGATGCCCCATCTTAGAAATTGCTCCCTGTGCTGCCAAGCCTGCAAGGCATGACCGGTGAAGGGTCCACCATTCTGTGGAACTGGGTGGTGGATTGAAATTGTTTGGGCAAATGATGTTTCGCCAACTCCAAATGCAGACGATGTATGTAGGTATTCCAGTGTTTGCAGTGTGATCCCATTCTAGATTCACATGTTGTGCATTAGCACACCTTCTAGTGGTTGGGTGTGGGAGTGTTTGTAGAAAAGCAAATGGGTGTTGATCACAGGGGGTGCTAATGTGACATCAGTGGTATGTTAAAAGGCCACAAAAAAGGACTTCCATTTGTTTCTGCTGATGGCTTTTGTGATCTGCTGAGGAAGAAGAATTGCAATTACAATTTATATTTCACAGTAGCCTAGATTAACTACAACTGCCAACAGTATGACAGTGTTGAGTAAAGACATTTTGTTGTTGTTTTTCAGCAAGGTTTAAGTGAATGTTTTTTTTTCTGGGGGTATATTCTGGGCTAATTGCCAAAGAAAATGTGCCTATAATCAGTCTCTGTATATGCTAGGCTTTCCCAAAGACTGCTACGTTTATTCACTTTATTACATAGATGAACAAGGCAATGTTAATGCTGCTCGAGTAAAAATGTAACTACCAGGGACAGTATCATTGCTGAAAAAATAAAATAAGGTCTCCTGACGCTGGAGATGGGGGTTCTCTGAAGAAGCTGATGTGCTGATGACAGAAGAGGCTCAGAGGTGGAGCAGCTGAGTTGCTCAGATGTTGAGTAGCTGTCCCCTTAAACTAATCCAAGAGTCACTTCCACAAAAACGTTTTGCAGCATTAGTCTTTTTTTGGAGTCACTAGCTGTGCATTATTCCACCATCTAGTGGTTGGGTCTGGAATTGTTAGTCTTTAAGTAATGTTCTCTCACTCTCTCTCTCTCTCTCTCTTTTTTGTGTGTGTGCGTTGAGGAGTAATCGACCATTTGGTCCCTTGGATGACGTCTTACGCAGAGACCGCTCTATGCAGTCACCATCTTCAGATTCTTTTTTCTGCTGGGGATGCACATACAGGGGCTCTGGAGCCGGAGAGGAATATGTTTTTTTGTTTTTGTTTTTGTTTTTTACTGAAAACTACAAGAAATCATAAAAGACCTCGAAAGCTTAAAGATTATAGCCAAAGTACCAATAGTCAACGAGGAAAAACAAAATACAGAAGAAAACCAAAAAAACATTAAGGGTTTTTGGCCTGTCAAGAACCCGAACAACTACGTGGATGAGACAATGGCCGAGGCGCATGGAGCAGTCTCCATTTAGATTTTCCCCAAGTGCCCCCACAAGTAAATGCAAAAGCACAGCCATGACGTCTGCAATCTCTGCCTCCCAAAAGATCACAGGTCAGAGGGCTGCACTGCATGTGCTGAGTTTCAGGACAAAACTCTCAAGACATTGGAAAAGTAGAGGTATGAATGAATGAATGGATATTAGTCTTCTAAAGCGCAAACTTAGCCTGGAGGCGTCAAGGCGCTGCAGGAGGGGCTGTCGGACAGAGATAAAAGTAGGGATCAGACTGGAGTACATGTAAAAAGCCAGGTACTCAAAGCTTTGCGGAACAGAGAGTGAGACACTTGTCCAGAAATATCAGCAGGGAGGGAATTCCAGAGCCTAGCAGCAGCGATGGAGAAGGCTCTGCCTCCCCATCTAACTCTCTTAAACCTAGGGACTACCAGCAAATTTTTACTGGCGGATCTAAGCTGTTTAGAGGGAACATAGCGCCGAAAAAGCCCTTTCATACCATCTGAGCCTAGGTCATAAAAAGCCTTGTGAGTAAGACAGAGAGCCTTGAACAAAATTCTACGATTTGAAGGGAGCCAGTGCAGCTTGCTGAGAGAAACTGAGACTGAGTGGTATTTAGGGAGATCCATCACCAGCATGGCTGCTGCATTCTGCACTAGCTGCAAACGACGCACAAGGCCCTTATTAATGCCCAAATAAAGGGCATTACAGTAGTCCAGTCTGGACAGCACTAAGGCAATAACTGCCTGCTTTCGGGAGGCGAAGGAAAGGAAATGGGCCATTTTCCTGAGAATCCTAATAATCCCAAAGCAGGTAGACACGTTCTATTAATCTGAAGGCTCAGAGAGAGAGAATTGTCTACTATGACCCCTAGATTCTTACTATGTGATACAGGGCAGGGACAGGAACCAAGAGTATCTGGCCACCAATCATTGGACCAGACATTAAGTTGGGTTCCAAAGATCAAGACCTCTGTTTTGTCCCCGTTGAGTTTAAGATAGTTCTCAACCATCCAAGAGGAGACTGCCTGCATACAGCTTTTGAAGTTAGTGGCAGATTCCCTGATGCTGTGGGTAATAGACACCATAATTTACGTGTCGTCGGCATAGGAACACCTCCAATCCAAAGGATCCGACAACCCTGGCCAGTGGGGCAACATAAATGTTGAAAAGGGTCGGGCTCAAAGAAGAGCCCTGCGGGACCCCCCATAGTAGACGGTTGGGAGCCGAGTAAAATGGACCCATTTTCACAATTTGTGCCCGATCACTAAGGAAGGAGGTAAGTAGCTTGAGGGCCGTGAGGAAGGTGAGCATACGCTATGGCTTCATCCCTTCGCAAGCAAGTCGCTCAAGGACTTGGGGTTATCAAACACATGAAGATGATGACAAAACACAGAAGACCCTGACGGCAAAGAATTTTTAGAGGCACAGAGATAGAACACCCCAAACTACATCGGAGAAGCTGAAATGAAAAAATGCAGATTAACATACAATGGAACACAGCGACCAAGCTAGGACTAGAAGTACGCTAAATCCGTTTTGATACTGAAACCTTTGATGCCTGGAGGCAGGCAAAAGTTGAGAAAGACCTACGGTTCCAGGCGAACGGACACTGTTGGAAGAAGACCCTCAGAGCTGGCGTCGGCATTGAACACCGATTGAGAGCGCAGTTGGGAGGAAAAAGACCTCCGGTAAAGGAGGACTCCACACAAAAGCTGTAGAAAAGACTAGAAACTTTAAGAAGAAAAAAAGCGAAGTTTGTCAACTCTCTTAAAAATACAAGCTTCCTCAAAAGACTTCACAAGAGAAAGAACATAAGGTGACAGATTTGAAGCCACCGGTTACAACCGAGCCACAGGTAAAGGTCAAGGAAAAAGAACTGATTGAGCAGGATCCCTCCCAGGTAGGATAGTCTACAGAAAAATGGCAAGATTTTTTTTAGATTCGCCAGAAGAAGGGGTGGATTCATACCTGTCAAGTCCATGTCCCCAGACCACATCAGTCTGCAATGCTGTAATAAAGAGGGCAGCAGACTGTGGTGACTTGCCTCCTCGTGCCTCCTGCACGAGGTTCGGCGCATAGAGCGTGGGTGGAATGTTCTTGACTGGACGTGGGAGGTTTGACGGTTGAGTGGATGCTGGTCGGAGGCACCACACTGTTTCCTGTACCGTGCCAGTTACTTGGAATAAAGTAATACTTCTACAATTGAATGTGTCAGCCCGTCTTTACAGAAATGGCGACGAGCGGAAGCGACACTGGCACGGTGTACCCACGTGTATGATTTGGCCATTTTCAGCGGAGGAGCCGACTCACTGTGGTGCTGCTTGTACATTCCTTACGATACCTGTAGTGGTGAGAGGACTACCGTATTGTTGGATATTCACCGTTTAGAGGTATTGTCAATTTTATTTCTTACCTCTGTGGTGGTGGTTTACCCAGTCTGCGCGTGACTCCTGCTTTGATTCCAGCGGTGCGCGAGTCCACAAGCACTTGAGCAGAAGCGCGTGACTCCTACGTTGATTCAAGTCACACGCTCGAGCTGAAGTACGGATTCCACGTCCTATGATGTAAGCACGTGTGACTGCAGGGATCCTAAAGCTGGTGCGCAAACGATTATTCTACACCGCGTCCACGCATCTTTACAACGGCCATACTTTTGTGTAGTGCATATTTACCAGCGATAGGCACGCTTTACAAACGCCTGTCTACTGTGATTTATACAGCGGCTGGCATGCTATTCAAATCAGCGATAGCCACACTTTATTATATACTACGCTTCACCAATGTAATAAATCATCAGCGATAGGCACGCTTTACTCATGCCTGCCTATTACTAATTACACAGTGACAGGCACACTTTTTGGAAAGTATAAGGAGTTGTGCTGGAAAATGTTGTATTGTGCAATTATATTTACGCTACTTTCTATATTTTTTTTGTTGTTTGGGCACTTTCTTTACACCTTCTCTAGTATGGCTTCTGGCAATATTTGGAACTTGTCACCACCACAATCATTTTTAGCAGGAAAAGGGGAACCCATACTAAAATGGAATGAATGGAAGGAACATTTTGCTAACTATATTTCCACCTTTTCTGATGACGAGGAATTAACACCAGAAAGGATGAAAAAAAAATGACTACATTGCTTGGAGGCTGGTGGGTTGAAAATTTACAACCGTATACAAAAGAAGGTCAGGCAAGAAGACCAAGGTAATGTGTGTGAGCATGCGCTAGAAGATCTCGACCGGTACTTCAATCCTACCGTATGCGTATCAGTTGATCGATACAAATTTTTTAGGAGAAGGCAAGAAAAAGAAGAGCCCGTGGAGGATTATGTAGCTGCTTTAAAAAAATGGCATTAACGTGTAGATTTGACAATTTACATGATGAATTCATAAGAGACCAAATTGTCATGTGTTGCTCCAATACCAACATTTAAGATAAACTTTGGACAATGAGTGAATCATCTTTACAAGATGTTATAAATGTGGTGAAGAAAGCAGAATTAATGAGTAGATGTGCCAGGGCTGTAGTTATGCAGAAGGGTGAGAAAGTATGTGATGACTTGGAGAAAACGGTGGTAGCCAAAATACAGACGAAGGATATATCCAAAAGTACTGCAAAATTTGTAAAAAGAAAAGGGGGTTAAATGAAAGTAACCACTCAAATTACCACCCTGAACTGTTTGATCGTCCTACATTTACTGGCAGGTGTTTTAGATGTGGCAACAAAGGGCATTTAGCCAACTATAAAAAAATGCCCTGCAAGGTACCAAAAATGTTCAAGTTGTGGTCTGGTAGGTCATTTTCAGAAAATGTGTAGACGAGAGAAAAGCTACAAGATAGGTGTGAACCTTCTTACACAAGACCACTCGTCTGATTCTGATGAATCTTCTGAAGATGAGGTAAACCTGTGTATCAAGAACATTGATGAGGAAGTTTCTAATGTAGGTGAACAACGTAATAAAAAACCCAAATGTGAGATTGGCATGGGTGGCGTTCTGATTACTGTTACAGCAGATTCAGGATCACCTTATACAATTGTGAATGAGAACATTTGGAAAGAAAAATTTGTTCCGGTTTTAGGGAATGTTCTAGATCCCACTGAGGTTTGTCCCAAAACTTTCACTGGCGAGGACATCAAGATGCTAGGAGTTAAGGTGCTTAATTTTACATTCAAAAACAGAGGAGCTAGGTGCAAACTTTTTGTAGCTGCTACAGGACCATCTGTTCTCGGTTGGGGGAATCAAGGAGCGTTAGGGATTATTTTAAACCAGAATAATCCTGAACCTGTAATGGTTGTACAACAAAGTGAATTAGAACATGAAATTCTTAATATGTACCCTGAAGTGTTTACAGGAGCTATTGGTGAGTTGAAGGGTTTTCGACATAAGATTATGCTCAAGAAAGATGTAGTACCATGAGTACACAAAGTTAGGGGCATTCCTTTAGCCTTGAGGGATGAAGTCAAGAGTGAGTTGGATAGATTGTGTTTAGAATGAGTTATTGAGAGAATAGAAGCATCTGAGTGGGTTTCTCCCTGGGTGATTGCCAGGAAGGCCAATGGTAAACTCCGGTTATGTGTGGACCTGAGGGATTTAAATAGGAGTATCATCGTAGACCAATTTCCCTTACCAAAAATAAGGGAGATGCTCTCTGCCACTAAAGGTGTTAAGTGGTTCACGACAATCGATCTCACTGCTGCATACCACCAGGTCCCTCTACATAGGAAGAGCAGAAGCCTAACTACTTTTGTAACTCCTTTTGGGTGTTTTAGGTTCCGAAAAGTACCTTTTGGGTTGGCATCTGCTGCTGCAATGTTTCAACGCATCATGTTTGAGCTGTTAAAAGATGAACGTAATGTAATGTTTTTTCAAGATGATATATTAGTGATGGGAAAAACTAAAAAGGACCATGATGTGACTGTAAAAAGAGTGATGAATATTTTGAAAGATAAAGGCCTTACTGCTGAGTATAAAAAATGTAAGTTTGCGCAACAAAAAGTAACGTATTTAGGTCATGAGGTGTCAGTGGAAGGCATCAAACCGATAAAAGAATTACTTGAAGCTGTAGAGAAAGCACCTGTTCCGGGTAGCAAAGATGATGTGAGAGCCTTCTTAGGCCTAGTGGAGTTTTACTCCAAGTTCATAGAAAATGTTTCATGCAAGACTTATAACATAAGACAACTTTTGAAAAACAAGTGTAAATTTGTATGGTCTAATGAATGCCAAGAAGAGTTTATTTCCATCAAAAAAGAATTGTGCATGGCTATACCTTTGCAAGGATTTGATCCTACTTTGAAATCTATTGTAACAACTGATGCGAGTGGGAAAGGTATAGGTGCAGTTCTCACTCAGAGAAATGATTCAGGTGAAGAATGTGTTGTAGCTTTTGTTTCTCGCTCTCTTACGGCCACTGAAGAAAAATATTCTGTAATAGAGCGAGAGGTGCTGGCGTGTGTCTGGGGGTTAGAACACTACCGGCCATTCATTTGGGGAAGCCATGTCTTGATTAGAAGTGATCATAAACCCCTTACCAATGTATTGTCTACCCAAGGGTTGTATAAGGCTTCACCCAGGTTGGCAAGGTTATCTGTTAAGCTCCTTGATTTTAAATACTCTGTCCAGTACATGCCTGGTGTGCGAAACAAAGTAGCTGATTTTTTTAAGTAGACTACCCCTTCCTGAGACGGATATACACGACGATGATATTGAACAGTTCAGTTTTGCACATTTGAATGAGGGTGCAAAGGTGATTTCTTCACTTGAGTGGCGTCAAATGTATAAAGAAGATCGTGAACTTTCTGAGGTGAGGAATTGGATCACGAGTGGTTGGCCCACTAAGAGTTTCCCCACAGGTGAAAGTGTTTTGGGAACTCAGGGACGAGTTATCAGTAGAGGATGATAAAATATTAAGGAATGGTAGAATTGTACCACGTGAAAAGTTAAGAGATAAAATTGTGGATGTGTGTCATGAAGGACATTTAGGTATCTCCAAGACAAAAAATCGGTTAAAGGAGCTGTACTGGTGGCCGGGTATGGGGTTGTACATCGAAAGGTAAGTTCGGGAATGTGTGCAATGTGAGAATGCAGTTAAGAGCAAGACTACTTTAAGACCACCTTTATGTCCCGTTAGTGCACCAGACATGCCCTGGGAGAAGTTGATGTGGACCTCACTGGCCCGATTTAGGATGGCCCAGCGTAAAAGTACATTATTGTTGCTGTTGACCATTTTTCGAAATGGCCGGAAGTTGTAATTGTTGAACAGGTCAATGTGAGCACAGTGATAACGTTTTTAGAGGAGGTTTGCCAAAGGGAAGGTGTACCCAAATTAGTGATCACTGATAATGGAGCGCCATTTGTGGCTGAAGCTTTTGAGAAGTTTTTGAAATTAATGGAGTGAAACATAGTACCACTTCACTTTATCACCCGGCTGGTAATGGAGCAGTTGAACGCTTTAACCGTGTGATAAAGGGAGCGATTCAGTTAGCCAAGTGCAATGGGTTGGAGTGGGTAACAGAGTTGTTTCGCACCATATGTGCGTTCAGATTAGCACCGTGCGCCTCTACAGGACATAGTCCATTTGAAATAATGAGAGGGAGGACGGCTTTTATGAAGGACGACATTGGGTGGATGCCGCGTGCGAGGAGAGTAAATTGGGAATCGGTTGTTGTGAAGGAACGTATTGACAAAGCCAAACAAACATATAAAGAATACTATGATCACAAACATAGTTGCAAGCCAGTCAAGTTACAGGTTGGAGATATGGTGAGAGTTGGAGGGCTGGAATCTTAAGGAGTGGACAGAACAGGTTTTCAAGACCGCATAAGGTAACCCAATTGTTTTGCAACGCTGCTCTATTAAGCAATGGTAAGGTTAGACATTTTAGTGCCTTGTCTATATGTGATAAAGGTGTAGTTAATGAAGATAGTAAGGTTTGTAATGGGTGTGATTGGTGGATGGAAGAAGATGAAATGGAGACAACTCATGACAACATCACGAATGAAAGGAGGGGGTAGTTTCATCATGTTCCAATCAAGTTCCTGAATTTATCAGAGTTGTGACCGGTAGTAGAGTGGGAAGGTTTGGGAGAATTGTAAAGAAACCCACCAAATTCTATGATTACATTTGTAAGTAGATTCAGTATCTCAAGGAATTGTTCTTATTCCCTGTTTTTTTGTTGTTTTTCTTTTGTATTTTACATCAAAGGAGGGGAATGTCCTTCTTCCTTGTTCTTTCATTGCTCATTCAGTTTTTCCTGTTTCATTTACCTTGTATCTTTGAGCATCTAGATTCACATTGTAAGATCTTACTTTCTTATTTCTTGTTGTATTTATTAAAAGAGGGGGATGTGTGGTGACTTGCCTCCTGCACGAGGTTCGGCGCATAGAGCGTGGGTGGAATGTTCGTGACTGGACGTGGGAGGTTTGACGGTTGAGTGAATGCTGATCGGAGGCACAACACTGTTTCTACAATTGAATGTGTCAGCCCGTCTTTACACAGACTTTCCTATGGTCTACAGCTCAAAGAAGAGCAGTTAGAATCAGGTTTCCTGCTGGAGACGCTAAGTCCTGAGTAGTGGAAAAAAGTGTAGATACTTTACTAGGGACCCACCTTACATTAAAGGCAATATGGCAGCAGGATTAAAAGGGTAGATACTCCTACTTCAACAGGACCCCCTCCAGATAAGGAGAGTAAACGGGTAGACATGGTGGAAGAAAAGATGGTGAGGTCCGCAGCAGCGCAGTGACGCATAGCAAATTCAAATACACTGTTGAACAGATATGCATATATACAGTGGGATGAGGTCACTGAACCATGCATCATCTGCCAGAACAGCTCAAAATAGAAGGCAAAAACAGTGGTGCAAGAGGGTAGGAATATTGTCAACACTTGCCTCAAATCAGCGTTCGATAATACGGTAGACACTGCCAGCAGGCAACTGTGTTCAGCCACAACAGTGAAGAGAGACATCTGGATGAGGGTGACAAGAAGTGTAGGTCTCAGTAATGCCCCTTACCGGTGACAGTTTCACACAGTTGATGAAGTCCTAAAGCACATGATAAAGAAGGCGGCAATGCGAGCTTTGCAATAGAAAGGACCTTTTCTTGGAAGGTTGCATCCTTCCTCTTGTGTGTGTAAAAGAACACCCACAAGTGGAGGGATGCAACCCTCAACAATTAATGCATCCTTTATATCTCAAAGTGGTCTGTCAACTACACCACCACAGTGGCTGTATGACTTACCCTCACATCACACCTTCTGTGGGAGAAGCAGAGGAAGAGGGGCAGTCCCAATTGGGGGTGAATCCTCCACCAATCAATTTTACAACACAATCCCTCTTACACAAGTCACCAGTAGGAGGGAGAATTGGAGGATTCTTCAAGGAATAGAAGCTCTCCTCCGACAGATGGATTCTAAACCTGATCCACCACAATTACTGTATAGAGGCAATATAACTAGTACCACCAAAGGAAACGAACCAAGGAGTTGATTCCATCCATTTCCTGGTACCAAAACCAGGCAAGACACTATGGCCCCTATTCAACCTAAAGCCACTCAACAGATCAATCAAGACACTGAAAGTCTAGGTGCCTTCACTGCAATACATCATTCATCTGATGAAAGGAGACTGCATGGCAACGAAAGATCTCTAGGATGACTTTCTACACATACCTATGAACATAAGACAGCAAATTCCTGAGGTTCGTCATGGACAAGGTACATTATTAGTTCAAGGTACTACCTTTTGGGATAAAATCTGCACTAAGGGTTTTCAGAGTATCTAGCCATAGTAGCAGCACACTTCCAATGAAAGGGAATACATATTTATCCCTATTTAGACGACTGGGCGTGGTGGCATCTAGCATCACCTTCATAACCCAGGCGAGACTGCACAAGAGGCCCTTTCAGCAGTGGCTGTGACAGCACTGGTCACAGCTGGGAGCTGAGAATATCTAGTTGTCGTAGTACAAAATGAGATGCAGTGGTGGAATACAAACATTACTGGCAGCAGATCATTCAAACTAACAACTGCCTCAGTAATGATTCCAACAGATGTATTCCACACAGAATGGGGGGTGTGCATGGAAAAGCTCAACATGAGGGGCCCATAGAACCCAAAAGTAGCAGTACAGCACATAAATGTATTGGTCCTGAAAGTCTTCCAGACACGTTGAGGGAAAGCCTGTTCAAATCAAAATCAAACCAGACAATACAGCCAACATATTTTACTTCAACAAACCGGAGGGGGGAGAAATCTCATGTGCTATCCAAAGTAGCACAGGATATATGGAAGTGGGCCCTAGAAAAGAGGATAACGCTTAAAGCAATACACCTTCTGCAGGTACAGATCACAGAAGCAGGCAGACTTAGAGACAGGCACACACCACACACAAGTTGGAGTTGAAGCAAGGGGCGGTGTGAGATATTTTTCAAAGGTGGAGCACACTACACAAACTTGTTTGCAAGCCAGAAGAATGCAAAATGCCAAAGCTTCGCCTTCAGGTTCCCCCTTTAACAGTCACTAGGGAATGACCTGCTTATAAAATGGTCAGGGATTTTTGCCTATGCTTTTCCACCAATCCCATTGATACCACTTGTGATAGAGAATGCTAACAGGCACACATTAAATTAATCCTAATGGCTCCTTAGTGGGGCAGACAAACATGGTTCTCAGATCCCATGGAAATAGTGCAGGACTGGGTCATTAAGATCCAAGCACATCACGACTTGCTAACAACACACGAAGGACAGGTATTCCTTCTGGAACCAGCTATCCTGAAACTGGATCCTGTAACTTTTCCAGAACTTTTTCTCTGTGCGCGGGAAGATGGCACCTTGCAGCTCTGCACTGATGCTCCTTTACTCTATAAATGACATGCGGGGTCTGTATAGGTGACATTCCCATGCGCTGACTTCAGTTCCTTTCTTTCCATGCCACCAGACGCAGATCCCTCTATGTCTCCCAGAGACTTTGTACCTCAAATGTCTCCAGTGTGTAAGGGATGTCACCCCCAAAAACTACAGGTTTCAAACCCTGTATGGACTGTTGCAAACCAATCACAGTGACGAATCCCCATCATTGTAGTGCCTGGGGTCGAGCCACGACTCCAAGGACTTCAATGATTGTGCGTTGATGAACCCAAAGGCCATTAGGGACTGAGCGGTGAAACTCTACTGTGCCAAGCATAAGAAGACTCTGCGTCGGGCCGCTCTCAAGTCGTGGTTCACATCCAAGGTTTGTTACTAGTCTTGTTCTTATTCCCAGAGCCATCGGAGCCGCTTGAGAGGCCGGTCTTTGTCCCGCTCAAGTGTCCTGCTGAATCTAAGAAGAAACACAAGAAGTCGAAGCGGGATTCCTCTCTCTCTCTCGCCACTCTCATGCGCCTGCCAACTTTTGAGCCGATCCCACAAATCATGCAGACACAACCGTAGTATCCAGGGCCGCCATGCCGCTTCAGATCAAAGAATTCCGTGCAGCCATGCTCCGGAACTTCAGATCCTTATTGACTCCCTCTGGCATGCATCCATGCCCTAAGGCTCCATCTGGAGAACCACCCACTGGTTCATCCTCTGGCCCAGTTGGACCCTGTGAGCCTGTCTTGCTCCACTGGTGACCACACTCCGGCCCTGAGACCTGTGCCAGCCCTAGGTTCCTTAACACCTATGCCGTCTCCATCAACGAACGAGTTCCCAGTCATTTTCTCAGCAGTCATCATCACTGATCCGACCTTGACTGAAATTATGATCGAATCCACCAGAGGCACCTCTTCCTCCATTAGACAAACCAGCCCCTTGGGAAGGCAGCCCACTTTGCACTCTTTCTTTGGCACGATTCTGATGACCATTAACAGGGTGATAACTTCGCTCAGTCCTACACTGATACCTCTCAAGGGATTTCTCTTTTTTTCTCATCCCGGACCTGGCACAGAAGAATCTGCTTCATACGCAATGCTAATCATGTTCTTACTGAGGTCCTACAACAAGGACAGACTTCTGCTGAGCCTCTCCTCCCATATAATTAGTCACTGATGGACACTTTATTAGGGGCCTGGGCTAAACCTTGCTTTGGGCCCCCTGTCCACCGACAAATTACTAGGTGCCATTCTCCTGCTCCAGGTGACCCAGCTTTCCTGTGGCACCACCTTTCACCGACAGCCTTGTGGTTCAGCCCTTCATGAGTTGGTCTAATCTGAATACGTTTCCTATCACTCCCCCTGACAGGGAATCTAAGTGAGTGGAAACATTTAGCTAGAGGGTCTTTTCCTCCACCAGCCTGGCCCTCCGCTCTGTCAACGCCAGCTGGTTGTTGGGGCACTACTTCCATGACCTTTGGGATTCGGTGGCACAAGTCATCCCTGGTGTGACTGATGACTTTCACCCTGTCCTGGCTCAAGCAATTCAAGATAGTCATGATGCAGCCAATTTCTGGATTCGTTGTGGCTTGAACACCACCGATTCCATGGGGCTCACAATTGGCAGAAGTGCTGCCATTCGCCGCCATGCATTGATGCGATCAACTGGGTTGTCTGACGATGTCCAGATGCTTCCTGGTGTACATGGTTTTTGACGGGGCAGGCCTATTTGTGGACAAGGCTGATTCTGCTCTCAAGCGATTTAAAGAGAGTAGGGCTACTGCTCCCTCTCTGGGCCTCTTGCCCATTATTAGAAATGGGGGTCTCTGGTTGGCAGAGTTAGGTAGCTTTGTCCAAATAGGGACCCTTGCTTCTAGTCCGGGTAAGGGGGATACACACTTTAGTTAACCCCTGCTCACCCCCTGAGTAGCTGGGCACGAGCAGGCAGACTTATCCCAAAGGCAATGTGTAAAGTATTTGTACTCAAAACACACAGTGACACAGTGGTAACACCACAAATGGACACCACACCAGTTTAGGAAAATAAAGTATCTTTATCTAAACTCAACAAGACCAAAGCGAAAAAAATCCAACATATATGTAATAAGAATCTGACCTGCTGGGAGGTGCCTGTTCCAGTTTTAGGCCTCTGGAGGTTGTTCCTGCTGTTGGGAGCTGGAAGACAAGAAGAACTGAAGAAATCGACGCATTGCTATTTTTGCGGCCGTTTATTCCGACGCAGCACTGCCGTGCGAGAAGAATACCCACGCATCGCCACTGCCGAAACTAACGCAGCGCCTGTCGCGGCTGCAAGAACCGACACATCGAGGGATCGCGGCTAAAGAAAGCGACGCTCAAAGTATGGATGCATGATTTCTCACAAAGTACCTGTAGATGCGTCAAAATTCACAAAGCCAAACAGCCGCAGAGATGGGAAGCGCCGGAAACAAAGAGATGCGTCAGTTCCTGAGACCTGGGGGAGGTGATGCAACAGTTCTGCTGCACGCAGGAGAAGTGCTGTGTCTAATCCGGTCTGTAGGGGGAAGTGATGCGTGACTCCTAAGACGATTCTGGTTCGTGGGTGATGCGTCGAGGAAAACTTGCCGCACAGAGTTCAGGGGAGCTGGGGGTGAAGTCTTTGTGTCCCTGAGACTCCAGAACAGGAGGCCAGCACACACAGGCCCTTGGAGATCTTCTTCAAGCAGGTTCACAGCAAAGTTCCAGTCTTTGTCCTTTCCTTGGCAGAAACAGCAACTGCAGGCCAACCCCACAGAACACACAGCAAAGGGGCAGTACTCCTCCTCACAGCTCTTCAGCTCTTCTCCTTGGCAAAGGTTTCTCTTAAGTCTCTTGAAGTAATCTAAAGTTCTGGGGTTTCAGGTGTAATACTTATACCCCAAAATGGCTTTGTTCTCTTTGTGCAAGGGTCTCTGAGCCCAGTCCAAACCGGTTCTGTCCTCACTGCTGCAGTATGACCACAGGGGGTGGAGACCGCATTGTGCAAGGGAGATGGGCCCTATTCAGGTGCAAGGAAATCTCCTCCCACTACTCTAAATTAAGCCAAGGTCTATTCAGCTCAGCTCGGAGTTATCCAGGAAGGACCAGGCACACCTCAACCCACCCCCCCGTGGCTGCCTACAGTGAATGCACATGCCCAGCCCCTGTCACTCCAAAACCAGACAGTCAATACACAAACAGGCAGAGGCACACAGAATGGGTAAACAGGAACATGCCTACTTTCTAAAAGTGGCATTTTCAAACACAATTTAAAAACCGTCTTTACTAAAAGATGTGTTAATAAATTCTGAGTTCAGAGAGCCTAAACTTTATTTCTCTATCTTGTCCTAATGGGAAGTTATACTTGTAAGATGTTGCAAAGTATTTATCATTCTATCCTATGGGACAGATAGCCTTTCAATATTGAAAAACGAAATTTGCAGTATTTCACTATCAGAACGTGGCACACACTAGTACACGACCTACCTTTCACATACATTGCCCCCTGCCCAGGGGGTACCTTAGGCCTACCATAGGGGTGCCTAACATGTAAGGGAAGGTAAGGACTTGGCAAGTGGGTTAACAAACTGCACACAGACACCGCAGTGGCAGGTCTGAGATACCGTTTCAGGGCTAGTCATGTGGGTGGCACAATCAGTGCTGCAGGTCCACTAGTAGCATTTGATTTACAGGCCCTGGCACACTCAGTGCAATTTGCTAGGGGCTTACCAGTAAATCAAATATGCCAATTGGGGAGAACCAATGGTAATAACAATTTACACATGGAGCACTTGCACTTTGACACTAATCAGCAGTGGCAAAGTGCCCAAAGCATCTAAGCCAGCATCAAAAATACAGGAGGTAGAGGCAAAAAGTCAGGGGAAACCACGCTAAAGATGCCAAGTCTAACACCCATCCTTGCAAATTGCACCAGGTCCAAAGCAAGTTCAACCCCCTCAGGGGACTGAGCAATTCCTAGGTCATAGCCGCGGTACCCACCATGCAGGCGCCCAAGGATGGCGTGCCACCCAGCCCACCATTCCCAAACCTCCCCTACCCCTTCAACCTCCCCCGCCAAACCTCTTTAGCATGCCCTTTACGAAGCAAGGAGGCCGAATCCAGCGTTTCTTTCCGGGTTGGTAGGCTATCTCTTATAACAGGTGGGCCCTGCGGATAATTTGCAGGGGGTATACTTTCCCATTCATTTCTTCCCCGTTGCACCTCCAACTGTCCCTCCAGTGACTGACTGAGGACCATTTCTCCATTTTGCAGCAGGAAGTGCAAGCCCTTTTGGCCAAAGGGCCTGTAGAAAGTCTGCTGGTGGCAGGAGAACAGCATGGTTATTTCTGCTACTTTTGGCCTATATTAGACCCGCGCCGTCTCAGTATCTTCCTCAGAAAAGAGAAATTCAAGATGCTCACCGTGGCCCAGGTCTTGTCTACCGTTGAGCCCAGAAACTGTATGGTGGCGTTGGACTTGCAGGATACCTATTTTTATATTACCGGCCTGCCGGCCTATTGACACTTCGTGCAGTTTGTGGTGGGACAGAAGCATTTCCAATTCGCTGTGCTGCCCTTTACATCTTCCCTAGTCAAAATACTGTATCACCAACAAGTACGGTAGCTACAACGGTAGAATGACTGTTTTCCTATTTGGGAATACAAGTCCGGGCCTAATTCGGGACATCACAGAAATACTGTCAGGATACATGGGAAGACCATTCTTATGGAAGAGGAAGCCTCACACATAGTTTGTGTCATGCTTCATCATCAGCAACCTCTTCCCCACCCTGGTAGGACACTTCCACCAGGGCAGACTCTACCTCCTGATGGACTCCGACGAAGGAGGAAGATCTTAGAACCAATCGGACAAATGGCAGGAGCCAGATAAACTAAAAATACCTTATGGTTCCCCGGTATATCACCTTTAACAATGGGGACCTCAGGTATGTCTGAAAACAAGAGTAATCTGGTATTTGGGGACAATGGCTCAAATCAGGGGTTTGTTAAAGCGCGAATACTCACCCATAAGGGTCTCAAGGCACTAGGGGTGGGGGGGAGGGAGGGGGGTGCAGGTTCCATCCATCAAGGAGGGGGTCTGTCGAAGAGCCAGGTTTTGAGGTTTCTTGCGAAGATGGGGAGCGATGTTGTCTGTCTGAGGTGGAGCGGAAGGGCGATCCATGCTTTGGCCGCGAGGAAGGAGAAGGAGCGGCCTCCCGATCTGGTCTTTCTGGTGCGGGGGACCACGGCATAGGAGAGCTGGGCTGATCGTAGGGTCCTTTGGGGTGCGTGGAATTTGAGTCGGCTGTTCAGGTATGCTGGTCCGGTGCCGTGGAGGGCCTTGTGTGTGTGGGTGAGCATCTTGAAGGTGATTCTCGCCTCGACAGGGAGCCAGTGGAGTGTGCGCAGGTGCTGGGAGATGTGGCAGTGTTTTGGCAGGTTGAGGACCAGTCAAACCGTCTATCTAAGCCAACATGTTTCTACCCTAATGTTTAGCCTATGCAGGTCTACACATTCTTCAGAGCTAAGGATCCCTTATTTTACATAGCCTAATCACCAAATATATATACAATATTTAAACCAAGATACTCAGATGAATCCTACCTGAGCATAGATATAGTAAGGTAAATTGAAATAAATGAAAGTTAGAATATATTGCAATTCCCTACGTCAACATATAAAAAAAATACAATCTTGATGTGGGCACACAAGTGAAACTGCACAGTACTCCACTGCAAACACACATAATATGATGAGTGATAAAGCAGATGCACATATAGCGCATTTGCGTTGAAAGCAAATTACACCAATTCTTTTAAAAACTATTTTTGTGAGAGCACGACTATCCCTTACCCTAATTATAGGGGATACCAGCTTTCTGGTCTTGGAGGCGACGATGTCCTCTATAGTCATTCACTGATAGGAGGTAACAAAGGGAAGTGAACAGAGTAAGAAACTTGTCTTAAGTATGGGGGACCAATCGTCCAGTCTGTCTTAGTAGAACTTTTAATGTCGTACGTTAGAGCAACTCATGAACACCTATATTTTCGTGCAATGGGTGATAATGCCAATTAAGACGATTATAATCAATCGCTTCCACAAAGCTCATAACGAACAAATAAGTATTAGGCATGGTAGCTGTAGGTTCTGGTCATAAGGCCCAGAAGTGACCTCTAATCATTGGTGGCAGTGGGCAGCCTTGTTTTTATCGAGGTATGCAGCACAACCATGATACCCCCGTAGGGCCCCTGTTAAAGGCACCACTAATTATCATCCTGGGAATATAAGGCATCTGTATTCTGCCATGTAATGCAAGCTATAAAAATGTATTTGACCAATGCCATGGGGAGTGGCATTAGAATAGGTTACAACTGAGCGCACACACTCTCATACCAAAATGCTCTTATGCCCGAGTTCGACTTTAGGAAGGACTCGTCACTCTTTTTGGTGTGGAAATGCACTTGAAACTGGCTGGTCCTTATTATAAAAACAGCGAAGAGACTCTCTGACCCATTAGTGATTCAAATCAAGGCAAGTGAGAACAACCTAAAAGCAGGCCTCAATATGGCCGCCTTTAAGAAAAAGCTCAAAGAAACTAAGATCATCTTGCAGTTTAGGGATTTTCTCACCCAGCAAAAAATTGCCAAATGTCAAGAAGACCTAAAGAAATTTTTGCACAAAACAGTCTGAAAGAGCTTCAACATATGTTTTCCACAATCTCCCGTAGTCATGCCCCATTGGAACATTAATCTAGTCCTGACTTATCTGATGTGCGCTCTATTAAACCCGCTTCACAGCTGTACCTTCCGTCTCCTTACCATTAAGGCTGTTCCTCGTCACCATCACCTCTGCACAGCGCATGAGTGAGCTTCAAGCTCTTTGTACCAATCCACCATACACCACCTTCTTCCAAGAACGGTGTGAGGTTGTTGAGGCAAGGAACGGGTGCGTAGCCAGCAACGGCCTGCCATGTAGCCCCTTCGGTGCTCAAGGGACCTAAACGAACATTTCTGTGTGTATGTGGCAATTGACCAGCAAACCAGTTCCGGTCTTTCTGGTAAGTCGGAGGGATTTCCAAATCTTGGTAAGCCCTATAAAGTGCCAGCAGGTATACCGCTTTGTAGGCATGAACCTGCCCTGAGGTAGCATCGATAGGCTCAAACTGCACCTATGATTAAAATACGCTGCATGTGCAGCCATTACAAAGGTAACTGCCCCCACCCCTCATCAGGGACACTGGGAGCTTTGAGATGGTGCGTGACTGCTTCCCTGTAATTGGTCCTAATTGGCCTCTATCACAATAGGTGCTGCTATGGTGAACGGATTCAATTGAAATTGGAATCAAAGAATTAGAAAACCCACAGAATGGGGAATAGCCTTTTAAAAGTTAAGCTTGTCCAACCCACGGAAATAGGTGCTCCCTTATCCCCAGTACGAAGTAACCATGATTACTACAGACGTCTCTGTAATGACATGATAATGGTTTATGTGTGCGTGCATAGTGGAAGTACTACTCAAGGCATAACTGTAAGATATGAGTCGCACGTTGGACGCCAACTTTTGCGCAAACTAGAACATTGGCGTAGTTCTACAAGGTTTTGTTTCCCACCCGCAGGCGACACAGGTGAACTCTGTTCAATGCACCAGCGCTAAATGTAAAAGACAAGTTATTGTAGCCCCTCAGAACCTCGCCCAAGGCATTGTTAGAGTAGAGTTATTGCTTTTGGGTTACTAACAATCCCTGCAACGGGATCAGGTGCACCGTGGTAATTGAAACAAACCTGTTTTGTTATTCATAATATCACACAAACATTGCACTAAGAAGAATAGACACTTTTAACTAAAAGCTTTTATTACACAGGGCGAACCTGTTTCTCAGCAGATCTAAAATAACTACACAGAACATCATAAAAACAGTAAGAAGGCACATTGTTAGCAACAAGAATGACAAACATTTCTAACATGGTTAAAATGTCATCTAAAACCTTACACCTTAAAACCTACTTTTATGCCCTATGCTAGGAGAGCATGGAGGGTAGAACAAATAGAGTTTCTTATGGAGAAGCAACACACTGCATACCTTGTTGACATCAAAAGCTGTTGTTATCAGTGGAGGTGTAAAGGCAGTGTTCCCTGTGAAAGTTAAACGGTCTGCGGTCTTGTGCAATAATCTGGGCGAAGGACCTTTCCTCCCAAGTGGCCGATTGACAGTCCTTATATACTAAATCTTATTAGAGATTGGAATTTCTGATGTAAGGAATGGCTGACATAGATTATGTGCATCAAGTTGCATGTCCCAGGCATTTTCTTATGAACATATAAGGTGAAAAGACGTCAATCGAAATTGCATTTTTTGGCTATATGTCTTTATTTTTTTCCTATTTGACCTTCACATGATGATAAGTAGACACTTGCCCCAGACTGTTGTCACATCAGGTTTTATACTTCTGTTGTTAGCCCAATGATTTGACACTTTCACGGTCTTTAAAAAGATGAGGTCAAACGACATCTGCAACAATAACAGACATGACAATGATTCTACATAAAAGTGGGAATATAGTGACTCCCATTACCTAAAATGGTGTCAGGGCCTACTCAAAATGGATTCGAACTTTAAGGGCTTTACATAATCCCCGGCTTGTACATCTGAATGTGATGTCATAGCGGCGTATCTAACAAGTAGGATTTGGCTATGGTGTAGGGACATCCATGCTCTCAATATTTTAAGAAATGCTATATCTACAATACAATGCATTTAAAATATGATATATAATAGCCTACAGTATTAAAGCGGTTAATAAATCATGAACATAATTACATAACATGCGATGGGCAAAGTAAAGCATGAATGCTTTGAAGCCTTGCATTGTTTCAAGCAATTGGTGATCATATGTATTAAGCAATCTGTCTAAAGTGTTTTCTGAAGAGGGATAGGTGTTGGCAATTAAACATACCAGTGATGATATGGAATAGGCCAGATTAAAAATATACCCACTGAGCGCAACACACTTTTGAGATATGACAGCAACCACCCCAGTGCACTAGGAGACTCACTTCCTTATTCACAGTTTCTACGCATTAGAAGGAACTGCACATTGAAAGATGACTATTTCCGTGAAGCCAAGTTCTTGAGCAGCAAACTGACAGCAATAGGGTACCCACGTAGACTAGTTCGTAAAGAGCCTGGTATTGTCCAAGGGATTGCCTCTTAGCACCAAAAGAGAAACCATCACAAAATCGCTTAGTATGTGTCACCACTTTCTCACATGTCTCACAAACCGTACGCAAAAGCATCCTTATGCACTGGGAAGTCCTCAACGCAGGCATATTGAATTTGGAACGCCCATTGTTTGCATTTCGAAAGAGTAGAAACATAAAGGATCATTTGGTACGAGCAGCCTTACCCACAGCAAAACCCGCAGGAACACTTAATGATCACTGGGGTTTAGAACCACTCACAGGACATGTCAAATGTAGTAACTGTGTTGCATGTAAGTTTACGATTGAATGTAAGGAATTTGTCTTTGGCAAAATCAAAATGGAGTTAAAACAATTTTCCAACTGCAACACCTGCAACGTCATATATGCCGTACTGTGCCCCTGCGACAAAATTTATATTGGTCAGACAACCCAAAAGGCACGAATAAGGATCTGCCAACATCGCAGTCGACTACGTTGCAGAACACCGAACCCCCCCTCGTGGAACATTTCCTTGCGTCAGGTCACACAGAGGACGATATTCGCTGGACCATCATCAGTGTTATCAAGCCACCTCCAAGAGGAGCGGACTTGTCACAACTTCTCAACAAGGAGGAACTTAAGTGGATTTTAAGAACTGGCAGTATACGCAATAGGCTAAATCGCCTGGAGGATTGGACCACGTTACTGTAAAGCAGCAGGGCCTTCCCTCACACATGTGGTTTTGGTTCTTAAGTCACATGTGATTCGGGTTATTTCTGTGTATTTAACCCAATGTCTTACAAGCTCACTCTATCAGTCCTCGATGTTTTTTAATTCGTTTTTTCATTCAATTGTTCTCTGCTACCTGTGCATCTTTTCCCTCTGACTCTACACTATTGTGTGTTTTATTTTTTGCAATAGGGTATTCTTCAACTTTCCCCTCCCTTTCCTTTTATCAATTGTGAACCCTTGCACTTGTTAAAGCATTGCTTATGGCTGCTCCGTTTGTATCCCACACCACGCTCTGGCGTACTCTCACCATCACCGACTTCAGACTGCTTCACTATAGTAACCCGGGGGTACCCCCCTTCTTTCCCCTCTCCATCTTCTTAATCCAACTCCCAACCCTATCACGCTTTTCCTTGGTTGCTGCTTCCAGTCGGGTATGATCTCGCATACCACGCACAGTTCCAACATGGCCGCCGTTTAGACGCAGCCTCTTTTGCAGTTGTTCCACCAGCTCCTGGCCCGGTCACATGACCCCTTTCCCCAATCAGCTCCCAGCCTTTTTAAACAGCCATGCACTGCGGCTCTTACACCCTCCGATCAGATGCCGGCAGTCAGCACGTCCGGGTTCCAGTGGCTTCACTAACAGGTGAGGGTTTCCCCATGCCCCGTTTTCAGTCCCCGCCGGAGCCCCTAATTCTCACATTAACCTTGACCGTCCCTCTCATTAGGTCGACTCCGACCCTGTCCGAATTACTGACCTCGTGACCGCGAACGCGGCTCTACTTATACCCGCCAATTAACTGAACCCGGTATGTTGCCTTCCTTTCCCTTTTGCTTGTTTGGCTGGTCCCACACACATCACTACCAGCTTGCCTCTTCCGCAGGCCACGACACCACTGCCCCAGCCCGGGTTGTACCTGCTTGTCCCCCCCCCCCGTGGCTCATCCATGCTGTCCATTAATGGACATTAGGTAAATTCTCTCTCTTCATTTCATTAGAGTTTCTTCTCTCACGCAGTGTTTTTCCATCCCTAGGACCACTCCTCAAGAATGTATGAATGTTCCAGGGCAATTGCGCTCCTGACACCGCTTCGCATGCATTAGTGATATTCATACTAGGTTAACTGTTTACTCGTCGCCTATAGGGCGCCGCCCACCTCCGCACCGTGAATGCCTTCCACCACTGATTCACAGTCCTCGGTTGCATGATTCTTAACCCGCCGGCTGACCATGATAAGCCACGCTATAATTGTATACCTTTTAATGGGTTGGCAGCCTCGCGTTCTTTGCGCGCTTAACTCATTATTACCTCATTTTAACTTTACGGGTGGTTTTCACCCCTTGAGCGCCGATTCCCCATGCTCTTGCTCATAGTTCACGTATGACTGACACGCCGTTCTTCTGACTCACTGACCATCACGGATTACTTCCACACCGTTCAGTTCTCTTCTAGTAGTTTATGATACGCCGCATGTTCACTTCCATCTAACTAATCCCGTATCCCTCTCTCCTCTCCTGTCTCTTATCCCAACCTTTGTTTTGAATTTACAGGCAAATGTACCCAGGCATGTTATCGTAAATGTCCTGATGATGATCCTAAAATGTTTTAAAAGGATCGAAACGCCGTCGACTCATTGTACACCATATACACTTTCCCACTAAATATTGCTTATGTGTAATGGTGTCCCACAATATTTTGTTTGTACCATCCGAATGTGCTACATACAAACAACTTACTCTGCCTGAGCCTTTTCTGTTACACGTTGTTTGTCCTATTCGTTAAGCTGGATGCAGGCTTGTGTCCCACTTCAATTGCCCTTTGTTCATCTTTTTGAAAAACTAATTGAATATTAAAATATCTGTCCGGCTGGGCAGCTTCAAATATAGCACTGATTGAGTCTATATTTATTGTGTGTATGTATACTTTCCTGTTAAGGGACTACTGTGTTTAAAACTAGATTAAAAATATGCGGCAAAAATAAGAAAAAATAAAAAAACAATTAAAATAGAGACTGCTTAAGAACGTTATCTTCAGTTCATAGTTCATACAGGCTCTGCGGTGTATATAGGGTGAATACATGTCGTTGGTCGACTTACATGTTGATTTCAATCCTCATTGGAGGACATGTCGACATCGTCCAGTTCACACACAGCATATGTTTGGTCGTTGTAGAATCCCGGTAACGCATTCTCGTAGTTGTGAGGCTGTACAGTACATGGACTAGCTATCGGTTGCTCATCTGTGGCACTAGGAAACGTAGGATGTTCTTCTTTTGGAGGGTCAGGATACTCGAACATTAACAGCAAGTCATGCCACTCATTTAGTGCTACATGGAAAAATTGCCACTGGTGAGGCTCACCTATCATAGTAGGCATCCCATAGAAGGGGCAGGTGCATTGCTTGGCATTGTCTCTGGCGCTCATGTAGCGGTTGAATGATTGCATCCATAGCAAGATAAGCCACTAGGGGCTCCAGTTGTAAGTCCAGGATGATTTCAGTCATACAGTTTATGCACCAGAACACAAGTTTTACTTGCATAGCATCCATTTTGCAAAATGATAGCATCTAGTGCTTGCTGAATTCAGATAGCCAAGCATGTCCCCTATAATATGCTAGAGTTTCTCTGCATCTTTGTTCAGCTGGATACATGGACTCCATGTTGTTGATTCCCTTGTCTGAACAGGAGAAAGATGATACCACAGTCAATTAGCAGTATGATGGTTGGGAATCCTCCAAAAAGGCTGGAGATTAAAAAGTGAAAAAATAGTGGAATCAGTATAAATACTGCTTTAAATCCAGTCACCAGACCAGATTCAATGTTCTTAAAAGTATGCACAACACCAGTTGTCAAAGACTAGATGAATATCATTTACTTTATATCAGCAAAGTGTGACGGGTATGTGTGTGTAATAGCCTCTGAATTTCTGAAGCAGTTCTGGCTGTCTACAGATTATAGGTTTCAGCCACAGAAGCCAAAGGAACTTCTTTTTGTAATAAAATGTACAATAGCTTGTTTAGATTGTCAAAACGCATATACTTAATATCTATACTAGGCCAAGGAACGTTTCTAATGATATTTCGAGGTAGCGGGTGCAAGGTCCTTCAGCAACACAGTATTGTTTTATGAACCGTTATCAGGTGTGTCTGGCCAGGCTCCAACCCACAACGAGTAACATTTGTTAGAAATAAATGAGAACCGTCAGTAAGGAGTTCATGATGTGTGGAGATGGATGCAGTGGGGGAAACGGATAAAACTCAGAAGAGAGTGACCAGTGAATTCCTGCAATTTGCTCTACTAATATACACATGATGATCTTCGTTTTTATTTAGCCACATGTAGGAAAAACAAAACTTTCATCAATGGAACAATTATGAATTGTGTATAGTTTCCTACCAGCCAATGGATTTAATTTTCTGGCAGTCGTGAAAATGAAACATTGTGATGGGTAAAGAAATTAAACACTGTATCAATCCGGTAATAGGTAATGTTGTGTAGTTCCTAAAAGTACATAAGATCTGTGCGTTTAGACAACATAAACTAAGGGATTGGTGTCCAGACTGATTCCAGACACCCCCAAAGGAAATGTTAGCCTTTAGACCAGCTAGCTCACAGTGCCACCATAAGCCCCCTAACCTTATCATGGAGTGAATAGTTTGTGGCAACTATCAAACATGACAACCTGTGGAAACAGTACAGTACTTTTTGCTCAGTCAATCGTACTCACTTAGTCTCAGAAAGATACAGAGAATAAACGGGGACGTTTTCAATAAGCATTTATTGAACCAGCGTCATTCTACTATAAAACGTGTGCTGCGACAACCATTAGACAGAAACAGATGTATAAGATTACAAGCACCAACAGAGTAAATAAAAGGTAGAATTTTACCATGGTGCTAAAACAGTGAATATATGTAGGCATATCGATACAATGCGGCAATCAAGCGTACTTCTACGATGCAAACCCTACCTAAGTGTACCTAAGGGTACCTAGCATGTATGTGGGTGTAAAGCCAAAAATCCCCTAGGAAAGCCAACCCCATTGCCTGATGAGAGAGAATGAAGGACCCCGTCTTCGTCTTGAGTTGGACACCCTTCTGCAGGCCGAGTCCTCAGCGTCTAGTGTCAGCGTTGAAGCTTCTCCTCTGTTATGTTTCATATAGAGGCCCTAATATAGACGCGTTCATATATGCCGTATATGGTCATATTCGCATATGCCCTATTATGGTCATAATCGTATATGCCCTATTTTGGTCATAATCGTCTATGCACTATTATAGTCATGATCTCCTTTGCCCTAATATAGGCATGATCTTTCAGCTACATTAGTTCCCTACAGTACACAACGAGCTCTGAGGGTTGAACGTTATCTAGTCTGTGGTTAGAACACTGCAGGGTTTTTCCCGAACACAGGCCTACAATGTACTCATAAATTATGCATGAGCATTCACCAGCTACATCTCCCGCATAATCTGTATGTACAAAGTTCACCCCTGACGTCTTCCTCATGTCTAACAAAGACCAATACAAACCATACTGAGGGACGAGACACTTTAGGGTATAAATACACCACATCTTGCCATGGTAAGATAGAGGGAACCGAGACTTCCATGCTGACACACTGACCAGAGACGCTGAGGCTCCTGCATGCAGTCGTTCCAGCTGATAGTGGTCTAACACAGCCCTTGCGGGGTGTCCAACTCGAGACCAGGAAGGGGTCCCACACTCTCTATATTCAGGTAATGGCGTTCAACTAAATCCTAGAAGGATTCTTGGCTCTTAGGCTTTTAGACCTTCACATATACAAGGTACACTCAGGTACATCTAGTTAGGCATCGTAGGAGTACGCGCACTTTCATAATGCTTTTTATATTCATGTATGTATTCATGATTATTGCAATATGGTAGAACTGTTCTATCCCTTCACTTTTATCGTACTGCTGATAATATATCTCTGCTATTGTCTGCTGGTTGCCGCAACACATATATTTTACACTAGAATAACAACTGTTCAATAAATACTTATTGAAAAGCCCAAACTGTTTATTCTGTGTAACTCTCTGAGACAAACCGAATAAGTAAGCACGAATGACTGAGCGAAAAGTAGTAGATTGTTTCCACGATTCTGAGGGATCAGGGTTGTCATGATCTAAGGTTGCCAGAAACTAATCTCTCCCCGATAAGAAGAGATTCTAGTGGCACTGTGAGCTAGCTAATGCAAATCTGGCTAACATACGCAGTGGGGGTGCACAGAATCAGTCTAAAACCAAGCCCATGGTTTATGTTATCCAAACGTGCAGGTCCTGCAGGGGTACTATAGGAACTACACGACATGGCGCCCAACGTTGGTTGGGTACTTATTTAACAGTAGAATCTGAGTAGTTCAGTCGTGCTATTCTCAGAGAACCTACTCACGAAACCCCAGAGACGTCTGGAGTGGGTGGGCACAAACTCCGCCACAGCTGAGTAGGCGAGATATCCTATTTATCGGCTGTTGGTTAATCAAGCTTGAAGGACATTTAGTTCCTAAATTGTGCATAAAACCTTTAACTAAGTTCTCTTGAAAAAGCTTTTCTTTTCAAAATGACTGAGAGCGATGAAGAAAGAGTAAATCTGCAGGTCTCAGCCGGAGAACCACCCGAAAATGCAATTGAAATTGCACCTAAATTCAGAAATACGCTCACCATGAAACTATTAAAAATGGTTTACCACCAAGGGGTGGTGTAGTAGCTCTCGTGATTGAGGCACACGAATCAAATAAAACAGAGGTATTCTATTCATGGGTTACATTCCCAGCAGCAGATGCCGTAACAAAGACATTTCACTACTACATAGAAGGAGATGCACCAGAGGAATACTGTCCATTCGATGACATAGAGATTCCACTCACTTACCAGGAACACTTATACTGGTTTAAAGGCGCCCTACCCCACTTAAGAGTAAGATTAGGCCCGCTCGGAGGAGACGGAGCCACATGGCCGATACTAGTGGCCTATACACTCCATCCTGACATTGGCACAGTGCCACAGTCAGGATTACTCATACAACACAGAGATTTAATCAAAATCTACAGAAACTTGACGCAATTCGTCATGAGGACTCTCACAGTTCAACCAACAACAGTTGCAACAAATGGGACCCATTTCCAGGGTACAGCAACTAAAATTACTCCTCAAACATTACACGCGGTAATGGGCAAAATGCCCGCAAAACACGAACAAATACCATTCTGGATAGCTCAGAAAATAACTCAGCTTGAGGCGGTATTCCCGAATACTACCACCTATGATAAACACAGAATGCTAACAATCTGCTTGCCCATGGGGATCACACCACAAGTAGAGGACTGCACCTCTTGGGGTTCAGTCTTTGCTGCCATATATACCAGAACGCATGGTATCCTGTCTTTAGCAGTAGTACCTGACGTATTGAGACAGATACAAAATGAGTACGGAGCAGAGCCTGCCCTAAACTTAGGGATGAAGTTACTAAATAACTTTGACCAGGTATCAGCCATAATACTAGCTAATATTAAAGGGAAAGCAGCTTCAGTGGCGATCCGCCAACGTCTAAGGGAGTTCAGTCCAGTAGATCAACAACACGAACTACCCAAAATAATTGAAACTGCATATGCAGAACTAGGCAGAGAGAGCTTAGGTGGGAAAGCATTAAAACCACAACTGGTGGGCAGTCCTGAAAAGGACACTACAAAGCAGACACCTACTTCTTCTAAAAAGAAGTGGGAAAATAAAAAACAACAAAGGTCTAAAGACAGCAGATCTCAATCCAGAGGTAGGTCTCAACAGGAGCCCTCTGAAAGGAGGTATAACCTCAGGAATAGGGCTAATATTAAAAAACCTGACAGGTATCAGGATACTGATACTCGTTCCTCTCGTTCCTTTCAGGGTTCATCAGAAAACTCCAAGAGGGAAGGACGGTCAGAGGAGAGTACAAAGTCCAGAGACACGCAACGCGCTGCGGACTACGCACCTAAAAAAGAAGATAAACAAAAACAAAAACCTCAGTTCAAAAAGAAGAAGGTAGCGGGTCTCAAGATCAGACATGCCCAGAATTCTGAGGACAGAGCTTCTGAACGGGGAATTGGCTCTGACGATGCTAGACAGCGCGGCAGAAGTAACAATAGCTCGCCAGAACCTGAAGGAATTTCTGGTGACAGCGGAGTTGAGTGAGTATATCACGGTGGAAACACCTGATACTCGGGTAAATGTCCCACATAAGTTACATGAGATAACACTCCGGATGGAGGGGGACAAGCCCAGGAAAATTAAAGGTCTATTTTGGAAAAATCTGTCATCTGGATATGACATCCTATTAGCAGAGCAAGACTGGCCGCCAGCATTCGTCATGGAGTGCCTTAAGGGAGAAAAGGTAATTTTTCCAGCATTTTCCGATCTCGTTCCCATACATTTAAAACATGCATATGCGCAGGAGTGGGCGGTTGCCCTAGCTCCAGCACTGTACAAAAATCATGCTGGTTGGGATGAGGATTCAACCCACCACGTGATCCCGTTAAAAGTTTCCCCAAATGCCCAAAGGCAATACCCTGTAAAGCAGGAAGCTAAAAAACAAGTCCGGGAGATCCCAGATCAACTAGAATACCAGGGGGTGATAGAAAATTGCACCTCACCTATGAACAATCCTTTGTTCCCTGTATCAAAACCTGACAACACATATCGTTTAGTTTTAGACTACAGACATTTAAACACTTGCACAAAGACATTTGCAGTTCAAAATGCGCACAGTGCCGCATTAATGAATAACATTGTGCGACAAAAATACAAAACAACACTTGATATCTTAAATGGATTTTTCTGCCAAAATATAGAGCCTGAAAGCAGGTACTTGACCGCATTCTCAGCGCTAGGGCCTCAACGGCAATTTTGTCGACTCCCCCAAGGGTATAAGAATAGCCCGGGGTTGTTTTCAGCAAGGGTAACCGAGTTACTCCAAAATTTGGATGAAGAAGCTTGTCCTATGTAGATGATATTTATCTGACGGACGATGACTTACCGAGGCACTTGACCAGGGTGACCACCATTATTATGGGATTCGCCTCTGAGGGCTATTAATTTAATTTCAAAAAATCAAAAATTGTCCATTTCAATGTCCTATTTTTAGGGTATGAGCTGTCAAGTGAAGGAAAAAGCCTAGCAGCTAACTTTTTAGAAAAGTGTGCGCTGCTCCAACCTCCAAAATCATAAAAAAATTTACAATCAATTATGGGATTCCTAAATTTTGGTCGAACATACATTTTGGATTACCCAGAAAGAGTATAACCTTTCTACGACTTAATAAAACCTGATTTTTCAGTCAGACAATGGACACAGGAACATACAAATATCCTGCGTTCCCTACAGGAAGACATGATAGCTTCTAAACATTTACAGACACGCGTAAACGTACGCAACTTAGTGATCTGAGTAATAGCGGGTCAATGCGGGTACACTTATTTAACTTTCAATGAAGACGAAACTGTACCAATCGCATACAAATCACACCTGTACACAAACGCAGAGATGCGTTTTACTTCAACAGAAAAAATCCTGACAGCAGTGCAGACCGCTGTAGCAAGAGAAAGAGCTCTGGCTCAGGGAAAACGCATAATAGTCGTGACCCCAGTACCAGCCTTAGAGACTGTTACAAAGGCTAGCATTCCAAATGCGAAAGCCTTACATCCCAGATGGATACAATGGGCTAATTCTCTTACTGCAACGGATGTTGAATAGAGATTTGATCCAAGTTTAAAAACACAAGCATTTCTGCAATACGAACAAGAATATCCTCTACCAAATGAGATTTTGCCTCTAGATCAGTATGAATACATTATTTTCACTGACAGATCTGCTCAACCAGCCATAGGGAGTAAGCAAGCTTACAGCGCAGCGTGTGCAATCGTTAAAGGTCGCATGCGCGATGGGAAGTTCCATCCAAGTTGCACTAAAATGCAATCTCTAGGAGACTGCACGGCTCAGTTAGCAGAATTAAAAGCACTGATACTGGCACTTGTAAATACGGAACACGAATTCCCCACACTAATTGTGTGTGATTCCTTTTACTGTGTACAGTCGTACAATGAATATTTACATCATTGGGAACAAAACGGGTTTAAAGACGCGAAAGGTGACACAATTAAGCATAAAATGCTATGGGAACAGGTAGTGGAGTTGAGAAACGAACTACCAAGGGCTCACGTGATACTTACACTGAGTCATCAGCGTGATGGCGTTCATGTTGAAGGGAATTCATTGGCTGATGAAGCCGCAAAGGGGGCTGTACGCACAGCGTGCGTAGCTGCAATCACTCGTTCAAAAACGAGAATAGACGGCGAGATTATGGTAGCTGTTAATGCTTCACACAAAGGCAGCACAGCAGTACCTACAAAATTTCCACTCAAGTACTCCTACAAGTTAGATGCACAAAACATTCCATATGCTCAGATTCCTGGAGTGGGGGATAGAGTAATACCAAATATGGATCGTAGGCAAGGCTTCATTCTAGCAGCACACGAGGGTTTGGGTTCTGCACATACAGGCGTTACAGTGACTATTTCTTTACTGAAACAGCGCTACTGGTGGCCAGGGTAAACAAAGCAGACCAAAGACAATGTCTTAAAGTGCGACATCTGCCAGCAGATGAAAGGCTCCACCGTAACACGCCCAGCGCAGACACCATTACTAAAATCAGACAAACCTCTTGCATGTGTGTATTAGGACCACTGCGGACCCCTACAATCTGATGGGGCAAAGAAATATATCATGGTTGCAGTGGATTCCTGCTATAGATTCCTATGGGTTTGGCCTCAGCGCTCTGCTGATGCTCTAACTGTTATAAGAGATTTGCGAGTCTTTATCGGCACATACGCAGTTGGCACGTTACATTCTGACCGTGGCCCGGCGTTTAGCTCTCGGGCTTACAAAGAGGCCATGGAAGGAATGGGCTTAGCATTGCGGTACTCCTCTCCGCACCATCCTGAGGGAAATTCGGTTGTGGAGAGGAAAAACCGGGACTTAAAGCAATCTTTAACAGCTAGGGTATTAGGCAAAGGAGGTAGATGGGTCGATCACCTTTATGGGGTCCAACGAGCAATAAACAATCAGCCAAGAAGCTCTCTAGGTGGTGTCACTCCTTACAAGGTCATATTTGGGACAAGAATGTGGGTACCTGATCTTGATTGTGAAGGCACAGTGGCGGGTGAAAAACCATTTGATATCCCTGATCGTTTGGCTGTTTTACAGGATCTAAATGAATCCAGGACACAACAAAGCAACGTCCACTTAAAACAGACCGCCACTGAGGAAGTCAAGGCAGTGCCGGCAAGACCTGTCTGGATCCCAAAAGTCGGGGATCTGGTCAGAGAAAAGATTGCAGACAAGAAAGAATTCGGACCATCCTACAAAACAGCTGTACCGGTCCTAGCAATCCAAGGCACAAGAACTGTACTTCTGCCGCCTCTTGCTGGGGAAAAAGGAGAAAAGATTTGTCTCGATCGACTTAATCAAACCACACTATGTGGCCGATACTAAACAGTAGGCCACGTGGACTCCACAGTAGCAGATGCCCTCCTCTCGCTACAATCCAAGAAGTCCAAACAGAAAGACTCATCACGTTTGAAGAGCCACCTGTACGGAATGAAGGACTAAGCAACAATGCTATGGAACTCGTTCCACTTCAACAAGAAGAAAATCAACTTAACAACCAAGTTGCAATCAGACCGACTACAGACATCTACGTCAACATGCCTCGTCAAGAGCAAAATCCAATTTCAACAAATCCTGATGCAATTCCAACAATTGATCGAACTGCTTCTGGCTATTTCATGAACTTTGATACGTTTTCACTGGATCCAAGCGAGACGGAAACGACGCCAGCCAAAAAATCACTCCAACAGAAACTCATTGACTTTTTGAACTTTTTTAGAAAGACTTACCTGGTGTCACCGTGGATAGAACTATGGTATATCACTGGGATTCTATTTTTCCTTTTCTGGCTAGGTTTAATTATAACTTTTAGTATGCTTATTAGTGGACGATATCTCCAGCAGAGCTCTACAGCCCAAAGAGTCAATTTGATTTTAAAGCCACACCAGTCTTCACATCGTGAACCAAGAGACTTGTCTTCAATGAACATCACAGCAGTTCCTAGACCGGACGGTATAGTATGGGAGAAGATTGATTTTGATATATTCGGTACGACTGAACTTTTAAAGCTTAAACATGTATTTAAAATTTCTTTAAGTGATATCATTACCTCCAGTAAATTGTCTGATGATTGGGACACTGAAACTGTGAATAATATAATGTCTGATTTAGAAAGAACTGCAGCATTTCCGAACAATGAAATGTTAGAAGGTACTTCAGACTATGATGCATTGTACTGTTACCAACATTATGGTCATCATTTCTTGCACAAATCAATAACACCTAGAAATGTATTTGAATACCACCAGTGGGAACACTGCCCAACACCTCCAAGAGGTAGTTCGCAAACGTTTGCACAGAAATTCACATATTTTTCAGGGTTTAATACATCTGACCCGAAGTCATTTTATTACAAAGTGGCAACAACATCAGCACAGAAAATTATGTTGACTAACACCAAACAGATTTACTCTGCTTCCTTTATGGCCCAGTTGTCTACACAGGGTTTCGACCTATGGAAGGACACTATAGATTTAAAATCAATCTGGGGTTCTAGGGACTGGCAAGTCCAGGGAACAGAAGCGCTTTTTAGAGCATGCCTCATTCCACAGCAGATGATATTTCTAAATGACACTGTGCAACAGACATCCTGTGTTGGATTAGCCAAGAACACGGAAATGAACTCGCCGGGGTTTCCAGCACCATCACAGATGGGTGGGCAGAATTCAACTACACATGGGGTAGGATTAGATGACATTCTCCAGTAAAACAGGTCAGATCCCAATTGGACAGAATGGCTGATTTGGCCCATTGACACAAACACATGTCAACATAGATTCCTAGGTATAACCGACGGGTTTAGTATCAGTAGGCCAGATACATGCTATGTACAAAGACAACACCCAGGGGTAGTGACATCCTATAGTGTTAGGAAGTTGTGCCTTGATTGGCTAGAGACCTCAACACTCACAGAAGTAAAACATCATTTGACCTTACTCACACCTGATGTGGACCTTAGGAATTTCTTGTCAGGCCCAAGGAAAACATGTCAGAAACGTTTCATATATGCTGGCATTTACGCCTATTATAATGAAAACTGGAAAATATCCCAACAAGAGGCCGCAGAAAGGATACGGGAAATAGACCGTATTAACTTAGAGAAGGCATTAGCTGTAGTGGATAATGGGTTAACAACTTTGACCTCCAGGATTTACTCCTTAGGCAACATTGTGTCTTCGGCAATCGACATATTAGAACAAGATCTGGCCTTGTTACAACACGGGCAATCCCAATTACGTTCTATTATGATGCTAAGCTGGACGCTGCAATCTTTGCGTGCAGGCTATGTGCCCTGACGTTTTATAAACACCACGTCTCTGTTTTCAGAATACAATCTAACTGATAAACAGACAGAAATGGCACAAAGGAGAGCCAAATATACAATGCTGCGTATTGAGAAACTGGAAAGGTTACCATTCACTGTAGCCGAATTACCATCAACTGAATGTCTAATTCATGGCCAAATCACTCTGCCAGTCACTACGTTTCAGTTTCAATATTGCCTTGAGCAAAGGCAGGCAGGCAGGCAGGCAAATATGAAAAAATGGGTAAGGGTTACATTAAGGAAACTTGGGAGTTACCATATAGATATCGATGCCGGAATGGGGATCGAGAAGTGTATCTGAGTGGTACAAACTGCAAGAACGCTTTAAGCGGTTCTCTCATGTGTAAGGATATTTCTCTGCACGGAGCATGTAGTGGTTCGGTAGCGAATCTATCTTGCCACATGTCAGGGACCCCAGCGGCCATGATCACGCCGGTTTTCCAGCTGCTCTCGAATGGGAGTTACTTGATGCTAAACAATCAAGGTTGCTGTGGGATGCTTCCGGGCGTCGCCTATCTGGTCACTGTTAACTCCAGGGTTACTTGCTGTATGCAAGTATTGTTTCCGCCACTGAACACAGTCAGGGAGGCGCCATTATGGCCTTCATTGAATGTTTCCTTCATACAATTTGATACTTCGAGCAGACTGAAAGCCATGCTTTTACAGCAACCCGTGCCCTTAACCTCCGCTCGAGAAACCTTTGAACTTCAAGTTGCAAGGACCTCGACTGAGATACAGGCGCTTATATGTACGAACTGCCCCTTTCATTTCGCAGAAATGGTGGGTCGTATCTTTAACATGTCTGATACGAGCGGTATTGTACACCTATTTAAGACCATAGGGTCAGGACTATTAAGCACCTTTCAGACAGTCCTCGGAGTAATACCAAATTTTATACACTCCGTGTTGGGAAGCGTGTTTGGACGTCTCCCGCTTATCCTGTTCCTAATTGCAGGAGTCCTAATTGTAATCTTACTGCTACTCAATGGGCGGCCCAATTTCCGAGGAAATGGCGAACGTACTCATGGAGCAGAAGTAACGTGAACGCATGGTACAGTTTCTGGGAATACCTTGCCTAAGAGAACTGAATGCCTCTTGGTTTCTATCGTTTAGACCAGTCTGGGTGGACTGCATCTTACCTGTTCTTCGATGCCTGTTTTGCGGAGAAGAATGCACGTTGGATCTCTGTCTAACGTTTCCATCAGATACGCCTCCGGACATGGATGCTGTGCTGGACCCCCTAAAGGCCCATGCTCTGCGTTGTCCCCAGCGTCTTCCAATTCTGATGAACGCATTCCTTAAGAATCCACAGGTGCCGTTTGCTCCTGCTGGGTTAGGTGGCTCCTCCACAGGCACTCAGGTAACAACTGCCGCACAAGCTGCCGCAGCACCGACTGTTGGTAGTGCTGAATTCCATCTATGTGCGATTGACGTTCTCTGTGAGGCGTTGGATTTGTCGTCTGCAGTAGCTAACACGGATAATGCTGTATCTCCCAGCCAGGACACTTAATCTGGACTCGGCTCATTGCGTCCTGGGAAAGAATTCGGCTTCTCCATTTCGTTTCATAAATAAACAAACTAAATTTGGAACACTTCCTAAATTGACACTTTCACTTGAGAAAGAATGGCCTTCTTCTGCTTCTAGTAATGCAACTTTTATAAATGAAACAGAATTGACTTTTTTCAAGTGGCAACCAAAGAATAGCTGACTTTTAACATTTTAATCATTTTTAAATGTCTTTTTAAAACCATGTTTTTAGCTGTTTTTAAGAGAATTTTTAAATTGTCCAGATTTTAAGTATGGTCATTGTCATTCAATTCGAAAGTGGAGTGGATGTTATGTTTCATATAGAGGCCCTAATATAGACGCGTTCATATATGCCGTATATGGTCATATTCTCATATGCCCTATTATAGTCATAATCGTATATGCCCTATTTTGGTCATAATCGTCTATACCCTATTATAGTCGTGATCTCCTATGTCCTAATATAGGCATGATCTTTCACCTACATTAGTTCCCTACAGTACACAACGAGCTCTGAGGGTTGAACGTTATCTAGTCTGTGGTTAGAACACTGCAGGGTTTTTCCCGAACACAGGCCTACAATGTACTCATAAATTATGCATGAGCATTCACCAGCTACATCTCCTGCATAATATATATGTACAAAGTTCACCCCTGACGTCTTCCTCATGTCTAACAAAGACCAATACAAACCATACTGAGGGACGAGACACTTTAGGGTATAAATACACCACATCTTGCCATGGTAAGATAGAGGGAACCGAGACTTCCATGCTGACACACTGACCAGAGACGCTGAGGCTCCTGCATGCAGTCGCTCCAGCTGATAGCGGTCTAACACAGCCCTTGCGGGGTGTCCAACTCGAGACCAGGACGGGGTCCCACACTCTCTCTATTCAGGTAATGGGGTTCGACTAAATCCTAGAAGGATTCTTGGCTCTTAGGCTTTTAGACCTACACATATACTAGGTACACTCAGGTACATCTAGTTAGGCATCGTAGGAGTACGCGCACTTTCATAATGCTTTTTATATTCATGTATGTATTCATGATTATTGCAATATGGTAGAACTGTTCTATCCCTTCACTTTTATCGTACTGCTGATAATATTTGTCTGCTGGTTGCCGCAACACATATATTTTACACTAGAATAGCAACTGTTCAATAAATACTTATTGAAACGCCCAAACTGTTTATTCTGTGTAACTCTCTGAGACAAACCGAATAAGTAAGCACGAATGACTGAGCGAAAAGTAGTACATTGTTTCCACGATTCTGAGGGATCAGGGTTGTCATGATCTAAGGTTGCCAGAAACTAATCTCTCCCCGATAAGAGGAGATTCTAGTGGCACTGTGAGCTAGCTAATGCAAATCCGGCTAACATACGCGGTGGGGGTGCACAGAATCAGTCTAACACCAAGCCCACGGTTTATGTTATCCAAACGCACAGGTCCTGCAGGGGTACTATAGGAACTACACGACACATCTGCCTATCTAGTGTTGGTATGGTTCTTTTATACCATAAAGATAGCCTTGGGGTTCCGTAACAATTGATATTTTGTGATTACGATTATGTAAATGAGCCTAAATCAATACCTGCAATTATGAAGAGTAGTTCTTTCACCCTAGGATGAAGATGACCATGGCTTTTGTACAGAGCATGTTAATCCTGTTATGTACGTCATGTGCAGGGACTTTTCTAGGAATCCTCATGCATAATAAATTAGGCTAGTTTCACATCGACATTTATTCAGCACATAACTGGGTAAAAGGTCAGTGCTCAAACCTATAGGCAGAGCAAGGTAGGACAAATGTAGGTAAAAGGTTGTGTAGCTACCTAGGCCTAGATTGGGGTACACTGGGGTACATAACAGTAGAGTGTCACTAACTGTAAATGTTGCATCTTCCATTTGTTCTATACTTAACAGTGTATATGTGGATTCGTTCTTTGACATTGTTTTCTGGGTAAGCGTCAAATCATAAGGTTCAAACATGGCTGGTTCATTAACTAGTTTCCAAGGCACAAAACCTGATCTGAGTATTTGTATAATTGCTCATAATTGAGCCTGCCCGTGTTGTAACAAACCCAGGTCTCCTTTTATCTGGTCTAAGAACGAGGCTAGAATGTGATTTAATGATTACACTCTTTTAGAAAGTGTGTGTGGTCCATTGTCAATACCCTTAAAACTGCTTGCATGTCTTCTTGATCTATTTGCCCAGTTCTTTCTGCCGCTTCTTTCTCTGAATATTTGTTCAATTCATTATAAATGGCATATCCTCCTGTGGCTAGGAATATTTTATTTCTTTTAGGATGTGGTCCTAGAAGAAAGTCAGAAAAATCCATGTTGTCATTAATTAAGGAACATTTTCTTTTACAGCTGAAAGACTAGAATGTTCCAGTCATCGTTGGATAGCTTACCTACACTACATGTGGTATCTACTACAGGTGTTTGCGTGTTATAACGTGGGTCAGGATGACAAGCTTTAAATCTAGGAGTGTTGGAAAGAAAACGATGCATACAGGTGTTAGAATTATATGGCAACAAGGCTAAACCTTCAGTTCTGAGTTGAATTATAGGTTCTATTTTGTATTACATCATTTATGTTTGAATCTGGCACATTGATTAGGTATTACCAATTATCGATCAGAGTTAAACTGACTTTTGTTATAGAAGGTTTTTAAAGTCCTTCATTGTTCCACATCCCAGACAGGTAGTCTGTTGGATAATTTTGTTTAGAAAAACATTTCTTTTGGTATTATGCATGCCCGAAATAAGGCTTCTTTGCCTTGAGTCTGCCAAGATTAGGTTCCCCATATACTTTTCTCATCAATATTTGCTTTTCAGTACTCATATCCCTGGATAGCTAAACTTCAACTTAGCTCAGTTGGTAGTGATTGGATTCTTTGGAAGCTGTTGTGGCTTCCGTAAAATATAGAAAGCTGAGAGGAGTGCTCTATCAGCACTCTGAAAATAAGGGAATTTCTTCAAGAAATTAGGATGACTATCAGGAGGTGGAGCCTCAGAAAGTTCCCACTATGTGTTATTGTAAATTTCTCTAGGGTAACTGGTAGTATGTGTGTAATAGTGTGCATAGTAATGGTAATAATACTTTTTTGTAATTAGCTGAATTCAAATAAGGATCTTGTGAGAAATGGGATTGTTGGTTGACTGGGGTGTGAACCGTGGTCAAGCAGCAACCACAATCCTTGTCAGGGTGAGGCACAAACAAACTCCAAATTAATCTGTGCTCATCTCCCTGCTAGCTTGGCACAGAGCAGTCCGGCCTAACTTGGGGGTAATGTGTAAAGTAGTTGTGAAACACTTCATTCAAACAGAAATAGAGTGAAAACACCACACAAAAAGAATCCCACACCAGATTAGAAAAATGTATTTGAATAAATAAAACAAAACCAAATCCAGTCAGTAGAACTGGAAATATGCAGGTTCAAAGATTTCAGTGAAAATAGCGCCAAAAAGCACAAAGCACCAACTGCAGATATCTGGTTGTGACGCACTGTGACAAAGTTACAAGTTCAGGCCGTCCAGAATGGAGCGCAGTCCGGATACAGGGACCCAGTTAGGTCCGCTGAACAAAGAACCTTAAATCCTGGTTTGCGGAATATTGTGAGAATCCGCACCAAAGATGCGTTGCGCAACCAAAGCGATGCATCAGTTCCGAGTTGCGCGAAGCGAGGTCCTGTGGCATCGTCGAGGATCCAGTTGACAGGGCTTGCGATGCGAACTTCGGCGTCGAGGATGCAATGCACAGTCAGGGCGATGCGTCGGCTCCTAGGAGCTGCGAGGCTACGATGCGTAGTCTGCAGTAGTGGCTCGTGGAGGGAGTGCTGCGGGGCGGGGCGGGGGAGGAGCAGGGTGGGGGGTAGTAAACTACTGCATACGGCTGAACAGAGGTAAGTAAACAAATAAATAAAACGAATTTCGTTGCGTGCGCTGCATCGCATTTGGCAATGCAGCGCGCGCAATGAAATTCGTTTTATTTATTTGTTTACTTACCTCTGTTTGGCCGTATGCCGTAGTTTTCTACCCCCCACCCTGCTCCTCCCCCCCCACCGCCCCACAGCACTCCCTCCACGAGCCGCTACTGGTAGTCTGGCTTAATGTTCGATGCTGTCTACAAGGTATGCAAGGGCATGTGCTAAAGATGCATTGCACAGCGTCGTTTCCGAAGAGGCTGCAATGTGGTTCTTTGTGACTTTACCCATTCATGCAGCAGCAGAGATACAGCAGTTCTGCTTGGTGTTGCACCGCGCAGCAGAGAGATGCGTTGCTTTCACTGGGTCCACAGATGCTGGCAAAGCATCTTAGACCCACTTCCAAGGGTCTAGGACTGGAGGAGGACCACTTGGCAGGGTAGGCTCACAGATGGCAGAGTCCTGTTGCTGGGTTCACGGTTTTTGGAGCCTTCTGTCCATGAGGCTCAAGTCAGGAGGCCAGCTAACCAACCCTTGGCATCACTCTGGGATCCTGGGTTCAACAGATGCAGGTCCAGTCCTTCTCACCCAGGCAAGAGGGCAGCAGATCAGCAGAGCAGCAGTCTTTCAGAGAAGCAGATCAGCAGAGTGGCAGTCTTTTCGGCAGCACAAAAGTCCTTTTTCCTGGCAGAGTATCCACAGGTCCTGAAGTGTATTGAAGAGATGTTGTGTCGAGTTCCAGTATTCATACCTGGTGCCCTATCTCTGGAAAGTGGAAGAAGCTTCTAGAAATTCTCTTTGAAGTGCACAGGCTTCAGGCCTTCCCTGTCCTGGCTCCAGAATAACTACAGGGGAGGGGCATGCAGCTGTTTGTGTGGAGGCAGGGCACAGGATATTCAATGTAAGTAGGACTCTGCTCAGCTCTGCCCTCCCATCCTGCCAGTAATGGCCTATCGAGTCACACCTAAGCTATTATGTGTGGCTGTCTAGTAGCAATACACAAAGCCCAACTGTGAGCTACACCTAGTCATGTGGCTCAGAGACAGACTACAGGCACTAATTAGCTAAGGCAGGAAAATGCCAACTTTTTAAAAGTGGCATTTTAAAAGTTGCAATTTAAAATCCGACTTTACCATAAGTTAGGATTTTTCATTACAATTCCAAAGAAACCAAACATGAACTGGTTACCTGCCCGTTTAGAAATTACAGCTTATTAAGTGTAATAAGGTAACTTAAATTTTAGCCTATGAGAGAAGTAGGCCTTGCGGTAGTGGAAAACTAATTTAATGGTTTTCCACTACCAGGACATGTAAAATTTTAAAGTATGTGTCCTACCTTTTAAATACACAGTACCCTTCCCTCTTGGCTGTTCAGGGCCTACCTTAGGGGTGTCTTATATATTTTAAAAAGGAAGGTTTGTGCCTGACACAAGGTTTATTTTGCCAGGTTGAAATGGCAGTTTAAAACTGCACGCACACACAGGCTGCAAAGGCAGACTTGAGACATGTTTGAAGGGCTACTTAAGTGGGTGGCACAATCAATGCTGCAGGCCCACAGGTAGCATTGAATTTACAGGCCCTGGGTACATGGAGTACCACTATACAAGGAACTTACAAGTAAATTAAATATGCCAATTGGGGATAAGCCAATGTTACCATATTTAAGGAGCAAGCACATGCACTTTAGCACTGGTTGGCAGTGGTAAAGTGTGCAGAGCTCTAAGGCCAGCAAAAACGAGATCAGCAAAATTAGGTGGAGGAAGGCAAAAGCTTGGGGGAAGACCACTCAAAGGTTGACGGGTCTAACAGATCTTCACTATTCAAGGTAGTAAATGCCTGTAAATGAGACATCATTAATTTAATAGTCTCTGTCATCTAAAATAGAACCAGGTATGACAACATCATTCATTGAAAATGTTCACATATGGTAGTTGCAGTATATCAGTTGGTCCCATAATCTGGTATGGGACTTTCTGCCATGATATGTCTTCTGGCACAAGATAAGCTGTGATGTTTGCAGCACAGAGACCTCTTCAGAGACTGTGAGATGAAGTGTGCGACTAGTTCTCGAACAACATGTGATGCAATGGCTTTTGCAGGGACAAAATGTCTACTGAGTAGCAGTAGAACAACGAGAATCGTTGACAGCCACAGGATGAAAAATTGAAGCTCTCAATGCGATCCAAACATAGGACCATGGTGGGATCAGGTACTTGTCATGAAACCATTTATAGGCGTGAAGTAGTCTCTGATGGTGAGTGACAGTAGATTGTGTTGTAAAAACATCTTAAAAATATCCAGAGTCATTCTCAAAGTCAGTTGGCTCTCGAAAAGGCATCACCTCAAGTGCTTTTCCATCAGGTTGAATGTCATAGTAAACCAATGAATTGGGTCTGACAGTAGCAACTGTCATAATGGCAGCATCAGGTTCATTGAGGGAACTTAATGTTTCGTATGGAGATGTGGTGTGCTCAAATATCCCCGTCTGAGAACTCAAGCTAGTGATGTTCCTGCCATGTTCAAGGGGTAGTTTATTCAGAGTAGGAAGAAATTGAAAAGCATTACTCTGAATCCTTCTTGGTTTCTGTGAGGGTCTGCTGTCGAGGACTGGCCACATAGTGCTTTTTCACGTGGTTGATGGACACCTGTCTGTTTCTCCTTGAGCCAGGCAAAGGAGGCTGAATGGTAGTTCTGTTGCCTTTTAGCCCAAGAACACTGACGGGTGGTCTGTAGGATGGTTCAAAGCTTTTTTTAATGCATTTTTTTTTAAACTAGGTCCCCAACTTTAGGAACCCACCCGTCAGCAGAAGTGATAACCTTCTTTTCACAGGTTGCGGCGTCAGAGTGGTTCACATTAGATAGCTTATCTCTGACTTCTTGTATACTCTGCAAAACATTCAAACATCTCTCCAAGTCAAATTTTTCCTTATCTGCCACCTTCCCAGGATTATCTAAGCCAAGCACATACATAGGAACTCCGAAGAGAACCTTGTATGGCGTGTGTCCTCTTAGTACTCATCTAGGTACGTTTTTCAACACTCTCTGGACTCCATACAGATTATGGTACCAAGTAAGACCTGAATTATTACCCGAGCAGTCAGGGCTTGCTTATTCATGCTGTTAGCATGGTCAACAACGCCGTTCGATTCGGCTCTAAACAGGTTGCTGAATTGCAGACAAACTCCCAGAGCAGACATTGAATCCCTGTAAGCCTTGGAGGCCAACTCAGGATCATTATCTGAATGAAATGAATGAACTGCCCTAATCGCTATTAGACATAGCAAATATTTTACTACTGCTGTAACACTTGCATTTCTCTGTGACCAGACCCATAGTAATCGAGAACATAAATCGATTGCCACCAATATGTACTTATAGCGGTTGACTGAATGAAGTGGACCGATGTGATCCAAATAAATTACTCAGAAGGGGATGTTGGAGACTGTGAGAGGAGTTGGTGAGGATATTTTGACAGTGGACGGTTTAATCTGCTGACAAATGTCTCACTGCCTAACATAATTCCTAGTCTGTTTATGTAAACCAGGCCACCAGTATTGCTGCTGCAGCATTGTTACGGTTGTATTGACCCCTGCGTGAGTAGATGCCAATCCCCCATGGGCTTCTTTGATTACATTGAATCTGAACAGATTATTAGGTATAATCCTGTCTCCCACTCCTATTAGTGTGATTACAGGAATGAATTAAGCATGTAGAAGAATTTGGGAGGAAAGCCTGCAGGATGTTTCTCACCTTGCTTGGTTTTGTTTATGGCTGTAAAGATATTTACATCGATCTCGGTTTGAGATCTGGTTAGGACTGCTATTCTAATAGTCCGAATTGCAATGTTAGCAGCTAAGTTAGACGCCTAGTTCCCTTTAGCGTGAATGCCATCACGCTGATGGCCCAAAGTGTGCCTCAATGGACCAGTGGAAGCTTATCTTGTAAGACAGCACCTTTCCACAAAGCTGTTTATTCTTTATTGTGTTTTCCCTTTGAATTCTTCAGTTCATTCAAACACCAGTGCTGCAAGTCAACATTGTGACCTTACACACAGAAGGATGAGTCAGACACAATACGTAATGCAAGTAACTTGGCATGTAGTTCTGCATGCTATGCAGTGCTGTCACCTAGGATTTTAGTGTGGGTGCGCTGAGGATGGAATTCACCATCTTTCACTACACCTTGCACTGCTGTGCAGGCTGCAAAGTATTAGTATTTTGCTTCTACCGCTGGTGCGCAGAGCCACCGGTATAGAATGTTATGTTATTTACATTTATACAGTATATGTTATTTTACATTTATATAGCACAACCGAATCACCCCAAGAGGGTCTCTTGGCACTTATTACACATTAACAGGTGGAAGAGATTCAAAGAGTCAGAAGAGCCAGATTTTGAATTTATTTTTGAATAGGGCTAGGTCAGGGCAGGATCATACATGTAAGGGTAGCCTGTATAAAAGATGGAGGGCCAAATATGGAAATGATCTTCCCCCATATCTGGCTGTCCGTATGCGGCGAGGGCATAGTAAAGCTTGCCCACTGGACCTGAGGTTGTGCATTGGCCCGTAAGGCTGCAGCTTGTTTTGCAGGTAGAGGGGGGCGTTTCCAGATAAGGACTTGTGGACTAGGCAGAGGAGTTTGAAAAGGGAACACTTTTTTTTAGGTAGCTAATGCAGAGATTAGAGCGTGGGCTCCGAGATGGAGCGGGGTGGCAAGTTACAAACCAGGCGGGCAGCCATGTTTTGTACTACCCGAAGTTTAGCTGGAAGAGCTTCATTTGCTACTATCATGAGAGTGTTGCATTGTCCTGGCAACTTACAATAAATGCCTGAGTGAGGGATTTTCTGGTCTGAAGGGGCAGCCACTGGAAAGCTTTCCTAAGTAGGCGCATTCTCCCGAAATAGGTGCCGTAGGTGGAGTTTACCTGTTCTTTCAAAGACAGGTTATCGTCTATCAGGATGACCAGATTTCTTACTACCTTTTTAGGGGTGGGGGCCGAACCCAATTCTGGGTGCCACCAGTGTTCGGACCAAAAGGTGTGAACCTTGACAAAGTCTTTCCACTGTTCATTTGAAGGCAGTTGGACGACATCCAGAGGGCTATTTTTTCATGCGGTCACTGAATCTGATTTTAGTGGATTCAGGATTAGGCCCCAAGGAGATAAGTTGCATGTCATCCGCATATAACTTCGAACCCGCAGGATCTTATCATGTGAGCCAGGGGGCCATGTTGATATTAAAAAGAGTGGGCTAAAAAATGAACACTGCAGCACCCCCTTATCAAGGGCCATGATTCGGAAGTTAAAGAGGCATTTGGGTCCGATCCCTCAGAAGGTTTTTGAGTCAGCCATGGGCTTTTCCGCCAACACCAATCGCTACCCGTTTTTGGATCAGGATAGAGTGTGAGATGGTGTTGAATGCAGCAGATAGGTCGAGTAATACCAACGTGGCTGGCTGACCTTCGTCAAGTGACAGTCTGATGGTGTCTAGCAACACGGAGAGTACTCCAAAACAAACAATAGGAATCTATATTGTTTGTTTTGGAGTACTCTCCATGTTGCTACCAATGACCAGAGATATTTTTTAACTTGGAGTTGGAAACTTGCGAGACACACTGGTTGGCTGCCTCATGAATTGATCTGGAATTACCAAGGCATAAACAATATACACTGGACGTTAGACCAGAGATTTTTTCTGATGCTTTTGGCCCTTATGAAGTCAATGGTAGATTTACCGTAAGACGAAACACCGGTTGGCTACGAGTTTATGCTGGATTTTTGTTGGATACACGTGAAGACCGAAAAATAAAATGGAAACAATAACCTCAACTTCATGTGGACATTTACATTTTGTACACTGATTTGGTGGTCATGATATTATTGATTGTAAATATTTAGTCTCAAGCACGTCTGCTTGTAGAGCATGCACGATATCAGTGGGCGCGTTTGTTCACTGTTTGGCTGTTTGAGTGTAAACGTGGGAGAAATCGGGCCACACAAGGGCTTCGCTCACTCAGCATACTGAGGCAAGTAAGTGCGTCCAAAGTTAAGATATCTTAGCAGGGACTGCAACTTTTTCAGTGCATCAGGAGGCTGCAAGGTAGCACACTTTTGAAGGAAGTCTGGAGCTAGACCCTTGCCGTATAATGTAGATTTTCCTCAGCTCTGGTGGACAGAAAATCTGGATTTTATTAAAGACACAGAGGCTAATATTATTGCATTCTCCTTTAATGCCACTAGACAATCAGCAGCCCCTTTAGGAACATGGAACACAACAAAGTTCCAACATTATAAAACATTAGAACACCAAACTATCTTCTTTCTTAGCAATCTGCATCAAACTTTTATTAAGCACCAAACATCTCCAAAACTAAATAATAAACAAAGTTCACAACAAACTTAATTAAAACAGTCCTCCAGAGTTTTTTTGCGATTCCCGACATCCTCTGCAGGTCCTCTTCTTCCTTATTGTTCTGCTTGAGCTACAACAAAAATAACACAATTAACTCTGGGCAGGGTACAAGGGAGGGATCATATTAGCCTCTGTGGCGACATTTTATGGCAAGACCGGAAGCTAATACTATTGCAAGTTTAAAGCTACCTCAACAAACAATTAGCCGCAGTTTCAACAGGCTTAATAGTTCAAAGGTCCTGGGAAAAAGCTTGGATCATAGAAGACAACATACCTATAACTCTCACTAACATCCTCAAAGATATCCGTTCTAAACACAATACCTTCGTAATTTCCTTCTTTATTCTTTTTAACTTCTCTTTCGGCAACTTCAGTTGCCCCTCCACTGTAATCACCATGAATCCCAATAACTGTATTTCCTGTCTCGGGATAAGACATGACTTCTGTCTGTTTACTAAAAATCTGAGATCCTCCAACATAGACACTGTCATCCTTGTGTACTCTGCAAGTTTCAACTTGCTCTGATCCATTAACAAAATGTCATTCAGATAATTAGTCTTACTCCTCGCTCCCTCAGAAAAGCCGCCAACAGGCGAAGAACCTTTGTGAAGCACCAGGGGGCTGACAGCAACCCAAACTGAAGAAAAACAAATTTCCACATCTTTCCATCCATCTGAACTGCAGAAACCTCTGCAGTAAGTGTGCTACAAATCTATCCAAGTCAACCAGTCCCATGTCAGCAAAACCTCTCAACCAGTGTATTCCTTCCATCCTGAAGTGGTGGTACTCCACCCAATCGTTCAGGCCTTTCAAATTTATCACAGACCTCATCCCTTTATCTTTTTTTTCTACTAGAAAAATATTGCTTACGAACCCCTTCACATGGTTCCACAATCGCTACTTTCGCCTCTCATTCCTGAATTTCTTTGCTTACCAAAGCCGAGAGCTCTACATTGAACCTTATCACCCCCGGACAACATTACTGAATTGGCTCTTCTAAGAAATCTATGTGATAACCTTGCACCATCTCCAAGACCCATGGATATCCTGTTACCAAAGTTCAGTTTCCATAAAATTGAGTAAGTCTGCCGTCCAACTTTAATGGGATAACAGTAGAGTCTTGCCTTACCTGAACCCCTGGTTTGCTGGTTGCCATGACCTCCTCTGCTTTTAGATCTTTGTCTTTGGGGGTAAAACCCCCCATCTTGATACAAGGTCTGGTAAGTACTGGGCCTAAAAGATTTTCTTGTAATGCCCTGTCCTCTGCATCGGAACCAACTCCTTGTACTCCCAGCCCCTTTGCCAAAAATATATTTATCAAACACTTTTTTAATCTCCCATTGTGACTTCTGCAACAAGCTAAATGCCCCTATGTACTTGGACATTTCCTTTATGAAATTATCCCCAAATAGCAAACTGTTTGCTGCTTGACCTGCCTCGTTGTTATCCAACTCAACCAACTTAGGGTCAGTCTTTAGTCAAATGCTCTTTTGTCGTTCTACCAATAACGCAGTGTTTGAATTTCCTAGCAGAGCACTACCCTTTGTACCCACTCCCTCAGCTCTTCAACATTTAAAGATTCTTTGAAACATACTCCTTCTCTGCCATGTTAAAAATCTTTGTTATTGGACCTGTCTGGTCTAACAGTCGATCTTGGCACATCTTTAGGCCTTTGTCAAGACCTTTCCTGGTGTCCCGTCCAATGTTACCTCTAATTTTTTCCCTCTGTGTGTGGCAGAATAAGATCTCTGTGCGCTGCAGCAAAGGTATGCCAAGAAACTGACCATTCACGCAAATACAGTGCACAACTACCAAAATCAATAGCATTTGCCGTGGCATTGCCTGAATAATTAAAGTACATAAAGACAGAAAGTCATGTTACAAATGATTACAGGCTTTTTTTCCTGTTTAGGAATTACTTCTAGGCCTCTGCGTACTGCTAAAACATAATCAAATGGCTGGTATTTTTTCTCTTGGAATGGTGGCAACCCAACCTTTCAATAAGGAAGTGTAAAAAAAGAAAAACAAGCATTGGCAAAGCCTAAAGGTGTCGCCTATACAAGAGCTATTGACTTTGGCATTGTGTTTTAGCCATGTTGTACATCAGTGTGGCTGCTGTTCAGCATGGCTAAAACGTAGTGGCATGGAATAGGGGGGAGTAGAGTGTTGTAGAGTTGAGTGGAGGAGAGTAGAGAACAATGGTTCAGTGGCAGAGAGTGTTGTGGCATTGGGTGGAATAGGGTGAAGTGGGTTGGAGTGGATTGAGGTAGTGGGGTGGAATAGGGTGAAGTGGGGTGATTAGATTAGATTGGGGTGGGTGGATTGGACTGAAGTGATAGGATTAGAGTTGGGTGGATTGGATTTTTTTTGAGTGGGGTGAATTGGAGTGGACTGGAGTGGGGTGGATTGGTTTCATTGGACTGGGGTGGGGTGGATTGACCTGAAGTGAATTGGACTGGAGTAGATGGATTGGAGTGGGGTGGGCTGATTGGATTGGATTGGAGTGGGCTGGTTGGATTGGATTGGGGTGGGGTGGGGTGGGCTGGGTTGGATTGAACTAGAGTGGGGTGGATTGGACTAGAGTGGGGTGGATTGAACTAGAGTGGGGTAAATTGGACTAGAGTGGAGTGGGTGAGTTGGAGTGGAGTAGGGTGGAGTAGGATGGATTGGACTGGAGTGCGGTGGATTGGTTTGAGCGCAGTGGATTGGTTTGAGCGCAGTGGATTGGTTTGAGCGCAGTGGATTGGTTTGAGTGCGGTGGATTGGTTTGGTGTGGGGAGTGTTGGATTGGTGTGGGGTGGATTGGATTGGTGTGGGGTGGATTGGATTGGTGTGAGGTAGATTGGATTGGTGTGATGTGGCTTGGATTGGTGTGAGGTGGCTTGGATTGGTGTGGAGTGCGGTGGATTGGACTGAGGTGGATTGGATTGGGGTGGAATGGATTTTTTGGAGTGGGGTAGATTGGAGTGGACTAGGAAGTAGGGTGGATTGTGGTGGATTGGACTGGAGTGGGTGTACTGGACTGGAGAGGACTGGATTGGATTGGAGTGGGGAGGATTGGAATGGAGCAGATCGGAGTGGAGTGCACCTGAGTTAGGTGGACTGGATTGCAGTGGGGTGGATTGTATTGGAGTGGGTGGATTAGATTGGAGTGGGGCAGATTGTTTTAGAATGGAGTGAGGAAGATTTTTTGGATTGGAGTGGAGCAGATTGGAGTGGGACAGGTTGTTTTTGATTGGGGTGGGGCAGATTGTTGTGGATTGGAGTAGGGCAGATTGTTTTGGATTGCTGTATTGGAGTGGGGCAGATTGTTTTTGATTGAAGTCGGGCAGATTGTAGTGTGGTGGATTGGGCTGGAGTGGGGCTGATTGCTTTCGAGTGGAGCAGATTGTTTTGGATTGAAGTGGGGAAGATTTAAGTGGGGCAGATAGTTTTGGATTGGGGTGGGGCAGATAGTTTTGGATTGGGATGGGTCACACAGTCTTGGATTGGAGTGGGTCAGATTGTTTTTGATTGGGGTGGGGCAGATTGTTTTTGATTGGGGTGGGGCAGATTATTGTGGATTGCTGTATTGGATTGGGGTGGGGCAGACAGTCTTGGATTGGAGTGGGGCAGATTTTTTGGGATTGTGGGGTGTGGTGGATTGGACTGAGGTGGATGGTGGATTGGATTGGGATGGATTTTTTGGAGTGGATTGGATTGGACTAGACTGGATTTCGCCAGAGGGAGAACACCCTCAACTGTTCACCCGCACGTTAACTACGGAATACTGCTTATCTAATTCAGCTTGCTCACCAACTGTATGTCCTGAAGATGATCTCGAATAGCTGAGATCGAAACGCCGTCGACCCCCCTGCAACAGGAACTCCTTACACTCTGTAAACTCTTGAAGAGTTTTAATTATTGTTGTCAATGCGATGTCTTTGTTTTAAAGTCACCCTCACTTTTTCACGTCACGCCTGTTGTCACTTACCTATGTGAGCACCTCATTACTATTACGACCAATTGACCTTAAAAATAAACTACAGTCTTAAGTCGACCTATATGTCCCTTTGTACAATACTTACCAGTCCCTTTGCTATTAATTGTCGTGCCCAATTCTATCACAGTGTCCCCGACGGGGTCACTTCTTTCTTTGGACCTTTGGGCCACAACAGAACCATTGTTGTCCTATAACATTATAAAACCCCAGGTTCACATATCGGGGTACACTTGTCTTCCTTACTACCAATTATGTGTTAAAGCATAATTTTAAAAATTATAACACATAAGAAAGAAATAATGTTGCTTTGAAATATTTAGAACAAGATAATAGTCATCTTTTGAGAATAGCGCCCTCGAGCTAAAACAATACAAAACATGAGTGAAAAGTGACAAAAGAGGACGTGGCAAAATAAAATAAAAAGTTAACTACAGAAATATAGAAAATACAACTTTTTTTTGGGAAAACAGATTTTATTTGTCAAGTTACGCATATATCGCAGGGCTCTGCACACCAGAGACATCTGCATAATCAAACCATACAAATATAATTGCAGTCGACTTTTCCAAGTGTAATCAACAGAAGCGCATACAAACAATAAAAAATGATATAGAAAACCCACAACTCCCGCCCTCCCCCACCCCTCCCCCTTGGTCGCACAATATCCGCATAGTCCTGTCCACAACCTGTATACATAACCACAAGAATGCCCCCCCGGCCCCCGCATAGCATCTCCGTAAGCCTACTATGTACCTGCAAATTACCCCAGTGATTGAGCCTCTGCTGCAGCTGGAGGGTCCAGCCAAAGGCCCCGATAATCCGCCCATCGTTTCCAGATTTTGTAGTGTTTGCGCGGGCACCCCTGGCCATAAAAATAGGTTGTTCCAGCCCCATGCAGAAGTCTAGGCCATTCTTCCATGCGGCCACCGATGGGGCCCGCGGCGCCTTCCACGCCTGGGCGATGTCCCTTTTCGCCAGTGTGAAACCCAGTTGCATGAGATGCCGTTTGTAGACATTTCCCCTATCCCCTCCATAATGTGAAGCAGAGCCAGCTGCGGCGTGCGGGGGAGCTCCCACCCCAGGACCTCCGAGAGACAAGCAAAGACCCCCTCCAAAAACGGTCCAGGGAGGGGCATTGCCAGACGGTATGGATGAACGTGCCCTCTTCTCGACCGCAGCGAAGACATTCCGGGAAGCGATCAGCCCCGCCCGCCACAGGCGTGCCCGAGTAAAATAGACCCTATGGAGATATTTGAACTGGACTAGGCGGAGTCGCATCGCTGTGGCTGCCCCCCGCGGAGCCGCCAAGGCCTCGGTCCAGTCCTCCTCCTCCATCGTGCCCACATCTCCTTCCCAGTCCTCCCGGAGCTTCTGAAGTGTGGTGGAGCAATGGGTAACCAGGGTCTGATAGATCCGGGAAATTTTCCTGTCCTTCAGATCCCCCATAAAGACTTTCGCTTCCAGCGGACTAAATTCAGGTAGAGACCCCAGACCCTCTATGCTAGGGGACAGAGCATGACGAAATTGAAGATAACGATAAAACTGAGACTGTGGCATAAGGAATTCCTTCTGAAGATCTTGGAAGGATTTAAGTGTTTGGCCCCTCATAACATCCCCCAGGACTGAAATGCCAATGTCGTCCCAACCCCGGAAACCCTGCAGGGCCGCCAACTGAGGTAGGCGTCCATTATCCCAGAGGGGAGTCTCCCGAGTCAGGGTATTCCACCATCCCATTCGTCGCAATGCCTGCTTCCAAATCAGGAACACCACCTGTGTGGCCGACGGCAGCCCGCCCCGCAGCGGCGCCGAATAAAGAATTGCATGCAGCGAGTGGCGTCCCATAAGCTGCCGCTCGAGCGCATATGCCGGATCTCCCCTATCGCCGTACCACCACTCATTTAGGACCAGCAGATGTGCGGCCTGGTAGTATGAGAGAATATCCGAGGACGCGAGCCCCCCACAGTAGGTGGACCGGAAGCATGTGCGCAATGCTACACGCACTTTGCCCCCTTCCCACAAAAACTGCCCAAGCGCAGCATTCGCCAGCTGAAACCATCGGGGCGGGATTGGGTATGGGTGATTCTGTAGCTGATAGAGGAGCCGGGGAAGCGCCACCATCTTGAATATTGCCGATCTACCATATAGTGTCAGGGGCATACGGGACCAGGACTTGAGGTCCGCACGGATCCGCTCCCATACTGGGGCCACGTTACGTTCCCAGGAGACTGCAGGTACATCGGAAAGAAACACCCCCAAGTATTTCAGTCCCCCCACTGCCAACTGAACCGATGAAACCCATGTGCCCATCTTCATCCGATCCCCCAGAGCCCATAATGTGGATTTACGGGGGTTCATATAGAGGCCCGATGTCTCCCCAAAGATCTGCATGATGCGCAGGAGCCGTGGCCCCGTCCTGTCAACCGCTGTGAGGAAAAAGAGAACATCATCCGCATATAATGCGATCCTGTCGGACAGGCCCGGAGCCCACTCAAATCCCCGGACCTGCGCATCAATGCGCACCCACGCAGCCAACGGTTCCATGGCTAGGGCGAACAGATATGGAGACAGGGGACAGCCTTGCCGCGTACCCCGCCCAATAGAGAAGGTGGATGAGGTCGCACCAGCTACCCGTACCGATGCCGTCAGATCTGTATATAAGAGTGTTAGATAGGAGAGGAAGCGCGGGCCCAGGTTGAGTCTTTGCAGCAATGCAAATAGGTACACCCAGCTCAGGGAGTCAAACGCCCTATCTATGTCAGCCAAGAGGAGCGCCGCTGGTTCCCCCAACTGCCGGACAGCCGCCACTGCCACGTGTGCTCGCCTAATGTTGTGTCTGGTCGCCCTTTGGGGCTTGAACCCGGCCTGATCAGGGTGCACAAGGGCGGAGATGTGGGGCAAGAGGCGATTGGCTAGTGCTTTGGCCAAGATTTTCGCCTCCACATTTAAGAGGGAAATGGGGCGATACGAGGCGTGTTGCTCCGGTGGCCGGCCGGGCTTTTGGAACACCACCACCTCCGCATGCCTCCAGTCTGGAGGGAGAGAGCCCCTCTCCCGTGCCTCCTCCACTACCGCCCGATAATGAGGGGCCAGCTGCACGGAGTAGCGCCGGAAGAATTCGCTTGGGAACCCATTGGGTCCCGGCGCTTTCCCGGGATTAAGCTCCCCTAGGGCCGTACCCAATTCCTCATCTGTCAAGGGCAGCTCCAACTGATCCCTCACCGCATCCAATACTGTTTCAGGTGGTAAATCAGCTATGAATTTATCTATGGTGGCCACTGACAAGCATTCCTTCGGAGCGTATAGATCCGCATAGTAAGCGGCGAAGCTCTCCGCTATGGCTGGGGGATCCGTAATCGGCTCACCTGCCGGGCCCAAGACTCCCGGCAGGGCCTGGGAATGGAAGGTGCCTTGACAGAGTCGGTGTAGCATCTTGCCGGACTTGTCCCCCCACTGGTAGACCCTGCTACGCGTCGCCAGCCAGGCTTGGCGAGCCTCATCCATCAGAAGGGCAGCGTAGTTCTGCTGAGTCAACAGCAGTTGCCTTCTGAGCTGGCCCTCTCCGGCCTCCCGACACCGACGTTCGAGGGCTTCAACATCCGCCTCAGCTCGAGTCAGTTCCTTTCTGCGCTTCCTACGCGCTGCCGCGCACCAGGAGATATCTACACCTCTCAGTGTGGGTTTCAGTGCCTCCCACAAGGTCTCGGCGCTAGTAACGGACCCCACATTAAACATCAAGTAGTGGTCGATGGCGTCGCTTATATGTGCCCCGTATTCATCATTCTGTAAATGCCACACTGAGAGGCGCCACCGGAACGGTTGCCTCCGCCTACCCATGTGGATCTCAAGTGACACCGGGGAATGGTCCGAGAGGCCTCGAGGCAGAATCTCCGCCGACACCACCCTACCCACCGCAGCTCGGGGGACAAAGAGGTAGTCAATTCTGGAAAATGACTCATGGACCGCCGAAAGGTAGGTGAATTCTCGGCGATCACCGTGGAGGCGCCGCCATACATCAACCCAGTCAAGTCCCGTCACTAAGGAATGCAGTTTCGTGGAACGGCTACCCATGGAGCTACCCCCAGCCCTCCATCTATCTCTGGCCAGATCCATAACATCATTCCAGTCCCCACCCACCACAGACGGCACATCTGGCATATCAGCCCATAGAGCGAGTAGTTTCTCCACCAAATTCCATTGTAGGGGGAGGAGCATAGACACTACCCAACACCAGGGGATCTTCCCCAATCTTACCCCGGATAAACAAATAGCGCCCTTGCGTGTCAGTCCACTGTTGTACGTGAGTATAGGGGACCCTGCGGTGCACCAGGATCGCTACCCCCGTGAACCCCTCGTAAAGCCGCAATGAAATACCTGCTGAAACCCATACCGCTGTAGGCAAATGGCCTTCGTGCCCATGAGGTGTGTTTCTTGTAACATAAGAATATCGGCCCCAGCTCGTTTGGCCTGATGGAGTATGGCCCCACGTTTGATTTTGTCCAGGGCACCGCGCACATTCCAACTAAGAATACGGAGCGTACCAGGGGTCACCTGTCTCCCACTGGGCACACTAGCCATTGGGGGTATTACCATTACCATAACTGGCCTTAGGATGTGTCGGTGTATGTGTGAAAAATAGCGGACCCTCAGCAGAAGTGCAACCTGTGACCATAAACAACCCCCACCCAACAAACCCCCCACCCCATACCTCAAAAACACTGAAGCATCTGTCGCGGCGGGGCTGGTCCTCAATCCCCAACAGGGGGATGGGGGCCGCCCCGACCAATGGATCCCCAACTTACAGCCCATGTCCTCTGGGCATGTTCCCCACCAGCCCGGGCCGGACAGAGAAACCAGCCCACGCCAGGACTCTTCCGATGCTCATTCAGCAATCTTGGCCTCTGCAGTACTTCGCAGGCCCATAGATTAATGTTCCAAAGTCTGTCGCCCAGAGGTGGGGCCCCCCCGAGAGGAGGCACCACAGGACTGGGAGCGCCGCCGGGACCGTGACCGTCTGTTACCCTTCTGCTGCTGCCCCCTGGGGCCTCTCCGGGACACCTCGCTCGATGAGGAGTCCGACTCTCTCCCAGGCGGTGTGTGTGCCCTCACCCGCACCGTTTCATCTGTCCATTTAAAGACTTCTTCCGGAGTGTCGAAAAAGTGAGTGCGGGAGCGATATACCACCCGCAGCCGGGCAGGAAACAGGAGGGCATAGGGGAGCTTAAGGTCTCTTAGACGGGCCTTCGCTGCCATGAACGATTGTCGCTGTTGCTGCACCTGCCGCGTGTAATCAGGAAAAATAAGAATGCGCATATTTTCATAGAGCAAGGGTTCTTTGGCCCGGGCCTGCTTCAGGATTGTGTCCCGATCAAGATAATTCAGGAGTTTCGCTATGACTGGCCGCGGGCGAGCCCCGGTGGGGTTTCTGCATGAGCGCCCTATGGGCCCGCTCCACAACAAAGCAACGGGACAAGGCCTCCGGAGGAAGCCAGCTCTCCAGCCACTGCGTAAGAAAGCGTTCCATGTTGCCCTCCTCACATCCCTCTGGAAGCCCAACAAAACGAAGGTTATTGCGTCGGGCCCGTCCCTCCGCATCCTCCGCCCGTAGTGCAAGCCCTTTTGCACAGACTCCATAGCCGCCACCTTCTGCTTAAGTGAGATAACATCGTCCTCCACACCAGAGATTCGGGTCTCAGCTTCGGTGATGCGTGACACCGCATTGCGCAAGTCTTGCCGCAACAGCATAACGTCTGACCCAACTGCCCCTATTTTGGCATCCAACGTGTCTCTGGATTGGGTGATAGCAGCCATGAGTGCTGCATTATCCGGCATAGCCCCGGACGGAACTCCAGACGCCCCAGCCGCCGCTCCTGGACCAGTGAATTTATCTATGGGGCCTTGTTTGGCCGGGCCATTGCCACCTTTGTCCCTCGTCATGGCTGCCCTCTGGACTCCCCAGGAGGCCTGGACAGTATCGGGGAGGGTGTGTGAGCGGAGCCCCCCCAACAAAAGGCTCCCGCGGTCCGACCCGACCGCCGAACAGGAGCCCGGTATGAGCGGTCCCCGCACCAGGGCCCAACGAGCCGCCCCAGGGGCCACCCCACGCCAAACCCCGGCAGGGCCCTCCAGTAGCGCCCGCACGGTCCGGCCGAAGCGGCAGTGCTCCGGGTCAGTGCGAGGGCTCCCACTCGCCTGCGATCCCCCGGGTCCAAGACCTCCCACGCTGCACACCCCTCTTGGCACGCACTTGAAGCCACCAGTCTCAGGGACCTCTGAGGCGCCCACGCGGTCCGACCGGCCGCCGAGTTGAGCACCCTCCTAGGCCCTGGAAGGATTTAAGGGGGAGAGAGAAGGCTTACATCCACTGGGGCCCCCCGGCGGAGCCCGGAGGCCTCTCAGCAATCCCTCCGGCTCCTTGCAGCTCGTTCGGTCACCCCTCCCGCGGCCCGATATTGCCGCCGATCTCCCGCTACAGTGTAGACCGTGGGGGAGGGGCACCTCAATCCAGGTCCGGCCGCTCCCAAGTCACCCGCTGCCAACGCTGCCTGCCACCACCGTTTCCGCAGCAATCACTGCCGGAGCTGCATAGAGCGGGCGCACCGCTGCGGCCAGGCGACCTGCCTGCGGACCGCACCTCCCGCTCCCCAGCGCCACACCTCACCTTCGCGGCTCGATCCAGCCGCCGAGTCTCGCCGTCGGGCTCTGTCTCAGGCCTCGTCACGGTGCGATGATCGACCCTCTGCCAGCTGTCTCTGCCCTCCAGAGAAATCCGCCCTTGCACAGGGAAATGGCGCCAAGGCCGCCCCTCTCGCTCCGGCCGCCTCCGATAGTGTTGGGCGAGATGTCCCGGCTCCGCCGCCGTCAGCTAGGCCGCGCCCCTCCAGGTCCCGTACCGGCCGAGGCTCGAGGACTCCTCCACCAGCCTCCGTAGGCGCTCCAAACCTACATACGGCGACACTGCGGATATCCCGAGACTGCTGCGTCGTCGTAGTGATCACTCGAGCATCGGGGAGTCAGGATAAATGCAGGATATATGACGGGCTGGACGGAGCTCACTCAGCACACGTCCGCCATGCTGGTTTGCCAAGCCACGCCCCCGAAAATACAACTTTAGATGTTGTTTGCTCTGCTGAGCACGTTTTTGCCAGTCACGCACCTTCTTTTTGTAGGGCACTAAAGAGAACAAAATAGAACCTCAATCAGGTCGGGAGCAGCGGACGGGCACTGATTACGTTGAATCAGTCAGTGCTTGGCCCCTGCTCCATGGACAGGAATGAAAATTATGTTGTGCCAGCCATGGCCAATTATGAGGCTGTAAAGAAGAGTGCCAGGCAAGCAAACAAATGATAAGCAACAGGCAGGCTCCAAATCCTTTTCTAAATGCCACAGCATCTCGCAAGCAATACGCAAGCGCTAGCGCATGTTATCACAAGGTCAACCCTAAAAAACTCCAGTTACTGGGGAAGGAGACAGTTAAGACATAGGTTTGTCATCTTTCTGGGAGAAAAATATGGCCTTTTGTTTGCAAAGGCCCAGACAATACTCAATAGGACAGTATATAAAATTGCCTCATCATTTGGAACATTAGCTTTCTGTTTAATTATTAGTCAGGGATTATTAGCGTAGCCCTAGAACAATAAGAAGAAATAGAAATATAAGGGGAAAGCACATTTAAATGTTTTCTAGAACTGTGTTAATGATTCTTGAGTAATTCTTAAAGAAAACAAAGGCAGATAATTCATCTTAAAACATCTGTTAAATTTGCCTTCTATCCAAAAGAAAAATACCAGTCATTGGTGTGCAAAGGCCTGTAACATTCTTCCTGTGTTTACTTTAACTGTTAGTCAGGGATCACTAACGCAGTCTTAAAACAATACATAATAAGAAATATTATTGGAAAGCACATTTAAATATGTTCTAGAGCTGCCTTAATGAACTCAGGCTAATAATAAAAGTAGCAAAACCAAAGGGGATGATGGACGGAGTGTTGAACATTGCAAGCACTCACCCCCAGTCAACTGATCTGGGTTTAATCCATCATCATTCTTTAGCTCACTCCGCCACCCCAGTTCAGACATGGCCATATGCAAATCAGTCTGACCCTGTGCCTCATGGGAACAGTCCAGCCCGAACTGCCAAGCCATGTCTTCCCTGGACCGGAAACAAGCATCCTGGGACCGGTTTCGGGTTCATAACCCTCATCAGCCAGGCTATCTTGAATCCAGTGGCAAAGTGAGCAAGGGACCCACGTCTGGGCATACCCTGCCAACTTAGGGCGAACTTAGCAAAACCAAAGGGGATGATGGACGGAGTGTTGAACATTGCAAGCACTCACCCCCAGTCAACTGATCTGGGTTTAATCCATCATCATTCTTTAGCTCACTCCGCCACCCCAGTTCAGACATGGCCATATGCAAATCAGTCTGACCCTGTGCCTCATGGGAACAGTCCAGCCCGAACTGCCAAGCCATGTCTTCCTGGACTGGAAACAAGCATCCTGGGACCGGTTTCGGGTTCATAACCCTCATCAGCCAGGCTATCTTGAATCCAGTGGAAAAGTGAGCAAGGGACCCACGTCTGGGCATACCCTGCCAACTTAGGGCGAACTTAGCAAAACCAAAGGGGATGATGGACGGAGTGTTGAACATTGCAAGCACTCACCCCCAGTCAACTGATCTGGGTTTAATCCATCATCATTCTTTAGCTCACTCCACCACCCCAGTTCAGACATGGCCATATGCAAATCAGTCTGACCCTGTGCTTCATGGGAACAGTCCAGCCTGAACTGCCATGCCATGTCTTCCCTGGACCGGAAACAAGCATCCTGGGACCGGTTTCGGGTTTATAACCCTCATCAGCCAGGCTATCTTGAATCCAGTGGCAAAGTGAGCAAGGGACCCACGTCTGGGCATACCCTGCCAACTTAGGGCGAACTTAGCAAAACCAAAGGGGATGATGGACGGAGTGTTGAACATTGCAAGCACTCACCCCCAGTCAACTGATCTGGGTTTAATCCATCATCATTCTTTAGCTCACTCCGCCACCCCAGTTCAGACATGGCCATATGCAAATCAGTCTGACCCTGTGCCTCATGGGAACAGTCCAGCCCGAACTGCCAAGCCATGTCTTCCCTGGACTGGAAACAAGCATCCTGGGACCGGTTTCGGGTTCATAACCCTCATCAGCCAGGCTATCTTGAATCTGGTGGCAAAGTGAGCAAGGGACCCACGTCTGGGCATACCCTGCCAACTTAGGGCAAACTTAGCAAAACCAAAGGGGATGATGGATGGAGTGTTGAACATTGTGATGGAGCAAGGTAAATAAGACATTTTTGAACCCCTAATATTAATATTAATAATTAACGTTATTAATTGTTTTTACGACTAATCAACATTTTGCATCTTTATATTTTTGGTAACTGGCAATTTATGTGCAAAACTAACTTACTTACAATTGTGGAGGTAGAATAATATTAACATAATGGTTTGCGTACTAATTAGAGTAATGTTGCATGATTTGTGCTATGTAGTAAATTGTATTGTGGCTAAAGTATGCGGATGGTAAGTAAACATGGCTTTACATGTCGCTTCTGCTAGGTAACACCTAATTGGGGTACGTAGAATGACGGGTGGGTAACGAAAAGGCTTATTTTCTTAATTATGATTGTGTTTGTTTTCATGATAGTTCGTTCGGGCCTGTTAGGCCGCGCTGTAAAGATGGCTGCCGAGGCAGATGAGCTTAATGCGCAAGTGCAAAATGGCTTCCAAGTGGAAGAAAGCTGCGGAAATATGTCACATGATTTGAAAGTAAAGCCCGGAGTGAAACAAGTCAAGGTCAGCGTGACCTGTCACCAGATGGGTGCCAAAAAGGACTCAGCGAGAATGTATGAGAACCAAAGATGCAGCTGTGAATTAACAATGAACTGTTTAAAATAAAGTTACAAAAGAAGATACATGTGAGGAACTGTCAATCGGATTGGTAATGTCCTAAAGCCGTGAGAAAAGGACAAAGTTATAGACATTTTCGGAACCGGTTCAAGCAAGGAGGGCAATGAGGAGATGCTTGCCACCGCCTCCAATGGACCAATTAGCGTGAATCTCGCCCCCAAAGAATGAAACATTTCTGTTTAGTAAGCTAGTAATAGGGTATAAGAGGACCTACTCTTAAGTAGGAGGAGCGCTATTCATACATAATTTTTGAGCACTGGACATTGACGCTGGAGAACTGCTGCTATTTTCCATAGGCCATTTCTTTTTAATATAATTAATCTTTTTGCTTTGAATCTGACTGGGAAGGAACGAGATCGTTGCGGGAAACCTGTATAGGTGGTCCGTCGAGGAGGCCTGTTTAGCGGGACAGACAGTCAGTTTTGGGAGTTCTATGCTGTGATCTGCTGTGGCGAACTTTTATTTTTCATCTAAAAAGGGTATGCATAAATTCTTTAAAAGTTCATTTCTTATAATGATATTAAACGTATTAAACTGATTAATAAAATTGAAACTTATTCATGCATTTTAAGAAAATAGATAAACTTTATTATAATTAAAACTACGAGTCTGTGGTTCTTTAGCTCAATAATAAATACAATGTTTTAATAGGTTTAAATGTGATTGAACTGGTCTTAATCACCATCAACTTATTCTCACTAGTTGGTCCATCGACCAAAGAGCGGAATACCTTGATGTCTTAGAACCCGACAGGATTAAAACTAATTATGTATGATGTTTGAGAAATTATCTTGTCGACTTTAAAAGGTATCCCGTTCTCTTCCAGCAGTCATTAACTTTTTCTCCTAGGTGAAAGTGGATGGGATCCAAGGAATATTTGAGTGAGTGAATGTTTTATGCGGTGTTATGGGCCCCACCGTCATATTGGTATAGTTGTTAAAAAGAGTGTTTTCAACCTGGATGTCATGTCCATAGGAGAAGAAATTATATTAGTAGCGCTGGATCAGATTTCTTGGTAGCAGAGTTATGGTTACTATAGATTAGTTTGGTGATTATTGATTATTTCATGTCTAACACTCCATGTTGAGTTGTATTACGTTATATGTAAGTCGAAAATTTTGAAGCTTCCGGGAAGTAGGAAGTGGACACGTGTGGCAAGAGAAGTCACATGGAATAGTGCATTGTCTGGTTTTCAAATTGGTGATAACACAGGTTGTGTTATGATAGGGACATTTTCTGTATAAAACGTGTATGAGTGAAATAGCAACCGGTTTTCTTGTGAAACTATGGCCTTAATTCTCAGGAGCAGAGTAGTCTCCACATGTGTTTTATCCCCAGAGAAACGGGTTTACCCCTTGCTTGAAAGAAAGGTAAGGTAGAGGGAAGTGCTACACTTATCGAACGAAACTGTATTCTTGAAAAATAGAGTAAACTATCACTTTTGTTTAGCGAAAACAGACAATGGAAATGTGTTTTTTATGTCGTAACTAATTAAATATAGTCGAAAACAAACTGCCGATAAATTTTGTAAAGGAGGGGTCAGGAGTAGAACTGACGTTGACAAAAGACCGCGCTGGGATTGGCCAGTAGAGTGGAAACACGGAAAACGCCCAGATTGGTGCGTTGGTGTGAGACGCGCTGAGATAGGTCAGAAAAGCAGTGACGTAGAGGCTTCGGATTGGTGCGTTGGTGTGAGACGCGCTGGGATAGGTCCGAATAGCACATAGAGATCAGAGCAGAGTTACGAGCTTGCAGAAGGAAAGGAAATCGTGAAGAATGGCTTATTATGAATAAGGTAGAGAGAAACCGTCATGGAGGGCGAAATTTAAGAACTTCTTTAAGAAAGACAAAAAGGTAGTGACTAGAGAGGGACAGGTAATTCCTCCGCCGAAAACACCAGCTTCGCATATGATGCTGAAATACGGTTATCATACTTGCATTTGGTTAGAAAATTGGACAAAATATACTCAGAATGATGGAGTATTGGCTTTTCCAGAGAATGGTTCGTTTAATGTAGCAATACTTCGAAATTTGAGAGAGAAAATGACGAAGATTGAGCCAAGACCTAGACCAACACCGTTTGAAGCGTTAGGTGAATGGGAAGACGAGATGTATGAACGAGAAAGATACAGAGGTGCAAAGAATCATAGTTTAGTTCCTGGAAGGTTGAGGGGAGTGAATCATGAGGAAAGAATGAAGCGTTGGAGATATGCTAATATGACAGAAGTGTTGTTTCCAGCTTTTACAGTTGAAGAGGGTACAGGAAAGAAGTGTGCAGAGAAAAGGAAACATACAGTTACAGAAAGGTACGGGTATGGAGGTAGCGAGACAGAGGATGAGTTGCTGGAAGACATTTTAAACAGAAACCCACCTCCATATCAACAGAATTCTGCGGTGGTGACACCCAATGCACCGCCAATGGAAACTGGGAGGAATAAAAATCCAGAACGAAGATACGAGATAAATAGGTCAAATGAACAGCTAAAAACCCCACAAAGTGAAAAATTAGACAGTGACAATGCAGCCGAGTTAGCAAAAACTACAAAAGAATTGACTGAGAAAATAAGAGAGTTAACAATGAACATGGAAGCTGTGACTGTGCCAGTGACAATAGGACCAGTAATACCAGTTTTTGAGAACCAGAAAATAGATGAGCATTCCATAGTCATCCCCATGAACTCAAATTTGCAAAGAATGAGAGAAGGAATGGAACTAGAAAATGAAGGTGCAAGAAATTTGGTCAGTTAATATAGACCGAGCCCACTTACTAACCTGACAGTAAATGATAGTGAGATAAGGAGGATTCCTATGGGAACCGAGTCTGCATCAGAAACACCAGAGAGGAATAGAAATTGGATAGAAATAAATAGTACACCTGTAGGTCCAACTCCAGACGAATTAAGTGAATGGATGAGAACGTTGCAAAAGAAAGAGACAGAACAGAAACCATTAGATGTAATTAGGCTAAAGATAGATATGGAAGAATTAATTTTAGGGACTATTGGTACAGAAAAATTGAAAACATACCAGGACGACGAGATAATGTTCTTGTGCAAGAGCATTACTTGGAGAGCTAGAAATCTACATGATAAATTGGAAGAGACAGCGAATGAACTAGGAGTGGAATTTGTAAAAGTCAGGAGTTTGCAGAAACCGTATAGGGTAGATTTTTGTGAGAAAGATGTAGAAAATCTGAACACATCAGGACGGTTAACACAGATAAAAGAACTGATTGTTTTATTAAGAAAATGGGGTGATGTGGACAGATGGAGAAGCAGGTGGACTAAAAGGAATGAGAGAATAACAGATAAAGCGTCTTTGGCATTTGCTGTGACAGACAAGGAATCAGTTGTAAGGGAGTATCCGATGAGAGAAACCCCAGGAGGTAGTTATGTACATGTCCCTTGGTCCAGACAAGATATTCTGTCATTTACAAATGACTTTCCAAAACTGAGAGAAAAACCTGTAGAATGGTACAGACAAGTGGAAAGGTTTGTCAAAGTTTCGAAGGTGTTGTGGGTAGATTTGGATGGGTTATTTGATATTGTAGTACCAGCCGATTTATGGACAGAATGTAAAATTACCATTGATTGGCCAACTGTAGAATACCCAAGAGATGTAAAAACAGGAGCGCCAGGACCAGAAGTGATGAGGAAATATGAACAGGTTATTACCTTTTTGAAAAAAAAATTCCACCCAAAGAAACTGATTGGGTAAAAATTGACAGAACTACACAGGAGAGTAAGGAGTCTGTACATGCCTACTATGAGAGGCTACTTTTGGTTTTCAAACAGTATAGCGGTTATGAGACTCTGAATGAAAAGGACATGAGTCATTTTGTATATAGATTTGTTTATGGGTTGAAACCAGAAATAAGCGAAATGATTAAACAGCATATGATATGCTGGCAAAACAGTACAGTGGATGAAGTGTTAAGGTATGCCAAGTATTGTAGTGATGACATTGAGTGTAGACAGCGTAAATTAAAGGAGAAAGCAATGTGGGCGCAAGTGAAAGTTGCAGAAAAACAAGAAGCTCAACTGAATAATCAGGGTAATGAGACAGGACAAACTAAATCCAAACCGAATATAGGTAAAAGCAAAGGCCAAATGAGCATAGAAGAAGCAAAGAAGAAGTGGCCATGCCACAATTGCGGAAAGTTAGGGCATTGGAGAAACGAGTGTAAATTTCCTCCAAAAGCTAATAAGGAAAATCAATCATTAAATCCACAGGTGCAGAGTGAGGTGAGTTACCAACAGCTGCAGCAACCGCAGGTAGTTATTCAGCAGAGTCAGGTGCCACAACCACCACTTCCCAAGAGTGTAAATCCACAGAGATACAGTGCAGAGACAGGATTCTACGGAGGAGAGCAGGTAACACAATTGCCGCGCGCAGCTGCGATAACGCAGTATTGGTTACGACAGGATGGGAATGAATCGGATGAAAGTTTATGACGGTGCCTAGGAGAGGAGGAAGAGTGCGTACTTGGCGCAACTCTAGAGGTAGATCCGGCAGGTCCATTTGTGGATGGAGAAGTGAATGGTGCAAATGTAACATTCCTTGTGGACACTGGAGCTACCCGTTCTACTGTTAGATCAGTGGAAATTCCAAACCTTCCTCTCTCAGGTGAATATATCCAAGTCGTTGGTGTCTCAAATCAGCAAATTAAGGCGCCACTTACTAAATTAGTAGAAGTAAAAGTTGGACCATTCAGAGAAATGCACCGATTTGTGGTGTGTGATTGCAATCCTGTAAATTTACTTGGACGCGATCTACTTTGCAAAATGAATTGCACCATCTATTGTACTCCGGATGGTATTGCATTTCAGACACCAGATGAAGATGTATTATATAAAATGACAATGGCAGAATTGGAGCCAGGAGTGAATAACATGTTTCCTGTGTTCGATGTAGAGAAAATTCCAATTGAGTTAAAAGAAACAGTCAAACAGGAGGTATGGGATTTTACAGGCGAAGACATTGGGTTAATGAGAGGAGTAGACCCTGTTAAAATTTCTGTTAGAGAAGGAACAAATTACCCAAATACTCCACAATATAAATTGACGCCAGAAATAATTGAAGGAATAACACCTGTAATAAATAAAATGATCGAACAAGGAATTTTGAAAGAAATAATGAGCAGTCCATGTAATTCGCCTATAATGGGACTGAAAAAGCCGAATGGAACATATAGAATAGTGCAAGATTTACGGAAGGTTAATAAAATTGTCGTTCCTTGTTGTCCAATTGTACCAAACCCTGCTGTAATACTGTATGAGATTCCAGATGAGGCAGAATGGTACACCGTCATTGATTTGTGCCATGCATTTTTCTCTATCCCGTTACATCCAGATAGCCAGCCATTATTTGCGTTCAGGTTCGGAGAGCGTATTTTGGCATGGTGCCGAATTCCTCAGGGGTATACAGAAAGTCCCTCGATCTTTAATCAGATCCTAAAGAAATCGTTGAAAGATTTAAAAATGCCTGAAAAATCAGTGATGGTTCAGTATATTGATGACCTATTGGTGGCATCAAAAACCAGAGAAGCATGTGTTACTGACACGATTGCTTTGCTGAACCATTTAGCAGGAGGAGGACATAAGGTGTCCCCATCAAAATTACTGTTTTGTCAACAGGAGGTTCAATACCTAGGTCATAAAATTGAAAAAGGAGTGCGAAAGGTAACGACTATGAGAATAAAAATTATCCGAGGAATGAGAGCTCCAATGACACAAAGAGAGGTGAGAATGTTCCTGGGAATGGTTGGACGTTCCTACCTCCCGAAGACATGCAATCAGCAGTCCAATCCTTAGTTATATCACGATTAGAATATGGATTGGTGACCCTAGCTGGTCTTCCTAAATCTAGGTTAGCGCCGCTAAGAGCTACTCTGAACGCCTCTGCCAGACTAATCACAGGTTCAAGAAAGCATGACCATATCACACCTGACTTAATCCAGCTTAACTGGCTCCCCATTGAAGCTAGGATCCGCTTCAAGATAGCCTGCCTGACACATAAAGCTATACATTTCAATAGCCCCGTTTACCTGGTAAAAAAACTTGAGCTCTCCGGATCCAGAAGAAACCTAAGAAGCTCCAATACCCTACTACTGAAACCACCGAAATTCAATAAAAAAAGAACTTACAATCGTACCTTCTCAGGGCTGGCTCCAAGAATTTGGAATGCCCTACCAACAGAAGTCAGAGCCAACCCTTCGACTACCTCATTCGAAAAACAGGTCAAATGGCTACTATTGGAAGAACTGCATCAACAATAGCCTCCATGTCATTTGCTAGTCAATTACCATGCATTCTCGACAAGCATTTTTACTTTGTTGTGTTAAATATGTATGCTTGACAATTTACTTTCACTTTGTTTGTAACTCGTGCTTGACAATCATTTTCACTTGGGGTTTAAAACGTATCTCATCTGTCTTTAAAGTAAGGCGATGATGAAACTGTTCGGCCTCATCTGGGTGGGATGTTTATTGTTTGTTCATTTTCTTCCTACTCTTCCCCTAGCATCCTCATTTATTTTAAGCCTCAGGTTCCTATTTTGTTGCCTTATGGGGTATGCTTGGGTGTTTTATTGTATGCTTAACAATTTACTTTCACTTTATGTTTGAAACTTGTGCTTGACAATCATTTCTACTGGGGGTTTAAAACTTATTTTGTTTGTCTTTGAAGTAAGTCGATGATGAAACTGCTCGGCCTCATCTAGGTGGGCTGTTACCTGCTTGTTCACTTGCTACCTACTCTTCCCCTAGCACCCTCATTTACTTTTTGCTTCCGGTTCCTCTCATATTTCCTTTTTTGTAAGTGTATTTATGCTGTCTCTGTACGTATACGTCAGCTTTCCTCTTTGTACAGCGCTCTGATACCCGGTTGGGTCTTGTTCGCGCTTTATAAAACTTTTCAAATAAAATAAATAAATAAATATTGTTGACAGTGGATAAGTGGATTTTCACTAATTGCAAAACCATTACAGCGATTGACAAAAAAGGATGTTAAAGATCCGTTTGAATTGAATGATGAAGAAATGAAGGCATTCAGAGAACTAAAAGCAAGACTGTGTGAAGCACCGACATTGGGAATGCCTGACTATGAAAAAGAATTTGAGCTGTACTGTAGTGAAAGAGATGGTTGTGCATTTTCAGTGTTAGTACAAAGACATGGAAATATGAAAAGACCTATTGCATATTTTTCAGCTGTTTTAGACCCGGTAGCAAAAGCGTTGCCTGGATGTCTGAAAGCAGTAGCTGCTACTTGTGTGAGTCTGGAACAAAGTGAAGGCATTGTGATGGGATACCCACTGAGAGTATATGTTCCACATTCAGTCGAAATTCTCTTGACAAGAACCAAAACTCAGTACATGACACATAGTCGGCTGACTAAGTATGAAAAGGTGATTTTAAGTGCAGACAATGTAACCATTGACAGATGCACAAGCGTGAATCCTTCGACATCATTGCCAGATGAAGAGAGTGTGACAGACAAAGATGAAGTTGATCATGATTGCTTGAACGTACTTGAATACTGTACAAAACCAAGACCAGATATCAGAGATGAGCCTTTAAAAGAATCAGATTATGTGATGTTTGTGGATGGCTCATGTTTGAGGACAAGTGAAGGAGTTTTGAGTGCAGCGTATGCTGTATGTACAGTAGCTGAAATAATGGAAGCATCTTGTTTGAGAGGGATACGTTCCGCCCAAGTGGCTGAACTGATTGCTCTAATTCAGGCATGCAAACTGGGAAAGAATGTTCGAATCACAGTGATCACGGATAGCCAGTATGGTTTCGGAGTGGTCCATGATTTTGGGCAGATCTGGTCCCAAAGAAGTTTCTTGACGTCTGCAGGAACTCCAATTCGAAATGGTGAGTTTGTGAAGAAATTACTTGAGGCGATACAGCTGCCTAAACAAATTGCAGTGGTGAAGTGTACTGCGCACAAAAATGGGGAAGACTACATAACTGCAGGCAACAAGTATGCTGACGAGATAGCTCAGTATTGTGCTAAAAATGAAGTCTCGTTGAACAGGAGAAGAGAAAGAGAGCATGTTTCTTGTGTTTGCTGTTTACTAACATTATCGAAACATGGGCTGAGGTGAGACAATTACAAGAAGCTGCAGATGATGAGGAAAAAGATAGCTGGATAAAAGCAGGATGCAGGAAAAGGGAAGAAGATGATGTTTGGGTTTATAGAGATGAAAGACCAGTTATGCCTGATAGCATGATTTCTAATATGGCACGGATGTACCATGGACAAGCTCATATCGGTAGGGATGCCATGTTCCGACTTTTTAGACAAACATGGTATAATCCAAAATTCAGAGTCATAGCTGAAAGTCTTTGTCAAAGATGTCTTATCTGCCAACAGATAAATCCAGGAAGGAAAACAGTAGTGAGTCTAGGAACAATAGGACGAGAGGGAGGTCCTTTCACGAGAATGCAACTGGATTTCATAGAAATGCCCCCAAGCAATAGACTGAGGCATGTTCTTGTGGTCGTTTGTTTGTTTTCTCGTTGGGTGGAAGCCTATCCGACCAGAAGGAATGATGGAATTACAGTAGCTAAGCTCTTGCTGAGAGAATTCATTCCAAGGTACGGTTTCCAGTAATGATTGAAACAGATAGAGGAACACATTTTCAAAAACGAACTAATTCAACTGATATGTGAAGCTCTTGGTATTCAACAGAAATTGCACTGTGCTTACAGACCAGAGGCTTCTGGAGTGGTAGAACAAATGAATGGAACAATGATGAATAGGTTGGGGAAAATGTGTCAAGCCACAGGACTCAAATGGCCAGATGCCCTTCCACTGGTACTAATGACTATCAGAAGCATACCTGATAGAAAAACAGGTCTGAATCCCCACGAAATAATCATGGGACGAGCAATGAGACAAGCACATGTACCTGTCAACAAACTGCTGACTATAACTGATGATCTCGTGTTGGATTATTGCAAAGGATTGGCTGATGTGGTACATTCTGTGTTTCATCAGGTTGGACCGGATGCGACCACTCTTGAAAGAAAACCAGCTCATGATTTGAGTCCAGGAGATTGTGTCCGCATAAAAGTCCACAGAAGAAGAAACTGTTTGGTTCCTCGCTGGGACCAACCACGACAAGTGATCCTGGTGACAACAACTGCAGTCAAATGTGCAGGAGTGAAAAACTGGGTACATGCCAGCCACACTATCAGAGTTCCAGATCCTGAAGCTCGACCTGTAAGTCGACATCTGGAGATATCTGATACCAGTTCAGCATCCGATGCAGAAGACGAAACAAACAGGGTTCCAGATCCTGAAGCTCGACCTGTAAGTCGACATCTGGAAGACCCAGGTACAAGTCTAACAACAGGAGAAGAAATTGAAATAACAAAGGTTCCAGAACTTGAAGATCGACCTGTAAGTCGACATCTGGAAATATCAGACACCAGTTCAGCATCTGATACAGACCAATCAGATTGTGATAAAAAGCTAAAGAATAAGTGGAACATTGACATCATAAACGAAGAAACTGAACCAAGAAACAGTGACAGTGAACAGCCAAGCACAAGTTATGGTAAAAATCCTACAGAAATTGTCAAATTAGACAAGGGAGGGATAGATTCAATTAGAGAGATAGAAGAATCGTAAGAAACACGAGGAGCAATAGGGACAGACCAACAAACAAATGAACAGGGAAATATAGAAACAGACAGAGAGATCAACGAAAATTCGGAAGAACCTCGAGGAGGGATAGAAACAAGTGATCAAACAGAAAAGACACAGGAAGAAGAAGAGCTAGACAAAGAAGGTGAAATCATAAGATTCAAAATAAGAGGAAATGAAGTAAGGTCTGAAACAGAATCAGAAGAAAGTGAAGGAGAGAGAAAACAGAGACTAGGACCAAGAAAAAGACGTGGAGAGCTGAACGAGAAGAAAAAGAAAGTGAACCGAAAAGGCAGAGAAAAGGAGATAATTGGCCCCACGAAGTGAAAAGACTGAGATACAAAATCATAAAGATAAACAGAGATAATGCAGAACAAGTAAATGAGATAACAAGTCAAAAGGAACAAGAAAAACAAAGTGGAAAACAATTGCAGAAAACAAAAAGAGTAAAGAAAGCTAATTTGAAATATAAGTCACCTGAATGGCGATATATTGCATTGACTGATATCAAAGAAGAAGAAATCACTCACGATAACCCAGAAGAAAGCTACAAACCAATGGGTGAAAGTGAAGTGCAACAAGTTTGAAGAGATTGAAAAGAAAAAGCCGGACTGGACACTAAAAACCTGAATAAGACAAGAAAGAGTTCTGAGAAGAACTAAAGAGAGTACCAAACGAGACAAAGTGCGAGAGTAGAGTGTCTGAAACGTCATCCTGAGGTGTGGTGACACATTTTCTGTACAAATATATATATCTAGGTAATAGAATAAGATGGTAGACACAGAGAATAGATGTGAGTTTTTACGTAGATGGTGTAGAATGTGTTTCTTTTGTACAGGTTTATTAATGTGTGTATGGCTTATCTTAGCAATCACCATTCCAATTAGATTAGCTGTAGAAGAAACGTTCATATTAGAGAACAACACAAAGAAGGATAAAGAAGTTAACATACAGAACACAGCAACAATAATAGATAGTGCAGAGTTACATAAGGATAGATCCATAACAGATTTTTCAAAGAATGTTTTCACAAAATTATTATATGAATATGTAGAAACAATGGATGTAAGAGATTGTTATGTTTGTATGCAATTACCTGCGTCTGTTTCAGAAGGTGTGACCTATCATCACCTTCCTTTGACGTATGGAATAACATGTAGTGTTTTAGCTAGTTTGTTTTATAAAACAGGTAGATTAGAATATTATTACACTGACATAAATAAGATTTTTGCAAAAATTCCCATAATTCCTGAATTGAACAAGGTGAAAGTAGCAAAGATGTTTGGTGAATTTTTCTTAGAAAATAAAGATTTAACATTAGATGATGTAGTTAAACACAACCTTACCTGTGAGTTAAAGAAAGAGGAAAAGGTATTTTTAGAGATGGTAGAAAACAGAAGAGTAAAATTTCAAAGAAAGGTAATAGAGGAAGAGATGAAAACACCCCTTAGGACATTTGAAGGAGAAAGTAATGATAAGAAAAAGACAAATGCAGCTATGACTTTAGATTGGCCCCAACAGGGAAAGTTGTGCATTAGTAGAAATAGAACTAGGTATGACAACTATTTCGTGGGTTCCAGTGACTGCCGAGACAATTATAAAATTTTAGGAGGATGGGGATTCAAAGGAGGAAAAGATCCAATATTTCCAGGGATCTATTATATTTGTGAAAACAGAGCTTATTACAGGTTGCTGGACCATTGGTATGGGTCGTGCTACTTAGGCCTGGTCTTTCCAAAAATCTTTCATGTAGATAGAGAAGAAAAAGGAACACACGAAATGGGTGAAACATTCACACGTAGAAAGAGGGAAAGTTTTTCAGAAATAGTGGGTGACATTTTTGGAGCAATGATACCAGCAGTGGGAATATCTTTGAATGCATTTAAAATTCGAAAATTGTCAACAGTAGTAGATCGTTTATCAACGAATACTGCTGGAGGGTTCTTGATGGTAAATACCGAGATGGTTGCCATGAGAGCTATGGTGATGCAAAATTGACTTGCCCTTGACATTCTTTTGGCAAAAGAGGGAGGAGTCTGTGGAATGCTGAAAGTCCAACATTGTTGCACTTACATTCCAGATAAAAGTGAAAATATACAAAAGTATATAAAGAATATTACAAATTTGCACAAAGAACTTGTTCCACTGGAGGTTGAAAATGCTTGGGAGAAACTTGGTAAGAGTTTTTCCTCAATACCAAAATGGTTCACTGAAATAGGTAGTTCTATTGTAGGGAAAGTTTTGATATCAGCAACAGTAGTAATCTTAGTGGTGTTATTTACGAAATTTGTTATTATATGTATTAAAAAGAGAAAAAGACAAAACAAAATGAAAAGAGAAAATAAGATAAATAAAGAAAGAGAACGAGAATTAGGTGAAATAGAACTTGAAGAATTAAAAGAAAGCATGTATGAGAGAACAAAAAGACAAGATGAAAGGGATACTGATGTGTAAAACTAACAAGAAGCAAATGAACAAGAAACATGCTATCTGTAAAATTGTGTAACATGGGTTTTTGTGGTGATATTAAAAATCACCAAAGGGGGGAGTTGATGGAGCAAGATAAATAAGAAATTTTTGAACCCCCTAATATTAATATTAATAATTAACGTTATTAATTGTTTTTGCAACTAATCAACATTTTGCATCTTTTATATTTTTGGTAACTGGCAATTTATGTGCAAAACTAACTTACTTACAATTGTGGAGGTAGAATAATATTAACATAATGGTTTGCGTACTAATGAGAGTAATGTTGCATGATTTGTGCTATGTAGTAAATTGTATTGTGGCTAAAGTATGCGGATGGTAAGTAAACATGGCTTTACATGTCGCTTCTGCTAGGTAACACCTAATTGGGGTACGTAGAATGACGGGTGGGTAACGAAAAGGCTTATTTTCTTTATTCTTAATTATGATTGTGTTTGTTTTCATGATAGTTCGTTCGGGCCTGTTAGGCCGCGCTGTAAAGATGGCTGCCGAGGCAGATGAGCTTAATGCGCAAGTGCAAAATGGCTTCCAAGTGGAAGAAAGCTGCGGAAATATGTCACGTGATTTGAAAGTAAAGCCCGGAGTGAAACAAGTCAAGGTCAGCGAGACCTGTCACCAAATGGGTGCCAAAAAGGACTCAGCGAGAATGTATGAGAACCAAAGATGCAGCTGTGAATTAACAATGAACTGTTTAAAATAAAGTTACAAAAGAAGATACATGTGAGGAACTGTCAATCGGATTGGTAATGTCCTAAAGCCGTGAGAAAGGACAAAAGTTATAAACATTTTTGGAACCGGTTTAAGCAAGGAGGGCAATGAGGAGATGCTTGCCACCCCTCCAATGGACCAATTAGCGTGAATCTCGCCCCCAAAGAATGAAACATTTCTGTTTAGTAAGCTAGTAATAGGGTATAAGAGGACCTACTCTTAAGTAGGAGGGGCGCTATTCATACATAATTTTTGAGCACTGGACATTGACGCTGGAGAACTGCTGCTATTTTCCATAGGCCATTTCTTTTTAATATAATTAATCTTTTTGCTTTGAATCTGACTGGGAAGGAACGAGATCGTTGCAGGAAACCTGTATAGGTGGTCCGTCGAGGAGGCCTGTTTAGCGGGACAGACAGTCAGTTTTGGGAGTTCTATGCTGTGATCTGCTGTGGCGAACTTTTATTTTTCATCTAAAAAGGGTATGCATAAATTCTTTTAAAGTTCAGTTCTTATAATTATATTAAACGTATTAAACTGATTAATAAAATTGAAACTTATTCATGCATTTTAAGAAAATAGATAAACTTTATTATAATTAAAACTACGAGTCTGTGGTTCTTTAGCTCAATAATAAATACAATGTTTTAATAGGTTTAAATGTGATTGAGCTGGTCTTAATCACCATCAACTTATTCTCACTAGTTGGTCCATCGACCAAAGAGCGGAATACCTTGATGTCTTAGAAACCGACAGGATTAAAACTAATTATGTATGATGTTTGAGAAATTATCTTGTCGACTTTAAAAGGTATCCCGTTCTCTTCCAGCAGTCATTAACTTTTTCTCCTAGGTGAAAGTGGATGGGATCCAGGGAATATTTGAGTGAGTGAATGTTTTATGCGGTGTTATGGGCCCCACCGTCATATTGGTATAGTTGTTAAAAAGAGTGTTTTCAACCTGGATGTCATGTCCATAGGAGAAGAAATTATATTAGTAGCGCTGGATCAATTGCAAGCATTCACCCCCAGTCAACTGATCTGGGTTTAATCCATCATCATTCTTTAGCTCACTCCGCCACCCCAGTTCAGACATGGCCATATGCAAATCAGTCTGACCCTGTGCCTCATGGGAACAGTCCAGCCCGAACTGCCAAGCCATGTCTTCCCTGGACCGGAAACAAGCATCCTGGGACCGGTTTCGAGTTCATAACCCTTATCAGCCAGGCTATCTTGAATCCAGTGGCAAAGTGAGCAAGGGACCCACGTCTGGGCATACCCTGCCAACTTAGGGCGAACTTAGCAAAACCAAAGGGGATGATGGACGGAGTGTTGAACATTGCAAGCACTCACCCCCAGTCAACTGATCTGGGTTTAATCCATCATCATTCTTTAGCTCACTCCGCCACCCCAGTTCAGACATGGCCATATGCAAATCAGTCTGACTCTGTGCCTCATGGGAACAGTCCAGCCCGAACTGCCAAGCCATGTCTTCCCTGGACCGGAAACAAGCATCCTGGGACCGGTTTCGGATTCATAACCCTCATCAGCCAGGCTATCTTGAATCCAGTGGCAAAGTGAGCAAGGGACCCACGTCTGGGCATACCCTGCCAACTTAGGGCGAACTTAGCAAAACCAAATGGGATGATGGACGGAGTGTTGAACATTGCAAGCACTCACCCCCAGTCAACCGGTCCCAGGATGCTTAATTTTGTAACCTTGTGATGTTAATATGGTCATGACTTTGTCCACCCTAGTTAGGTGTAGAACTAAATTGTCATCTGCAAAATAGATATCATCAATGTATGACAATACCTCAGGATTTGGGTGTAAGATCTCCATGATGCTCGCTTTGAATAAGCCAGGACTGTAATCATAGCCCATAGGCAAGCATCGAAATGAGAACTGCACCCCGTTGAAACTAAAGGCTGTTAGATACTCACTTTCAGTTACTATATTTTGACTGGAAAAACCCATTGGAGATGTTCAGGGTAGTTTTGTATTTTTTTTTTTCACACCAGGTTGATCATTAAACCTGCTCTGTGCCAGTTTGGCACCGCATAGGTTCATGTACGCGAGTTGAGATTCCTATAGTCTAAAACAAAACTATCCTATAGGAGCTGTCTGCTTTGGAGACAGGAAAAGGGGGAGTATTCATTGGTGACAGACAAGGTGCTATTATGCCCTGGTATTGTAACTGATCTAATATTGATTTTATACCAAGTTTTGCTTCTGGCTTTAAAGAGTATTGTGCTTGAGGTTCGCTGCGTAAGGACTTTAGTGTTTGTCCCACCTGCTTGTTTTCTGTATAAGGCAGAGGCCTGTCCTACAGCCAATTCACTGGTGTAAATTTCCCTGCTGTCTTCAGGGACTATGGGAGAAAATGCTACCCTTATAAATTCCTCCCCCTGGGGGCGCTTTCCTAATAACGACTGGAGGCCAGTCCTCTTCAGCTAGGATGATGTCATAATCATAGGACAAGAAGACTGTGTGGTGTTTTACACTTCTTCTAGCTCTATTAATCTTGGTTTCTAAGTGATAATTTGGGCATCACAATGTGGGTGGTTGCTGGGTTAGAATTAAGAGTGTTGAGAAAATCAGTTGGACCTGGCTTGGATGAGGTCTCGTTAGCTGTTTCTCCTAATAAATACCTCTGACCACCAACTTGGATGGGACGTACTTCATTTATTACCGAAGACTAACTTTTACATTTTGGCGACCAGTGAAACACGACAAAGGAGTGGAAAGACACAAGAAAGGAAGAGACCTCAACACTGCACTTTGATTGCTGATCAGAACAAGAAAATTCAGGCTTATCTACCGCCTTTACGGCTGACTGTATTCAAGGTAATTCACATTTTTGTATTGGCTTGAGTGGATTTGGTTGAATCTAGTATGCGCGAGCCCTCGTTAATGAAAAGTAAATTGAAAACGAGCGTGTGTTAAGAGGCAGCGTGAGTCCCAGCACGAGCCCTTCAGCTCTGCATATCGGCGTTGCTGTGGAGCTCCTCACACGCAGAATGTTGGGAGCGTGATGTCACAGAGTGCTGGTCTGAAGACGTCTGTGCTCGATGTAAACGCGTAACGGAAGGTGTATGGCGGCCATTTTGGATCAGGCAAACCGCGGTTTGTCAACACCCAGCAAAGGTTTTCGGTGCTGTCACGCACAGCGTTCAAAGAAAAAAAATAATCTTCAAGCGGCCACCGTTGTTTTCGACACAGATCCTCACGCTGATGTGTACAGCACATCACTTCACAGAGTTCATCTTGTTTGCACGCCGATGCGCACAGCTAATTAACCCACCTCATTCGGCCATTCTGTTTATTATGGTGATGCGGTGATTCCTGCACTCATGCTCATGCTGATGTGCACAGCTCCCTCACGGTGAGATCTTCAAGAATCTGAATTCACACTGTGCTCACGTTCACGCTGATACGCACAGCTCCCTCACAGTGAGATCTTCAAGAAACTGCATTTACACTGTGCTCACGTTCACGCTGATACGCACAGCTCCCTCACAGTGAGATCTTCAAGAAACTGCATTTACATTGTGCTCACGTTCACGCTGATGCGCACAGCTCCCTCACGGTGAGATCTTCAAAATCTGCATTTACACGATCGTTCATCAAGTTTGATTAGGTCAGGTCACATAGTGCATTGTGATTACACGCTGATGCACAGCTATTCAAAGTGTCACTTTGTTTGTTGTATTCCGAGACTGCATCCCGACGAAGATCTATTAGAAGTACTTGTTTAAAGGTTTCTCTGTATTTATTTGGCTCAACTCAGACCAATAGTGTTTCCACAAACTTCTATCAATTAATTAGTCATGCAAAATGCCAACTCCTCCATTTCTTTTTTAATCTTCCCCAGGTGACCCCCCCTATACCTTGGCAGAGATGGAAGAAAGTTTTCGCACATTATGCTAGGGTGTGTGGAACTTCTCTCAGTGCATAGAGAAAAATGTCTTTGTTTATGCGTTGCTTAGGTTTTGAGGGCCAAGAAGTGTTTGAACATCTTCATGACAGTGACTACACAAGCCTCCATGAATATGAGATTTGCATTAAGAAAATGGATTTGCATTATCTTCCCAAAATTAGCACGGTTCTTGAAAGATACCATTTTGGGAAAAGAATGCAGAGACAGGAAGAGTTGGTAGAACAGTACATAACTGTGTTAAGGACATTGGCTTCTACATTCAATTTTGGGGTAACCTTGGAGAAGCATTTAAGAGATCAACTGATGTTGGGTAGCACCCTTGACAAAGCTAGTGATACTTTATGGCAGAAAGACAACCCTACGTTGGAAGAAGTTCTTACGCTTGTAAAAATGCATAAACATTCAAAAGCTTGTGTTGATACAATACACAAAGACCCATCTGTAGTAAAGAATGATGCAGACGTGGTTAAAATGGTGGACTGTAAATCCACTAAAGGTAAAGCCAACAGCAAAACAATGGTCAAATCTTACAGTACCAAGAATTTTCAAGGAAAATGTTTTAGGTGTAGCAATTTAGGACACATGGCAAATTTTAAAGAATGTCCGGGGTGGAAGGCCACCTGCAGTGTTTGTGGGAGGAAGGGTCACTTTTCAAGGTGGTGTAAGTCTGGTAAAGAAGCGAAAAAGGTCAGAGAAGTGGAGGTATATGAAGAAGTGGTTGAGGAAGTTAACATCCTCTAGGTTAAGGAGTGTGCTGGTGAAGGGCCCTTTGAAAAAGTCTTGGTCACTGATTCGTCTGTCAACGTGCTTTTTGACTCCAGAGCTAAGAGTACTCTGATCCCAAAAATATTTTATGAGCAACATTTGTCAAGGAAAGTTCGCTTACTGAAACCTGATATTAAGCCAAAAGGGTATGGTGGTGAGACAATTGATCTCTTAGGGTATTTTGGAGTACAATGGATTTTAAAGGGAGGATCGTTCTTACAAAGATATATGTGTCAATGAAAGGGGACTCGTTAATCAGTTGGTTTCATCAACGGGACCTTTATGTATATTTGGATCCTAATGAAAACCCCTCTGTATGTTTGGAAGAGATTCCATCTGTCCGGTCGGCGTGAAGAGGGAGTGAAACTTGGATCAAGGAATTTCCGGATGTCTTTAAGAAAGAGTTGGGGTGTCTCACAAATTACATTCACTGTATCAAACTTAAGTTGAATGTCATTCCCAAGATGGCACGGGTGAGAGGGGTACCCCTGTTAGTAAAGGAGAGTATGAAAGCCGAACTGGACAAACTTTTGGGGAATGGAGTGATTCAGGAGGTAGAAGCCACAGAAGGGGTCTCTCCGGTGGTAATGGCCCGAAAGGCCAATGGAGAGGCCAGGCTTTGCATTGACTTAAATGAAGGGGATATACCCCGTACCTGCTTTAGGAGGTTTTAAATGTTTATCTGGAGTCTCAAATTGTATAAAGTTCTCAGTTAGACTCGCATCCAGAAACCTCTGAAGCGCCTGATGCACAATTGTGACTTCAGCTACGCTGTTTAGAAGCGCTCTCATCCAAGTGCTGTTTCGCAGGAGGACTTGTAGTTGTATCAGCATGTTTTTTAGAAAGTCCTGCTACTTTCTTCTTCTTTAATGGAATTTTAGAGTACAATCCTTTCTCCTCTCTCTTTACGCTGCCATCAGTCTCGTATCCTGCTTCACTGTTCCTCCTGTACTCCTCCTTTCTTTGGTACTCGAATGGACTCCCTCTCTTTGTTCGTTTACCGTTCAGGTTTTGTTAAACGTTATTGCTGTCCCTTAAATTGTAACCACCCTACTAAATTTCTGAGAAGCGGGGGATCCAGTCAGTCTTTTCTCTTTGCCCCTGTGTTTGTTCATCCCTTCCGTTGCAGATTTCTCTTTAATGGAACTCTCATTGTCACCCAAGGTATCATGACCCACAGAGGTATGGGCTTGAGTCTCTTTAGACGAGTTTACCCAAACATTAGAGTCACCCAAGATAAACAGTTCCTTGCATGTTATCAAGGATTGAGGGACCAATTCATCAAGCCATTGAAAAAAGAATGGTGCATGATAAATACAATATATATCTAGTCCTGTTCCTTACTTAATACCGAGCTCTAAAAGCAGTACTTCAGGTTCATTATATTGATTGCAGCACTTATGAATAACCCTCAACGAGTTTTGAAAAATAACAGCAACTCCTATCGCCCCTCCTCCCCTTCCGTGAAAGTTTACAATCACATCTTGCAACTATACATTTTGCAAGAATCAAGTCCTCAGCATTGAATTACCTTTCCTCAACCATGGTTGCTTAGAAAACATTGGCAGTTCCTTGTTTGTTATTAATGCGTTCACTACACCGTGATTTTTTAAAATCTCTGATCTTACGTTATATAAGCCTACTTTTGTGAACTATTCCTAATGTCCTCCTTACCAAATTTCTAATTTACTGTTCATGTTAGCCAGTGGTAATCGCCCATAGTTTATTACACCTCGGGAGGAACGTGAGCTACAGAGACACCACACCATATACACGATGAGGATGTTCATACAATTTCTCCACAAGAAAAGGCCGAAATGCATTGAAGTAGGCAATCACCTCCAGATGATGTCACAATATATCATGCAGTCAGCGAGAGGGTAGTGGAAGTGGGGTGCTGTTTGAAGGGGAGGAGAAAGATATGTGAGATCACATATGGAAGCTGACTCCCTGATAATGGCTGCTTCTAGTAAAACGGAAGTAAATGTCTGGTGGCTGTAGGAAGAAAAATGGAGAGAGCAGCTGTAACCCAATGGCAGATTGCTAATTCCAAGGCTTTTTCAATGCATATCGTCTCCAACAATGGGAGGGTAAGGAGGAAAACAACTCTGAAGAACTTTAAAAGAAAGCAAATTAGTGGCTGAGGAAGGTGAAATTTCAAACACGATGGCAGCAATCTTTGGTTTATTCTGCTTTTCTGGCTGATGAACAGCTGTATAGAGGATCAGTGCTACACATGCATATGTGATTATGAATCTCAGGAAGTAAGTCAGAATTAATTATAGATGAGCAGTTTTCATGAGAACATTTATTTCGACCCAGCATGGGTGACCGATGTGAATGAATGAATAAGGTTAATGATGTGGCTAAAGCAGTAGGGTGCTTTGCAAACAATCTGATCATTTTGAAGAGGTAGTCCTGATAGCTGGGGAGGACAGGACAATCGGTATCATGCCACCTCATTATAAGCATCAAGGTGTAGGTTCTTTCTTTCGAAATGCAAGTCAGTGGCAGCAATAGAACCCACCAATACCGACTTTTTTGATTGGGTAAAGGAAGATGTCACCGTACAAGCGGCTCAAAAACACAAAAATATTTCTTGTTCCACCCTTAAAACACAATACTCCTTTTGGCGGCAGAATAAAGAATTGTCATCGGAGATCTCCAATCTTTTGTCAAACAAGAGATATTTATGTTCAATAAAAATGTTCTTGAGCTACTAATATTATTAGAGTTTTAGTAATGACCACATCAGACAAAGATTACATTGATGGCTACCATATGCATGTTTAGCAGCAGGTATCACCTCTGTGCATTAGGCACGATCACCAGCAGTATTGTAAAAACAAATTCTTTGTCAAGGTGAAATGTCTATACATGAGTTACATCACAGCCTTAGCTTCAATGTCCCTGGCACCAAGTTGATATTGATAGTAAGTCTCCCCAACGCTGCATGATATATTATTCAAATATCAGCTTTAAATACATTATAGAAAGCCATCCATGTTTCCGCAAACATCAGCTTATTGTAATGAAATACATTAATTTTCATCTCAAATAGCTTTTCAATTTTGGTATACATATATTCATTCACCCAAGCAAAAGCTTCTAATTTAGTAGGCTTGGCTGTACCAAGGGGAGTTACCTTTGAACAGCCGAAGAGCTCCCAGTAGCTCACAAGCTATTTATTGGAGAAGCCTTGTCTAACTGTACATGTGGATTTCTGTGACAACAGACACGTTCAAAACAATCAAAAACCGTTATTGCAGAGTTTGTCTCAAAATCTCCTGGGTTATCACCAAAAACTCAAAGACTTATACCACCATAATATCAAAGTAACAACAGGGAGTGCATGAATTCCTAGAGAAGTGAGGACTAGAGAGTATACCACGAAAGGATAGAAACACAGTGGTGCATTCTTTTTGCTCTTCTCAAAACTAGACTTAATATTAATAACAGTACTAGATGCGTACTGTCTGAAGAGATTTGTGAAGACACAAATGTTTGAGAAAATGATGCTTCCTTATGTGATTCCTCTGCTAGAGCAAAATTTCTTTATAACATTGATAGATTAGAAAGATGCACATTTACAGGTCCTGATGCATCCAGCATGTAGAAGATATCGAAGGTTCAGAATCAAATGTGTCAACCCTTTTGCTGCTAGGCCTTTTCCCCCCTGTGGTAAGCCTTTTTTTGGCTTTTTGGGGTAGTTTGCGTTTAGGCCCCTGTAACTTTTTGTCCACATAAGGTACCCACGCCAAATTGCGCCATTTTCTTCCAACATCATGGGGATTTTAAAGGTACCCAGGGTTTGTGGATTCCCTGGAGCGGACCCAGAAATTAGCCAAAATACAGCAAATGTTTTTTGTTTTTTTTTTAAATGGGGAAAAGGTGCAGCAGAAGAAAGCGTCTGGTTTTTAACCTGCAAATGGTATCTACAAAGGATTTGTGGTGCTGAAATCATCATCTTCCCAGCTTTCAGGGACAAGCAGACTTTGCCAGAAAACCAACATTTTTTACACAGTTTTGCCATTTTACTGGGACATAGCCTATTTTTGCTATTTTTTGTGCTTTCAACCTCCTTTCAGTTAGTGGTATAAATGGGTGTGAAATCAATAATGGATCCCAGAAAGCTATACATTTCTAAAAAGTAGACAAAATTCTGAATTCAGCAAGGAGTCATTTGTGTAGATCCTTCAAGGTTTTTTATAGAAACTAAAATAAGAAAAATTGAAAATGAGTTGAAAAAAACAGCCATTTGTGCCAACGTTATCACCTGTAACTTCTTCTAAGCATGACAGATGTTTGAAAGCAATATACCTTTACATCCGCTGGTCCCTTCTAGTTGTGGGGATATATAGGACTTGTAGGTTCACCAAGAATCCGAGGAACCTAGAGCCAATAACTGAGCAGCGTCTTGCAGTGGTTTTTCATTGAGTACCGAGTATATAGCAATTAATTTGGTAAAATATAAAGAGTGAAAAATAGATATCAAAGACACCAATGTATTTACAAAATGGGAACAAAATATAGAGTTTAGAAACAGTAGCTATTTGCACATCTCCGAAATTGTGGTTACCCATACTGGCCTGTGAATTGTAGGACATTTTTCAAAGTGACTTCTTTTTTACACATTGTCTTACATTAGGAAGGCAGAAATGCATAGAAAGTCAATAGGTAATAACAATTGCTCTACAATTCTGAGGTCCCCTAAGTCTCCCGATAAAAACGGTACCTCACTTGTGTGGGTAAGCCTAGTGCACGCAACAGGAAACAGCCCAAAACGCAACATGGACACGCCACATTTTACAGTGAAAACAGACCCTTTTTTTACACAGTTCCTAGTTGTGGATTTTGAACCCTAGCTCAGCCGGCACCTAGGGAAAACTAGCAAACCTATACATTTTTTAAAACTAGACACCCAGAGAAATCCAGGATGGGGTGACTTGAGTGGCTCTCACCGGGTTCTGTTACCCAGAATCCCTTGCAAACCTTAAACTTTGTCAAATAAAACACATTTTCCTCACATTTCTGTGATGGAAGTTCTGGAATCTGCGTGAATCCACAAAATTCCACCCACCCCGCTTTCCCCAAAGTCTTCTGATAAAAATGGTACCTCACTTGTGTGGGTAGGCCTAGTGCCCGTGACAGGAAAAGACCCAAAACGCAACGTAGACACACCACATTTGTACAGGGAAAAATTACCCTTTTTTCGCAAAGTGCCTAGCTGTGGATTTTGAACCCTAGCTCTGCCGGCACTTAGGGAAACCTAGCAAACCTATACATTTATGAAAACTAGACATCCAGAGGAATCCAGGAAGGGGTGACTTGTGTGGCTCTCACTAGGTTCTGTTACCCAGAATCCCTTGCAAATCTCAAACTTCGTAAAAAAAAACACATTTTCCTCACATTTCTGTGATGGAAAGTTCTGGAATCTGCGTGGGTCCACAAAATTCCACCCACCCCGCATTCCCCAAAGTCTTCCGATAAAAATTGTACCTCACTTGTGTGGGTAGGCCTAGTGCCCGTGACAGGAAACTGCCCAAACCGCAACGTGGACACCACATTTTTACAGTGAAAACTGACCCTTTTTTCGAAAAGTGCCTAGCTGTGGATTTTGAACCCTAGCTCTGCCAGCACCTAGGGAAACCTAGCAAACCTATACATTTTTTAAAACTGGACACCCATGGGAATCTAGGAGAGGGTGACTTGTGTGGCTTTCTCCAGGTTCTGTTACCCAAAATCCCCTGCAAACCTCAAACTTTGTAAAAAGAAAAAACATTTTCCTCACATTTCTGTGATGGAAAGTTCTGGAATCTGCGTGGATCCACAAACTTCCACCTGCCCCGCATTCCCCAAAGTCTTGCGATAAAAATGGTACCTCACTTGTGTGGGTAGGCCCAGTGCCCGCGACAGGAAACAGCCCAAATTCCAACGTGGACCCACCACAATTTTACAGTGAAAACTGACCCTTTTTTTGCAAAGTGCCTAGCTGTAGATTTTGAACCCTAGCTCTGTCGGCACCTAGGTAAACCTAGCAAACCTATACATTTTTGGAAACTCGACACCCAGGGCAATCCAGGAGGGGGTGACTTGTGTGGCTCTCATCAGGTTCTGTTACGCAGAATCCCCAGCAAATCTCAAACTTTGTAAAAAAAAAACAAATTTTTCTCACATTTCTGTGATGGAAAGTTCTGGAATCTGCGTGGATCCACAAAATTCCACCTACCCCGCATTCCCCAAAGTCTTCCAATAAAAATGGTACCTCACTTGTGTGGGTAGGCCTAGTGCCCGTGACAAGAAACAGCCCAAATTCCAACGTGGACCCACCACATTTTTACAGTGAAAACTGACCCTTTTTTTTTTTGCAAAGTGCCTAGCTGTAGATTTTGAACCCTAGCTCTGCCGGCACCTAGGGAAACCTAGCAAACCTATACATTTTTGAAAACTAGACACCCAGGGGAATCCAGGAGGGGGTGACTTGTGTGGCTCTCACCAGGTTCTGTTACCCAGAATCCCCTGCAAACCTCAGACTTTGTAAAGAAAAAAACACATTTTCCTCACACTTCTGTGATGGAAAGTTCTGGAATCTGCGTGGATGAGACAACAAAATTACCTATCACAAAACAACCTGGTTTTGCAAGGGGGGTCACCTGGGTTTTTAGTCCCGGTCTCGACGGCTATCTTGGGAAACTACCAAACCCACACATTTCTGGAAACTAGACATCCGGGGGAGTTCAGCGAGGTATGGCTTGTGTGAACCCCCCAACGTTTTCCTACCCAGAATCCCCTGCAAACCTCAAATTTAGCTGAACAAAATCAAAATTTTCTCAAATTTCTGTGTGGGAAAGTTGTGGGATCACCGGGCTGACACAAATTTCCTACCACCAGCGTTCCCCCAGGTCTTCCGATAAAAATGGTACTGCACTCGCGTGGGTGGGCCAAGTACCCGCGACAGGCAAGGGCCCAAAATGTTGGGAGATCCACACAAGCCGCACTGCCCTGGACTCCTCTAGGTGTCTAGTTTTCAGAAATGTCTGGGTTTGGTTGGTCTCCCTAGATGGCTGCTGAGCCAGGGACCAAAAACGCAGGTGACACCCTTGAAAAACCAGGTCATTTTGTGATAGATATGTGGTCCCGGGCTTGCAGACATCTAGGGAACCTAAATAACCCAGACATTTCTAAAGACTAGACACCCCTGGGAGTCCAGGGAGGTATGGAATATCTGTGTGGGAACGTTGTGGGATCACTGCACAGCACAGATTTTATACCATTCAGCGTTCCTCACAGTCTCCCGATACAAATTATACCTTACTTGTGTGGATGAGCCAAATGCCTATGACATGAAAGGGCCAAAAATGTGTAGAGATTGAGGGGGGCCCAAGGCGGGTCCAGAAGGGCAATTTGTTTATATGTTTTTAGGCTGACGCTACTTTGGGCACCCACACAAGTGAGGTATCATTTTACTCGCCAGACCAAGGGGAACACTGGGTGGTAGGAAATTTGTGCCTGTGCGGTGATCCTACAACTCACCCACACTAAAATTTGAGGAAAATGTGACTTTGTAAGTAAATTGGAGGTTTGCAGGGGATTCTAATTAAGAAAATGCTGCGGGATCCATGCAAGCCACATACTCAGCCAAGAGTCAGTACACGCACAACACCATCCACACACAGCACCAGCCAAGCGCCATCCACGTACACCGCCAGCCAAGCGCCATCAACGCAAACCGCCAGCCAAGCACCATCCACGCACTCCGCCAGCCAAACGCCATCCACGCATTCTGATAGCCAAGCGCCATCCATGCACACCGTCAGCCAAGCGCCTGTCCATGTACACTGACAGCCAAGTGCCACTCCACACACACCACCAGGCAGGCACCAATTTACACACATCGTCATCAAGCGCGAGTCCACACACACCATTAGCTAAGTGCAAGCCCACACACACCGCCAGCAAAATGCCAGCCAAAAGTCAGGACACGCAGACCGTCAGCCAAACTCCAGTTCACACACACACACACAAACTCTCCCTGGTTTCTAGTGGTTTTTGGGCCCCCGCTTGGTGGTAGACAAGACTAATAATAATACTGAAACAACCAAAATGTGTGCCTAAAAAAAGGGGAGTGACCCGTGCCTATGGGGCTTCTCCCTGACATGCCCAGAAACATATCCCTGGTGGGCTTTCTGCCCCACCTGGAGGGGCAGATAAGGGGCTATTGCTCCGATCTGCCTTTCCGGTGGGGGTCAGTAAGACTTTTTTGGGTGTGGGGGCATTAGCATGCCCATTCTGGGCAGCCCCCACCCCTACGTATAAAAAAAACCTAACATAATCCCTGGTGCCTAGTGCCCCGATCTGCCTCCCTGGGAGACCGAAAGACTGTGGAATTCTAGGGGGGAGGTGGGTGGGGGCAATGCCATGCCCATTTTGGGCAGCCCCCACCCCTACTGATGTAAAAAGCAAAACAAAATCCCTGGTGCCTAGAGTGCTTTCTGCGCCCCCCCCCCACCCCTCGGGGGAGCAGATTGGGGGCTATTGCCCCCATCTGCCTCCCGGGGGGGCAGAAAGACTGTGGAATTTGGGGGGGTGAGGGGGGGGGGCATTGGCATGCCTATTTTGGGCAGCCCCCATCCCTACAGGCGTAAAAACAAAAGAAATCCCTGGTGCCTAGTGTGCTTTCTGCCCCCTGGGGGGCAGATTGGGGGCTATTGCCCCCATCTGCCTTTCAGGGGGGGCAGAAAGACTGGAATTTGGGGAGGGGGGGTTGGGGCATTGGCATGCCCATTTTGGGCAGCCCCCACCCCTACAAGCATAAAAAGAAAATCCCTGGTGTCTAGTGTGCTTTCTGTCCCCCAGGGAGGGCAGAAGACTGTCTGTGCCCAAAGTAATGGGGGGAGCAAAATCCCTTGCCCAAGGGGCCGCTCCCCCCTCCCTTGTGCCTGGTGGGTGGATCCCTGCTTGGGGATCGCCCTCCTGTGGTGATCCCCAAGCAGGGATCCACTAGGGAGGGGTACCATTGGAAAAGGGAGATTCTCCTCTTTCCAATGATACCTCTCCCGTCTGCCTCAGCCCCCTGAGCACCGAAGCAGTGAAACTGAAACTGAGTTTCAGTTTCACTTTCTCCAAAATGACGTCAGCGCGACATGCGCGCTGATGGTCATTTCGGAGAAATAATCAAAACACCGTTGGGAACTGGGTAATCTCTTCCCCAGCTACCGAGGGTGTTTTGAGGATTTCCTGTGCCATGTGCGTGGACGGCCAGGAGCCGTCCGACGCACATGAGCACTGGTGCGTCGGACGGCTCCCGCCCGTCCGACGCACCTAAAGGGTTAATAACCAGTTCACATTGTTATCATTTGACATAAAATAGGCTTCAAAGGTATTCACGGAGTGCTTGTCAGTGATCATGCCAGGCAATTCATTTTTACTGTTTATCTAGAAGATTGGCTGGTGCCAGACCCTGTTTTAGAGGTGATGGGGCAGGCAGGGCCTACTGGGCCACAGCAGTTGGAGTAGGGGCCATTTGCCTCTACTGTCCTGGGGTCTGTCCTACTATGTATGGCTCTGCAAACTGGGTCAAGTACAATTCTTTCAGCACTTGACTCTCAGTGATCGTGAAGGTGGGTAGTGACATGACCTGTGACTTATGACTCGTGACTTATGACTTAGTGTGTGGATACTCTGGCTCAGCACTCAATACCACCCTGAGTAGTGCAATAAGGTCAGTGTCCATCCCAGTGCTTCTCTTTTAAAAGACAAGTAATTTATTACTCAGAAATACAACACACTACAGTCACATCGGAATACACGATTCACAGGTGTGAGTCTTAGAGGTTTCAAAGTGCCCTCTAGGCACTATATACCATTTCACCCCCCCCCCCTCTGTCTCAGGCTCTACACGGTTCATCGAGTAACTTCTAATATGGTGCAGTGCGCTCCGAGTCACTTGTTTGAGCACACACAGTCCCAGGGGTACAAGTCCAGTTGGAGTTTCTCACCAGTCCTTGACTGGGGTGACAAGAGTGCTGCCTTGATTCGTCCTGACTCTGGTGAGTCTCTTGAGGCAATCATGCTGTTGAGTCTCTTGGAAAATCGTGCTGGGACCTCTGGACTGAGGCAGCTGACAGCCCTCTTCTCCCAGTGTGGGTTCCGGTGGTGGTGACACACTTCCATGCACTCTCCTAAGATGCAACAACAGTCACCTGATTGGGCGCTTAGGTCTTTGGCGCCTCAGCAGCCAAGTGTTGTCTTTGGCACATAGTGCCACGAGGTGACCGCCTAAAATCTTCTGAGCAGGGTAGCTGTGAGGCACGTCTAGGTAGTGTAGCGTCCTCTGCTTTTTATGGAGCACTAATAGTACCTCAGGTTTGGTAGTTTTTACTTCTAGAGGGCCGATAGGGACTGCACAACACTGACGGGCAGTGCTGCAGTCACTTTGTTCACGTTCTCAGGCACACACACAAACACAGAGCGGGTGTCACAACCAAACACTTATCCCAGCTTCAGTCAGGCCCACCAATTGGGCACATGGCTCCTGGTGCCAACGATGGGGACAATACAAGGAGACTGCTAAACACACTTTGTTAGTGTTGCGAACTGCACGGACAGATCAGCGCCCCCAATCTCGCCAGTCGCTATTGATGGCATGTCTTTGTTGAACGGATCCCTATGCTAGGGTCAATTACTGCAGTCCCTTCCTTGCTCACCGCAGGGTTGCCACTTCCCTCCCACACAGGAAGGACTGTTTGGTTCTCAGGACAAGTTCAGCAATTCCTCCTTCTGATAGGACTCCAGGTGATGTTCCTTCACCTCTGGCGAGTTTGCTGTCAGACTGATTCCACCCCTGGGTTGTGCAGTAGCCCTCTGAGTACTTTTCGGGACACACCCTCCTTGGTTGAAGAAAACTTAGTCCACAATAAGGAGCATAAGAGGGAGTTATCAATCAGGTCGCCCTCCACTCAAAACGAACAATATAATTAATAGACCTGATTGTGTTAGACATGCAACAACTTTTTTGGATTCTGCAGGCAGGGTATTGCTATCTCTGCCCAAACGCTGGCTTCTAACAAATGCCAATAGCGACCAGTCCTGAATGTCCAATTTTTTTTAATGTTTACCAGTCCACCCCACTTGTACCCCCACTTAGTAGTGTGTACAAAAAGAAAAAATGTGTGAAGGTCAGAAAGTACCTCACGTAAGCATCACCAAGGGAGCTGCTGGTAGGTACTCACCAGTTTGCTCACGTTTTTAATCATTGGTGACTTTCATGACCATAAAAAAATGAATACAGTGTCAAGCTTATTATAAGAGGTGAAGAAAAAGAAAAAAAAAGAATATCAAAAATGATATGTGAAAAGAATGCACAAGAAGTGCTTGTGTCGATCTATCCCAACTAGACCCCGTGGTGAGAGGAAGGATAACCTTGTTTCTCCAAACTAAAAATTAGTTATGACTCACTTGCAAATGATCCTACTTTTATTAGAAGCTGTGAGCCCACTCATAATTAAAAACAAACAGCATGTTTCAAACCACTTTAGAACAGGCCAACATGTTTCATTGCCAAAATACCTCGCAGCAATTTCATCAGGGCTCGGGGCCAGTATTCACCTCACTGGTATTCCAATTTAAGCCAAGGGTGACTGACAAACAAAGAGAAAAGAACAGAATAATAGTGCCAACCAGTCAGGACATCTTTAAAAAGTTAAAATGTCACCAGGCATGCTTGCCCAAGAGGTAACACATACAACGCAGAAGTCATGGTATATTTACCAGGTGGTTGCCCTCAGAGTTCATACCGGCATCCCACCTTCTAGGGAGTGTCCTCCATTCGTAAGTTACACATCCCCTGTAGACACATGCAGTTGCCGCCCATCAACCTGTGGATATATGCACATATATATCTCACTATTTTTATACGGCGATAATTTTTACGTGTCAAAATCTGTGCCCCAATACTAGCACTCGAGTCCAGCTGTTATTATGGGCTTAGATGTAAATAATGCGGTGGACGCTGCCAAGCACCTCAAGCCCTCATTCCATATCCCCCGAGGTCCGCTGTCCACCATTTTAATAAGGAAAGCCTCGACCCGTTACTCGGTCACCCCACACTCACATTCCTTCATTTAATGCAGAATAAAACCTCCGGGCTCTCTCACCGCCCTCCAGATCCGCACGCACACCCTTACCGCGTTCGTCTCATGTGGGATCAAACCTCTGGGCTCTCTCACCGCCTTCAGATCCACAGGCACACCCATACCGCGTTTGGACGTGAGTCCGACTTTACTTCACTCCAAAGTCCCTCGCAATAACCCTGGGTGTAGTTCGCGTAGTAGCGCTACGCTTAGCTACGCGAAGTGCACTTTGCACTACACGAGCTACGCGAACTGCGTAGTGCACTGTGCAAAATGCTGTTCGCACTGATTGCACAGTGCCGGATGCTTGTCCGCACTGTGCAATCAGTGCAAACCGCATCTTGCACAGTGCAAGCGGTCGTTTTCTGCCGCTCGAGTAGATTTCTACTCGAGCGGCAGCTTTCTCAACGTGGACTGGTAGTTTCTCATCGCGAGCGGTCGCGAGCATACGCGACCACTCGCAATGAGAAACCTGACCTCCCCGCGTTGAGAATCTCGCGAACGAGGAAAAAGTCTCGCCGGGATGTCATTTTGCTTGCTCGAGGTCGCCAACTTGACGTTGAGGACCGCGAGCAAGCAAAAAATTACCGCTACGCGTGTTTGCACTGTGCTACGTGCAATTCGCGTAGTGCGAAGTAGCGCAAACTTCGCAAACTATGCGAGCGTAGCGTAGTTCTTCGCCCAGGGTTACCTCGCAACCACGCTCTACTTCAAGAGCGTGCACCGGAAACACTACCGAAGCTCCACCCAGTGGCCTCTTTCGTGCTCCCCTGCTCAACATCGGTGTTTCATTTAACGCCATCTTGAGCCAATCCTCTTCATAAGAATTCATACCAAGTCTCCTTACTAATTCAAGAACCAGTCTACCAAAACAGTTGGAAATACGTATTATTGACCAAAATGTTCCTGAGTATAATTGCTGTGCCAACTTGTGGGGAACACTTATCAATCAGAATTTTTACATGTGAACAGATTTCTCGATATCATTTTATCAGAAAAACGCCTCATTAAAAACGTTTTTCTCAAAAAACGTCTTTTTAAAGGACGTCCTTTATAAAAAAGGGGGGGGGAGGAAAAGCTAGTGGCAATTTCCTAAGGGGGCCTACCTTCGTTACTCCAATTATGCGGTTGCAACTGAGATGTATTTGCCGTATCCGCCCTCAACCGCCTAGCTGGTGGGATTCTTCCTATACCCCAGGTACCTAATTTGCGGTCGGCGCTCCCTGGGCATTATGGTAATTTGAGTATTAGCTACATGTCCGAAACCTCTGCTTTCTATATATATTAGCATGGAATTTATATTTGTAAACGGTCAACTGCCATCACTGACATCAATGATATTCCTGCAAAGTTATTACGTGGGGAGTTACCAAGGTGTGCTATCTCACCTTCCTCATTCAACACGTTCCTTTCATGTACCCACTCCAAACCACTATACACCATGAATGGATTATGTGCTTACTTTGTTCCATTCAATACAATCATTCAGGCCCACTTGGTCTGCCTTCTCAGAGAATATCCATTGTGCCTCCTTCCTTGCCAGTGCTCCTTCCACACTATATGCATCACCCACTACTCTTTCCAGCACCATCCATTTCAGTTCTCTGAAATTGTGTCGCTGTTCTTGAAAATGGCGGACCAGCCGCGTGGTCAGTTTACCTGCTTTTAGTGTACTAATGTGTTCCTGGATCCTTACTTTGATTTTGAGGGAAGTTAAACCAATGTAATGCAGACCACAAGCACAGGTTAGTCTGTATATTATATTGGTAGTGTTGCAATTGCTAAATTTGTTGAGATACCATGTCTTACCACTCAACAACTGCACACTTTTTGCTTTCTCTGTCAATTCACACACCGAGCAGCCACCACATGGGCGAATGTGACCCTCATGGCTATCAGAGTGCTTATCAAGTGAATGAGGCAAAAACATATAAATCAGTAAGCATAATCTACATACATACACGATAAGAGAACAGTAAGTTCGTAAAACAGAATTCTGATGGTCTATTCAAGAAATTTGTTAATAAATAAAAGTTTGATTTTTTTCTTGAAGGATGTAGTAGAAGGGATCAATCTTATTTCAGGGGGGAGAGAGTTCCAAATTTGAGGGGTGATGCCAGAGTAAGCTCTATTGTAGGTTTTCTTCCTGATGAATCGTTGTGGCTTTAGTAGGGTGCTGGCGCTTGTGGAGGATCTTGAGCCTCCAGAAAGTTCAAGCTTATTGGTGAGATATCTTGGGGTATTGAAGCATAGAGCTTTGTGCGTCATACGTGCAATTTTTAGTTGAGTTCTTGCTTCATAGGAGAGCCAGTTAAGGGATTTCAAGTCAGGGGAGATGTGATTGTTCCTTTTTGATCCCATGATGAGGCTTGCAGCAGAGTTAAGGGAGGCTCTTAATGGGCTGTTGTGGATCTGGGCAGGCTAGAGAGGGTTGCACTTCCCTAATACAATCTGGGAATCACAAGTGCTTGCACGGCAGACTTGAAGTCGTTTTGAGGGAGGAAGGGTTTTAGTTTTCTTAGTATGCTCATTTGGAGGTTTACTCCTTTAGTGGTGACACTGATATGCTTCTGCATATAAAGGTTTTTGTTAAGAGTTATTCCCAGCAATCTTGCTGACTCAATGATTTGTGGCATGTAATTGAATGCTGTTAATTGCTTCATCCATTCATTGACAGTGTGTAACTAATTGGGTGGGGCGATTAAGAGGAATTCAGTTTTTAGAGTGTTAAGTTTGAGGTGGTTGCATGACAGCCAATTTTGGGTATTTTGAAGAACAGGATTGAGGGATCGGATGTCTTCAGGGGAGGAGATTTTCAGGTACAGTTGGATATCATCAGCATACAGATGATAGTGGATGTTAGGATTTCTGTTAGTGGCTCCATGAATAGGTTAAAGATAGTGGGTGAGAGGGAGGAGCCTTGTGGGACCCCACGTGTGACTGGAGCAATCTTAGAGAGCGACTGATTTACCTTGACGTTTTGCGTTCTATTTTGATGAAATTAGGTGAACCAATTTAAGACAGACCCAGATATTCCCATCCTGGATCTAGTAAGTCAAGTAGGCAGTCATGCTTAACTGTATCAAATGCTTAGGAAAGATCCAAGAGGATTAGTAGGCATGATTCTTTTTGATCCAACATTTTTAGAGCATTGTCCACTATATGAGTCACGGCCGATTCAGTGCTATGCCCGGAACGGAAACCAGATTGGTGTCGGTCGAAGAAACTGAACTGCTCAATGTGGTTACAGAGTTGGACATGAACACATTTTTCAAGGCGCTTCGCCAGAGTCGGGATGTTGGAAATGGGGTGAAAGTTGTTAAGGTTGGTTGGATAGGCCATTGTTTTTTTTTAGGATGGGTGTGACCTGTCCAGATTTCAGGCAATCCGGGATTTTGGTTTTCAAGGACGAAGGCGGCAAATTCTTCACAATCAGGTAGTAGACTGGATCCCTTTGGGGAGAGATTGGGTAGGCCATTGGATTAATGCTTGACCAGATCAAATATTTTTTGGGGACGATTTTTTGGCTCGGTCCAGTTGGTTTCTGAAGAAGTGTGCTTTGTCATTTATAATGCTTTTGTGATAAGCATTCCTAAGAGAACTTAGATGTTTGAGGTATTCAAGAAATGGAGAGGATCTTCATTTTCGTTCGGCGAGTCTCAGGTTACATCTTTCGGCGTTGAGGCTATCATTGTACCAATGTTGCGAATCTTTGGTGGATAGTCTTTTTAGTTGTAGGGGTGCAGTTGAGTCAAGAATATTCTTCATGGAGCTAGTATGGTGGTCAATGAGGTCTTGTACATCTAGCATGTTTTCAGGGGTACTAGGATGTTGTCGCTGAGTGATGTCAGTTTAGTGAGGTTGATATTTCTAATATTTCTTTCCCAAAGTTTTGGTTTAAGTACTTGTGCAGTAGTAGTTCTCAGGGGTATAGTGATGAGGAAGGTGATGCGGTGATGGTCAGACCAATCACAGGGGAGGATAGATTCTAAAATCGATCGAAGTCCAGTGGAACAAGCTCATCCTATTGAATAGAGGATATAACAAACATAATAAGCAAATGCAGAGGTGATGGAGCCCCGGGGCCAAATGGCATGCCGCAAGCAATTTTTAAACACGACCATCTTTGTGGAGTAACCAGTAGGCCACGCTCTTTAGAGAAGTAGAATTACAAAATCAAATACGATTGAGCTGGCAAGGATTAATCATCACACCAATATACAAAGGTGGCGATAGAACTAATCCGACAAACTACATGCTTATTGCGCTACTGGATGTGAAGCAAAGTACCACGCCTCCTTGATCTTGGAAGACCTGATCAATTGCTCAGAAGAACTAAATTTGATCCCAATAAACCAATCCGGCTTCAGAAAAGGGATCGGAACAATCACCAATATCTTATCAATTTTGCTTGTAGCAGAAAAATGCAAGCAAAAAAACCAAAACCGATCCATGCTTTTGACAGCATGGATCGGGAGCCCTTGTGGAACAAACTTGGGGCCTGGAACATACCGGAAAGAATATTGAATGTTATTCTACTCTCAAACCTGGCTAAGAGTAAAGCTGGGCGACGGCTCTAGAGTTTCAAGGAGATTTTACACAAACAAGGGCCTGAAGCAAGGATGTGTGCTGGCGCCACACCTTTTTAATCTGTTCATGTCTGATTTGGCCCAAAAGCTTAGCTAGATCAACTCCCACCCACCGCACCTGGGTTCGATACCTCTATCGCACCTTTCTTATGCAGGTGACGTTGTCCTAATGAGCCTAACCAAGGTCGGCCTCCGAAGATTTCTTTTTGAACTGACGGAATACATAACAGCAAATAAACTAGAAATCAATGTGTCTAAAACTAAAACAATGCTCATTAGCAATCGACCTAGTCTCCATCAGAACATCTGGATAGAAGGCAAACCCCTGGAGGAAGTAACCCGTTATAAATGCCTGGGGTTTTACATTAATAACAAAGTAAATCATCAAGAGCAGAAAACATACATGGTTCAGAGAGAGAGTGTATTAGCCTTTGCGTATAAGACCCTTTAAAAAAAAACTGGAAGGCCCATCCTACAGACCATTACTCTCCGTAATAGCGGAAAAAACATTACCAGCTATAACTTATGCTAGCATTTCCTTACACAGTTAAGAGTCTGCCCTACTAAACAAACTGATAACTATTTACATTAAAGGTTTTCCAACTGCCCCAGACTGCATCGCCTGCGCAGGTGCAGCTTGAATTTGAGCTCATGAATGAAACGCTAGGGAGAATGTACACCTCAATAAAAGTCTGGTATCATCTAAAACAAAACTCATCGAACTCCGCACTCAATAAAGCATTATGGTCAGAACTTGAAAATGACAAAAAATCAATGTACAATCAGTTTCTTCACAAAGCGCTAACAAAAACTTGCACCGTTTAGCTATGGAATAAAAACCTGCCATTTACAACATTTAAACTAGCAATAAACAAAGCTACCAAATTTCATTCCTTGATACTTGACAAAAGCACCTTCAGCCTCAGATCCCGTGCCTGGATAGTGATCAACAATTACAAAACCCTTAAACCAGCAGTCTATCTAGACCACACATTTTCGGTACATCTAAATAAACAACTGATGGCACTCTGCTTCGGGAAGCTTCCCTCTGTAGCGGATTACCCGAGCTGGAGATAAAAAGGGTCTACAGCATGCAGACTTTGTGGCAGTAAAAAAGAAGATCTAATTCATCTCGTTTGTATATGCCCGAAATTGTACACAGCACGAGTCACTTTACTAAGAAAAGCCTTAATTGACAGAGGAATAAGGACTTGCAGATCCCTTTTAACGAAAGGGCTGGATCCGTCAGAACCTCAAATGAATTGTAAGCGGATAAAATTTCTCCAACTTCACGACCAGGCTTTGAAAATGACGGCCCACTAGGAGAACTTTCGTACCTTATCCTCTGAAATAGAAACTCTACACAGATCACAGATGCAAAAGGATTTATGCTTTTAGGGTTCACATGATGACTTAACACATTAAATTTAAAAAACTAAATTGTTGTTTTTACTTTTACACAGTATAGCGAATGAATTAAATCCGTGAAGCTATGCATTCATTATGCTAATTAAATAAGCCACCCACCTCAAGCAACTACGAGCAACAGACCTTAAAATCCTGCTGGATCTAAGTGTGTATCTTGGACATTTTTTGAACCAAATACTATTTAATCTTGCTAAATTAGGCTAGATCAGGGACGTAACTTCTTGTGTTTTTAGCAGACATTTCATGACTTCATAATGCAAAATGAAGATCATCTTGACGCACACGTTTTTTCGGGCTACAGGGTGAATTGTGCATCGCCTGAATTAGGTTTTAAACTATGGAATTTTAAATTGTATCTTTGTTTATGTGATATTTATGGGGAAAAAATTGTTTCGGTTTTTATTAACTAAACAATAAAATTACCTACTTAAAGATTCCAATTAAATAGAGTTATCTTTTGTGATGATAAGATCTAGGATCCCTCCCTTGTTATGTGTGGGGCTGTCACCGATTTGTATAAAGTTGAGGTCAGTAAGAAATGTTTTGAGGCTGTTAACTATAGGGTCCTTAAGATCATTCCAGTGGAGGTTGAAAACCTTGAGGAAGATTTGAGTGCCATGTTGACCAGTGTTTGTTGTGATGATATCTGTTAGACTTGGCATCTTTTGGTGTGTTTCCCCTGAGTTTTTGCTTTCTGACCTCCCGGTTTTGACTCTGTTTTTGCTGGCTTAGTGTCTCTGCGCACTTTTTCACTGCTGTTCAGTGTTAAAGTGCAAGTGCTCCTGTTGTAAATTGTGTTATGGATTGGTGTTTCCATGATTGGCATATTTGATTTACTTGTCAGTCCCTAGTAAAGTGCACTGAGTGTGCCAGGGCCTGTAAATCAAATGCTGCTAGTGGGCTGCAGCACTGGATTGTGCCACCCACACAGCAGCCTGTAAATGTAACTCTGGCCTGCCATTACAGAGCCTGTGTGCAGTCTGGGACTGCCATGTCGACTTGGCAAGTGTACCCACTTGCCAGGCCCTAACCTTCCCTTTTCTTACATGTCGGTCACCCCTAAGGTAGGCCCAAGGTACCCCTGTGGGCAGGGTGCAGTGTATGTGAAAGGTAGGACATGCCCTGGTGTGTGTGGCATGTCCTGATAGTGAATTACTGCCAATTTCGTTTTTCACTATTGCAAGGCTACCTGTTCCCATAGGACAGAATGGGGAGTTTGTTTATAACATCTTATAAACATAACTGGCCCTGGGAACTAGGTAGAAAAATAAAGTTTAGTATGCCTGAACTCAGAATCTAAAGATGCATCTTTTAGAAAAGGTGATTTTTACATTCTGTGTTTGAAAATACCACTTTTAGAAAGTAGGTATTGTTTGCTCAGCCATCCAGTAGGCCTCTGCTGGGTTTGTGGATTGACTGTCTGGGTTTTGGATGACAGGGGCTGGAGAGGAGCCGTGGCTCCAGATAGTCTAAGTGGGTCAAGAAAGGGCTGAATAGACCTGGACTGCATTTAGAGTAGGGGGAGGAGATTTCCTTTCATCTGAATGGGCCTGGTCTGCCTCTGACAATGCCGTCTCCACCTCCTGCCAGGAAGCCACACCAGAGAGGGCAGAACTGGTTCTGACTGGGCACAGACACTCTCTGCCTGAGAGGACAAAGGATTTTGGGCTATAAAAAGTGGGGCCCAAACCTCTGAACTTTAGAACTCTTTTGGACCAAGAAGAAGAGCTGGAGAAGCTGTGAGGAGGAACTACCACTTTGCTGAGTGCTTTGCTGTGTTGGCCTGCAGTGGCTGCTTCTATCTTGGGCAGTGAAAGGACTGGACTGAACTTTCTGCAATCTATTTTTGTGAGTTTCTCCAAGGGCTTGAGGTAGAGCTTGCCCCTTATTCAAGAAGTCTCAGGAACAGCAAAGACTTCAAGTTCTTCTGCCCTCAGCACTGGGGACTGTGTGTTTTGTGCTGCAACAGAAGAAAAAGCAACCCGACGCTGTCTACGACACCGCTGCCGAATCCTTGTCCTGAAGGCACCGCAGAGGGCACCGCTGCAATGCCGCACCGCAACCCTGGTCTCACCGACGACGCCTGCTGACACCGCCACCGAGCCGCTGCTTGAACCGCGACCTGTGGGCACCGCACTCCTCCCCGCCTCACTTCACGACGCTGCCTTGGTATCCCCGATGACGACGCTCCACGCCGAAATCGACGCCGCTGCCTGCACCGTGGTAGGAGGGCACCGCTTGTAAAGTTACACGATGCACCGCCATCATCCCGCACCGCAGCCTTGGCCTACCGACGCCTGTGCCATCGACTCCAGTTCGCCAGCCGACGACAGCGCTTCAGCAATGATGACGCCGCTGCTTGCACCTTGACCTGCCAGCACCTCGACGATCACCGCATCACTTCGCACCGCATCACTTCGCACCGTGACCCTGGTCTCACCGACGACGCCATCTGACGACGCCACCGAGCCACTGCTCGCACCGCGACTGAGGGCATTGCACGCCGCACCGCAGCACCCGACACCTACCGACGCCAGCGCTCCTGACTTCAACCGAGAGGAGTTCGATCTGCAACGCGTGTGACTTCAAGGGCCCGATGACTCCTGCACCGACCTCCAGAACCGATGCCTGCGGACGCCGTGCTTTCGGAAGCTCAACGAGAGGTCGCCGACGCCCTGCATTTCTAAAGGTACTGTTTTGAGGGTCTTCCCGACACCGTAGCTGGCCCGCGACGCCATGGTCATCCAGAACTGTTTGGATTTGGTTGTTCACGATGCCGTGATAGCCCCAGAGGGAGCTATCGACTTCAAGGAACTGTTTTTCAAGGTTATTTTGATAACTGAAGATTTCTAAGTACTGTATTGTGGATATTTTATCGTTTTTGGTCTTGTCTTAAGTATATAAAAATATTGGATATTTTTCTAAACTGGTGTGGTGTACTTTTGTAGTGCTTACACTGTATTACTGTTGGTTATGTGCAATTGCTTTACACACTGCCTCTAAGATAAGCCTGACTGCTCATGCCAAGCTACCAACGGGGTGAGCAGGGGTTATTTTAGGAGTGTAACTCCCTTATCCTGACTAGAAGGAAGGGTCCCTACTTGGACAAGGTGCAAACCATTGCCACCTAGAGACCCCCATTTCTAACATTGGTGGCAGCGGTGGGATAGGACTTGTGTTTGCACTTGACTTACAGTGATTGGTGTGCACTACTACCATATCGCAGACCTTTACGTGCCACATACTGGTTCTTTTTCTTTTTGGCCTATTTTTGATCTTGCCAGTTTGAACTTGCTACTTCATCATGCCTGAATCAAGAGCATCATCTGTTGCATCCGTGGAAGTTGCCTTTGAGGAGGATAGGTTGGAATCCTACAATGTGAAAGAATTGAAAGCGATTTGCAAAAGCCTAAAAGTCCAAGTCAGAGTCCTCAATAGGAAGGAGGAGCTACAAAAGGCGCAGAGTGCCTGGGTAGCAGCCAGACATGCCAGTGGTCAATCTGGAGATCTCAGTGGAGAGGCGGCGGAGCCTACTCCTAGGGTGGATGTGCTTATGGGAGAAGGGGAGCCCTCCTGACCAGGCAGCAGTTGCCTGTCCCCAGAGAAGCTGGAGGACAGGCGGGAAGCAAGGAAGTTCGAATTGGAGAAACTCAGGATGGAAAATGAGAGGGAAGAGAAAAGAATAGCCATAGAAGAAAGGAAGATGATCTTAGATCATGAGACAAGTCTTAAGGAGCTGGAACTAAGGAGAAGGCCCAGCTCAGATGGTGGCAGCAATTCATCAGTGCAGGCAGACAGAATTGTGCACATCCCCAAGAATGTAGGCAAGAAATTCAAGAAGGGAGATGACATACAGAGGTGGTTCCAAGGGTACGAGTCATCCATTCACATGAATGGGGTCCCTGAATTGGGGGGCAGGGTTATGGCCTCTCTTTCCAGAGGAAGCAAGGGATACCCTGATAGCTTTGGGTAAGGGGCAGAACCTCACCTATGCTGACATGAAGGACGCTCTCCTCACTAGGTATGGTCTCACTCCTGAAAAGTACAGGGATCAGTTTAGGTCCAGTAAGAAGACTGATGCCAACACTTGGTTGGAATGTGTAGATTCGTTTTTCAGGTCACTGGATGGCTGGGTGAAGGGCAGTAATGTGACAGATTATCAGGGGCTCTACAATTTGATTGCATGGGAGCACTTGTCTAGTCTATGTTTTGCAGATCTGCGCCAGCACTTGGTTGATAGTAAGCTAACTGACCCCAGGAAGCTTGCTATGGAGGTGGACTGCAGGGTGAGTATCCGGGTCCACAAGAAAGCGTTTGGGGGAGACTCAGCCAAAGGTGGGCAGGGTCACCAGCAGGAAAGTGGGGGGGACAAGGGTAAAACACAGGAGTTCTCTAAAGGGCCCCAAACTAACATCCAGGGTAAAGGTTCCCATCCCCCAGGAGATAAGAAAGCAGTGGTCTCTTCAGAAAAGCCTGCTGAGACTGGACCCCGCAAGTGTTTAGCATGTGGCCAGGTGGGTCACTTGAAGGGGGACCCCAAGTGTCCCAAGAGGGCACAGCCACCCACCAGTAGGTAGTCCAAGGTGTTGGCTAGTGTAGTGCTTGGGGAGGAGGGGTGCCCACAGGAGGGTGGGGATCCCGCAGAAATGACCCTCGTCTCACTAGGGGACAGTGAGATGGTCCCAGGAAACCAGGTGCCCCCTAACACAAAGAAATACAGCACCTGGGGGACTATCAATGGGAAAAGGGTAGAGGCTCTCAGAGATACTGGAGCCAGTGTGACCTCAGTCCGGTGTCACCTGGTCTCTGAAGAGCAGGTAGTCCCAGGGGCATTCCACCAAGTAGTTGCTGTAGACAACTCAGAGTGCCAGTGTATGGTGGCGCAGGTTCCCTTTGAATGGGGGGGGGGTCTCATGTCCCTTGAGGGTGGTTGTGAGCCCTACCATGCCTGTAGATTGTCTGCTAGGTAACGACCTGGAGCAGTCCTTGTGGAAGGATGTTGAGCTCAGGTCTCACTTGGAGATGCTTGGGTTGCCAGAGTGGGCATGTGTGTCCACTCAGTCTATGCCGGCCAGAAAGGATGATCGAAAGGACCTGGAGCCTGAAACAGTGGCCCAGGTTCCTGCCAAGAGAAAGGGCGGGGGCGCGGGAAACCGTCCCCTGAAGTTCCCACAGACCGGGAGGAGGCTGACCTTGAGGGGTACGCCCCGGTGCCTACATGGGAGCAGGCAGCTGAACTGGGGGACATCTCTGAGCTGACCCATTGGCAGCAAGAAGGGAGTCCCACCAGGGAAGACTTCTGCAGGGAGCAGAAAGAGTGCCCTTCTCTGGAGGGTCTGCGGCGGCAGGCTGCAGACCAGGCAGCTGGTGATCAGTCTGGATCACATTGGATCTACTGGGAGAATGGTCTCCTGTATACTGAGCCTAAGGTTGCTGAGCCTGGGTCAGCCCGTGTGCTGGTGGTACCCCAGCGCTTCAGGACCTTCCTACTGGGTCTGGCTCATGACGTGCCCTTGGCAGGACATTTGGGGCGGGACAAGACCTTTGACCGGCTTGTCACCCACTTCTTCTGGCCCCAGATGCGAAGGCAGTCGGATGGACATTGTAGGTCTTGCCAAACTTGCCAGGCAAGTGGTAAGAGTGGGAGGAAGGTCTAAGCTCCTCTCCAACCTTTTCGTATTGTTGGAACACCCTTTGAAAGGGTAGGGATGGACATTGTGGGGCCACTGGATCCAAAGACAGCCATGGGCAACAGGTACATCCTGGTCTTGGTGGTTTCTGACAGGGGGACCAATTTCATATCCAAGTATATGACATCCCTGTGGAAGGAGTGTGGAGTAACCTACAAGTTCACCACTCCTTACCACCCCCATGGTAACGGTCTGGTGGAGAGATTCAACCAGACCTTGAAGGGCATGATTAAGGGTCTAACAGAACCCGTGAGGCGTAAGTGGGACATCCTCTTGCCATGCCTTCTCTTTGCATACACGGAGGTGCCACAGAAGTCTCTTGGGTTCAGTCCCTTTGAGGTTCTGTATGGTCACCCTGTGAGAGGACCTCTGAGTTTGGTGAAGGAAGGCTGGGAGGCGGCTCCCAAGAAAACTCCCCAGGATGTGTTTAGTTACATGCTGGCCTTCAGAAACCAAACTGCCCACTTCAGGAAACTCGCTCAGGCGAACCTAGAAGCAAGCCAGGAAGAAATGAAGAAGTGGTATGACCAGAATGCCACTCTGGTCGAATTTCAACCTGGGCAAAAAGTGTGGGTCATGGCCCCAGTGAAACCTTGTGCCTTGCAGGACAAGTGGACTGGACCGTTTGAGGTGGTGGAGCGCAAAAGTGATGTCACCTACCTGGTAGATTTGTGGACTCCAAGGAACCCTTTGAGGGTCCTGCACGTGAACCGCCTCAAGCCCCACTTCGAGAGGTCCGAAGTGAGCATGCTCTTGGCGACAGATGATGGGGTGGAAGAGGAGAGTGAACCTCTCCCTGACCTCCTGTCCACCAAGGAGCACGGTGGGTCAGTGGAAGGTGTGATCCTCCCCCCTACACTGACCCCAGAGCAGCAGGGCGACTGTCACCAGTTGTTGGGACAGTTTGCCCCACTGTTCTCTCTGACCCCAGGTGTTACTCACTGGTGTACCCATGACGTGGACACCGGTGACAGCCCTCCTGTGAAGCACAAGATTTACAGGTTGACTGACCGGGTCAGGGCCAGCATCAAAAAGGAGGTCTCTAAGATGTTGGCGTTAGGGGTGATCGAGCCCTCCAACAGTCCTTGGGCCAGCCCAGTGGTCTTGGTCCCAAAGGCTGCTGCACCGGGTGCCACTCCAGAACTGCGGTTTTGTGTGGACTACCGTGGGCTCAATGCCATCACCAGGACTGACGCGCACCCCATCCCCAGAGCTGATGAGCTCATTGATCGGTTGGGTGCTGCCAAGTTCCTCAGCACGTTTGATTTAACGTCTGGGTACTGGCAGATTGCCTTAACCGATGGGGCCAAGGAGAGGTCAGCATTCTCAACCCCAGAAGGACATTACCAGTTCCGGGTGATGCCCTTTGGGCTGAAGAATGCCCCTGCCACCTTTCAGAGGTTGGTCAACCAGGTGTTGGCTGGACTGGAGGATTTCAATGCTGCATACTTGGATGACATTGCAGTGTTCAGTTCCAGCTGGGAAGAACACTTGCAGCACCTTAGGGAAGTGTTGAGGGCCCCGCAGAGGGCGGGCCTCACGGTCAAGGCTAGTAAGTGCCAGATCGGGCAGGGTTCTGTGGTGTACTTGGGACACCAGGTAGGAAGCGGCCAGGTGGCACCCCTACAGCCCAAGATTGACACCATTCTGGCTTGGGAGCCCCCCAAGACTCAGACAGGGGTGAGAGCCTTTTTAGGTCTCACCGGGTACTACAGGAGGTTTGTTAAGGGCTATGGCACCATTGTTGCCCCCTTAACAGAGCTGACTTCCAGGAAGCAGCCCAAGAAGGTGATCTGGACTGAGTCCTGCCAGAAGGCTTTTGATGCCCTGAAGGCCGCCATGTGCACGGCGCCCGTGCTCAAGGCACCCGACTTCTCCAAGGAATTTGTTGTGTGTCGGTCTGACGCTTCAGAGCATGGTGTGGAAGCAGTGCTCTCACAACTGAACGAAGAGGGCCTAGACCAGCCTGTAGTCTTCCTTAGCAGGAGACTGCTCCCCAGGGAACATAGGTGGAGTGCCATAGAAAGGGAAGATTTCGCTGTGGTCTGGGCACTGAAAAAGCTGAGGCCCTACCTGTTTGGGACTCACTTCCGGGTTCAGACAGACCACAGGCCCTTCATATGCTTGATGCAAATGAGGGGTGAGAATCCAAAACTGCTGAGGTGGTCCATCTCCCTACAGGGAATGGGCTTTACGGTGGAACACCGCCCTGGCACTGAACACGCCAACGCAGATGGTCTGTCCAGGTTCTTCAGCCTTAGTGAAGAAAACTCCCATGAGGTTGGGTAGTTCTCCCTACTTTCAGCTGGAGGGGACATGTGTTAGACTTGGCATCTTTTGGCGTGTTTCCCCTGAGTTTTTGCTTTCTGACCTCCCGGTTTTGACTTTGTTTTTGCTGGCTTAGTGTCTCTGCGCACTTTCTCACTGCTGTTCAGTGTTAAAGTGCAAGTGCTCCTGTTGTAAATTGTGTTATGGATTGGTGTTTCCATGATTGGCACATTTGATTTACTTGTCAGTCCCTAGTAAAGTGCACTGAGTGTACCAGGGCCTGTAAATCAAATGCTGCTAGTGGGCTGCAGCACTGGATAGTGCCACCCACACAAGCAGCCTGTAAATGTAACTCTGGCCTGCCATTGCAGAGCCTGCGTGCAGTCTGGGACTGCCAGGTCGGCTTGGCAAGTGTACCCACTTGCCAGGCCCTAACCATCCCTTTTCTTACATGTCGGTCACCCCTAAGGTAGGCCCAAGGTACCCCTGTGGGCAGGGTGCATTGTGTGTGAAAGGTAGGACATGCCCTGGTGTGTGTGGCATGTCCTGATAGTGAATTACTGCCAATTTCGTTTTTCACTATTGCAAGGCTACCTGTTCCCATAGGACAGAATGGGGAGTTTGTTTATAACATCTTATAAACATAACTGGCCCTGGGAACTAGGTTGAAAAATAAAGTTTAGTTTGCTCAGCCATCCAGTAGGCCTCTGCTGGGTTTGTGGATTGACTGTCTGGGTTTTGGATGACAGGGGCTGGAGAGGAGCCGTGGCTCCAGATAGTCTAGGTGGGTCAAGAAAGGGCTGAATAGAACTGGGCTGCATTTAGAGTAGGGGGAGGAGATTTCCTTTCACCTGAATGGGCCTGGTCTGCCTCTGACAATGCCTTCTCCACCTCCCTCCTGCCAGGAAGCCACACCAGAGAGGGCAGAACTGGTTCTGACTGGTCACAGACACTCTCTGCCTGAGAGGACAAAGGATTTTGGGCTATAAAAAGTGGGGCCCAAACTCCTGAACTTTAGAACTCTTTTGGACCAAGAAGACTGCCAAGAAGAAGAGCTGGAGAAGCTGTGAGGAGGAACTACCACTTTGCTGAGTGCTTTGCTGTGTTGGCCTGCAGTGGCTGCTTCTGTCTTGGGCAGTGAAAGGTCTGGACTGAACTTTCTGCACTCTATTTTTGTGAGTTTCTCCAAGTACTTGAGGTAGAGCTTGCCCCCTGTTCATGAAGTCTCAGGAACAGCAAAGACTTCAAGATCTTCTGCCCTCAGCACTGGGGACTGTGTGTTTTGTGCTTCAACAGAAGAAAAAGCAACCCAATGCCGTCTACGACGCCGCTGCCGACTCCGTGTCCTGAAGGCACCGCCGAGGGCACCGCCGCAACGCCACTCTGCAACCCTGGTCTCACCGACGACACCTGCTGACACCGCCACCTAGCCGCTGCTTGCACCGCGACCTGGTGGCACCGCACTCCACCCCTCCTCGCTTCACAACGCCGCCTTGGTATCCCTGACGACGCCGCTCCATGCCGAAATCGATGCCGCTGCCTGCACCGTGTTTCGAGGGCACCACTCTTAAAGTTACACAACGCACCGTCCTCATCCCACACCGCAGCCTTGGCCTACCGACGCCGGCGCTATCGACTCCAGTTCGTCAGCCGACAACAGCACTTCAGCAACAACGACGACGCTGCTTGCACCGTGACCTGCCAGCACCGCGGCGAGCACCGCATCACTTCGCACCGCTACCCTGGTCTCACCGACGACGCCTTTTGATGCCGCCACCAAGTCGCTGCTTTCACCGCGACCTGAGGGCATCGCATGCCGCACCGCTGCACTTCGCACCGCAGCACCCGACACCTGCCGACGCCAGCGCTCCTGACTTCAACCGAGAGGAGTTCGATCTGCAACGCGTGTGACTTCAAGGGCCCGACTACTCCTGCACCGACCTCCGAAACCGATGCCTGCGGACGCCGTGCTTTCAGAAGCTCAACGAGCTCAACTAAAGGTTCTGTTTTGCGGGTCTTCCCGACACCGTAGCTTGCCCACGACGCCGCGGTCAGCCAGAACTGTTTGGATTTGTTTGTTCACGACGCCGTGATAGCCCCAGAGGGAGCTATCGACTTCAAGGAACTGTTTTTCAAGGTTATTTTGATAACTGAAGATTTCTAAGTACTGTATTGTGGATATTTTATCGTTTTTGGTCTTGTCTTAAGTATATAAAAATATTGGATATTTTTCTAAACTGGTGTGGTGTCCTTTTGTAGTGCTTACACTGTATTACTGTTGGTTATGTGCAAATGCTTTACCCACTGCCTCTAAGATAAGCCTGACTGCTCGTGCCAAGCTACCAAGGGGGTGAGCAGGGGTTATTTTAGGAGTGTAACTACCTTATCCTGACTAGAAGGAAGGGTCCCTACTTTGACAAGGTGCAAACCATTGCCAACTAGAGACCCCCATTTCTAACAATATCCGTAATTTGTTATTAAGGAGAGGTTATCACTAGGCGGATGATAGAACGTGTGCAATTTGCAGAGAGGTTTGTTGTTGCAGGCAATGTCAATACATAGATATTCACATGATGAAAGAGCAGGGGACTGTGACTGTTTAACTGAAAGGCTGTTATGTGAATACAAGCAATGGCTCCACCTGATCTGATGGGTCTATCCAGTCTGGTGATATCGTAATAAGGAGGGACTAGAATGTCGAGGATAGGTACAGAGGAATAATTTAGCCAAGTTTCTGTCTGAATCAGGTCAAGATCATGCACTAGGATGAGATCAGCGAGGTCCGCGGCGTGTCTTACAGCTGGTCTACAATTGAGAAGAATACATTTCAGAAAGGATTTGGGGATACCTGTGGAAGTCTGGGTAAGTGTAACTCTCTGAGGTTGTGTTTATTTATCATTCTGTGGTTGGGTTAAGATTCTCTGTGTGCGTTTGCAGAGATGGATTGGATTTGACTGATTGTCGATGCTCTCATGGTGAAGTGAGCTATATGATAGTAGGAGTGAGTGGATATCTTCCTCCGATAATGAGTCTGAGTCAGTGGCTCTCATGGGTCTAGAGGGTGCGTCGGGGCATGGAAGGGTTCTCCATCTCAGCAGTGGGCACTTCGGGAGGGATGAAGATGGGTTGGTTATGGGGTGAATTGGAGGAAAGATAGGAAAGAAGTTAGGTTGTTCATGGTCATGCATAGTCGAACTAAGATTCCTGATTAGCCCATGATTGGTAGTTGAATTAGTGGCAATATATATAAGGCTATGTAAGTCTGCCTTTAATTGATGTAAAGTTTGTGAGATCTCATCCAGCCTAGACGCTAGTAGGATGTGCGAGGATGAGGTAGGGTCTTGGCGTCTGGGGAGAAGGAGCGAAGGGGTATTGATGTCTGTGGTAGTCAAGTATGATTGGCCAGCGGGGAGAAGCGTAGCAGGAGTGGCCTCAATGTTGAGGTCTTGGAGTGTGGGGAAAGTAGGCGGTGTGGTGTTGATTCCTGTGTAGGCGTAGTGCTGTTGGCCAGGGGGATGTGCGAGTAGTGGTATAGATTCAGAGGTGTCAGAGCTTCCGATTGGGTGGAGGGGGGTTGTGGTGTAGTGTAGGAGGCGGAGTCAATGACAGGTTGATGTGTGAGATATTAGGTTTAGGCATTGGAGATACTACATGTTGTTGGTGGGATCAGCGGAAAGGTCAGGGGAAGTAAGTGATTACCCGGACTATATAGTTCAGCAGTAGTTGCTCTAAGTGTGAGGTGAGGATGTGGTGTGGCACATCCAGGCTTTGGGAGGGGGAAGGCACATAAGTTGCTGTAGCTTTTTTGATTAAGGGGAATATTTATTCAAATAACTCTAGGTTATGATCTGAGAATTGGATGAGGATTGTCCCATTGTTGTAGATGTAGATGGTGCTTCTTCTTTGTAGACCGAAGAGAGGGCTACCGAGAGTCTTAAGCCATGGGGAGTTTTTTTAGATGCTGAGATCTGGAGCAGTGAGAGGAAGGCTTTCCTCCAGTGTGTCCTTCTTCTCATTTAGAGGATGAGGTTACATATAATAGTACCTTTCTTTATGAATGAATGAATGAAGGAGCATTTCTAAAGCGCATGGTTACCCGAAGGCATCCCAGCGCTATGACATCAATAATGCTATAAAACAATCAGAAAAAAAAGAGAGGTGTGGGAGGGCAGGCCGGATATACAGACGCGGAGGCTGTATGTAATGTGCCAGTGGGCGAGTTTTATTAACAGAGTCAATAACAGGAGATGGCAATGTCTCTGTGGGTTGTTTGGTTTTCTCCTTGATGACTCTTCTCTCCTTGGTTCCCTCTCCTTCCTTGTTGGTGTTCTCCTTTTGGGTCTTGTCCTCCGGTCCAGGAACTCTCCCACGGAGGTGCATAGAGAGAAAGACAAAAAGGAGTCGTCAGTTACCCTGGCCAATGCTTCACTGGCTTCTATTCTATCCGTCACCACACCCGGTGGATCTACTTGTGGATAATTATACGTGAGGCAGCACCGCGTCAGTGAGAGGAGGGGATTCGTGAAAGGGACGATGATATATACGAGTGGTCAGTAAAACGTGATGGCAATCCCTGCCCTTTGCTATAATAGCCGTGTGTTCACTGCCGACAAACCAAACAAGAAGGGAAAGTGAAGGAGGAATAGGTGCTCAATGCCACTGCAACCGGTGTGTCTCCCTCGTGACCCTTCCCAACCCTTCTCTCACCCGCCTCCCCGCTCCCTCTCCCTCCCTTTATTCGTGACTCACCGACTCTGCCGCAACTCTCCTGAGTCGCGGCCGCTCTCCAGCCTCCTCCTAGGGGTTCCACCACTCCTCGCTCCACGTCTCGTCTTCTTCTCCGTAGTCTGCTTCTTCTCTCCTCGCGTCTCCGTACTCCTGTTCCTCCTCTTCCTCGCTCCGCAACTCCTTTCCTCCTCCGGCTTCTTCGCAACTCCTCGATCCGGTCGCTCTCCCTTTCAGCTCCGGTCGGGAAGCACTTCCAGGGTCAGTCCCTCCCCCGTCCGTCGCGTCATCAGGTCCGGATGCCTCCTGTGTGGATAGAGCACAGGGGGGTGGGGTTATCCCTGCGGACTTCCTTCCAGGGCCCGGGTGTTGTGCCGAGTTCCCCGCAGGTAAGCTGTCGTTGCTTTTAGGGACAGTCCGGCCTCGCCGGACGCGCGATCCGAGTCGTGCCTCCTCACATCCCCTTTCCCTTGCTGTCCTTCTAGTAGGGGTGGTATCTTGTGGGTAACGGGATAAAAAGTCCACATTTCCCTGCTCGGTCCCTTTTCGGTGTTTGGTTTGGAACCTGTAGGGTTGGAGGGACAAAAACCAACGCAATACCCTTTCGTTGTTCCCTCTACTACGGGCCATCCATTCTAGGGGGGCATGATCCGTGAAGAGGGTGAACTCTCGCCCTTCTAGGTAGTATTTCAAGGAGTCAATGGCCCATTTAATAGCCAACGCTTCTTTCTCGATGACGGCGTAGTTCTTTTCACGGGGATATAGTTTCCTACTCAGAAAGAGTACAGGCTTTTCCTCCCCCTGTCGATTTCTTTGGGATAGAACTGCCCCCAATCCCTGCTCTGAGGCATCTGTCTGTAGGATGAAGGGTAGGTCATAATCGGGGCTGGCTAATACAGTATCGGACGTCAGTGCTGTTTTCAGGGTTTCAAAAGCTTGGATTTCTTCGCGGGTTGGGTTCCTTAACCTGATTTCGGTTTTCACTGATTTCTGCAATAAGTCTGTGAGAGGGGCTGCTATTCGTGAAAACTGGGGTATAAACCGTCTATAGTACCCCAACAACCCCAAAAAGGCACGTAGGTCTCTCGCAGTCCTTGGGAAGGGTATCAGGGATATGGCCAGGAGTTTGGTTTTCTGGGGTCTTATGACTCCCTCTCCTAACAGGTAACCCAGGTATTTCACGGTTTGGGCGGCCAGATGGCTCTTGGCCGGGTTTATTTTCAGTCCCTGTTTCCCTAAAGCCTGTATGACGTGGTACATGTGAGTAAGGTGTTGTTCCCAGGTCTCGCTATAAACGATGATGTCATCGATATAAGCCCCTGCATATCTCTCATGGGGCCGTAGGATAAGGTTCATGGCTCGCTGAAAGGTAGCGGGCGCCCCGTGCAATCCAAAGGGTAACACGGTGAAATGGTAGAGGCCGTCGGGAGTAGAAAACGCTGTTTTCTCTCGGTCTTCGCTTTTCAGGGGGATTTGCCAATACCCTTTGCATAAATCGAGGGTGCTGATATATTTCGCTCTCCCTATGCGTTCGATCATTTCATCTACTTTCGGGAGGGGATAGGTGTCGAATTCGGATATCTTATTTACTTCCCGAAAGTCGATGCAAAAACGCACCGAGCCATCTGGCTTCGGAACGAGGACTATGGGCGAGCTCCACTCGCTCATTGATGGTTCTATGACACCCATCTGTAACATCTGATGTACCTCTTTTCGGATGGTGTTCCTACGAGCCTCTGGTATCCGATAAGGGCGAAGCAGTACTATCTTCCCTGGAAGGGTCTTAATAGAGTGTTCAATCAAAGAGGTCCTCCCTGGTGTGATAGAGAAGATGTCTCGTAATGGCCGTAAGGCGTTATCCAGTTCGGTTCGGCGAACTGGACTTAACCCCTCGTCAATACATTGGATGTACGGAGGAATAGGACCTATCGAGCCCATCAGTGCTGGAAGAGGTCCTTCCCATCTCTTTAAGAGATTCACATGATAGATTTGGGAGGTACCTCGAGTCCTGTCGAGCTCCAACCTATAGGTGACAGGGGTTACTCGGTCCAGTATGATATACGGGCCTTGCCATTGACCCAACAGTTTATGGTCAGAGGACGCCATCATAAGTAACACCGCGTCCCCTACAGCAAAGACTCTTTCCTTGGCCTTTTTATTATAATGGGCTTGTTGGGCTTCCTGAGCTCTCTCCATGTTACTCCGCACGATCGTTCGAATCTGTTCTAGGTGCGTTTTCAGATGGGCTACATATTCCACCAGCGGTTTATTGTTATTTGGTTCTGCCTCCCAGTTCTCTCGCACCATGTCCATTAAGGATCGTGGCTGGTTGCCATACAATAGCTCAAACGGAGAGTACCCAGTACTCTTTTGGACTTTACATCGGATGGCATACAAGGCCAGGGGCAACATTTCTTCCCACCGCTTGGCTTCGAGGGCAAGGAGTTTTTTTAGAGTGGTCTTAATGGTAGCGTTATACCGCTCTACCAAGCCATCCGTTTGGGGGTGATATGCCGCCGTCCTTATCTGTTTGACGCCTAATAGGGTACAAACTTGTTTCAGGAGTTTAGATACGAACGGGGTTCCCTGGTCAGTCAGTATCTCTTTTGGAAAGCCCACCCGTGTAAAGACTGATACCATTGCTCTAGCGATGTTGGGGGCGTTGGGTTGTCTTAATGCGATCGCCTCGGGGAACCGGGTGGCGTAGTCCACTAAAACTAGCACGTAACGGCACCCACTCCGGGAGGGTAGCAAAGGACCAACGATATCCATTCCCACCCTGCTAAACGGTTCGTCTATAATGGGTAGGGGATGCAAAGGGGCTCTCGGGGGTCTATATCGGCTATTCTTTTGACATATGGGGCATTGTCTGCAGTAGGACTTCACCTGCCTGTATATGCCCGGCCAATAGAATTTTTCCATTATCAGTCTTTCAGTCTTTTCCTCCCCGAAATGTCCCCCCAGAAGATGACTGTGAGCCATATACAACACCTTATCCCGAAACGGAGTGGGGACTAATAGCTGTGGGATACTAGTGGGTTGCCCCTTCCTGTACAACAGCCCATTCCTTACAAAGAAATAGGGACATACATGTAACGGGTCTTCGTCGTTTAGGGCTCTGTTCCAGGCCTCCTGTAAAACAGGGTCCTCTCTCTGTGCTGCGTGGAAGTTCCTATCGTTATCCCACGGGCTCTCTTCCACCTGAGCGGGTAGAACAAGGACGGGCTTCTTTTTGTCTTTTCGTTTTTCCCTTCTCGTTCTCCGGGGTTTGGAAGGTGGCCATTCTGGATTGACCTCTTGTGAGAAGGGGGCATCGGCCCACCAGTTCTTTTCCTCGGGGTTGGTTTCTGTGAGTAGAGCAGAGAGGAGGGGATAATCGTTACCCAGGATTGCCTGTTCCGGTAACCGGGGAATGAGACCGACCTTTAGTTCTGAGCCTGGATCTGCAGCATGTTGCACGTGGACGTGAGTGGTGGGGTATCTTTTGGTGTCCCCATGAACACATTGAATGTCTACGGTCCCCTCAACCGGTCCCAGCTTGCCTTCGAGATCCTGGGGTCTTACCACGCTCTGGCGACACCCTGTATCGGCGAGAGCGGTCATGGTTCTCCCATTCATTGTTATGTGACACCGGTAAGGATAGGTATCGACAGGGTGCGATAGACAGCAGTAGTTCCTCCTTGCTACGCCTATCTCCATAGGTTCTTCCTTTTGTGGGCAAAAGCGAGCTATGTGGCCCATCCCACCACAGTTAAAACATTGTGGACCAGGGACGGGTGGTCTATAAGTCGGAGGTCCTGGAGCTCGAGACAAAGGGGGACCAGGGACGATGGTAACCGGATCGGGCCTTCGTGGAAGTAAGGGACGAGGAGGGCGATGTACTCCACTCACACCCGCCCTCCAGGGAGCTTCCTCTCTTCCCTTTTGGGTATCTTGTGCCCTGTTGTAGGCATTGGCGATCTCTACGGCTGTCTCGAGGGTGAGATGGGCATGCTGTCTAACCCATTTCTGGATGGGGGGATGAAGGGACGACAAATATTGCTCCAAATATATTTTAGCCATGATGTCTTCTTTGGTAGCAGTCGCTGGTTGTAACCATCGGTCGGCCATGTCTCGCACTCAAAAATACAAGGCTCTGGGGGTTTCTTGGGGGCCCTCTCTGATCTGCCGAAGTCTCAGCCTATACGTCTCATCGTCGACCCCCAGTCTCTCCATGATACACTGCTTGATTTCCGCATACGGGGTAACCCCTAGGATGTTGGCCGCCTGGTAAGAAGCTTGTAGTTCCCCAGAAAGGAGAGGTCCCAAATACTGTCCCCATTTGTCTGCTGGCCAGGCCGCAGCCAAAGCCATCCTCTCAAAGTTGTTAAAGAAGTATTCGGGATCTTCTCCGCTCACGTACTTCTGTAGGATGACAGAGGGTAGGGCACTTGGGGCCCTTTGTTGCCCGATGGCGTCCGCGATTTTCCCCATGGCGGTATCATGAGACTGTCCTTGATCCGTGATGACCTGCTGCAGCCGCCCCCGGTCATCTTCGACCACCGAGAGGAACTTCTCCATAGCCTTCCCAAGACTCTCTTGGCTTTCCGCCATTCTAGCGATGACAGCCTCCATGTCTCCGGGCGATCCCACTTCTGACACCACTTGTGGGAGGGCAGGCCGGATATACAGACGCGGAGGCTGTATGTAATGTGCCAGTGGGCGAGTTTTATTAACAGAGTCAATAACAGGAGATGGCAATGTCTCTGTGGGTTGTTTGGTTTTCTCCTTGACGACTCTTCTCTCCTTGGTTCCCTCTCCTTCCTTGTTGGTGTTCTCCTTTTGGGTCTTGTCCTCCGGTCCAGGAACTCTCCCACGGAGGTGCATAGAGAGAAGGACAAAAAGGAGTCGTCAGTTACCCTGGCCAATGCTTCACTGGCTTCTATTCTATCCGTCACCACACCCGGTGGATCTACTTGTGGATAATTATACGTGAGGCAGCACCGCGTCAGTGAGAGGAGGGGATTCGTGAAAGGGACGATGATATATACGAGTGGTCAGTAAAACGTGATGGCAATCCCTGCCCTTTGCTATAATAGCCGTGTGTTCACTGCCGACAAACCAAACAAGAAGGGAAAGTGAAGGAGGAATAGGTGCTCAATGCCACTGCAACCGGTGTGTCTCCCTCGTGACCCTTCCCAACCCTTCTCTCACCCGCCTCCCCGCTCCCTCTCCCTCCCTTTATTCGTGACTCACCGACTCTGCCGCAACTCTCCTGAGTCGCGGCCGCTCTCCAGCCTCCTCCTAGGGGTTCCACCACTCCTCGCTCCACGTCTCGTCTTCTTCTCCGTAGTCTGCTTCTTCTCTCCTCGCGTCTCCGTACTCCTGTTCCTCCTCTTCCTCGCTCCGCAACTCCTTTCCTCCTCCGGCTTCTTCGCAACTCCTCGATCCGGTCGCTCTCCCTTTCAGCTCCGGTCGGGAAGCACTTCCGGGGTCAGTCCCTCCCCCGTCCGTCGCGTCATCAGGTCCGGATGCCTCCTGTGTGGATAGAGCACAGGGGGGTGGGGTTATCCCTGCGGACTTCCTTCCAGGGCCCGGGTGTTGTGCCGAGTTCCCCGCAGGTAAGCTGTCGTTGCTTTTAGGGACAGTCCGGCCTTGCCGGACGCGCGATCCGAGTCGTGCCTCCTCACAAGAGGTTTTCAATAATTTTCTGAACTTAAGGTAGTTAGGTTCAGACCGTATATAGAAGGGAAGATTATTCCAAAGCCTGGCTGCATTATATGTAAACAGTCGGCCTCCACTCCGAGAGCGTTTAATCTTAGGAACTACAATAAGGCCTTTGTTCGTCGATCTAAGGGGTCTGTTAGGACAGTAGGGTTGAATCCATGAACGAATCAGAAGGGAGCCGTTCTCAGAAAGTGCTTTGTGTACGAGGCACATAGCTTTGAACTGAATTCTCCGGCAAACAGGGAGCCAATGCAGAGAAGTAAGAGCAGATTTAGCCGAGGTGCGTCTAGGAATATTTAACAACATGCGCGCCGCACATTTTTGCACTGTTTGAAGTCTTTTAGTAGTGGACTGTGGGGCTCCCAAATAGACAGCATTAGCATAGTCCAGCCGCGAAAGAATAAGAGCTTGGACTAGCAGTCGTCTAGCAATGAAAGGTAGTAAAGGAAGAATCCTGCGAACCATTCTTAAAAGGCTGTAGCAACAAGCCGCTACTTTGCGTGATTGTTCATTGAAATCGAGGTTGGAATCAAGCCAAACCCCTAGGCTTTTAATTTGCCGCTTAGGAACATGGGGAGGGCCTAGGCAGCTGGGCCAAAAGCAATCAATGTTTAGAGGGGCAGACTTCCCCAGAAGCATAAGTTCAGTCTTTGCTCCGTTGAGTTTTAAAAACGAATTACTCATCCAATGAAATGCAGAAGTATGGGTCAGAGATAAGGGTTTGAGGATGAGTTTTGAGGATGAGTTTTTAGAAGTCTATGTTTTAAGTTCTTAGCCGCGTTTTTTGTAAGGTTCAGGGGGTACTTGATTTTATAAACATGTTTGCCAGATTGTTTTAGTTTGGTGTCCGTTGCTGTCAATGGATCCATATCAGAAGGAGATGAGTCGACCAGGTGTTTTAAAGTGAGAGGGATCACCCTCAGGTATGTTGTGTAAGGGAAGAATTGAATCGGTTACACGTCTTCCCGGATGATTGTGGGAGAAGGCTGAATAAAGTGAGAGAGCAGAAAAATGATGTAATATTTGTGAGTGTGTCATCTAGGGCAAGCAGAGATAATGAGCAGAGATAATGAGAGGCATAGGATTACTGAGGATCGTGCGAACAAATCCAGTAATTTGTAGGTTTAGAGAGAAGGTAAGAACAAATTTACATAGGCGATCACAGGGCATGTACCGTTACAGGATGGCCGCCAGTTAATGTGCTATGTCGGATAGTCCATGATAACTTTTACGGCTAACATTGATAAGATAATTAATTCCATAGGTCCTATTCTGTTATCAGCATATCAAACTAGTACAAGACCTATGGTAATAGTAAATATTTACATGTAATTTAAACCATGAAAATGAAGCTCGGGGAGATATTTAAAGCCCTATATTTAGTCTGTATGCAGAAATAGTTCTTGTCCTTTTTTTATTTTTAGTCAAATGCGGAGCAGGTTGCAAGAGTCCTTCTTCTGTTTCTATGAACGGAGTTAGATCCAGTCCTTTATTAGTTTCTAGTTGAGTGAGGGCCGGCCACCATTTTGTGGGTGAATGGGCAATGGGTCGACAAGGGATATGAGATGTCTGACAATAAAATGTACAGTGGAAAAAAGTAGAGTAGAGCTCGACCATCAGGAGGGTATAGGCAATGTTCAGTGCCAATAGGCCGAGCACATTGACGACACAAAAGGGTGCACTTACCCTGCATGCGCAAAATAGTCAAATGCAAAACTGTCCCCTGTCTAGAAAATCACACATGGCCTCTGATGCAAGAAGATACAGACTCGACCGGAACCAGGCACCACCATGAGCACCATGGGTCACACTGTGGTCCGATCAGTGCAATGTAGTGCAACTTTTCCCCGGGGACAGGAGGCACACGACAAAAGTGGGCAGCATAGAGGAGGGCAGCCCAGAAAGGTCACTATCCTCCGTGGCCCAGGAGCACTAACAAAGGTGCTTGGCACTCACAGGATAAGGGACAGCTCTTCGAAGACCACCATAGTAGACCCCCCGTCGCAGCTGCTCAAATGCTGTGCGTGACCAAGGGGCATTCGTTAATAAAGTCAGGAGGGGAACCTGCAGGAATCCGGTAGTGGAGGCGGAAGATGTGTAGCAGGTTCTGATGCTGTTACAGACAGTTTACCAAGGAGTGGTGGCCTTACGGAACAGGGCGATCCCGTCCATTAGGCTGATCAGCAATGACAGAATGTGGCAGACCCAAGCCACAGCTACTCCCTGGCTGCAGACGAACAAGGAGGCATCCTGCAGAGCACAGAAAGGGGAACAAGTGGCTCCGACACTGCCACAAACAGCAGTGCCTCAAGGGGTAGCAGCGCTGGACCCGTTCTGCTATGCCTACCTTGATCACTCCGTTATGGCTCCGGCAACCAGGGATGACCTGAAAGTTCGGGCATGCTGGGCTTTTAGGAGCTGAAGGCATGCAGGATGATTCGCTGTCAAAGCCGTTATTCAGGTGTGATGGACGAGGCTTGGGCTGACTGGAAACAGCGGTGGTCGTGGACCGAGAGAGTGGCAGATGTAACGTCGAGGAACGAAGTTGTAGGACAATGTCGTTCAGTAATAAACTCTTGTTGCGAAGACAAACATTTCGAAGGTGGATGTCAGGGTATAATTGGGATATTTAAATAATAATAATCCCATCCCTAGGAGTTTCCTTACAGAGCTACTTGATCAGTGGCACTAAAAAGCAGCATAATGATAAACCTTTGCATACAGATACCAACATCCTGTCAATGTGTTGGTGCGAAATATTTGCTTTTCCACCTCCTTCCCCTATTTCTCTCCACATTGGTACGCTGTCTCCCTAATATCCTTCTGGCCCACCGGTACTCTCGCTCCCCGGCTGACACTTCCCGAAGCTGTGGGTCCCACTGCTGGCATATGCATGGAGCTGGACATCTCTGGCTCTTTTTGCTTACACTCACCAAGGCTTCCATGCTATACATGTGGTACAAAGTACAGTGAATGACAGAGGCCACTCCCACACAATGGTCATCAACCTATTTTCCTTGCTCTGTCACATTTAGCTGTCTTTGGTGCTACATCTGTTCTCTCCCTCTGTGGACCCCATCCTCGGAGTCACCTCCTCCACTCCCTTCTTCAGTCTGGTTTGTCACACAAGGGGATTTGCCCTCTCTTCCTGTTTAGGTCTTGCTGCTGGGTCAGTCTTTTAGTCCAGTAGAATCCTGGGCTGTAGAAAAATTGGTCCCCCCTATGAACCCAAGCATTCCTCTATGATTTTGGCTAGTAGGTCTTTGTCTCCAAGAGGAAGCTGCCGATTCAGCTGATGGTTATTATGAGCTGCATATCAAAACCAGTAACGCAGAGGGAGAAACAAGGATCAAGCCACTGCGAGGGGGGACAGAGAATGAAAGGAAATAAATTGGATACGTCCTCCCATATATGCTGTATATACTTTGTGTTTTAAAAGACAAGGGTTCCCCAATATTTGAACCTGGGGAAGTCAATAATATTAGGAAAACAGTGGTTCATAGCGGGCCAACTGGTCCTTTTGCAAAATAACCAAGGATTTGAGGCAGTGTTAATCTATTAGCCTATGGCATGGGGCATAATATTGAATAAATGCTAGAAGGGGAGCAACAATAGTAGACTAAAATTGTACAACGGGACAGAGGTTGAGAGTTGCCATAATAGGACATTTATTCTTATTATATCAAAGAACTTTTTAGCAGTATAGTTCACGTGCTCACATAAAAGTAACAGGTGCGTGGTGTGACGAGTGAAGGTGACATTTAAAATGTATACATCGCATTGACAATGAGAGCAAAAACCCCTAGCATAAATTTTAACACTAGAGGAGTGTTTTGTTGTACATGGGGTCAACGGCGTTTCGATCTCAGTAATTCGAGATCATCATCAGGACGAAAAATAGTGAGCATGAGGAATCTATAAAGTAAAAATAATGTAGAAAGCATAAATCAAGGGTCCCTGGAAGAAGATGTACAATAAAACAATTTCACAGTAGATTAAAACACTATGTGTAGTGCTCCTGACGAAGTGAATATCATAAATGAAGTAAATTTATTTATTTGAAAAGTTTTATAAAGCGCGAACAAGACCCTTACGGGTATCAGAGCGCTGTACAGAAGTGGCGAAAGCACGAATAAAACCAAACCCAATGGTACAAAAGGTGTAGTTAAGTCCACACACTGTCAAACAAAGGGGGGAAACAATCAAGGTCATGGGTTGGGGAGTTGGCCTGACCCGTACTGTAACAGAAGTGCCCTAGAGCGAAATTAATTATTTAGTACATCTGTATCACAAGGAGTTCGTCAATTGGTTGAACAACAAAGGATATGCAACTTGTATTCAAGAATTAATTGAAACACGAATGCAAGAAGTAAGAGAAGTGCCCGGTGCCTAAGAAATCTGAGGCAGTGTTAGGGTGGCTAAACTGCAACCATACGTAGGTGCAGTTCACACAACTGTGTGGGGCCGTTCAGAGCGAAAAGTACGAGAAGTGACCGGTGCCTAGGAATTCTATGGCAGTGTTGGGGTGACTGAAACTCCAACACACGTACAGCCGTGTGGGGCCGTATACTTACTCAATTAATGAAGGAATACTGGTCAGTAGGAGAGAAAGAAGTCGCTGCCACTAATTAGTCGGGGGCGGTGATCCGATCTGGAAGAGATGCAGGCGAATTAAGTGGAGTGCTAATGAGGACTAAAGTGCAAGTGAATTAAGGCTCGTATGTATTACTTACTCATGGGTCGATACCACGGTTCACAGGTCAGGTATTCATGAAGTGCAGGGAGGGGGCGGGTGCTCACGAGTATGGCAAACAGCACTGCGGAGGCGGTCTTGGAGAAAGTATCGCGTTGGATCACACCACAATGTCGGCGTGGGACAGTGTTAACTGATAGAGGAAAGGAAGGATTAATGATTAAGTTAGAGGCACGGTGGTCCATGAGAGGTAAGGTCTGCATAGAGATGAACTTACTTGGTAACCGCTTAAGTCGGTTCATGCGGAGAGACGGGCAGCCGCTCCGTCTCGAGGCAATGGAGAAGTGAATGCTCTGGCGGTGGAAGGGAGAAAGTCGGAAATTAAGGTTGCCGGCAGAGAAGCGGAGCGTCAACAACTAGACCCTGTAGAGACGCACGTGTGTATCATGGCCAGTCCTGGAAGTGAAGCTGGGCAGGTGTCTGGAAGGGGATAATTGGAGGCCAGTGCCTAACCGTGCACATAGAAAAAGGCAGAACAGAAAGAGATTCTGCGAAAAGGAAAATTATTCAATCCACTGAACTGTATAATTAGTGTACGGTAATAGCGTTAACAAAGGAGGTTAAACATACATACTCAATTGCTAGTACATGGAAGAAGGAAAGATAAAAAATGCTAATTATTGAGGTTACATTTTTATACGGGCTCGTTGATTTTACCAGCATTAATACTTGGCAGGTGTCTGGAAATTGCTAATTGGAGGCCTGTGCCTAACCCTACTCATAGGAAATGGCAGAACAGAAAAGGATCTTGCGAAAAGGAAAGAAGAAAAAGGATTCAATCCATTTATACTATATAGGTAGTATACGATAATATTGTTAACAAAAAGGGGTTAAACATATATACAGTCAGTTGCTAGTACATGGAAGCACGAAAGATTAAGAGAGCTAGTATGGGAGCTCTATTAAGGTTACAATTTATACAGAGTTGGTGCTGGGGGTTAAAGGATCGCATTCCACTCGTCCAGCGTGTTTAAGCCATGTTCGATTGAACAGCAATTGAAGATCCATTTGCATTCGAGTCTGATCAAAGTCCTTTGTTGGTCTCCACCTCTGTGATGCGGGTGTAGGATATCTATTACTTGCCACGTGAATTCATTTTCTGTGTGTGCTTTTTCCATGAAGTGTTCCACCAGAGGTGCCGTGGTGACTTTGCAGCGGATTCTACTTTTGTGCTGGGATATCCTTGCTTTGATCTTTTGCGTGGTTTGGCCTATATATATCAAATTACAAGGACATTGAATGCAATAAATGATGTTACTTGAGTTACAATTGGAGAAGAAGTCAAGGCTGTGTTTAACATTGCCAAATTCAAAAGTTTTTGTGTGTACAGTGGATGCACATGCCAGGCAGCTCCCACACTTGAATTGACCGATGACGGGGGGCAGACCTAGGCTGGAATGAATTGTTATGTCTTTTTGTGGTGGTTTGTAGGCTCTCACTAGATGATCTTTTATATTACAGCCCCTTTTGAAAGAAAAAAGGGGGGCCTCGCATGCAATTTTGGTGGGTATGACGACAGACCAGTGTTTTTTGATCATCTTGGTCAGTTTGTTGCTGACGGGGCAGAATGTGGTGACACAAGTAATTCTCGACATGGGAGCTCTCTGTTTGGGTTGTAACAGAAATTCCCTGTGTGAGTACCAGGCATGTTTCAAAGAGCGTTTTATCAAACGTTTGGGGTAGCCTCTGTCAGCCAGTTTTTTACACAGAACTTCTGCTTCCTTAAAGAAATCCTCCTTGAATTTACAGTTCCTTCGGATTCCCAGGAACTGGCTGTATGGGAGACCATCCCTGAGTGCTCTGGGGGGTGAACTGGTATACTGCAGCAGGGTATTGCGCTCTGTGGGCTTCCTGAATAGTGTGGTGTATAGTTCACCTTCAAGGCTTTTAACAGTCACGTCTAGGTAGTCAATTTGAGTGTTGCTGTAATTGTGCGTGAACTTAAGGTCTGGTTGGCAGTTGTTGAGCCAGTCACAAAAAGCACGCAATTCAATGTCGGTGCCCGTCCAGATCATGAAGACATCATCAATGTACCAACGCCATGTGCGGATTTTGGGCATATGGGGATTTTTGGTGTTGAGGATGAGTGAATTCTCAATATTGTCAACGAACAAAATGGCGAAATTAGGGGCAAAAATGGCTCCCATAGACGTACCCTCACACTGTCTGTAAAACCTTTCATTGAACAGAAAATAGTTTTTAGTCAGAGCGATCTGTAAGAGGGAAATAATAAAGTCAGTAGGGACTTGATGAGGGGAAGGGCGTGCATTCAGGTGATTCCTGATTACCTCAATCCCCTTATCTTGCGGGATGTTTGTGTATATCGATTCAATGTCCAAAGTGACAAGGAACTCGCTCTCAGGATCAAAGGATTCCAACTCAATCAGGTTTATGAAATGGTTTGTGTCTTTTACGTAGGATGTGGTGCACTGAGCTAGGTCACGGATACAAAAATCAATGTATCTTCCCAGGGGTTCCAAGATGGAACCGCACCCCGATAGAATTGGTCTCCCTGGGGGGGGGGCATCCAGGCTTTTGTGTATTTTGGGCAGTGTGTACAGTACTGGGGTGCAAGGGGTCTTGTTGTTAAGAAACAAGAACTCATTGTGGCTAATGAAACCCAATTCCTCTGCCTCGTTAGTGGTGGAGTGAATGAGATTTTTAATTTCCTGAAGAGGATTGCGTATCAGGCGTTCATAGTGTGAGGTATTGCTCAGTTGGCGGAGTATTTCATTGTCGTAGGCAGTTTTGTCCTGAATAACTATCCCCCCGCCTTTGTCACATGGTTTTATGACTATTTCATCAAAGGACTTTAGGCTTAGGAGGCTCTTTTTTTCTTCTAAACTGACGTTATAGGGAGTGAAGCTGTATTCATTTTGCAGTTTGTCTAGGTCTTTCAAGACTAGATGCTCAAAAGAAAGGATTTCAGGAGGCATAGACCCAGTGGGTGGATTGAAGGTGGATTTGGGGCGTAGTCCTGTAACATCCATTTTGCAAGGTAAGTCTTTGTCTTGAAAAAAGGATTTAAGTCTGATCTTTCTAAACAATTGAAAGATTTCTGTTTGGATAAGGAACCAATTTGGCTTTTCAGTGGGGACAAAGGAGAAGCCTCTGTTCAGTAGAGCGACCTTGTTAGAGGCTAGGCGGTGTTTTGACAGGTTGAAGATAGGGATTTCTTCAAGCATTGCCAAGGTGTCAGAGGACATAGGTCTAGTACTGGTACCCCCATTGATAGAATTTCCGTCTGGTCTGTCGTTCCCCTGGCGGAAAATTGTATCTAGTCTTGCCCCTGCCTCTGCCCTGATCCTCCAGGAATGGAACACCTCTCCCTAAAGAATTAGGGGCATTGGAAGAGGTGCTCGGTCCTGCTCTGGAATCAGATGTGTCGGACTCAGCTGAAGAGTCAGAGAAACTAACCGGCAGTCTATTTTTAAATCTACCCCAGGTACCTGCCAAATTTCTTTGCGTGTCTTGTGGGGCTGATGTAAAAAAAAGTCATACTGTAGATAGGGATATGTTCTATCTTTGTTATAGTTCTTGATGTCTTTGGAGACTTTTGTGAATTTTTTATGGTGCACAAAATCACAAATAGAGAGACTAGGGAAAGAAAAACCTCCTCTGACTCCCCTACCATCAATGAAAACTCACTTAACAGAGAAGGACTATAACCAAAACCCCTCCTTATGCTACAACTGTGGGAGCGGCTTTTTACTATCAATATTACAAAATAACAACCAGAGGATGAAATACATAAGAAGGAAAACAAACAGGGAAAGACAACACTTGTCTTAATACTGCCCTCACACACTTTGCAGTGTCATGCTTCATCATAGGGCCGCATCTGACGTCTTGGTGCAGACCAACACCAAAGACGGAGCGCAATTATTTTAAGTGTCTACGAGAAGACAAAAGTGGTGAGGGTACAGAAAAGGTGACAAAACGATACACCTAAATAAACCCACAATAAAGGGATATAAAGGAAAAAGTGTTCCCTTTAGAAGGGACCAAAGAGTGCAGACACACACAATTAAAACAACCTAGGGGAAACTGCCACCAGTCTTTATTCAAGTAACCCCTTGGTAGTATTAAAAACCACACGGCGGGATATTAGGGAGGTAAAGGCCCCTGTCTCCCTACTGCATTAACCAACATGTTTCTGCCATTGATTCTCGCCCAACTGGGTCGTACTGGCATTCATCAGGGTGTAGGTCCCACGTTACCAGGTCTTCACCCCCAATTCGGAGTTGTTACCTTACTTCCACAGGTTACAAAATCCTGTCAGATAAACCCCTCTGGGAAATTTCCGAGAGGGAACAGATTCCTGTAAGAAGAAATCATGCAGACAATTACTGTTCTGCTCCCTTATTCCTTCACAAAATGCTACAATGTCTCATCCTCTATAATGCCAACAGTAGGCATCAAATTAAAAGTGTGCATGTATCCATATACACACATCAAGGGACTCATCACAAGCTCCCTACTCCACACCCAGTAAAAACCCTCACAGATGCGCAACACCATACGTGTAACCCTTAACAGACTCCCTTAGTGTGATATACATGGTTAACGGGCTCCCTAAGTGTTGTAATCAAGGTTATCTCACCCTTACACAAACGTCAACCTGTCAAGTTACTCTACTCACTCACTAGTTTGAAAAGGTATTCTAATTGAATTTTTTACACAGAACTCACACGGGTTTACAAGAAAATCTCCCAACCCGGGACCTTCGTGGGGCCGTGTTCTTAAAGTCACACTCTGAAAGACACAGGATAAGAGGAGGATAAAACAGAGATAATACTTCATTGTAATCCAATGGTATTTTCCTTTTTTGAATCTGTAAGAAAATCCTACTCCACCCCACCGCTCTCATTAAATTTCCAAACGTATTACTAAAAATTATATATCCTGATAGAGTCAAAACCCTGGGGATGCCAAAATTCTTTATACTACCCAGGACACAAGTAATACCCGGGTAAAATATCCCGCTTTTCATTAGCAGCCTTCATCGATTATGCGCCGTCAAAATTTAAAACTTTCTAGAGAGGCAAAACAGATAGCAACCATGACCCCTCTTATAATCAACTTACTACTCCAAAGAACCGTGATGCTTCTACCCCTCACTTAGGTCCTCCGTCGATATCTCGCACACCAACTTTCTTCTCTTATAAAGGGGATGTTAATTGGCGCTCATATATAGGCCACTCCCCCAACTAGGGTGCGTCTCGGGCTCGTCCGTATTCATTGTCAAAACTGAAAAAGGACACTATCTACCTTAATTCCTTGCAGATAGCGGCCATCTTGGAGTGTGTGTGAGCACTGACGTCGCTGGAAGTTCACGTCACTATCCTCTATCCAAAGCACTACTGCTGATATACCCACGGACACTGTATCTTATTGCACATCAATTCAGTCTAAGTGTGCGACCTTAGTACACGCTATGTTCATTGTTCTCATACAGAGACAGTTCTAAATGACCACCATTAATACTGTGGCCCTGTATTTACCATAACAAAAAAAAAAAAAAAACAGCACAGGATTTTCCTTTGTTCTTATATGTTAGTATAGAGAATCCTTTTATTGCATCTCTATCTTGTGATGTTATCCCGCAAAGACCATCTATGTCTCTACCTTAATACAATTAGAGTCATCTCATGGACACCATCACCTACATAAGCCTGCTACTTCTATTGTCCATTCATATCAATAAATGGATCGCTCTAATAAAGGTAAGGGCTTACTAACCATTCGATCTATACTCCCCTTTTAAATTAAGAGGCAATGTATCCAAGGGTATTGCTCAACTGACATAGTTAGCTTTATGTGTGTTATGAATTCAAAACGAAGGTACGAGGACACCACTCAACACATTATTCTTCCATAATCTAATTTCTTTACTTGGTGCTTAGTCCATACAATTGGAACCAGGGTATAGAATCATTCAGGCCATGAATACTACTTTTTAACCTGTCCACCCACCGTTGTTCCCTAACCAACAAGAAACTGGCTACATCAACAGTATTAGGTGGGATAAAAGGTTTATCTAATACTGTCCACCTCAAATCTGACTCACTATGTCTCATCTCATGAAAGTGAGTCGTGAGTTTTGTATTGGTTTTTCCACACCTTATAGTGCTCATGTGTTCCAGGATACGGGTTTTTACCCGACGAGTAGTCATCCCTACATATAGTTATAGTTTTCCATTCAGTGATAAAGGACACGCTTTACAGTAACCACACCTTTTGAGATGATTTGATGCCGTACTGAATGTTGTGTTACAACATTCAGTACGGCATCAAATCATCTCAAAAAGATTATACAGAAGAACTGGCGAATTTTGAATTCGAATGGGTTAGATCAACCTTTTCCGCTTTTTTCTTTTAAAAAAAGTGCCAGTATCAAAGATATGGTTGTTAACACACACCCTAGAACGCTGGTCAGCCATCCTGTGGAACAAAATCGAGACCATTTTTTAACTCCTGTTTTTGGACATTATGCGTGTGGTTACTGTAAAGCGTGTCCTTTATCACTGAATGGAAAATCAGTGGATATAGGTACTAATCGACGCTGGGAACAGAGGAAACACACAACATGTAACACAGAGAATGTCATCTACCTCATAAGGTGTCCTTGTGATAAACTATATGTAGGGATGACTACTCGTCGGGTAAAAACCCGTATCCTGGAACACATGAGCACTATAAGGTGTGGAAAAACCAATACAAAACTCACGACTCACTTTCATGAGATGAGACATAGTGAGTCAGATTTGAGGTGGACAGTATTAGATAAACCTTTTATCCCACCTAATACTGTTGATGTAGCCAGTTTCTTGTTGGTTAGGGAACAACGGTGGGTGGACAGGTTAAAAAGTAGTATTCATGGCCTGAATGATTCTATACCCTGGTTCCAATTGTATGGACTAAGCACCAAGTAAAGAAATTAGATTATGGAAGAATAATGTGTTGAGTGGTGTCCTCGTACCTTCGTTTTGAATTCATAACACACATAAAGCTAACTATGTCAGTTGAGCAATACCCTTGGATACATTGCCTCTTAATTTAAAAGGGGAGTATAGATCGAATGGTTAGTAAGCCCTTACCTTTATTAGAGCGATCCATTTATTGATATGAATGGACAATAGAAGTAGCAGGCTTATGTAGGTGATGGTGTCCATGAGATGACTCTAATTGTATTAAGGTAGAGACATAGATGGTCTTTGCGGGATAACATCACAAGATAGAGATGCAATAAAAGGATTCTCTATACTAACATATAAGAACAAAGGAAAATCCTGTGCTGTTTTTGTTTTTTTTTTTGTTATGGTAAATACAGGGCCACAGTATTAATGGTGGTCATTTAGAACTGTCTCTGTATGAGAACAATGAACATAGCGTGTACTAAGGTCGCACACTTAGACTGAATTGATGTGCAATAAGATACAGTGTCCGTGGGTATATCAGCAGTAGTGCTTTGGATAGAGGATAGTGACGTGAACTTCCAGCGACGTCAGTGCTCACACACACTCCAAGATGGCCGCTATCTGCAAGGAATTAAGGTAGATAGTGTCCTTTTTCAGTTTTGACAATGAATACGGACGAGCCCGAGACGCACCCTAGTTGGGGGAGTGGCCTATATATGAGCGCCAATTAACATCCCCTTTATAAGAGAAGAAAGTTGGTGTGCGAGATATCGACGGAGGACCTAAGTGAGGGGTAGAAGCATCACGGTTCTTTGGAGTAGTAAGTTGATTATAAGAGGGGTCATGGTTGCTATCTGTTTTGCCTCTCTAGAAAGTTTTAAATTTTGACGGCGCATAATCGATGAAGGCTGCTAATGAAAAGCGGGATATTTTACCCGGGTATTACTTGTGTCCTGGGTAGTATAAAGAATTTTGGCATCCCCCAGGGTTTTGACTCTATCAGGATATATAATTTTTAGTAATACGTTTGGAAATTTAATGAGAGCGGTGGGGTGGAGTAGGATTTTCTTACAGATTCAAAAAGGAAAATACCATTGGATTACAATGAAGTATTATCTCTGTTTTATCCTCCTCTTATCCTGTGTCTTTCAGAGTGTGACTTTAAGAACACGGCCCCACGAAGGTCCCGGGTTGGGAGATTTTCTTGTAAACCCGTGTGAGTTCTGTGTAAAAATTCAATTAGAATACCTTTTCAAACTAGTGAGTGAGTAGAGTAACTTGACAGGTTGACGTTTGTGTAAGGGTGAGATAACCTTGATTACAACACTTAGGGAGCCCGTTAACCATGTATATCACACTAAGGGAGTCTGTTAAGGGTTACACGTATGGTGTTGCGCATCTGTGAGGGTTTTTACTGGGTGTGGAGTAGGGAGCTTGTGATGAGTCCCTTGATGTGTGTATATGGATACATGCACACTTTTAATTTGATGCCTACTGTTGGCATTATAGAGGATGAGACATTGTAGCATTTTGTGAAGGAATAAGGGAGCAGAACAGTAATTGTCTGCATGATTTCTTCTTACAGGAATCTGTTCCCTCTCGGAAATTTCCCAGAGGGGTTTATCTGACAGGATTTTGTAACCTGTGGAAGTAAGGTAACAACTCCGAATTGGGGGTGAAGACCTGGTAACGTGGGACCTACACCCTGATGAATGCCAGTACGACCCAGTTGGGCGAGAATCAATGGCAGAAACATGTTGGTTAATGCAGTAGGGAGACAGGGGCCTTTACCTCCCCTAATATCCCGCCGTGTGGTTTTTAATACTACCAAGGGGTTACTTGAATAAAGACTGGTGGCAGTTTCCCCTAGGTTGTTTTAATTGTGTGTGTCTGCACTCTTTGGTCCCTTCTAAAGGGAACACTTTTTCCTTTATATCCCTTTATTGTGGGTTTATTTAGGTGTATCGTTTTGTCACCTTTTCTGTACCCTCACCACTTTTGTCTTCTCGTAGACATTTAAAATAATTGCGCTCCGTCTTTGGTGTTGGTCTGCACCAAGACGTCAGATGCGGCCCTATGATGAAGCATGACACTGCAAAGTGTGTGAGGGCAGTATTAAGACAAGTGTTGTCTTTCCCTGTTTGTTTTCCTTCTTATGTATTTCATCCTCTGGTTGTTATTTTGTAATATTGATAGTAAAAAGCCGCTCCCACAGTTGTAGCATAAGGAGGGGTTTTGGTTATAGTCCTTCTCTGTTAAGTGAGTTCTCAATTTTTTATGGTGCTCAAATTTTTGGAAATCCTGAATTGTTCTTTCTAGTTTGTCCAAAACAGCTTTGGTGTCAGCCAGGCTATCTAGTTCAAGAATGGATTTTTCTAGTTCTAGTATCTCCTCTAGTTCTTTCTTGCTGTGTTCCAGGGCAGTGTCAATCCCTAGCACCATCCAGTGGCGAGAGCATGTAGTGCCAATGTGTGCAAAGCTGTTCTTGAATTTTTTATCCTGTAGGAAAATGGGCAGTATGTTGCGGACCTGTAAGCCTACGGGGATTATATCTGCTCTCAGGTATTCCGTGAGCATACGCGCATGCAGCTCTGTGCGTACATGTTTTTTCTTTAGTCATTCAAGGGTGGTAATCTTTTCCGTTGCAGTGTCCGTTGGGACTACTGCTGGACTGGGTGTGTGGAAGAGAGATGGGTCACTTAAAATGTTTGTGATATACTCTTCGGTGTAGGTAGCGTTGTCTAGTGTGGACATTGTATGTTTACTTGCTAACAAAAAAAGCTAAATTGATTTACAAAGATACACATAAGACAGTTACAGAGACAATCACACAGAAAATCACAACAACCACTAAATGTGGTAACCCTTGCAGTTGAGCCACTGCGCTTAGACTGTATTAGAAGACAAGGATTCCCCAATATTTGAACCTGGGGAAGTCAATAATATTAGGAAAAACAGTGGTTCATAGGGGGCCAACTGGTCCTTTTGCAAAATAACCAAGGATTTGAGGCAGTGTTAATCTATTAGCCTATGGCATGGGGCATATTATTGAATAAATGCTAGAAGGGAACAACAATAGTAGACTAAAATTGTACAACGGGACACAGGATGAGAGTTGCCATAATAGGACATTTATTCTTATTATATCAAAGAACTTTTTAGCAGTATAGTTCACGTGCTCACATAAAAGTGACAGGTGCGTGGTGTGACGAGTGAAGGTGACATTTAAAATGTATACTTCGCATTGACAATGAGAGCAAAAACTCCTAGCATAAATTTTAACAATGGAGGAGTTTTTTGTTGTACATGGGGTCGACGGCGTTTCGATCTCAGTAATTCGAGATCACCATCAGGACGAAAAATAGTGAACATGAGGAATCTATAAAGTAAAAATAATGTAGAAAGCATAAATCAAGGGTCCCTGGAAGAAGATGTACAATAAAACAATTTCACAGTAGATTAAAACACTATGTGAAGTGCTCCCGACAAAGTGAATATCATGAATGAAGTAAATTAATTATTTAGTACATCTGTATCACAAGGAGTTCGTCAATTGTTTGAACAACAAAGGATATGCAACTTGTATTCAAGAATTAATTGAAACACAAATGCAAGTAGTAAGAGAAGTGCCCGGTGCCTAAGAAATCTGAGGCAGTCTTAGGGTGGCTAAAACGCAACCATACGTAGGTGCAGCTCACACAACTGTGTGGGGCCGTTCAGAGCGAAAAGTACGAGAAGTGACCGGTGCCTAGGAATTCTAAGGCAGTGTTGGGGTGACTGAAACTCCAACACATGTACAGCCATGTGGGGCCGTATACTTACTAAATTAATGAAGGAATACTGGTCAGTAGGAGAGAAAGATGTTGCGGCCACTAATTAGCCAGGGCCGGTGATCCGATCTGGAAGAGATGCAGGCGAATTAAGTGGAGTGCTAATGAGGACTAAAGTGCAAGTGAATTAAGGCTCGTTTGTATTACTTACTCGTGGGTCGATACCACGGTTCACAGGTCAGGTATTCATGAAGTGCAGGGAGGGGGCGGGTGCTCATGAGTATGGCAAACAGCACCGCGGAGGCGGTCTTGGAGAAAGTACCGCGTTGGATCACACCGAAATGTCGGCGTGGGACAGTGTTAACTGAAAGAGGAAAGGAAGGATTAAGGATTAAGTTAGGCAAGGTGCTAGCGTATTCAGACCGAAATGATATTCAGGTCGCCTTTTTACAGGAGACACATCTTACTAAACATACAGAGCAGAAGGTGGGCACACGCTGGGCTGCGTTTTGAGTTGCATCGTCCTATTCTGCATATTCGAGAGGGGTGCTGATATTGATTAAGCGGGGTACTCCATTTGTGTTGACTAACTCTGAGATGGATGATCAGGGGCCAGTGATTCTTCTGCAGGGCTGTTTGGGTGGCACACGTCTGCTATTTGTAAATGTGTATGGCCCGAATGTGGATGATCCCGCGTTTTATAATGATGTTTGGAGGTGTATGGCTGCAATGCCTCCCGCAGCAGTGATCTGGGGTGGGGATTTAAATGTATATTTGGACCCGCACATAGATAGGTCTGCGGACACTACATGGCACGGCAAACATGCAGCACAAATGATTAGTGAGATAATGGAGATGGAGGGGCTTGTGGATGTCTGGCGTAGCCGCAATCCGACGGCCAGGGAGGGTACATTTGTGTCTACTGTACACGGCTTGTGGTCCAGATTGGACTACTGGCTGGTATCCAGGGAAGTCAGTGCCTGGGTTGCGTCGGTCCGCCATCTTGCTAGGACACTATCGGATCATTCCCCTGTGATGCTGGAGCTGCAGGTGCCGTCTTTTTCGAAGCCAGCTTTCCAATGGCGTCTTCAACCAACTGAACTGTTGGATCAGGTGTTCCGCTCCAAGATTGGGGAGGCTATTACTAATTATTTCTCCGAGAACGAGGGCACAGTCGAGGGGTCTGGTACGCTGTGGGAGGCCTTCAAAGTTACAATCCGGGGGAATGCATTGGGGCCCAAGCTGGTGTCTTAAAGTTGCTAAGATCCAGGCTGAGTATGCTGGAAGGCAAGCTACGTAAGCTGGAATGTGAGTATGCACGTTCACTGAATCCCGCGCTGCTGGCCCAGATCAGGGACTTATTCTCTGAGTATGATGAAACGGCCGAGCAGGAGTCACAGCATAGGTCCAGGAGGTGGGTCGCTAGGCAATATGGCGAGGGGGGAAGACCAGGTCGAGCTCTGGCTGGAAAGCTCCAGTTGCCTAGCTGCCAAGACCATTTAGTAGAATTGTTAGATAACTACTCCATCCCCCAGTATAGCATCTCGGGCATTAGTGAAGTGTTCCAGCAGTTTTTTACTGAATTCTATGGGCCTGTAGCACCGTTGGAAGAACCAGACCTTATACACTACCTCGATGATATCGCGCTAGGCTGGTTATCGCGCAGTCAGCGTGAATATCTCACGCAGCCTGTTTCAGTAGAGGATGTTAGAGAGGCTATAATGTCACTGCCCAATGGCAAAGCGGCAGGGTTAGACGGCTTACCAGGCGAGTTCTATAAGGCATATGTGGACATACTGCCCCCCTGATTGTTAGAGGTATATGCTGAAGCATACAAGACGGGTATCCTTCCCCCCTCTCTTCGGGAAGCTCTAATTGACACACTATTAAAGCCTGATAAAGTAGCCAACAGATGCGAGTCATACAGACCTCTATCTATGATTAACCTGGATACCAAAATTTTTGCTAAAATAATTGCCAATAGGTTATTGCCTCTGGTCCCCAAGCTTGTATTGCCGGATCAATCTGGGTTCGTACCCAGACGTTCCACTATACATAACCTACGCATGATTTTTGCTGTTCTAGACCAGTTGAATGCCGAGTTTCCGGCGGCGGCTGTGCTCTTGGACGCGGCCAAGGCCTTTGACTCCCTGCGATGGGATTACATGTTTGTGGTATTACAGCGTATGGGCATCCCGCCATTCTTTCTACAATAGGTACGGCTTTTATATAATGGACCGGTAGCCAGGATACGGGTAAATGGGGTGGTTTCTGATCCAATAGCTATTTATAGGGGCACTAGGCAGGGATGCCCGTTATCCCCGTTGTTATTTTCTTTGGCATTGGAGCCCCTAGCTTGTAAGATACGGCAGCGACATGTTGCGGCGGCCTTGTGTTCCAGACAGAGGCCTCTAGCAATTTCCTTATACGCGGATGACATGAGGTTATACGTCAAAGACCCCGCACAATACCTGGCACCCCTTTTGAGAGAACATGTGTGCTTCGAGAGATCTCCGGTCTTGGCATTAATTGGAGCAAGTCTACAGTGTTCCCGCTCACAAACTGTACCGAACAAGTCGAGCTGGAGTTTCCGCTCAGCTGGTCACATGATCCAGTGCGATACTTGGGAGTCTGGGTACACCGGAACCCTGATACCGTGATCACTATGAATTACGGCCGGGTGATCACCAAACTAAACGAGCAGGTTGCCCGCTGGACCAGGCTCCCCTTGTCACTGGCTGATAGAATAGCTGTAACCAAAATGACCATTCTCCCTAAATTGTTATACATGTTTGTAAACATTCCTTTAACCCCTTGCGTGCTGCGCACATTCCCCCGCTGTGCGGGCGAATTAATAAGTGGGCGGGATGCAGACGGCCCCCGGCCGTCCTCCACACACGCCCACCGTGACATCGGACGGCCGGGGGCCGTCCTAAGCACGAAAGGGGTTAAAGCTTAACAGAGCCACTTTCCAGGCCATACAGTCTTGTCTGTTACGGATGGTGTGGGCTGGAAAAACGCCAAGATGTAGCTGGGAAATGCTAGCGTTGCCACTTAACAGGGGGGACTTTGAAGCGCCAGACATGCGCTTATACTACCTTTGCGCACAAGCCCAATTTGTACATTACTGGTTCTTTCCCCAGCGCTATCTCCCACACCTAGCAGTAGAGGCGGATGCTGTGTATCCGACCCCACTGACGGCTATGGTCTTGCAGTATAAGACTTTAAAGGATGAGAAAGATTTTGACACTGTTGCATGCACTGTCGGGGCATGGGGGGCTCTGAGTAAACGAGCGGGTTTACACAACATATATGCACCCTCTATGCCACTCAAGGCGCATCCAGGTATCTCGGTTACTCATGAGGCGGGGGCTCTAAGCACATTATCGGAGGTGGGAATTACCAAAATGGGGGACATGTACACTGATGGCCAGTTTATCTCATTTGACAACTTTACGTCTGGGCCCCAACAGTCTGTGATGCAGAGGTTTGTTTATACCAGACTGCGTATGGCTGATAGGGCGCTCGACCCATGTTTCCCAGAGGAGCCGAAAATGTTGAAAGCCTTGCAAGTAGCGATATCAATAGAGGAGTCAAAAGGCCTCATTACTAGGCTATATACGACTTCGCAAAGGGAGACATAGGTGCAGAGCTCTCACTCTATGGATAAATGGAATGAGCAGCTGACGAGCCCGCTACCTTGGGAGGATTGGGTGAAATGCTGTGCGCTAACGGGCCGTCTAACGGCAAATTGCAAGCTCTGCATGATTCATTTCAAGTTTCTGCACCAAATGTATTATATGCCGTTGAGACTGCAAAGATATGAATTGCGAGAGGATGCCCGTTGCGCGAGATGTGGGTTGGATGGAGCCGACTTTGTACATTTGGCTTGGACATGTGGTCCGGTTTATGGATTCTGGATAGATGTACTCGCACACTTACGGCGAATCTAGGCAAGGTAGTGGAATGCGCGCCTGAGATTTGCTTATTGGTATTGGTGAATAAACTAAAGCCCTGTAATAGGCACATAGTTGCTGTCACTGCCCTACTGGCGAAACAATTAGTAGCTAAGCACTGGGGAGGGAAACTCGCACCAAAAGTGTCGCAATGGTTGAAGGAGATTACTTATTGTAAAGAACAATTAGCCACATATGCGGAAGTACTCCCAGAGGCCTCTCGGCCTAAAGACTTTTGGGCCCCGTTCACAAGCTTTATGCTACAGCACCCCACTGTGGGATAGCCCCTTCCTTCTGTGAATGTAGTACTGGCTCGTAGGTATTAATTCATCAAGATGCTAAACTAAAGGACGATAATCAATGACCTAATGTATAATGCTGCACTGCATTGCACTGTTTTTTCTTTTCCTTTTCATTTTTGTATGAGTTGATCCTGTTGGCTTTTTTCTAGTCTCTCTGGGCATTCTGCATTGAAGATGGGTCATGTGTGGGGCAAATGGCTTAATATGTAACTTGTTTCTGATCAGACTCAACAGTCTGTACACTGTATGGTTTGCCCATAGATTGTAACTTGTGTTTGCTAAAATCTCAATAACTAAATATAAAAAAAAAAAGGATTAAATTAGAGGCACGGTGGTCCATGAGAGGTAAGGTCTGCATAGAGAGGCACTTACTTGGTAACCGCTTAAGTCGGTTCATGCGGAGAGACGGGCAGCCGCTCCGTCTCGAGGCAATGGAGAAGTGAATGCTCTGGCAGTGGAAAGGAGAAAGCCAGAAGTTAAGGTTAGCGGCAGAGAAGCGGAGCGTCAACAACTAGACCGCGTAGAGACGCGTGTGTGTATCATGGCCAGTCCCGGAAGTGAAGCTGGGCAGGTGTCTGGAATTGCGTGCTTTTTGTGACTGGCTCAACAACTGCCAACCAGACCTTAAGTTCACGCACAATTACAGCAACACTCAAATTGACTACCTAGACTTGACTGTTAAATGCCTTGAAGGTGAACTATACACCACACTATTCAGGAAGCCCACAGAGCGCAATACCCTGCTGCAATATACCAGTTCACACCCCAGAGAACTCAGGGATGGTCTCCCATACGGCCAGTTCCTGAGAATCCGAAGGAACTGTAAATTCAAGGAGGACTTCTTTAAGGAAGCAGAAGTTCTGTGTAAAAAACTGGCTGACAGAGGCTACCCCAAACGTTTGATAAAACGCTCTTTGAAACATGCCTGGTACTCACACAGGGAATTTCTTTTACAACCCAAACAGAGAGCTCCCATCTCGAGATTTACTTGTGTCACCACATTCTGTCCCGTCAGCAACAAACTGACCAAGATGATAAAAAAACACTGGTCTGTCCTCACACCCACCAAAATTGCATGCGAGGCCCCCCTTTTTTCTTTCAAAAGGGGCCATAATATAAAAGATCATCTAGTGAGAGCCTACAAACCACCACAAAAAGACATAACAATTCATTCCAGCCTAGGTCTGCCCCCCGTCATCAGTCACTTCAAGTGTGGCAGCTGCCTGGCATGTGCATCCACTGTAAACACAAAAACGTTTGAATTTGGCAATGTTAAACACAGCCTTGACTTCTTCTCCAATTGTAACTCAAGTAACATCATTTATTGCATTCAATGTCCTTGTAATTTGATATATATATAGGCCAAAACACGCAAAAGACCAAAGCAAGGAAATCGCAGCACAAAAGTAGAATCCGCTGCAAAGTCACCACAGCACCTCTGGTGGAACACTTCATGGAAAAAGCACACACCGAAAATGAATTCACGTGGCAAGTAATAGGCATCCTACACCCGCATCACAGAGGTGGAGACCAACAAAGGACTTTGAACAGACTTGAATGCAAATGGATCTTCAATTGCCATTCAATCGAACATGGCTTAAACACGCTGGACGAGTGGAATGCGATCCTTTAACCCCAGCACCAACTCTTTATTAATTGTAACCTTGATAGAGCTCCCATACTAGATCTATTAATCTTTCGTGCTTCCATGTACTAGCAACTGACTGTATATATGTTTAACCCCTTTTTGTTAATGATATTATCGTATACTACCTATATAGTATAAATGGATTGAATCCTTTTTCTTCTTTCCTTTTCGCAAGATCCCTTTCTGTTCTGCCATTTCCTATGAGTAGGGTTAGGCACAGGCCTCCAATTAGCCATTTCCAGACACCTGCTAAGTATCAATGCTGGTACTATCAATGAGCCCGTATAAAATGTAACCGCAATAATTAGCATTTTTTATCTTTCCTTCTTCCATGTACTAGCAATTGAGTATGTATGTTTAACCTCCTTTGTTAACGCTATTACCGTACACTAATTATACAGTTAAGTGGATTGAATCATTTTCTTTTTGCAGAATCTCTTTCTGCTCTGCCTTTTTCTTTGTGCACGGTTAGGCACTGGCCTCCAATTATCCCCTTCCAGACACCTGCCCAGCTTCACTTCCGGGACTGGCCATGATACACACGCGCGTCTCTACGCGGTCTAGTTGTTGACTCTCCGCTTCTCTGCCGGCAACCTTAACTTCCGGCTTTCTCCTTTCCACTGCCAGTGCATTTACTTCTCCATTGCCTCGAGGCGGAGCGGCTGCCAGTCTCTCCGCATGAACCGACTTAAGCGGTTACCAAGTAAGTGCCTCTCTATGCAGACCTTACCTCTCATGGACTTTAATCCTTCCTTTCCTCTTTCAGTTAACACTGTCCCACGCCGACATTGCAGTGTGATCCAATGCAGTACTTTCTCCAAGACCGCCGCCGCGGTGCTGTTTGCCATACTCGTGAGCTCCCGCCCCCTCCCTGCACTTCATGAATACCTGACCTGTGATCCGTGGTATCGATCCACGAGTAAGTAATACATACGAGCCTTAATTCACTTGCACTTTAGTCCTCATTAGCACTCCACTTAATTCGCCTGCATCTCTTCCAGATCGAATCACCGGCCCCGACTAATTAGTGGCCGTGACTTCTTTCTCTCCTACTGACCAGTATTCCTTCATTAATTGAGTAAGTATACGGCCCCACACGGCTGTTCGTGTGTTGGAGTTTCAGTCACCCCAACACTGCCATAGAATTCCTAGTCACCGGTCACTTCTCGTACTTTTCGCTCTGAACGGCCCCACACAGTTGTGTGAGCTGCACCTACGTATGGTTGCGTTTTAGCCACCCTAAGACTGCCTCAGATTTCTTAGGCACCGGGCACTTCTCTTACTTCTTGCATTTGTGTTTCAATTAATTCTTGAATACAAGTTGCATATCCTTTGTTGTTCAAACAATTGACGAACTCCTTGTGATACAGATGTACTAAATAATTAATTTACTTCATTCATGATATTCACTTTGTCGGGAGCACTTCACATAGTATTTTAATCTTCTGTGATATTGTTTTATTGTACATCTTCTTCCAGGGACCCTTGATTTATGCTTTCTACATTATTTTTGCTTTATAGATTCCTCATGCTCACTATTTTTTGTCCTGAGGATGATCTCGAATTACTGAGATTGAAACGCCGTCGACCCCATGTACAACAAAAAACTCCTCTATTGTTAAAATTTATGCTAGGAGTTTTTGCTCTCATTGTCAATGCGATGTATACATTTTAAATGTCACCTTCACTCGTCACACCACGCACCTGTCACTTCTATGTGAGAACGTGAACTATACTGCTAAAAAGTTCTTTGATATAATAAGAATAAATGTCCTATTATGGCAACTCTCATCCTGTGTCCCGTTGTACAATTTTAGTCTACTTTTGTTGCTCCCCTCTAGCATTTATTCAATAATATGCCCCATGCCATAGGCTAATAGATTAACACTGCCTCAAATCCGTGGTTATTTTGCAAAAGGACCAGTTGGCCTCCTAGGAACCACTGTTTTTCCTAATAGTATATACTTTGTGGGCTTACAGCCCGCTCACTGCTTTTCATTTGTTTATGTCTGTGTCCTTTAAAAATCCTTGCTTCTGATCGGTTAATCTTTCCTCTTTGTCCCACCTTTTCGTCAGTTGATTACTCCCATGGAGCAGCGCCCTAGTACTTGTATTCTTCCACTTGTCCCATTTTAGCAATTGTAAAAAGGGGCTACTTTTTCCTTTGTTCAAGAGCACTGCACACGAGTGCTCGATCTTTTGAGTGCTTTATTACCACGTCAGCCTCTTTCATGTGTCACCATTGCGGCCACATCATTAAATAGCACAATCTCGACCCAAAAGTATTCAAGCGCTTTACATGAGCGCACGGGGAGATTAAATGATTAGCTCAGAATGTTGGGCCGATGCCAAAACTCGAACTTGCAACATTACATATCATGATCTCGACCCGAAGGTATTCAAGCTTTTTACATGAGCGCACGGGGAGATTAAATGATTTGCCCAGAATGTTCAGCCGACGCCGAAACTCGAACCCCATTCCTTCAAATCCAAAGTCGGCAGCTCTGGCCGTTACGCCACATCTTCTCTCCAGTTATTACCTTGGGAGACAATCATTTTAAGGTCATGCAGATCATATGGGCAACATACTATATTGCTAATTTAAGTGACTGGACATCAAAACCTAAACATATTTCATTAGAAATACTGCTGAAAGATTATGTGAGGTATAAATTATGATAACGTGCAAGAATGTAAATATCCGTGAATGGCATTGAAGGTAACGTTGTCAGAAATATAATCACTTGTCCTTTGTCTGTTTCAGTATGCATATCACGTGATGTAATCGCAGTCATGTCTTTCTTCTGTTTGAATGTTGGCGTTGCTGTGCGCTGTCTGTCACCATCGCAGCCACATCATTATGTAGCGGGATCTCGACCCGAAGGTATTCAAGCGCTTTACATGAGCGCACAGGGAGATTAAATGATTTGCCCAGAATCTTGAGACGATGCCGAGACTCTAACCCACAGCATTATATAGCGCGATCTCGACCTGAAGGTATTCAAGTGCTTTACATGAGCGCACGGGGAGAATAAATGATTTGCACAGAATGGTGAGCCAATGCGGTGCATTTTTACATGCGTTTGTGTAATTAACAACCGTTAAAAACTCTCATAGTGTTTAGACTCCATATATATAACCAGGCGTACTTCTAACATGGTGATCCCTGCCACAATAGCCTGGTGTGGTAAAAAATCAATGGCAAAACTAATAGGTCTGCGTTGGCTTCCAAAATGCGAGACCTATTGGCTATGCCAATGCTTGTGTTGTTAGGCAGACAAACCGAAGAAAACCCATAGTGGGTAAATAGTTTTACCCTAACAAGTTAAAGGAAAACCGGAAAATTGAAATATAAAGTGTGACATAGCCAAAAGAAAAAACAGGAAGGAAAATGAAGAAAAATGAAGTGCGAATAAAATAAAATGTATAACCACCATCAACTGGTGTATGGTTGCAATAAGATCTCGATTATGAGGCTAAACAGATGCCTTACATTTCCAACAGTCAGATTAAGGGAAACTGAGGAAAGAAAGTAAGATAAAAACAGAAACCACCAAGTGAACTGAGATGAAATGGAAGACGAGGAGGAGAATAAAGTAAGATACAGAACTTAGAAGAAGCAGCTATATTCGATGCGTTCATTAAGGCCATGAGGCATCAAAGTGTTCAACCGTTTTATCCAAAAAGTCTCTCGTTGTATATGGAATTTGCTATTGTCTTTTCCTTCCTTTTTGATCCACCTTTTCTAAGATCAAGAAACGTAGTTGGCTGATGTTGTGGTTTTGAGCCAAAAAGTGTACCGCCAGAACCGATTTGGTGTTTTTGTTTCTGATGTTGCTCTTGTGCTCATTTAAACTTGTTTTTATTTTCCTTTCCGTTTTGCCTATGTAGGCTAATCCACATGGACACTTGAGCAGGTACACTAAGTTCTTCGAATCACACGTAGCTGTGGTGAAAAGTCTAATTTTGTATCCCTTGGTTGGATGGTTGATGATGTTACCTTTAATGACGTTATTGCAATTGTTGCAATTAAAGCACGGAACAGTGCCTTTGTGTGTCTTGATGTCTATGCTTGCTCTTTTGGCTCTCAGTAGTTCATTGAGGTTTTTGCTCCTTTCGTAAACGAATAGCGGTATGTCTGTGAATAATCCCTTGAAATCTGGCTCCAACTGTAGCATGGGCCAATATTTAAGGATGATTTTTTTTAGTCCAATGCTTTCCATTGAGAACTTAGATACCATGACCATTCTGTTTGATTTTGTTTTTGTTTTTTGTGTAGTCATTAGTTGGGTGCGGGAGACTGTTGATGCTCTGGTTGTGGCTGAAGTGAGTATATTGATGGGATATCCTCTTTCTTTGAATCGGTCTATCATACTGGTCATGTTGGATGTGAGCTGATTCGGATCTGACACGATTCTCTTGACTCTCAGTAGTTGTGAATATGGCAGATGGACTTTGAGTGCATTCTGGTGGAAGCTGTTGAAATGCAATAAGTTATTGCGATCAGTCTCTTTCCTGTACAGGGTAGTCTCCAGTTGTTGATTATTGATGTAAATAATCACATCCAGGAAGTTGATCATCCGGTCGTTAATGTCGTAAGTGAAACTGATGCGATTGTTCACTTTGTTCAAAACTTCAATAGCCGATGTTAAATCCTCCTTGGAACCCTGCCAGATGAAAAAAATTTCATCTATGTACCTCAGGAATGTGACCAAATGTTTCTTTCATGTCTCTTTGTTCAAAACATTGCCCAATTCAAACTTATGCATGAACAAATTTGCATAGCTGGGAGCTGCACAATTTCCCATGGATGTCCCTGTAAGTTGTAAAAAGAACTTCTCATTGTGTGAAAAATAACTGTGCTAGAGGGTGAACTGAAGCAACTCCAAGAGAAAAATCTTCAAATCCTGCTCCATATCTGATTCAAGTAAGAAAAATTCAACTTCTAAATGCCTAAATCGTGTGGGATAGAAGTGTATAGAGCCTTTACCTCGATCGTGCACAAAAATGTTTCTTTATTCCAGTCGATTTCAAGATTCCTGATTTTCAGCAAAAATTCAGTAGTGTCCTTGATGTAAGTAGTCATACTCTGCACAAATTCCTGTAGATATCGATCAAGGTATTTGCCAACAGGTTCATGTATTGAACCACGTGTGGATACTATGGGCCTCATTGGTGGTTTCCATAAATCCTTGTGAATTTTTGGTAATATGTGCAGCGTAGGACTTCTCGGAAACTCCTGTGTCAAATATCTCCGATCTGCTTCTGTGATAGTACCAAAGGCCACCGCTTTGTCTATCAACTCTTTGAGTTCACTTCTGAATTCTTCGATTGGGTTGTGCCCTAATTCTATGTACGTTGTCGGATCCTCCACATGTTCGTCTATTCTGTGGTTGTAGTAGGATGCATCCATTACAACTAAGGCTCCACCTTTGTCTGCTTTGACACATTTGATCTCTGGGTTATTTGCCAGGCGTTGTATGATGCTTCTTTCTTTGGTAGTCAAGTTCGATCATCTGGTCTTCTTGGTTTTGAAGAGTTGTTGTAAGTCGTTTTCACAAAGGTTTCGAAGGCATCCAATATCTTGTGGCTAACAGGCGCCATATAGGAACTCTTGGGTTTCAATCCCTTTAGGGTATCTTCTGTCTTAGGTTGTTGTTCCGTGACAATATTCTCGAAGAAATGTCTTAGTCTGAGTGATCGCATGAATCTAAATATACTGACCTCCGCCTCCAGTATGTTAGACTTGTAGGTAGGCACGAATGAAGTTCCCTTTTGTAGAATTTTTGTTTCCAATGGACTTAAGATATGTGAGGAAATGTTAATGACCAAGTTCTTTTGGCTCACGTCCTGTGACTCCTGGTTATTCTCTTGGATGTGGTTGGGTCGGTGCTTACATCCCCCCCTTGCCCCTCCTGGTTCATCGTTTCCTAGGGGGCCTACTCCTAAAAAAGGAACGGCTATAGCGCTTGGTGTAACTGATGTTAACGAGGTTCCGGCCAGTGGCACGTTTTTCTGGCTTGGATGGTCACTCGGATCAGCTCGTTCTGTTATTCGCTTATTCATCTCTGAATCGCTACCAGCTGATGAGGTTTCGGTATCGGATGTCTTGTTTTGGGGTCTGTTTTGTCTTCTCCTTGCGTAGACTTCGGCCCAGTTGTAGACCTCCCCTAGCTTGTAGTCTATGGTGTCTCTTCGAAACTTTCTCACTTTTCACTCATTGATCACTTGGGTATGCCGGGCCAATTGTTCGTTGATGCCTGATAGAACCTTGGACCACTCGTCAGCACTCAATTTAGAAGACAGCTCACTTTTCAGATGATTAATTTCACTGCCCAATTCATCTAATATCTTTGATAGTTCTTCTACAATCAATTGGATCAAGTCAAGAGAACACTTGTTGAGGATCCCATACCATCTGTCTATAAACTTGGAATCATTCTTGCATAAGGACGGCTTCAAAGGGATCCTGAGTCCCCTTCCTTCAAATCCAAAGTCGGCAGCTCTGGCCGTTACGCCACATCCTCTCTCTCCAGTTATTACCTTGGGAGACAGTCATTTTAAGGTCATGCAGATTATATGGGCAACATACTATATTGCTACTTTAAGTGACGACATCAAAACTTGAACATATTTCATTAGAAATACTGCTGTAAAGATTATGTGAGGTTTAAATTATGATAACATGCAAGAATGTAAATATCCGTAAATGGCATTGAAGGTAACGTAGTCAGAAATGTAATCACTTGTCCTTTGTCTGTTTCAGGATGCATATCACGTGATGTAATCACAGTCATGTCTTTCTATTGTTTCAATGTTTGCGTTGCTGTGCGCTGTCTGCCATCATCGCAGCCACATCATTATATAGCGCGATCTCGACCCAAAGGTATTCAAGCGCTTTACATGAGCGCACAGAGAGATTAAATGATTTGCCCAGAATGTTGAGACGATGCTGAGACTCTAACCCACATCATTATATAGCGCGATCTCGACCTGAAGGTATTCAAGTGCTTTACATGAGCGCACGGGGAGAATAAATGATTTGCCCAGAATGTTGAGCCAATGCGGTGCATTTTTACATGCGTTTGTGTAATTAACAACCGTTAAAAACTCTCATAGTGTTTAGACTCCATATATACAACCAGGCGTACTTCTAACATGGTGGTCCCTGCCACAATAGCCTGGTGTGGTAAAAAATCAATGGCAAAACTAATAGGTCTGCGTTGGCTTCCAAATTGCGAGACCTATTGGCTATGCCAATGCTTGTGTTGTTAGGCAGACAAACCATAGAGGGTAAATAGTTTTACCCTAACAAGTCAACACAATTCCTTTTTTGTTTGTTAGACCCTCACCCATCCTCTTGGTGGCATTCTTCATCATCTGGTCTCATCCTGGTCCCTAAAAACCAGAATGAGCTCGACCATATTCCAGAGAGCACTTTGGTTAGTTTCCTGCTGGGGTCTTAGAATAAAAGCACCTCAGAAACCTAGGTATCCCTTTATTAGTGGGATTCCTAATATGATTGAAAGCAATCCTACAAAGGGGGAGTGTCTTGGAGATAAAGATCCTACACCCTATATGAAAGTCAACAAGTTTCAGCCCTAAGGTATAATGTCCATAGGGTCCTGGGCTTTCATCAAGACTAAATCAGTATCATGCCCTTGCAAACGTCAGGCCAAATCTACACATACAACAGTAAAATATACAAACGACAGAGTCAGTCGCTGTTTCTCCAGTGACGTTCTCATCTTGGGTTCATGTATGTTGCATGAGAGGAGCGGGAGACATGCCCCTGTAGTCACACATTCATCAAGGGTGTCATGTCTTCTGTTGCACCTACTTGTGCCCCGTCTCCTCCCCTCTTTTAAAGACTGTGTGTCATCTGCTTGTAGAAATTATACCCAGAGGTAAAGTGGTGACAGCACAGATCATGGTTGGTTGGTGCTTACTTCTCCTCTTTCCCCTGTTCCTCTCCACAGTAGTGCCCTGTCTCCCCAATATCCTTCTAGCCCACCGACAATCTCTCTTCCCTGCCGACACTCCTGGAAGCTGTGAATCCCGCTGTTGACATATCCATGGAGCTGCACATCTGTGGCCCTTTTTGCCTACACTCCCCAAGGCTTCCATGCTTTATGTGTGGTGCAAAGTGCAGGGAAGGACAGAGGCCATCCCACACAATAGTTATCAACCTCTCTTCCTTGCTCTGTCACATTTGGCTGTTCTTGGGGCTGCATCTGTTCTCTCACTCTGTGGATCCCGTCCTCTGAGTTATCTTCTCCACTCCCTTCTTGTGTCTGGTTTGCCACACAAGGTGATTTGCCCTCTCTCTCTTCCTGTTTATGTCCTGCTGCTGGGCTGGTCTGTAGCCAGTACCATCCTGGGTGGAAGAAAAAGTGGTGCCTTCTACAAACCCAAGCACTCCTCTATGATTTTGGCCAACAGGTCTTTATCGCCCAGAGGAAGCTGCAGATTCAGCTTATGGTTATTATGAGCTGCATACATGACTCAAAATATACCTCTGATTGAAGAAGTCATACTCGGAAGAGCAAAAAGTTGTTTATTTCTTCAAATGGTTCTTGAGTAGGTAATACAGAAATAATTCCATCAAACTAAAGGTTTGTACAAGTTATTGATGACGTTCCAAACGTATCATCATTAACATATAGATAACAGATAAGTGTGCGACTAAATGTGTACTACTAAATGTAATCATTCATCCACAGTGGCTATCTCTTCTTTCTTTCCTGACGCACAGTAATGACAGCGTTCGCCATCAACCTATGATCCATACTACATTCACTCTTGTCTTGTTTCCTTATTGTTGTATAAGGAACCAACCTCTTTACGTACTTTTTTTCATCATCTACCATCAGTGTGTTCCCAAACAGTCTAATAATCTTCTTAGGATCAGAAAGTTTTGATTCACCATTTCATTTTCACCTTTTGCTCAAAATAAACACATATCCAATCACCTTTTTGAACTAATAGACAACCTTTTTCAATTAGTTATGTCTTTGACTGTAAATCTCTTGTTTCACTGCTACCCTATTCGGAACTACTCTCGGTTAATACCCTTTTTCTATTCTCCCTCTCTTCCACTAATGACAAACAGTTGTCTGTTTCCCTCCCTGCAGTAGCCAAAACAGAGGTCCTCCATGGCTGGTAGACCTGCCAGCCTTAGGATGGTCTTCCCCCAAACGTTTTGCCTTCCTCCTCCATTTTTGCTGATCTTGTTTTTGATGGCCTTAGGACTCTGTGCACTTTACCACTGCTAACCAGTGCTAAAGTGCATGTACTCATTCCTTAAAACAAGGTGACATTGGCTTATCCCCAGCTGGCATATTTAGTTTACTTATAAGTCCCTAGTAAAGTGGTACTACACGTACCCAGGGCCTGTAAATTAAGTGTTACTGGTGGGCATGCAGCACTTATTGTGCAACACACTTGAGTAGCTCTTTCAAACATGTCTCAGGCCTGCCCTTGTGGGCAGTTTTAAACTGCCATTTTGACCTAGCAAAATAAACCCAGACCTTCCATTTTAATACATATAAATCACTCCTACTGTAGGCCCTGGACAGCCCAGAGGGCAGGGTGCAATGTATTTAAAAAGTAGGACTTGTATTTTTAGGGTTTACATGTCCTGGTAGTGAAAAATTTGTAAATTAGTTTTTCACTATTGCAAGGCCTATCCCTCCCATAGAGTAACATTGGAGTGACCTTATTACATTTAATAAGCAGTAGCTCCCATCATGTTTGATGTGTTTGAAATTGTAATAAAAAATCCTCTCTTATGATAAAGTCGGATTTTAAAGTACAGTTTTGAAAAGGATACTTTTAGAAAGTTGGCGTTTTCCTGCCATAGCCATTTAGTGCCTGTAGCCTGTCTCTGGGTCACATGACTGGGTGTAACTGACAGTTGAGCTTTAGGTATTCCCCCTAGACAGCCACACACAATGGAGAACTTAGGTGTGCCTGGATGGACCATCATTGGCAGGGTGGGTGGGTGGAGCTAGGCATAGCCCTACTTACACTTGAATAGGCTGTGTCCTACCTCCACACAAAAGGTTTCATACTCCCTGTAGTTAGTCTGGAGCTAGGGCATGGGAGGTAGAAAACCTGTGCACTTCAAAGAGAAACCTCTAGAAGCTTCTCCCACTTCAAAGGAGGCACCTGGTATAAATATTGGACTTCAGACACCAACTCTTTAGTACACTTCTGGACCTGTGGAGACTTTGCCAGGAAGAAAGACTGCTGTGCTGCTGAAAGGACTGCCACTCTGTTGGACTGCTGCCCTGCTGGGCTCCTGCCTTGCTGGAATGCTGCCTTGCTGGATTGCAGCCCTTCTGCCTGCGTCAGAGGGATAGGACCTGCACCTGAACCCAGGACTCCCAGAGTGACTCCAAGGGCTAGTCTGCTGTCCTCCTGTTCAGAGCAACAGAGACATAACAGGCTCCCAACCACCTGAAACATCACCCGGAAATAGCTGGAACAAGAACCTGACCCTCACAGGTACTGGATCCTTGGTGTGGCCTCAGAGAGGCTGAATCAAAGTTTTTGGGCTATTCGCAACTGGTGCTGATACCATGTCACTCTCACAGCCCACCAATGCGCAGCACTGGCCCGACCGTCTGTGACAAAAACAGGATCTGCTCTTTGTGCTACATCGACCATCCACAACGCTTCCCTGCTCCTTGCCACCCCCTCCACCACAATCGGATTTCTTTGCACTTGACTGAGAAGGTAACTTCTCAGCGGGACTAACCTGGGCCCTGTATCAGACCTGCGCTCCGTCGCGGTCGGCCTGAACCTGTGACTTTCTCCCGGTCTCGCACGACCAGATAGCCTCAAGTGGCGCTTTGGCTTTTTGATGCTATTTTCACCAAAATATTTTTAAAAATTCCTATCTCCGGTTCTACTGATTGTGTTTTTGTCGGTTTGGTCTTGCTTTATTTATTAAAATCTACTCTATTTTTCTCACCTGAAGTCGGATCCTTTTTGTGATGTGCTTTTGTTTTATTGCTGTTTGAAGTATTGCACAAATACTTTACACATTGCCTCCAAGTTAATCCTGACTGTTCTGTGTCAAGCTACAGAGGGTTGAGCACAGGTTAATTTGGGGTTTGCTTGTGACTTCACCCTGACAACGATTATGGCTGCTGCTTGAGTAGGGTTTCACCCCCCTCAACTAGTAACACAATTTCTTGCAATGACAGCCTATTGAGTGGTTTTATAATTCCATAACCTCGTTCTCAATTCTTCTTCTTTCCAATTCAAATTACTCCTGATTGCCAGTTGCAAATAATCTCTACACATTCTATTGAATTTCTTTACTTTTTTGTCCGGTGATATGGAGATGGATGTTAAAAAACTTAAAAAGTTCAGTAATTTATTCAGATATAAACTAAGGACCATTATCTGTAATTACCTCCACCGGAATCCCATCTCTTGCAAGCACATCTATATAGAAGGCAACCACATTATCTGCCTTTATTTCATGGGCTATTTCAACTTCCAGACACTTTGTAAAAATCTATCATAAGAGTAGCTAATTTTTCCTTCAGTCTAACCTGACTGAAAGGTATGCAAATATCCAAACCATGTTTTTTATGGACTATCCAGATACTTTAGCTGCTTTATAGGAGATTCCGTAACTGCACAGGACTTGTCACTAAGGATGCAGCTGTCACAGCTCCTTACATTACTCTCTATATTACTGTCCATCTCTGGCCACCAAAACTCCACATGCCCCTTGTGTTTCATAGCTGATATCCCACCATACCTATCATGCAGTAAGTTTTTGATTCTCATTGAAAGAGATCCAGGCACCACCAATCTATCACCTCTATAGATCATATCATTGCCACAGATAACGCTGTCCAAACCAACCTGAATTTTCCAAGCTACTCATTATTCACCATAATTTTTTCCCACCCTTTTGCTATGCGTTCCTGAATTCTCTTCAGTATTTAGGTTAGTTTTCCATTCCTCTTCCTCAATAGCTCCCCCAATGAACTTTCTACATTGGCCACTATCCAATCATATGCCTCACAATCTATCATTGACATTAGTGGCAGGGTGATAAGCAATCCGCTTTGACATATTTCACTCCTGCAGATATTTCATTTCAAAGAAACACTCTTAGAGTCTGAACAAGAATCTAGCCATCCAAGGTAACTTTGGCTGCACCTTTTGTTGTAAAAATATCAATGAGAGGTTTATGATCACTTCTCAATTAGAATCTTTTTCCCCATAAATATATCCTCAAATGCTGGGATCCCTGCCAACAAGCAAGTGCTTCTTTCTCAATGACTGAATAACTTTCTTCTGCTCCTCTTAAAGTTCTTGAAACAAATGCTATGACTCTCTCAACCTCTTTACGTAATTTTAGCAGTATTACACATAGGCCATATGCACTTGCGTCCGAAATGAGAACTATCTTGTGCTTCGGATCTAATGGTTTTAATAACAGAATCTTACAAACAACTTCTTACTTTGTGCAGACCAGGCATACATTTCTCCTTTCTTCAAAAGCATTCTCATAGGTTTTGTCAGCAAAATGATTGTGTGCACATTCAATATCTCCCAACAGCTTTACTTTGGGTTTAATTCCATCCCCACTAACAACATGACTCAAATATTTTCCTTCTGTCACAGCAAATTTGAATATTCCTACTCTGATGGTTAAACTAGCATCTCTTAATTTTCCTTCAGAAAGTCTCAAAATCATGTCATGGTCTCATTAATCTTTTCCACAAATCAGTATGTTATCTTGGAATACTGTCCCTCTACTGATTGCTATCCACAGCTTCCTCGTGTCTCTTTGACTGCAGACTTCAGAAGCATAGGGTTGACCAAAAGGCATGCTTAAATATTAAAATGCTTCTTCTGGGATCACAAAAGATGTTAAATGCCTACTATCAGGATGCAAGACAATCTGTTGATATGCTTTAAATAGGCTCAGGTTTGAAAAACATTTGCCCTCTTCTATAGTAATCAACATTTGGTTAATATCTGACAGTGGATGTTGATCCACTCAAATGAAGTCATTCAAATTGCGTAGATCAACACAATATGCACCTTACCATTCTGTTTCTGGGCTAACACTGGATTAAGCCATTTCAAGGACTCAATGGGTGTAATGACTTGTTCTGCATGGTGTTTGGACAAAATATAGTTTTAAAAATATCGGGAGACCAAAACATTAGAGGGTAAATATCGCAACATACAAATATTGTGATGCAGAAATATTGTTGACAAAAATATCATTTTTGAGGTAAGTAATATCATTGGGAATAATATCGATAGTTTTAATATCATTTTTACTAATATAGTGGTTAGAAATATCGGGGCATATTAGCAAGACCCACGTTAAAATTATCGCCGTTTTAGCGGCAGGAAACTGCCGCTAAAACGGCGATAATGGGCTTGCTAATATGCGTTATAGAATTCCAATAGAAGCCCAGGTTAGATGTCCTGCACATCTAACCTGGGCTTCTATTGGAATTCTATAACGCATATTATCAAGCCCATTATCGCCGTTTTAGCAGCAGTTTCCTGCCGCTAAAACGGCGATAATTTTAACGTGGGTCTTGCTAATATGCCCTATCATTTTTTAATTAATTTAATGTGTCTCTTCCACAGACTAAGGCCGCTTGAGCCGTTTCTTTTACATTGTGTGTTTGACCTCGAGGGCAGTTAGCGGTTTAGCGCGCCACATCTTCATCTCTTCCTCACGCCAGCGAACTTAAAAGCGGCCGTGGCTCGGACATACCGGCTTTCCTCCACAGACTAAGGTCGCTCGAGCTGTTTCTTTTATATTGTGTGTTTGACCAAACTTTAAAATTGTATTTTGTGTGAGGAAAGTAATTGTGATTTGGGAACTGTAATTGCCAATCATTTCTGTTGCTTTGCGGAAACATTGTGGGGGGAACAATTCTTCTGTCAGCCATTCTGAATTGCCATCACTCGTGGGCAGTTAGCGCAGTGCACCACATCCTCATCTCTGACTCACGACGTTGGACTTAAACGTGGCCATGGCGTGGACGCGCGCAGTGGGCGTGCCAAAGGCAAGCTATCTGGAGTGTAGGGGGGAGGAGTAGCCCCTGGAGGTGAAGAGGCCTGGGCTGCCGCCATAAAACAATGGCTCCATCTCCTGCTGAGTGATTGAGGATCCAGACCCCCACTATCAAAGGGAGACACCCAGAACTGGTTTGGACAGGGGTCAGTGCCCCCTGAACACAAAGACTTCAAAGGCATTTAGGGGTATAACTATGAGAGCTGAAACCCCTGAACGTAGGACTGTCCAAGACTGAAAAGGACTGATCAAGACTGAAAAGGATTGAAACTACTTCGTGGTCAAGAGGAACCTCTGCCAAGGAAGAACAGCTGAAGAGACTGAAGAGAAGGACTGACCCTTGCTGTGTGTTCTGGGGCTGGCCTGCAGTTTGCTGATTTAACCAAGGAGAGGCTAAGGGACTTTGCTGTGTGTTGTGTCCCCCTGCTTGAAAGGACTTTGCTGTGTGCTGTGTCCCAAAGTAACTTGTCTCCAAGGGCCCGAGGAGAGCTGGCTCCCTGTTGTGGAAACTCAGGAACATCAAAGTTTCCAAGTGTGTCTCAGCGACGCTGTGTGCGTGTGCTTTTTGCAGCCTGAGACCTTCGAAAGCATTGCACCGGGACTGTGTGGCCCGAAACCCAACCGAGTCTCAGCGACGCTTTGTGCGTGTGCGTGTGCAGCCTGAGACTGCCGTGGGGTCCGTGCTACTGGTTGGAGAGTGCCCCGTGACTGCAGTGCCCCCGCAGCGTGAATCATCGTCCACGCTGCTGTGTAGCTGTTTGTGGCCTGAGCCGTCATCGTAACGGAGGCTGCGGATCAAGATCGCCACCGCCGGCCCGAGCCGCAACGTGCTGAAGGATTTCGTAAAGCTAAGGAAGTCGTGAGGTAATCGTGATCGTTGTTGGCAAGAGGAATCTGCCCAAGATCATCAGCAACGGAGAAGGCAGCGCCGTAACCTGTCCGGCTACAGCATCGCCTTGCATCGGAGCTGCGTCGTCATCGGGAGCGCCCAGCAGGACGTCCGACGAGCGGGGAGAGAGAGAGAGCGAGGCAGCGCATCCCCCAGGTAAGGCTTAGACTCCGGTCGGGAGCCGCAAGCGTGTGTGGCCTGGGGAGGCGCAGGAGGAGTACCGGAGTGCTCCCCTCTCTCTCCCGCTGCATCGCGTTAGACGCGCTGAGTCCTCGAGCGGCCCGGACCTGCCCGGCAGTACCGGGGCCGCCCTCGAAAGTTCAGGACTGTTGTCTGAGGTTGGGGCCTAGTGGGGCCCGCGCTAATCGCGTCGATAGGACTGGTATTATTCCTGCATTACGAACTGCCTTATTACGTGCATTAGGGATTGTATTATTCCTGCATTACGAACTGCCTTATTACGTGCATTAGGGATTGTATTATACCTGCATTACGAACTGCCTTATTACTTGCATTAAGGAGTGCGTTATACTTGCATTACGAACTGCCTGATTACGTGCATTGAGGATTGCATTATTCTTGCAATACGAACTGCCTGATTACGTGCATTGAGGATTGCATTATTCTTGCATTACGAACTTCCTGATTACTTGCATTAAGGATTGCATTATTCTTGCATTACGAACTGCATTAGTCTGAAAATACGAACTGCAGTACGAACTGCATAGCATTGCATTAGGACTGCATTTGAACATCGTGAACTGCTCATTAATACCGCAAGAACCTACAAGTGTTTGTTGGCCTAATAACCGGCAAAGTGAAATATTACGAATACGCATATATTGGATTTTTATCGTTTGGTCTTACCGTATTTTTCTGCTTGATAAAGATACCGCTATTTTCATAGATCAGTGTGGTGTTCATTTGTGGTGTTATCACTGTGTCACTGGGAGTGTGGTTGCAAATACTTTACACATTGCCTTGAAGATAAGCCTGGCTGCTCGTGCCAAGCTACCAGGGGGTGAGCAGGGGTTATCAACGAGGGTGTCCCTCCTTTCCCTGACTAGAAGCAAGGGTCCCTATTTGGACCAAGGTAACTGCCTCAGCCAACTAGAGACCCCCAGTTCTAACATTGGTGGTCAGCGGTGTGAGATTGGAACGTGTATTTGCAAATTCACTGACAGTGATTGGTGTACATCACTGGTTTTAGCGCAGACCACGACGCAACCACATATCGTGTTCTTGATTTTTGGTTCTATTTTTGAGCGACCTTTAAGCCACACATCATGTCTCAGAGGAGTCAAGTAGCCAGTGAGGATGCAGAATTGGAGTTCGACATTGAGGCATTACTTACCAACAAAGTTGATCAATTGAGGCAATTCTGCAGAGCTTTGGGATGTCCCATGAAAAGTAGCGCCAAGAAGGAGGAGCTGCAAACGGCCTTGAGGGCCTGGTGGGAAGCCAAAGAGGCTCAGGAGACAGGTGATGCTGAGGTGGATGAGGATGACCCAGGGAATGGATTTGGCCTACAGGATTTGCCAGTGGGAAGGCCAGCCTTAGGGGCTGGTAGTAACCATTCAGGGAGGAGTTTTTTCCCAGAGGAGCTGGAGGAAAACCAAAGGGTCAGAGAGCATGAGTTGGAGGTTTTAAAACTTAAAGCTCAAGCAGCCCTCTTCGCAAGTGCTGCTTCTATTGTTCATTTTCATTCAGTAGCGATGTGGGCGCCGGCAGTCCGAGGCGTTGCCTCCCCCCACGGATGATTCCGCATTCGTTTTGTTTGGGATTTGTTGTTGTAAGGGAATTAGAGGGTTGGGAGGGGAGGGGGATCCATTTCTCGGAGCCAGGGGGCTCAGGTGTGGGTGGTGGGTGGGACCCAGGGGGGTGGGGTTTTTGTGGGGGTGGGTGTACGTTTTGAGAACTGTTGTTTTTATTTTTATTTTCCTTCTTTTCACTATGAGTGTCGACTGTGGATTTGTATTGTTTCTGTCTTCGACTGGTTGATGCTATTCATGCTACAGTTCCTACAAGTTGAGTCATGGCGGTAGACCCATCTGTGGCTCTGCGCTTCCTTACTTGGAACCTTTAGGGGGCTCAATAACCCACGGAAATGTAAATTGGTGCTTGCATACCTGAAACGCCATGCGGTCAAGATAGCGTTTTTACACGAGACCCATTTACCACCTCAGGGTTCCCCTCCCTTTGCCTCCTCTTGGGGTCCCAGTAGATTTTTTTCTAGCTATAGCACCTATTCGCGTGGGGTTTGCATTCTGATTCATAACTCCCTTCCCTTTACTCTATCACATACAGAGGAGGACCCCCTGGGACGTTACTTGCTAGTTAAGGGCACAATGTTGGGTCACACAGTACTTTTTTTAAATGTGTATGCCCCGAACACTGACGACCCTCTCTTTTTCACTAACCTACATACCCTTCTCAATCATCATGACTGCAAGATCTTATTCCTGGGGGGGGACCTCCACATCTGGTTAAATAGCGCTCTTGACTCCTCTAACCCTCATGCCATTTCGAAGAGTCAGTCCCTTGCGACACTTACAGACATGCTCGCTGCGCTGGACCTCCGGGACACCTGGCGGCAACATTACCCGTTGGCCCCTGGCTATACTTTCTATTCTGCCCCCCACTCCACTCACACACGCATAGACTATCTTTTCGCTACCGCGACGGGTTGCCGTTGGATTACTGGGGTGGATGTACTGCCCCGCACTTTATCTGATCATTCTCCCTTGATCTTGAGCATTGCGATTCCTCATTCGGTGGGGTGGGAACATCGCTGGTCATTTCCCGCCTCGGCTCTCCTTGATGAGGTGTTTCGGGCGGAGGTCCAGGAGGCCATTACGGAATACTTTGCCTTAAACACTGGCTCGGTGACGACTTATTCTACCCTCTGGGAAGCCTTTAAGGCATTCTTACGGGGAGTCATTATTTCCAAGCAGGCCGGGGTGCTGCGTTCGGTTCGCGGTAGCCTGGCGGGAGTGGAGGCTGAGCTTGCCCTTTTGGACGAGTCGTCCTCTGATCCGCTGGTGCAGAGCAGGCGAAATGCGCTCCTGCTAGATTTTAATGACCATGCGAAGCGGGAGGCGAACTTACTGGGGAAATACTGCCTGGCGAGGTGCTATGGTGAGGGCGAGCGCCCGGGCAGGACATTGGCCCGTCTGGTGAACCCCCCCCCGGGGATCCGGCCATATTACGTCCCTTGTACGCGAGGACGTGTCTGTCGCCACGTCTGATCGGGACATTATAGCAGAACTGGTGGCCTTTAATCGTTCCCTCTATTCCACCACGTTGCCCGAGGGTTTCTCGCAACATCTCGCGTATTTAGAGGAGGTGGCGATGGTATGGTTGACTAAGGGTCAGGCTGACTTCCTGGCGCACCCTTTCACAGTTGATGAAATATCCGAGGCCATAGATGCACTCTCGGGCTCCATGGCCCCTGGCCTTGACGGCTATACCGGTGTTTTTTATAAAACCTATAAGGAATGCCTGGCACCCCAGCTTCTGGAGGTGTTCGCTGAGGCGCTGGAATCCGGTATTCTCCCCCATACCATGCGCGAGGCGGCCATTTCTTTGATTCTTAAACCGGGTAAGGACCCCACGTCCTGCTCGTTCTATCGTCCGATTTCTCTTATAAATTTCGACAATAAGGTCCTGGCCAAGTTGCTCTCCTCTCGACTATCGCTCCTTCTTGATCAAATCCTCTCTCCGGTGCAGTCGGGGTTCATTCCGCATCGCTCTACGGCACTGAATCTCCACACTGTATTCTCTGTCGTTAATCGCATTGAACACACTACGCCCGCGGCGATCGCGCTGCTCAATGCGGAAAGGCCTTCGACTCGCTCGAGTGGCCCTTTCTCCTGGCATTGCTCCGAAAACTTGGTCTTCCCTCCAATTTCATTGCCCTCATTGCTCTTCTGTATTCTTCCCCCGTGGCCCGCCTGAGGGTCAATGGATCCCTTTCTTCCGCTATCCCCATCACCCGTGGCACGCGTCAGGGATGCCCCCTGTCCCCGCTCTTGTTCATCATTGCAATGGACCCTCTGGTCCGACACCTACAGGAACAGCACTTGTTCCGCGGCTTGCAGTTCCCCGCCGGGCCGGTGCTGATGTCTCTGTATGCGGACGACATTTTGTTGTTCGTGCGGCACCCATAAAGCAATCTCCAGCCCTTAATCGCTGAAATTGAACGTTTCGGATCCGTATCGGGACTAAAAATCAACTGGGGAAAGTCGGTACTGTTTCCTATTACCGATGCGGCGGCGGCTGTCACAGCGGAATACCCTTTGAGAGTGGAGCGAGAAACTACTAAATATTTGGGGGTGCACTTACACCGTGACAAGGGACAAGTTATCCAGTTGAACTATGGACCGGCTGTTGCGCAGCTTTCTTCGCAGGTGGACAGGTGGATACAACTGCCTCTCTCCATAGCGGGCCGCATCGCCCTTATTAAAATGAAAGTGCTACCGCGCTTTCTTTATTTTTTCCGCACTATACCCATCCCACTTACCAATGCATTCTTCGCTCAGGTGCGCGGCCTTCTTATTCGTCTGGTGTGGGGGGGGGCGGAGGCCCCGAGTCGCCTGGACCACTCTCACTTTACCGTATACCAGGGGCGGATTCGCAGTCCAAGATCTCCAACTGTATTTCTTGGTGGCACAAGCGCAATTTGCCCATCACTGGTTTAACCCAGATGCCAGAATACCATACACCAAAACTGACAAGGAACTGGCGGCCCCAACGCCCCTTGCCTCCCTGCTGCCCAGGGGCGTCCCCCTCGACACACACGACATTCAGCCTTTGGCTACCACCTGCTGGGCTTGGCGCAAGTTAAATCGGCTGTTCGGGACTGGCCCTCTCTACTCGCCCGCGCTTCAACTTGCCCATAATCCTTATTTGCCGCTTACGACTGATAGAGGGGTCCTGACGACGTTAGCCAAGCTGGGGCTGGACACCTTTGATTCCTTGTTCCCAGATGGCCGGGCGCGTAAGCTCGCCGATCTCACACAATTGCCTGGGCTTACCGGGGTGGATGCTCTTAATGTGGCTCGGCTCCTTGGGACGCTCCGCGCTATTTTTCCAGATTATTCGGCCCCACACGACGACTTCCCCCCACTCACTCTTCTTATTGCTGACACTGCCGGGACACATCTGGTCACCAAACTCTACAAGGCTTGCATGGCGTTGCGGCTGGGACGGGACAGCGGGGCACAAAGAAAATGGGAAGATGATATTGGACGTCCCCTGGCGGACAGGGAGTGGGCGTACTGTTTAGAGCAGATACACAGGGTATCCCCCAACCATAGACACAAGCTCCTGCATTTTAAATTTATCCATCGAATATATGTGACCCCCGTCCAACTGGCTCGATTTGACCGATCTAAATCTACGAACTGCCCTAAGTGCGATGCCCCGGAAGCCGACTTTGCCCATATGTCGTGGGCCTGTCCCCGCATTCTACCCTATTGGCATGAGGTGTTTGGCGTGCTCTCCCAGATTGTGGAGACGCAGTTGGCCCCCGCCCCAGAGTTGGGGTTGCTGGGAATAGTCCGTCCTCTTCAACGTTGTTATAGATGTTTTGTGGCGCTTGCCCTCCTGCTTGTGAAGCGCGAGATAGCTTCCCACTGGGGAGCCAAGACCCGCCCAACCAAGGTGGCCTTACCCACCCACTTGCCAGGCCTTACCCTTCCCTTTTTATGCACATCAGACACCCCTATGGTAGGCCCAAGGTACACCCCTGGGCAGGTGCAGTGTATGTGAAAGGTAGGACATGTACTGAGGTGTGTACCATGTCCTGACAGTGAAATACTCTCCATTTCGTTTTTCACTGTTGAAAGGCCATCTTGCCCATAGGACAGAATGGGGAGGCTGTGTAATATGTTTCCAGCCTATCTTCCCATAGGCTTAAGATGGAGGGGTGAGGTTTAGTGAGCCTGAACTCACAAATTAATAACACATCTTTTTGTGAAGGTGGTTTTTGCATTGTGTGTTTAGAAACCACACTTTTAGAAGTGGCTGTTTTTTTTGTGTTCTAACAATTCTGTGTGTCTCTGCCTGGTTGTGGATTGACTGTCTGGATTTGAAAGTGATAGGATCTGCGGAATGTCTTGACCCAGGGGAGGAGGTGAGACAGCAACAGGCTGGCCTGCATCTGGAGTGTAGGGGGGAGGAGTAGCCCCTGGAGGTGAAGAGGCCTGGGCTGCCGCCATAAAACAATGGCTCCATCTCCTGCTGAGTGATTGAGGATCCAGACCCCCAATATCAAAGAGAGACACCCAGAACTGGTTTGGACAGGGGTCAGTGCCCCTTGAACACAAAGACTTCAAAGACATTAGGGGTATAACTATGAGAGCTGAAACCACTGAACGTAGGACTGTCCAAGACTGAAAAGGACTGATCAAGACTGAAAAGGATTGAAACTACTTCGTGGTCAAGAGGAGCCTCTGCCAAGGAAGAACAGCTGAAGAGCAGGACTGGGGAACCCTTGCTGTGTGTTCTGGGGCTGGCCTGCAGTTTGCTGATTTAACCAAGGAGAGGCTAAGGGACTTTGCTGTGTGCTGTGTCCCCCGGCTTGAAAGGACTTTGCTGTGTGCTGTGTCCCGAAGTAACTTGTCTCCAAGGGCCCGAGGAGAGCTGGCTCCCTGTTGTGGAAACTCAGGAACATCAAAGTTTCAAAGTGTGTCTCAGAGACGCTGTGTGCGTGTGCTTTTTGCAGCCTGAGACCTTTGAAAGCATTGCACCGGGACTGTGTGGCCCGAAACCCAACCGAGTCTCAGCGACGCTTTGTGCGTGTGCGTGTGCAGCCTGAGACTGCCGTGGGGTCCGTGATACTGGTTGGAGAGTGCCCCGTGACTGCAGTGCCCCCGCAGCGTGAATCATCGTCCACGCTGCTGTGTAGCTGTTTGTGGCCTGAGCCGTCATCGTAACTGAGGCTTCGGATCAAGATCGCCGCCGCCGGCCCGAGCTGCAACGTGATGAAGGATTTCGTAAAGCTAAGGAAATCGTGATCGTTGTTCGCAAGAGGAATCTGCCCAAGATCATCAGCAACGGAGAAGCAGCGTTGCCTTGCATCGGAGCTGCGTCATCATCGGGAGCGCCCAGCAGGACGTCCAACGAGCGGGGAGAGAGAGAGAGCGAGGCAGCGCATCCCCCAGGTAAGGCTTGGACTCCGGTCGGGAGCCGCAAGCGTGTGTGGCCTGGGGTAGTGGAGGAGGAGTACCGGAGTGCTCCCGTCTCTCTCCCACTGCATCGCGTTAGACGCGCTGAGTCCTCGAGCGGCCCGGACCTGCCCGGCAGTACCGGGGCCGCCCTCGGAAGTTCAGGACTGTTGTCTGTGGTTGGGGCCTAGTGGGGCCCGCGCTAATCGCGTCGATTGGCCTGGTATTATTCCTGCATTACGAACTGCCTTATTACGTGCATTAGGGATTATATTATTCCTGCATTACGAACTGCCTTATTACGTGCATTAGGGATTGTATTATTCCTGCATTACGAACTGCCTTATTACGTGCATTAGGGATTGTATTATTCCTGCATTACGAACGGTCTTATTACTTGCATTAAGGAGTGCGTTATACTTGCATTATGAACTGCCTGATTACATGCATTGAGGATTGCATTATTCTTGCATTACGAACTGCCTGATTACGTGCATTGAGGATTGCATTATTCTTGCATTACGAACTGCCTGATTACTTGCATTGAGGATTGCATTATTCTTGCATTACAAACTGCATTAGTCTGATAATACGAACTGCAGTACGAACTGCATAGCATTGCATTAGGACTGCATTTGAACATCGTGAACTGCTCATTAATACCGCAAGAACCTACAAGTGTTTGTTGGCCTAATAACCGGCAAAGTGAAATATTACGAATACACATATGTTGGATTTTTATCGTTTGGTCTTACCGTATTTTTCTGCTTGATAAAGATACCGCTGTTTTCATACATCAGTTTGGTGTCCATTTGTGGTGTTATCACTGTGTCACTGGGAGTGTGGTTGCAAATACTTTACACATTGCCTTGAAGATAAGCCTGGCTGCTCGTGCCAAGCTACCAGGGGGTGAGCAGGGGTTATCAACGAGGGTGTCCCTCCTTTCCCTGACTAGAAGCAAGGGTCCCTATTTGGACTAAGGTAACTGCCTCAGCCAACTAGAGACCCCCAGTTCTAACACTGGCTCTGAACTGGGGTGGCGAAGTGAGCTAAAGAACGATGATGGATTCAACCCAGATCTGTGACTGGGGGTGAGTGTCTGAAAAGTTTTGGCGCTCCGTCCATCATCTTCTTGTGTAAGCGTGCAACTGCACCTCAAAGATTGCAAATATTAAGAAAGGAGGGCCTCTCATCGTTTGTGATACCTTCAGCTACAGCAGGTTTTGAATCCACCATATTTCATGTTCTGGGGCTCTTAATTTGGATTTTTCTTTGCATCCTAAGTTTGTAGATTTGCTTTTCTCATTTTAAATCGAGGACTGCAAGTTTTAGAACGCAAGTAATAAAACATGGCTGGAATAGCTACTTACGCTGCTCAAAACTTGGCATGTGTCAGAACCGAAACAGATTGATTCTGTTTTGAAACAGAAAATGGTTATTATCTTTAAGCAAGCAACCAGCTGAGGGTGTCACACATGAACTGGCATCATTTAGCAGCATTGCCCAAAGCAGAATTTTTCATTCTTCTTCAATGATCCAAAAGTCTACCAATTGTGACCATGCTTGCTGCTTTACAGTACACATGGCCTCTATAAATGGCGTCAAAGACCCAAGGATATGACAGACGTTCAGATATCACTCCTTGGAGTCTATTTTCGGGTACTCTGTTGAATGTATGTTTTTACGGTGTAAACCCATCGCGTTTATTTCACCAAATTCCAATTTTTGAACAGATACATTATTAATAGACTAAATTCAAAACCAACATGATGCCTTTATGTCTCAGATCATCCAAGCAGTCTTTGTAAAGTATGGGCCACTGGTGCTATTCCATCAAAGCATCAGTTGTGTGTGGTAGCTGTTACTAGTTTAATAGGGTTGTTCAGTTGTACATAATGTCTTCTTGCTATTATATATCGCTGGCTTGAAATCCCATCCAAGCACTATGTGCAGTTAATAAAACCAATAAAATAAACACCACATAATCCAACTCAACACCATGCCACAAAATTCCACTTGCCATCATACCACTCTGCTACATAATTCCACTCCATTCCAAACCATATAAATGCAGTCCACACAACACAATTTAACTCCAGATAATTCCACTACACATAATTACACTCCAATCCTACATTTCACACTACATATTTACACTACACATATATCCACTCACTTCAAAAACACATAATTACACTCCACAAAATAAATTAAACTTCACAACATGCCACATAATTCCACACCATATAACACTACTTCACACCATGCCACATAATACCACTCCAAACCATGCCACATAATTAAAAACACACAATTCAATACCACACGATTCTGCACCACACAACATAATTGCACTCAACATAATACCACTCAGTGCCACATAATTACAATCCACATATTTACACTCTACTCAATACAACATAAATACGCAACACATAAATGCAGTCTAAACCACATACCAGAAACACACAAAAATGCACTCCACACCATGCCACATATTTCCCAAAACCATACCTTTAGTCAACACCACACAGTTCCACGCCACACAATTGAAATGAACACATTTCAAATACACCACACATAATTCCACACCAAACTGCATATTTCAAATACACAACACAATTCCACCCACACCACAAACCTCGAATCCACACCACAGATTTCCACATCATGTAGCAAAATTTAACAGCACATCACATAATTCATTTCGACAACATGCCACTCCACAACACAAAATACGATTCTACATAATTAACTCTATAACATACAATCTTAATCCACATAATTCCAGTACACTTAATACTATTTCATTACTATCCTCATAATTCAACAGCACACCATGCCACATATTTCCACTACACAACACCACACAATACCACAATAAACAATTCCAATCCAACCCATCTCGCCATAGCAAGTCCTCCAACCCTGCCATCTCTCCCCACTCACCCACTGCTCCTCTCATCTCGCCCTCACACTCCCACTACCCCCTCTCATCTCACAATCCTACTGCCCCCTCACATACCTCCCTCACACTCCTGGTCTTCTCTTTATACTGCTTGATCACAGATGCTACCTCGTTGAACCTCCTCGCACTGTCCAGTCATCCACCTCTAGCCTCTTCCCCCTGGGTGCCCCTCCCACTTGTCCCTCTCTCTCTCTCTCACCCCCCTCTCTCACTCTCTAACACTGTTCCCGCCTCTTTCATGTGCTTCAGTTCAGGTCTTTGAGCACAGTTTCTTGCCAGTTCCTTTATAAAGAGCCGACACTCAAATGCAAACTCTCATCCTCTTCTAGGATGTCTTCTGCGTACACAAGACTCCCTCCTTATGCGTCTCTGGCCTGCCATCCACTTCTTTTTCACTTACTCACACACTTTTGCTCCTCTGACTAGAGTTCATTCACCACTTCATACACAAACTACCTGTCCCTCTCTATCTTACTTTATATCTATTCCTTGCAGATCTAACCACTATCTAAGCAGCATGCCACATAATTTTACTACACAAATACACTCCACACCACACAATTCCACCACGCACAATTCCACAACTAACAATTCCAATCCAACCCACATAATTCCACTCCACACCAGATACATCCACTCCACTCCTAACCAAAACAGATTGGTAAAAGGCTTTGTCATTTACAAGAACAATAGCTCTAACTCTTGCAAATGCGAGACCTATTTCATTGCAAATGCTTGTGAAAGTTGTTAGGAATCTTTCTGATCAGGCCCAATGTGACAAAATTGCAGATTTCTTCTTAAAAAATAGAAGATATTCAAAATACATTTTCTGATACACACTCAGTCTCCCCGATAACCCCCTTCTTGGTTGTCTAGCATCTTGAATACTTTTGGTCCTCTAGAGGTGTCTCCATTTATTTCATTACTCACGGCCACGAGGTCAGGCTCTCCACTAGATCCTTGCCCCTCCTTCTGTTTTGAGTAAGCTGGCCAGGCCAATTATGGAACAAATAACTCAGCTTTTAAATGTCTCTCTGGCTGAAGGCAGTGTTCCCTTAGCTTGGAAACGGGTCTTAGTTACTCCTTTACCTAAAAAACCTAACCTTGACCCTCTCATTTGGTCAAATTATAGGCCCATCTCCTTTTTACCTATCCTAGCCAAGGTGCTGGAACAACATGTCAACCGGCAACTGACATCTTATACTGAGGATAATGGGATACTGCACCCATCACAATCCTGCTTCAGGGCTGGTTACAGTACTGAATCTGCCCTCCTTGGTGTCATGGAATATCTCCGAGGCCAAGTAGATTCAGGCAGTACGGCAGCACTGATTCTTTTAGATCTCAATGCCGCATTCAATACTGTGAACCACTTCACATTGCTTTGCCCACTCGAAGGAATGGGAATACAGGGCACTGCATTGTCATGGCTAAGATCTTTCCTGTCCAATCGCACCATTCAGGTGCACTCACATCAATACAGGTCTAAACCTCACCATCTAGCCTCTGGGGTGCCACAGGGTTCTACCCTCAGCCCACTTCTCTTCAACCTATATGTAAGGCAATCTTGCAGAAATTGTGGAATCCCATGGCTAACACTTTTCTTGTACACTGGCGACACCCAAATTGTGGTATCCTTATCCACCAAGGATAACTGCAATGCAGAAGCCCTCCATACGTGTCTTACCCAGGTCTAAGCATGGATGAACATCAACTCAATGAAACTTAATGGGGACAAGACTGAGGTTCTGCTAGTGGGCAATCAACCCCACCTTTGGGGTCCTTATCTTTGGCCATCTAGCCTGGGCTTGACCCTCTCCCCAGTTCAGGTGGTTAAAAGTCTGGGAGTATGGATAGATGACAAGTTGACCATGCAATATCAGATAAACAAAGTCGCTGCCAACTGCTTTGGTATCCTTAAATGCACAGACTGGAGTGAGAATAGTAAATTTCATTCCTCCGAAATCCAAATCTTTTCCTACTATTACACAGACTAGGGTAGGAATAGTAAATTTTACCCCTCCAACGTCCAATGCTTTCCCTACTGTTGCACAGATTGGAATGGGAAAAGTAAATTTTACCCCTCTGAAGTCCAACACTTTCCCTACTGCTGCGCTGTTTCTAGTGGGAATTTTACATTTTACCCCTTCAAAATCCAACATTTCACCTACTGCTGCTTAGACTGTAGTGGGAATAATAAACTTCACGCCTTCGAAGTTCAACGCTTTCCCTACTGTTGCACTGACTTGAGTAGGAATAGTGGGCCAGATGTATCAAGAAAATGTTTTGCGAGTCTCTAATTGCGAATGTGTGTGATTTGCAATTAGGGATTAGCAAAACGGCATGCATGAACGTGTGTAGTACACTTTCTGCGATTCCTAAGGGGTCGCAAATCACCTACCTCATGAATATTAATGAGGTAGGTTGTAACTTGCGACCCCCTAAGAATCGCTAAAATCACGAGGATGGTGGCCTGCTGGAGTCAGCAGACCACCATATCCGTGATTGCCTTCAAATAAAGCAATCATTTTTTTTTAAATGCAGCCCGTTTTCCTTAAAGGAAAACGGGTTGCATTTAAAAAAGAAAAATGAAAAGTTTTCTTTGCTCTTAAAAAATGCATTTACAAACATTCACAAAGGGGAAGGGGTCCATTCGGGACCCCTTCCCATTTGCAAATGGGTTACCACTTACTTGAAGTAGGTGGTAATATGCGAATGTTTAGCAACCGCATTTACGGTCACAAAACATTCATACATACCAATGCGATTAGGTATTAAGAAGGGACACCCTAAACACGCCCCTTCCTAATACCGAATCGCAACCCCAAATTGCGATTTTGTAGCAGGTTACCGAATCGCAATTTGTGTTTGCAACATGGCAAAAGCCTTTTTTGCGTTCGCAAACGGCCCGATTCGCAGAATCGGCCCGTTTGCGAACTCAAAAAGGCTTGATACATCTGCCCCAGTAAATCTAACTCCTCCAAAGTCCAACACTAACCCTACAGCTGCATAAAGTAGAGTGGAAATGGTATATTTAATATTCTTAAACTGACTGAAATAGATTTTATAGCATTGTTTTATTTTTTATATTTGTTTATTTTTTATTTATTTTTATATTTATAGTATTTTTTGTAAATGTGTCTTTTGGATTTCTCAATTTTTTTATTGTCTACATTAATTAATATATTTGTTCTTATTCAATTGGTTATATTTTGTATGGTTTTATTGTGTATGTAGGTTTATTTAAAATGTATTTATATGAAAATATATATGCACATATATTCAAAGTAATACATTTAAAATATTAATAAAATCAATATATTGTAAAATAAATATTTTTATTGATTATATTCCACTGTATATGTGTATATATATGAATATGTGTATATATATATATATATATATATATATATATATATTCTTTTTCACCGCAGCTGCTGCCCGCCGCTGTGCTCCTTAGCGAAGAGCGTGTCGGCTTTCCCTGGAGTCAGCAACCTCCATGTATCACTCTCCAGATTAAATCGTATTAACGTTAAAAAACCGCCAACATCGAGTGGGTGCTTCTCATCTCTTTTTTTATTTCATAAAGTGCTAATGTGCTCTCATAAGGCGCGTTTCAGCTGCATTGCAGCCTTGTTCACATACAAAGGCGCCATATTGTTTACTCATATTTAAAGGTACATCACTTCCTTCAGTAATAGAAAGTAACAACAGATTTTACCCGTTCTTTTACCTGTATGTTTACAATGTATTAACATCTTGTATTAAATACAGAACGTAATATATTTTTTAATATATTCTATTGCGTTAACTTCAAATATCCCATTTCTTAAATAAACGTTTACATTTTAAAACGTATATTCATATGGAGATACTCTGGTAGTTTCGCCCAAGTGGGCAATAAAAATGAGAGCATTGTTAAAAATTCTTCTAAAAGGTTTCTTAGCATTAATACGCTTTAACCAGGAGAGTGATTGATATATATATATATATATACACACACATGAAAATGTGTTTGTGTGTTTATATAAGTATATATTTATATATAGTATTAAATATTAAGGGCCTATATTCAATTTACATCATACTAAATTTCTATATTAAAAAATGTACATTTACTACTTTAAACTGTATTTATATTGAAAAATCTATATTTTTGTCTATTTTTGAATGATATTAGTGTCAATTATATTGTTTTCCCGATATTTTTGTACTCTCCATTATAAGTATAGAAGCACAGTATTGGGGTAAACAATATTTTTGACACAATATTTTAGTCAACGATATTGTTTGCCACAATATTTTGTCAGTGATCCATTCTGCACATAACTTATGCAATTAATATTTCAAAATTACGCTCATAGATAATGGATCTCCCCTGACCTTGTGCACCTTTGGTATTGAACCATGTTTGAGAATGAGACAATGTGAAAACCCTTGCGCTTACCTAACCTATCCTGAAAGACTTCAGGAAATTCAGTCCTCCACCTGTCCATATTTGAAACTCTCATCAGTACAACCTGTATTTAACATTATCCCCAAATTCTTTGTTTTTTTGCAGCCCAGTAGTAACCTGTCTTTCTTATGTACATATACTTTTCTTGTGGTCACCTTAACCTTAAAACGTATTTGTGTTTCATAATAACCTAACGTCTGCAATTTCATTCCACATTATCCTACTGGTCATACATTAGTATTCTCCAATTTAACATCTGGAAACTGAAGATATGTATCCCATATTCTCCAATTTAACATTTGGAAACTGAAGATATGTATCCCAATCAATCTATGCTTAATGTACACAAGAACCAGCCCACATGTTAATGCTCACCCCACCTATGTTCACTTTACATTTTTGAGTATGGTATGGTTCAGTAATGTCCCAAATCTCTTTTTTCATTCTTACATATGCTAAATTCTGATGAGATTTAACTAACCACCAACCTTATTACGACTTTGGTGGTCTTTCATTGGGACCACCACTACTGCAGTCCCAGGAAGACCGCCAAGGCCGCGTCAGCCCGCTCGCTGGATTTTGAGTTTAATCCAAGGTGAGCGGGTGGTGGTCTCATGAAGACAGCTGTGTTAGGCTCACAGGAAAGCCTTAACAGCATACCACCGGCATGAGAGTGCCTGCAGCACATTCCTGCATGCTGTGGCATGCACCATGTCGTGCATGCCACACCATGTAGGAACGAGGGTGCTATTCCAGGGGGCACAACCTGTGCGCCCCCCCCCGCATGCACCCCCAGGCCCAGATTTGGCTGGGGGCCCTAATAGGGCCCCCTAACCGGCATGTCCTCCACCTTTTTCATGGCGAGGTGCCCGCCATAAAAAGGGCGGTGAATATGCAGGTCATAATATGCTTGGCGGTGCTGGCATTGGCACCGCCAGCATATTTAGGCCGTTTGAAGACCGCCGCCACAGCGGAATCCTTGATCCCGGCGGAGGCGGCAATCTCGTGGTGGTCCCACTGCCACACTCATAATACTGTGGTCGGACCACCACCGCGAGTACGGCGGTCTCAGGACTGCCGTACTCATAATAAGGCCCTTTGTCATTATCAAATTAATTCTCTAGATCATCTGCACAGTGCTAGCTCCCTTACTATTTTTTTTTTCCTCATTGTCAAAATGTACCTGACAAACTCATGAGAAATGTCCTGTTAGTTATATTTTATGCTGCCACATCTAAAACCCTGAGTTTTGTTTCTTGGTTCCAACATCTCAATTGTCTATTACTTTTGTGTGAATATTTGTTATTGATGATAACATTTACCTCATAGCTTTAGCCTTACAACAATCTACTTCCGATATAGGTTTTTATTGCATTAGGATTCATAACCTTCAAATAAGATGATGTACTTTCCAACCTTTTATCAAGTGTTATGGGTTTCTCTAGAATTAGTTATTTCACACTTAAAAGCTTTTCATGAATTTAAATAATTAGGACAATTGATTAATCACTCACAATTTCATCTTGCAAATCTTTAAATTTACAAGCGTCAGCTAAAACACACAAACAACACACATATTGTTCATTACTTTTCACAGGCATGTATATCTTTCTACTACAACATGCTATTTTTTACCATAATTTTCCCCTAAATAGTACTTTCATAGACATCATCGTCTTCTAGCTTCATGTCTTCATCTTCAAGTCTGCTCAGTTGAGGTACGCTTTCCAATATCTCTTCTACCCCTAAATTTTATTTCAGCAATGCTCATTTTCTTTTGGGGATAAAAACATTACCTCTAATAGCTTCAAGGTATGTTTCAAAAATATCTTTCCAATCTTCCCACAACATGACTGCTTGTCCAGGATGTTGTAAAGACATTGGTGGAGCTGCTAATAATTCCAAGACCACTGATTAAAAAAATAAATAAACAAAATAAAAGTAGTTATCATTGTCACTGGCCTTCAATATTCCACACAATGTTATTCTGCTTTACAGTAATTGCAGTTTATTTTCTTCCAGTCTTTCTTTTATATTGGTTTCTCTTTACTACACACAGTCTGTTTTCTATTTTGTGGGGCACACAAAGTAACTCATGATAGATCCTATCCTCATTGCCAGTGAAGAAGCCACACTCTGAAGTATTTCTCCAAATGGATAGTGAGCAGGTAATATAGAAATGATTCCAACAGTGCGACCGATAACAACACCAGTCTTCTGGCTCCATCAAACTAAAGCATTCCACTTCACATCTTTACATTCTAATGCATTACAGCTACATAAAATACAACACTGATGATCATGCTTTTTCTAGTGGACATAATTTTCTGCTTTTAAAAAAGTGAACTAATAAGTTTATCAAATGTTTTGGGCATGTAGGGCCATTTCTTAAACAGCATTGATAAAGCAAGTAGATCTGTGGTTTTTTATAATGAAAAGGGAGGGTTGTTTCTGTTTTACTTTTGTTTGTTGGTAGACCCAACAACAAGGACATGGGGCAGAATTCAAATGGGGGACTGAACACCAATTTTACCCCCTCCTTAGCATGTAGATCTTGTAGATGTCCTCTGAGTCAACTTCACAAAATGCGTGTGAAAATTTTGTGAGCTTTTCAAAATAATAAAAAGAAGGACCATTTCAGCATCTCTTTGTGGTGGAGGGATGGATCTCTGCTGTTTAACTGGCAATGCTAGTGTGTCTATAGAGATGATATTTTCTTTGACTTTATGCTTGCCTTTGACCACGTACAGCACTCCACTGCCTTATTGTCAAGGTGTGCGCCATAGAAATACCATATACATGCATATATATTCTTTACAGAACAAGATTTGTTTAATTCACCACTATTGGAATTTCCTAATAAGTCCCATTCTGAAATTTCAAAAATAATAGCTGTTTGTGGCTTCAGTAAAGGATAAGTATTTATTCTTGGGTGAATGACACAAAAAATATTGTTTTACCTAAATATTGTGTCTAGAAATCATTAATACAAAAATATTGTGTAACAGAATATCATAGTCAAGAAGATAATTTTTTTAATATATTTTTTTAAGAATATTGTTGTATTTAATATAGTTTACTTAAACATAGTTGTAATAAATATTGTTTTTTAAATAATTTAACATATGGTACAATAATTTGTTTTGAAATGTAATAAGTAATTTATAATGTAGTAGCGGGTTGTTTGGTTTTTTGCTGTATTGATAAGAGTAGCTAGAAGAGAGTATCTGGCGGACTGTATTTATAAAGCTGATAACTCGACTAATGAGGTGTTTAAAGTGGTCAAATCCTTCTTGAAACCTAGAGCTGTGGAGTCCACTGTGCAACCCTCACTCGCCTTATGCGATAGTATTTCCATCTTTTTTGACGATAAAATTCAGGAAGTGTATAAATCTTTCTCAGGGCGGTCAGAAACAGAGAAATGTGACAAGAGGGAAGTTAGAGTCCCTGAACCGTCTTTGATGTCGTTTGCCAGCATTTCCCAACAGGATGCCATGTCAGAAATTGTGAGGTGTAAGTCGGGGGCACCTGATGACCCTTGCCCCCCAACACTATGGAAAGTGATGGCCCACTCCTTGTCACACACTCTGTTGCATATCTGGAACGCCTCCCTGTCAACGGGTATTTTTCCAGATGTCTGGAAACACGCTACTCTCCTACCGTTAAGAAAAAAACCGAATGGGGACCCTGGGGATCTGACCAATTATAGACCCATCTCTTTGCTACCAGCTCCGGCTAAGATGTTGGAAAAACTGGTGCAGAGGCAATTGTCTAGTTTTATCGAAATGGAGGGCATCCTACACGATACCCAATCTGGCTTCAGGTCGGGATTTAGCACTGAGACGGCCCTCCTGGAGGTGGCGGAATTAGTTAGACAGGCTGCAGATTCAGGGGCCTCTGCGATGCTGGTGCTCCTGGATCTGTCGGCCGCTTCGACACCGTTGACCATACCTTGCTGTTAGAGAGACTGTTGGATAGTGGTATTGGAGGTTCGGCCCTGGCCTGGTTGAAATCCTATTTGGAGAATCGCACTCAGAGGGTTGCGCTTCAACCTTTTTTATCCAAGCCAAAACAGCTCTGGTGTGGAGTCCCTCAGGGGTCAGCACTCAGCCCTCTTTTGTTCAATGTGTACCTGGCTCCTCTGTTTACCCTGATAGCCAATTGGGGGATAAGAGTGATCTCCTACGCAGACGATACACAATTGGTTTTCACTTTCAAAGAGCAAACCGTGGCTGCCTTTGAGAGTTTCAAGGGTTGCCTGAGAGACATAGCGTGGTGGATGAATAACAACAAACTCAGGCTTAATGCAGGAAAGACTGAGGTGTTGTTTTTCGGGAAAGAGCCACCCCCAGCTTCGGATCTCTGGTGGCCTACCGAAATGGGTCCACCTCCCTCACCGGCAGATTGTATAAAAAATCTAGGTGTTAAGTGGGAGTCTGACCTTTCCTTCTCGGCTCAGATTCGTCAGGTGACGGCCACTTGTTTTTGTCAACTGAGGAATCTGAAGAAATTTTGTATCTGCTTCCAGAGGAGTGTCGGAAAAACATAGTACATGCTGTGGTAACTTCCAGGCTAGACTATGCAAATGGCCTCTATCTGGGTCAGCCAGAGTATCTGATTAAACGCCTGCAGATAGTGCAAAATGCGGCTGCGAGACTAATTAGGCGAGTGCCGTTTCGCGAGCATGTCTCTCCGCATTTAAAAGCATTACACTGGCTCCCAGTGAGGAAAAGAAGTCAAATTCAAGGCCTTGACTCTGGCGTTCCGTGCTATGCATGGTAACTGCCCTATCTACTTGAAACACAGATTACGTGGTTACCAACAATCCAGAACCTTGAGATCCAATTCCCAAAATCTACTATGTATCCCCCGTTTTAAAAAGGCACGTATGGGTGGTAGATCCTTTACGCTCGGGGCTGCAAAACTGTGGAACTCCCTGCCGAACAATCTCCGCACTATCGATTGAGCCCCTTTTCAGGAAAATGGTGAAAACCTGGTTTTTAAGGAAGACTGAGGGCCCATGACTTGGCCCTGAGCGGTCCAATGCTGTATTATTTTCCGCTTAGCGCCGGGACACCTCTGTTTGCGGTAGCTGTCGCGCTTTACAAGTGTCTGTATTATTATTATTATTATTATTGGGTACGAAGTTATAATTAATTTAATTTTAATGGTAATTAATTTCTATTGGAAATTAAAGATTAATTTGATTGTTATATATGTAAATATGTAATTGTTTAGTTGTTATGTTAGGTGTTTAAGTTTAATTTGTTAATTTTTATGCATATTTAATTTTTACATTTTGTTCGTAATTTATATTTTAGTAGAGCATTGTTGGTTTTGTAGGGGAATAGGGTAGAAAGTTAATTAAATTATAAGTAATGTAATTATATTAATTCTTTAATGTTCTAAATTAAATATTTTATTAATAATAAATATTTAAATTGTTTAATTGGTATTTTAGGTGATTGAGTTGAAATTGTCAACTTTAATGTATATTTACATTTTTACATGTTTGTTAATTACTTTTATTTTAATAGCAGGTTGTTGGGTTTGTAGGGGAATAGGGTGGGAAGTTAACTAAATTGCAATTAATTTGATATGAATGGTAATTAATTTTTAATTGAAAATTAATTGGTTAATTTATTATTTGTTTTAAAAAATGTATGTGTATTTTAATATTTATATTTTGGTTAGTAATTTATATTTTAGTAGCAGGTTGTTGGTTTTGTAGGGGAGTTGGGTGGGAAGGTATTGAAGATATAATGGGCCTCATTTGAATGTCAGTCGGACTGCCACCGACAACATGTTGGTCGTGGTCAGACCGGCTGACAGCCCTTCGGTCCGACCGCCGGATGATGATACCGGCGGTTCGACCATTTACTGTCGGGGGAAGACCGCCGCCTCCGACAGGAAGGGACGGCACTTGGGGTGGCGGTTGGACTCGTATCCCTAAAATGGCAGCGGTGCCGAGGCAGGCACCGCCGTCGGTATTACAATGTCCATTTCCCACAGCCTTTTCATGTCAGTCTCAGCGCTTTGAAAAGGCTGTCGGAAAGGGACTTTGGGCCACTACAAAGTGGCCTATATGTGCCCCCACGGACATCCATGCACCACATGGTGCATGGCACACGAGGCATGGATATGCACAAAGTGCTCTGTAACACTGACTTGTGCTACGGCCCTTTTCCTGGCACACAGCACAAGTTGCAGTGATAGAGAGCACTTTTCTGACCGCCACCACAGCGGTCAAGTCATAATTGGGCGGTCAGACCGCCGCCTGCCTTTCGGGTGTTCCCCAGACCGCCATGATGGCGGGCAGCGGTCTGACCATCCGACATCGAAATGATGCCCAATGTTTTACATTTTGTATCATATTTAAATGATTTTATTTGCATTATTTATTAACTTAGTGCTGTTTAATAATAATGTTTGTTAAACGTATTTTTATTTTTGTTTTAAATTGTATTCATTTTGTGTAATTAATATTTCAAATAAATATTGTTGTATATATTGCTTTTTTGGTGTTTTTTGGTAGTATGTAGGAACGCAGACAATTTGTTTGTTTTAACCCCTAACCTGACTGCCAGTTTGGAGGCTATGGTGAGGGTGTCTCAAACGTTCGGGAGAATCTCGGGATATAAGCTTAATACTGACAAGACGCAGGTTCTTTCTAATGTAGTCCATCCATTAGAGGATAGTAGGTGGGTGCAGGCAGTGGTCTATTTAGGGTTCACTCTTTCACTCCAAATGACCGAGATCATTGAGAGTAATTAGGGGAATCTGTATCTGTACATGTCCAATATTTTTGCCAAATGGTATCGTCTCCATCTCAGGCTGATTGGACACTGTAATCTTATTAAATGAGTATTCTACTGCAGTGTCTTTGTTTTTTTGGGGTGTATCCCACTTTTTCTTTCAACATCATTCTTTAACAGGGTGGAGGTTCTGTGGCAGCGATTTATCTGGGGATATAGAATGACTCACTGAAAGATTCTGTTTCTTCAACAATCTAAGGTTGAAGGCCACCTTCGATATTACGTTCTTATTATTTAGCATAATTTTTTTCGTGACTTCGGCTGGGTTTGGGTTGGGGGCCCTGGATACAAAGGTGCATGTTCTCAGAGTATTTGCCATTGAAGAATTCTGTTGTCCTGGGTACCGGAATTCTGGACACTATGGGGCATATTCTCAAGCCTCCATCGCCACCACAACGTCACTTTCAGTGACGTTGTTGTGGCTATAGGGGCTTGGTCCTATTCACAAGGCAGCGTTAAGCCACGTTAAGTGGCTTAACGCTGCCTTGTGAATAGGGCCCCCTACACGCTGTTCTTAGCGTGAAGGGGCGTGCAGTGGGTGTTGCGGTGGCCGTTCCACCGCAACACCCATTGAGTTTGACGCTACCTCCTATTCACAAGGGCAGCGTAAATAGGAGGTAGCGCCATACTTAAGACCAGGAAAAATCTGGTCTTAAGGTGGTGAAACGAGGAGAAAGGCTTTATTTCTCCTCGTTTCTGCTTTTTCCATGTGTGCTGCCTTGTGCAGCACACATGGAAAAAGCAAAATGCCATGGTTTGTTCATGTACAGGAAGGTGTCCCTTCCTGTACATGAACAAACCTTTTTATAAAATGCCGTTTTGTAACTTACATGTGTGCTGCATGAAGCAGCGCACATGTAAGTTACAAACTGGCATTTAAGGTTTGTTTATGTGCAGGAAGGGGCACCTTCCTGTACATAAACAAACCTCCCTGCTTGCAGACACCCTTTCACTCTGGTGCAAGGGTGCCTGCGTTGGCGCTAAGTTGTGAAACTTAGCGCCATCGCAGGGGGAAACGCGAGGCTGAACCATATCCTTGAGAATAGGGTGCAGCCTCGCGTTTTCGAAGTGGCGGAGAGAGGCGTTAAGCCAAGAAGGCTAACGCCTCTCTCCGCCACTTCCTTGAGAATATGGCCCTATGTATTTCAAGAGGACACGGTTCAAGACCCTAAAAGTGTACCATCTTGTCTGGTCCTCTCTAAAGCAAATATTTCCCGACCTCACTTTGCTCAGCCAGTTCACCTATCTTGGGTATAATCCAGATTTACTTTCTTGCATTCATGAGTGCTCTTACGGACATTGGGAACGGGCTAGAAGCTTTACTTTCGGTCAACTGTTTAAGGAGGGTATCCTTATCCCCTTTGACAGATTGCGGCAGGCGTATTATCTTCCTCATGGATTCCCCCAAGTTCGTCATTTTTAGGTCTCGCCCGAGCCAGCGCATGCGCTGCTCTTGCGAGAGTTTTAGTAAGCGGGTTTTGGAAGTGCAAACAGCAGTGGCTTTTGCTGGCGACCAGCTTGCGTTCACGCGAGCGTGCACGCGCGATCAGGCGCCATCTGGCTTCCCTCGCGATTACTTTCACTTTCGCGGCCGTGTCAGTTTCACGTCCGCGCGGCCATTGCTTGTCTATTTCTTTACTTTTGCTATAATCGCAGCACCCGCGCTTTACTTTTAACATTAAAAGTAAAGCGCAGGTGCCGCGATTGTAGCAAAAGTAAAGAAATAGAAAAATAATCTATTTCTTTACTTTTGCTATAATTGCGGCACCCGCGCTTTACTTTTAACGTTAAAAGTAAAGCGCCGGTGCTGCGATTGTAGCAAAAGTAAAGAAATAGATTATTTTTCTATTTCTTTACTTTTGCTATAATCGCCGCACCCGCGCTTTACTTTAAGCGCGGGTGCCGCGATTATAGCAAATGAAGATTCCCTTGTATTTGCGAGTTTATTTGTGTTGTTGCATTCTGTTTTCCCCTGATATCTGCCTGCATGGCGCATGGAAATGTGAAAGGCATTGTCAGCAACACAACCATTGTTTACAATACATATTTGAAATACGCGAGCTCACACACGGCGAATGCATTGGAAATACAGAGCGTGCAAACACGCTCCGAAGCAGACATGGCATACACTGAGGCAGGCACACAAAGACATCAACAACACACGAACGCTAACTGCACACAGGCGCACTCCCCCACCAACACTTCACACTTGAACTGCACAGAAGAGCAGGCACGCATAGAGACACAAACAAGACACGTCATTGGAAACACTGACACCAGCCCTCCTCACACTAACACACACACACTAACATCACACACGGCAGTCCCACAGTCCCAACACCACAAAACAGCGTGCACGCGTCACGCTCACCAACTCCACACAACAAAACACATAAACTCACTACTGCACAAAAAAACCTCCACGCTCCCACGTGCACACAAAAATAAAAAGTGGCAAGCCAAATACAGACAAAAACTAGACAAAGAACTATAGGAGTGGCGAGCGCTGGTTGTTTTATTCAATCAGAAAGGATGCAGTGTGCACAGCGCATGGAAATGTGAAAGGCAGACTAGGTTTATTTTAAAAAAGAGCAGCGCCATGTGTTTTCTTTTTTTCCACCAACCTTATCTTCTGTGTCTTCCAGAACACCCACCCCCCCCTCTACCCCCTCACCTCTTCCTCCTCTGCCCACCTACCATCAGTTGTTATCTACACAGAGGCAGGCACAGAGCTCAGAGGGTCCGGGGAGGACAGGGGTATTCAGGCAGACTAGCGTCCTCTCTCCGTCACCGTCATTCTGTCTTCCTCGCATTCTTCCTGTTTTTGTTGTCCTCTCCCGCAACAGTGCTGCAGAGGTTGAGTTTTGTTTTGTGTTCCATGGCGCCAGTGATTACGCCGTTAAGTCCCTGTTGAAGTGGGGGCTGATGGCAACACTGTTGCAAGCCGGACATGCCAGGCGGCTAGTACAATATTTCCTGTCTACAGTAATGACCGGAGTACAGGTCCAACATTGCGTGTGAAGGCTGTAACCCAAGGATATTCATCAGATGTGTAGTGGCTTCAGGTGAAATTATAGCGCCTACAGTAATAACCGGAGTACAGTTCCAACACTGCGTGTGAAGGCTGTAACCCATGGATATTCATCAGATGTGTAGCGGCTTCAGGTGAAATTATAGCGCTCACTATCACACGTCGTAAGCAATGTCACAGGGAGGACAGGGCACCAAACTAGCGCCTCACACCCAACCGCGGCGCTATATCCAGCGAAGACGATCGGGGAGTACAGCGCCTAAAATCGCCCCCCTTACGGTCACAAACGCAACCGTAGCACTTAATTCCAGTGAAGAAGCAAGGCCCCTGCATTTAACACTGATCCAACAGTCACAACCAGCGGCTAGAATAACGCGCATCAAAGGCCGCCCACACCGCGCTCAGTTTATTATTATTTTTTCTCCCCCCGCCCGCACTCCGCGGTCCGTGCATTTTCCCACCCCCCTCCCCCCGCCCGCACTCCGTTGTCCGTTAATTTTTGCACCCCCCGCCCGCACTCCCTGGATTTTTGCACCCCCCCCCGCCCGCACTGTAACCGACGAGGCGGTGTTTATGGCGGCTAGTACAATATTTCCTGTCTACAGTAATCACCGGAGTACAGGTACAACATTGCGTGTGAAGGCTGTAACCCAAGGATATTCATCAGATGTGTAGCGGCTTCAGGTGAAATTATAGCACTCGTTCCCCACAGTGTCATTCAGTCCCAAATCTTCCATTATCCTCGTGTTTGTGGCGCTACAAGGCTCGGCGTCGGTTTTGGCTCCGCCGCTTGCCAAGCCGTGTGCTTCTGGACACTCACCTTGAGTGGAGAAGTGTGGCTCAATGGTTAGAGCGGCAGACCCTGATGCAGAGATCTGGCCCGTATACACATATACACACACCCCTCCACCCCCAGTTACAGCACATGAAGCAGCAACTGCAATACTTCAGAAATAGCAGATACAGTAAAACAGCAGTAGAGTATGCTTATCTCCTTGTCAGCATGAGTAGTTCATCATGTCCTCTTAACTTCTTTCTCTTGCTGTGAATTTCCAGTATCGGCAGAAACAGAATCAGATTTGTTAACTTTAAAAATGAAAACTAGTGTCATTTAGTACACTGGTTTGTTTTTTGCATTTCTAGGGACAGGCAAGGCTTGTCCAGCTAACCCGAGGAGCGAAAAAAAGTGCTGAAACATTATAATATAAAGGGGGTCCCAATATTTCTTCTTTTCGTAGCCAGAAGCTATTTGAACTATTAGTTGTGATTTTGGTGACAAGGGCTTACATTAGAGTGTTTCATTCCAAATGCATAATTCAAAACACAAGCAAAGAGTTTAGTGACCACAGAAAAGCGTATGGCAGGGTTCTCTAAGAGAAAACATATGGCCTTTCTTTATTCCTATGCTATGTATAGATTACATAAAACAAGTAAGGAGATTGTATCATAATGAGGTTTTTTTACCCATTCAGTAGCATACCCAATTATTAAGCATTCAACGTAAGGTGGGTGAAAGTTTGACATCCTTTAATGGTACCCTTAGTACATTAACATTGCACAACAGGCACTTGTTAGGCTGTCTCTTGAGGCATCAGTCTGATATTGGATACTTTTCACATATGCAGTCAGACAATCCATACTGGCAAATACACAGGCACAAGTGGATGTTGTAAATAGGCTAAGAATTAGCAGTCTGGCATCTTAGAGGAGTATCTCCAAGATGCATAGACCTAGAAAGCAAAGCTGTAACTTGTGGGACCACGTAACTTGCTTATGAAGAGTTCCATCCGAGGTCTTGCAACCCTCACAGGTCTAGGATTCCACACTATAGAGTCAGCCATTAAGATATGTGGAAGGCACAGGCCAAACCCAGAGTGATTTGTGATGTACGCACATGAATGGCTCAATCTTGGCTTGGGGAAGAGCACAGAAAACAATGTTACACATGCCTGAGTAGTAGTGTGGTAATTGGATGACTTTTATTGCGAGGTATGAGTTTGGTGTAGAGGGTGATTGAATGGTGTAAGCAATTAATTTTATGGGTTGGTTCTGATATTGGTGGGTGGTGTTGCTGAGTTGCACGCTGTTTTATTTCGTTATGTCTTGCCTAGATCCAATGCAACTAATATGTCTAGCACCAAGTTCATTGGGAGAGCTTGGCATAATATTGACTTAGGCTTGCTGGAAAGCCAGTTAGTGCAAAGTCAACCTGATCCGGAATTGGAAGTAGAGGTCTCAGCCAGAAGATATACTTCCTGGCTGGAATCCAATATTGCTAAACTAGCACCTGTCATGGTGACTAATAAAAACAGAAAGACCCCTTCTGCACCATGGTTTTCTGAAGCTCTCAGACTAGACAAACAAGCCTGTAGGAGGCAAGAAAGAATCTGGCGAAAAAACTATGAAGCAGCTGAGAAAGATCAGTATAAATTAATGTTAGCAGACTATAAGAAAAAATTAATTGCTGAGAAGAGCCAATATTATACGCTGAAAATTGAGAAGGCGGGCAATTCCAGCAAGGAACTTTTTAAGATCATAAACAATCTGACAACTGTTAAAAAGGACGATGCTGCCAACTGTACTCAAGACTTCTATAACACACTTGCCCAGTCCTTCAAATCAAAGGTTGATCAAATTTATGATCAGTTTGCCATTTATAAATCAAACACCAATGTCACAGAACAGGAAGATAGAATCTCAACGCCTCTCTTAAATTTTACTCCTACCTCCTCAGTGCAAATAGCCACCCTTCTCTCAAGGACCAAATCTGGCTCTCCGGATGATCTCCGGATGATCCCTGCCCTCCTAGGATCCTCCACAATATTAGCCATCTTATTAGTCCTCAGCTATTTAGCATGTTCAATCAGATGTTTTCACAAGGACTCTTCCCAACAATGTGGAAACAGGCCTGCATTTTGCCGCTATTAAAAAAAAAAACAATCTGGCCAATTACCGTCCTAGAGCCAGGCTCCCGCTTTCTGCGAAAATTGTGGAGAAAATTGTAAATGTGGAACTTTCCACTTACATTTCAGACAACCATATTCTAGACCACAGTCAGTTTGGATTTAGGGCATGTCATAGCACCGAGACAGCTCTGATAAAGACCACGGACGAAATCCGCACTGCGCTAGATGGTGGAGGGTCGGCGGCTCTTATCCTCCTCGAACTGTCCGCGGCATTTGATACCGTGAACCACACCTTGCTGATAGAACGATTAAAGACCATAGGTTTAGGAGGAAAGGCCCTTTCGTTTTTAACGTCGTTTTTATCAGATAGAACCCAGACAGTTCAACTAGGCGATTTTAAATCTGCACCTTTTATCTTGCCTTGTGGGGTGCCGCAGGGCTCCTCGTTGAACCCTACGCTTTTTAATATTTATGTGTCTGAATTAGCACTTTTGATCAGAAGTTTTGATCTAATTCCCACCTTGTATGCCGACGACACCCAGTTGGTCATCTCAACTATAGACAAGGATGTTAATTACTCCATCAAACTTCATGATTGCATGGTCTCTCTGAGCAACTGGATGAGTAGGCACTGCTTGAAGTTAAATTCTAGTAAAACTGAGGTGGTGCTGTTTGGAAAGCTTTTCCCTTTATGGTCGCCAGTTTGGTGGCCAAACACCTTGGCCCCTCTCCTACACCGGTAGCCAAAGCTAAAAATGTGGGGGTCATTATAGATGAGAAGCTTAATTTTAAGTCTCAGATTTCAAAGGTGGTGTCCTCCGCATTTTTCACTATCAGAACTTTGCGTAAAATTCTCCCGTTCATCCTAAAAACACTAGAAAAACGGTTTTTACCTCCTTGGTTTTATCAAAGTTGGACTACTGTAATGGCCTATATATTAACTTGCAGTCCAATCTACTCAGAAGATTGCAAGCGGTACAGAATGCCGCCGCCAGACTAGTGCTGGACGTTCCCAAATACCAGTCCATTAGGGCTGGGATTCAGGAGTTGCACTGGCTGCCAGTTGGCCAACGCGTAAAATTCAAGGCACTTTGCATTGCACATAAGGCACTTTACAGAGAAGGTCCACAATTTCTTTGGGATACTTATAGCTGGTACTCTCCAAGCAGACCGCTACGCTCGGCCAATGTTTTCCTGATGCCCACCTCCAGAGTCAAAAGGATGAACTGGGGGGGTGGGTGGGGGGGTGAGGAGTTTCAGACATAGCACTATCAGGATATGGAACTCTCTTCCGCTCTTTCTCAGGAAGATTTCATCCCTGTTTAAATTTAGGAAACACCTCAAGACATGGCTTTTTAAAAATGAGTTTCTCTAACACAATATGCGAACCAGAAGCGCCTAGACACCTATGGGTATTAGTGCGCTATATAAATTGTTATAACATAACACGCTGGTAGCTAAGTGATGTGAATGGATGAGTTGTGGTACAAGTACATGTGGGTAAATAAGTGATGGGGCGTGGCAAGTTACAGTGTAATTGGTGATTCTGCCAATTAATTGTGAGTGGCTGGACGTGAGTCGTAAGCAATACGTTTATATGTGGATGACTGAGTTGTATCATGTAAATAAATAAAAGTTGAGGGAGTGAGGGGGTGTAGGTATGAGGTTGAATGATTTCAGAGGTGATCAGCGAGGGCTGATGGCTGTGGGGAGTTGTGTAGGGTTATGCTTGTGTGAAATGGTAGTTTCAAATGGATGTGGATGTAAGTGAGGGGTTTGAGCAAGTGGTGTTGAAAGCTAAACCTATGTCTAGACCTGACCTACAAATGATGTAAAGAGCATGAGAAAAAGTGACATGGAGCAGACCTTGAACATATGTTATTTCCAGATCATATAACTTAATTTTGTCTGTTATTAACAAGCATTGTATAGCAGAGTGAAGGGGGTGAGGAGGTGTTTAGGGATAGAAGCTCTTGGAGATATATTTCTTTCGCCCACAAAATGCTTTATGGGCAGTGCGGAGGACCTTGAACTAAACTCTTTACTTTAGTGGAAGCCATTGAAGTGATTTTCATGCTTCAGATACATGATGGAATATTCTGAGTCTGCAGATGGCCATGAAGGCAGTAATCTGAACCCAAACATGCTGGGACCAGCCGTTCATGGAGTTCCTTGATGAGAAAAAGTAGCTTTTGCTCAAAATATGCAATGTGCCATAGCAAGAGGCCAAAACAGACTTGACCTGCACTTTCACTGAGACCTCCTGGTCAAACAGCGCTCAAGCGATTTTACATAGTGGCTCGGATGGGGGGAGAACCCATATTCTCTGGCGACAGCAACTCTGATGTTTCCCTATGGTGAGGAGTTCCATTTGGTTTGCATTAAGCTTTAGACATGTCATCTCATCCATTGATTGATTGCTGTGAAGCAAGTGCAGCATGAGCAATGGAAGCAGGGGATTTATTGTCCTGTATGATAATTAGCTGTGTGCAGTCTGCATAGAATAGTGCCAAACAGCCAAATGATCTAATCAAATCTAGAAGGGGCTGGGCATAGATATTACATAATACTGGTAACAGAGGGGAGACTCTAGGACTCCTGACATTACTTCGATATTCTGAAGGGGCAAGTCTTAGAGATTGAGATCTACCTTTCAGGGAGGTAAATCAATCCAGTACTAGGCCTTTTCCTGCGATCTCATTGAGCTTGGTTTAGTTTAGTTTAGCAACTTTCTATACAATTCTTAATGTGTGTGTGTGTGTGTGCACACCTAAGGTTTCTCAGTGAAGTGCTTGAAAAGTATGACAACAGGGCACTCCAGCGCACAGCTAAAGGAGGGACAGCTCAAAACTGAGTTTATATATTAAGACATCATTGCATAAAAGATTATTAAAGTAAAAGTAAATATTTTTTGTCAGAAAAGTATAAAGCATTACCATCAATTTAAGCTCAGGACATTTAGTATGCTCATTAAAAAGCAACTCTTTACAGGTGGAGGTCTATTGCTTACATTATAGTGGCAAAACGTGGTGGATGTTCACTCCAATCTATTTAAAGGGAATTGATGGCACTCTAAATTCAGCAACCAGGACACCTGCCACCTTTTGAGGGGGGAGGCGGGGCTGCCGACTTTGGAGCTGGGGCACCAGGTCCTAGCCTCAGCGTCAGCTCAACCTCCTGTGATTCTGGGCAAATCACGTAATCTCCCTGTGCCTACCAAAAAATGAATTTGTCTTTGTGTAATGTAACTGGTGCTCATGTAAAGCGCTCCGATACCTTCGGGTCGAGTTTGCTGTATATAAAACTGCAAAAAAACTGTCTTTTTATGATGCTAGTGAAATTAGATTTTCCATGCTTCTATGCCTCTTTTTGAAGAGCTATGGCTGTAATTCCATATAAAGATCATGACTATTATAGGTTTTTTTCTTCTTACAGCCTCTTGTCTGACATTTGCTTCAGATTCAGGGACTCTCAATTCCTCTTTTTCCCTTGACTGATTTATTTAGCTTTCTATTGAAGAAGTCAATAACAGGCTGTTGCGTTGGCATTCCTTTGTGGCAGGAGATGTGGAATGTAGAGGGATTCTTTAGGCGAGGTGCCACTTGACGGCATTCCCTTCATGGAGGCTAAGGCAGTGGGAGCTTGCCCGATCTCCATCAAATGTTCCTGTGCTATACTGAAATAAAGAGATTTATCCGAAACACTGTCTTCGTGTGTGAAGAGGAGGCATCATAACAATTGGCGATGAGGATGGGATTTGGATAGATTGGTTGGTAGAGGAGAGGAAGGAGTGGATTTTGGAAGGACGACAGAGGATGATGTGGAAGAGAGTGCCAATGTTAGGGATGCGGTGGAAGATGTGGTCCATGAGGCTACACTCCAGGCATCCGAGGGCAAGGATTCGATACATGAAGTCTCAGACAGCACTAAGAGCAAAAGAGTGGTGCCTGGATGGTTAAAGGAATATGTTATGGATTAAGATCATTATTTTGTGGTTTTCTTGTATTAGAGGGGGGGTAGTTTAAGTTTCCTTTGTGGGTTGGCTTGGAGGGGATAAGTTTCATTTAGTTTTGTGTTATGTTTTGATTTTGTAGTGGCAATTACTTTTGTTTTACAGAGGGAGGATGTGTTGTGTTGGCATTCCTTTGTGGCAGGAGACGTTGAATGTAGACGGATTCTTTAGGCGAGGTTCCACTGCACGGCATTCCCTACGTGGAGGCTGAGGCAGTGGGAGCTTGCCCGATCTCCTGTGCTATACTGAAATAAAGAGATTTATCCGAAACACTGTCTTTGTGTGTGAAGAGGAGACATCATAACACAGGCTCCTTGCTTTCTGATTTGAATTTCCTCTGGATCGATGTCTGTCACGGTTGCACTAATCTGGTTATTTGGATCCAACAGGAGAGGTGCTAATATGCACACTTCCCTTAATCCACTAGTGACCATGTAAATGATTACTATGATGGTCAGCAGTTGATCAAAGGACTGGAATAAGGGACACTGGATATCTTCAACTTGCCTGATCTTCCTGTTAGACTCAACCTCTACTGTAGAAACATGGATATCTACAACAAAAGAATGCTTTTTAGATCATAATCAGCAAGATTACAATTCACTGACTGCACTGTATTATATGTTAGATCTGTAATAATGTATTACCTACTATGAAGTTGCTGATAGCTCTTATTTCAAAGAGCATCAGCAGATTCAGAGTGGTGAAATCTGTGATTGCAATAATCCTAAATTCATATATTCTGTTATCTCAGTACTGCATTTGAGTCAAGTGACATAACTGTATGAATTTGTTGGCCTAAGAATGGTTGCTGGACTGAGTTCACAGAATTTGACAAGTCAATTACAGTATTAAGTCCATTACATAAAACCTGATGACTCCAGTATAGAGATGAAAACGTAACAATTGATAACTCTGGGATAGAGTCCATAGCACAAAACATATGACTCTAGTGCAGAGTTCAAAGTACAGAACCAGACGACCTTATTACAGAGTTCATATGTACACTGTTATCTGGTATACTTCTCTGTGTACAAGATCCGGAATCACTCTGACATGAAGATGCCAAGAAATCCGACTGTCCTGGCAACAGGGGTTCCAGCTGTAGCAACACGAAGATCAATTGCCTAGCAATGCACTTCATACATCACAATGAACTTATGAGCAAAGGCTCAAGAGTTCGATGGCATCTTGAGAATTGTAGTTCTCCTGAGTTCTGTTGTATGCTTCATGTATAAACCTCGAAGTCTCTGTCCAAGTGGTGCCTATGCTCTCCATGCAACTATGTATGCCCATGAAGTTCAAGGGATTACATCGTTGTACTCGTCTGACAAGCACGGACCATGAACCCTGACAGTTCCCACCTTGTGGAAATCTGAAATAATTTCTGTTAGCATAGGCTGAAGCCATCTTGTTTGTGGCATCCATTTTGTTAGCTATGTAATTCTTCCGTCTTCACTGTTGCTTGCCCTTCTATTCTGCTTGTGTCATCAACTCTAGTTAACTCCTTCTGTAGTGAGCTAAAAGCAATGTGCTGAGCAAAGGCCTGTAGCTGCTAGAATGCACCTGGCTAAAGATATAACTGTCAACTGTTTTTTGCTGATGTAAACAGCTCTGTTTCCCCTCCCACTCTGCTGACTAAGTGATCTCCCATCTGCCCATGTTTGTAGGTAGTTATCCCTGTGTATGCTTGTACCTTCTATTTGTAACTACATGCTTACTCTGCAACAAACTCTGTATATAAGCACCATGGTCTGTGACTTCAGTGTACTACCTCAGGCAGCACTTGAGAGTGCTGTGTGTACGTAGTCCCACTCATGAGTGATTAATAAACTTGTTATTTGAATTCCAGCTTCAGTGCCAATCTCTATTTTGTTGGTCTATGGACCCGTGGACAAGAGAAGGGTGACCCCTGCACCGGTGTGCTCATTAAAAAGCACATTTCCACAGTTGGCGCCCGATACGTGGGGCCTCATCGAGGACCCGGCCGTCTGAAGGAGTGGTCTTGACGGAAGAGTGGAATATTACTGAGGTGACGTCCTGCATAAGGTCTTTGCAGACAAAGTGACTTTTCCGGTTTTTCGATTTGACCCTCCAGGTGGCGTCCGGTCCTGATTGAGGTATCCTTTGGCGTTATTTTTGCAGTGACCATTAGGTCGATCAAGAGATTGGCAGTTGGAGGTTGGAGACTTTTGTTTGGTAAGGTCGCTGGAGCGGCACTCGTTTGCTTGGCCAAGATTCTGGTTTTGTTTGTTTAATTTATTTTTTGCAGAAAATAAAGGCAGGTAATGTGGAGATTTTCTCTACTTTTGAACAATTTGGAAACGTAATATTTTACAAAAACTTGGTAGCATGCCTGTTTCCAGCACACTCCGTAGGTTGTGTTGCTGTCTTGGTGGTACCAAAATGGATTTAGAAAGAAGTCAGCCGGCTCCCTTAGAGGGAACACCTAATAAACATATGTATATTAAATACGGTATTTATTCCATAATGTATAGTACACTGTGGAACAAATATACGAAAAAGGATCCTGATCTCCAATGGCCTGTGAATGGGTCATTTGACTTTAAAAAGATTCAATATGTAGAACAGTGTTTGTTTAGCAAAAAAAGTCGACAAGATATGTTTGATTGTGTACGAATGTGGGAGAAAGAAGTGAATGAAAGAGCAAAGAGAGAAGCAGCTATAGCAGAGAAAGAACAACGAAAAACAATATATCAAAAAGCGTTAGAATTAAAAAATAAGGAGATGACGGAAATAAAAGAAAAAGAAGAGAGGGAGTGTCGTTTAGAGGTAACTGGCCAGTACCCAATTAGGCGCCCCCTTTATCCCATGCTTAATAAACCTCAAGATGATTCCATCTTATTAGATCGACCTCCGCCCCCGTATAAATTTCCCTCTGCCCCTGAGGAGGATCCTTCCGATAAAGACCATCATTCTTCCGACGATAAAGATATAGATAAGCAAGATGGGCGACAGACTCGCTCTACTTTAACTACTGATGAAAAAGCCACCATTAGATCCACTGTTCGTTCAGAAGCCTGTAAGAAAACTCTTCCTTCAGATCTTGTAGCAATGGTTCAGCAGTGGAAAGATTTAGAGCAGTTATATTTTGCAGAAAAGTTTGCTTGGGAAGTTATACTTAATTTTAGAGACCTTTCTAAAAACTTAGAGCCCACTGATATAAATTCTGATTATAAACAATTGAGTGATGGAGCTTTCCTTTGTTCAAACATACCTGATTTAATTAGGCAAGTGGTTAAATTACGAGATGAAACATTTCGCTTAAAAGCAGAGAAAAAAGAAGCTAGTAAAACTAAAACTGTACAAGTAGCCCAAACCCCAGCGCAGATAGTAGAAACTTCAGAGACAAATAATGGATCTGGTAGTGCTGAAGTTGGTATACTACCAATGCGCGAAGCTGCGCCTTTGTATGTTCCTCCAAAGGGTACAGGAACAAATGAAGATAAGACTTCAGATGATGCGAAAGGGTATTTTATTTATAATTGGGTTTATACCCCTTGGAGTAGAGCAGATGTTATGGCTCTTAAAGCCGCTTTGCCCGATCCGCGGAAAAATCCTGCCGCTTTCTATGAGGAAGTAGAAGGAGCCATTAGCTCCTGTACTATGACTCTGCCAGATATTGATATGTTTTTGGGACTTATTTTGCCCCCTGATATGTGGAGAACAATTCGGAAAATAGATGATAATGTAGCATATGGTGATACTTGGGTGCATTTAGAAGAAATAGATGCGGCTAGAGAGCCTGCGCAGAAACCACAACAGGAGATATTAGATCTCCCCAAAGCTATTGTGACTAAGTTGAAAACTATTATACCCCCTAAGAAAATAGATTGGACTACGTTAGCGTCTTGTAAACAGAAAGCGGATGAGTCAGTTTCTGATTTCTTTACACGATTTGAAGAGACATTCCATGACTTTAATGGGCAGTCCTTGACAGATGACACAGGTAAGCATCTGTTCGTCGACAAATTTATCGCTAACATGTTGCCAGAAATAGCTAGTCGCCTTAAGGCCAGCGAGAGTTTGTGGACTACGTCTTCCCCAGTCTCCCTTTTGACAATTGGCTCAGTATTATGAGCGTCAGGAATTGGAAGCAAAGGGCAAAGAGGATAAGAAGGTTAAGGATTTAAAAACAAAAGTTATGTTGGCTCAAGTATATGGTCCACCATTCAGAGGTGGTGGTAGAGGTGGACGTGCAGTATATACACCTGGTGTACCCCCTTTCTCTCAATCAACTTTGTCTTCTGATCAGTGTGCTTATTGTAAAGAGATTGGACATTGGCGTTCTGAGTGCCCCCTTTTGCGAGGTCAGCAGTACCAACGAGGTAGAGGAAATATGAGAGGGCACCCAGGGAATTCAGGAAATAGGGGAGGCATGGGCAATCGTCCCAGATTTGAGGCAGTTGAACATGGGCCAAATTATTCTAATACTTTTGATAGACGAAATCAATATCAAATGTCAGATTATTCGGCTGATGGTCTTGGGGATTCTGATTATGCATAGGAATGCCTAAGATGGGGTAAGGAACCGGTTGAGGTCCCAGTAGATCAGAAGGGTTCTTATGTTGATGCAAATGTCTTGGGTTCTACTGATCAGTTTCTGGATGATACAGGAGCTACTCGTAGTGCTCTGTCTAAAAAATTGGTTCTTAGGGCTCCCCTGTCTGGCGCAATGATAACATCGATAGGATTCGATGGGACACCTACACCTAGCCCACTGTCACAGCCACTTGCATTTAGTCTTGATAAATTTACTGCAGCATGTCCATTTCTGCTTTCCCCTAACACGCCGGATAATATTGTGGGCATTGATATGCTTAAACATTTTCGTGCTACAATACGTTGTTCCCCAGAAAGTGTGCGTGTTATCTTAAATGATAACTATCCAATGGTTGAGAGGTCTTGTCTCATCAAAGAAGATATCGCTTTGGCATCTTTACCTAGTACTTTGTGGGCTACATCAGATACCGATGTGGGACACATGGTTATTCCACCAGTGCATATTCAAGTGAAGGAAGGTGCTTCATTGCCTCGATTGCCCCAATATAAAATATCTCGGGAAGGCGAAGAAGCATTAACACACATTGTTCAGGATTTGATCAAGGTGGGGGTTGTGGAAGAAGTCCCTTATAACATTTGTAATAGTCCTATCCTTCCTATTTTGAAAAAAGACACTGATACTAAAATTTACAGATTTATTATTGATTTACGAGAGGTTAATAAAATTGTGTTGCCCCAATACCCGGTAGTCTCTGATATCACGACACTTCTCACCATGGTTCCTCCTACTGCCACTACATTTAGTGTAATTGATTTAAAGAATGCATTTTTCTCAATACCCATTCACCCTTACAGCCGTTATTTGTTTGGCTTCACTTTGAATAATAGATCATTCAGGTTCTGTAGAGCTCCACAAGGGTATACAGAGAGTCCTAGCATTTATAGTCAGGCGTTGAAAAGGCAGCTTGATTCTTTTCCTGTACCGAAAGGGGTGGCTCTTATTCAATATGTCGACGACATCTTGTTGGCTGCTGATACCCCTGAACAGTGTAAAGAAGGAACACTGTCATTATTGTTATTTCTTGCCTCTCATCATCACAAAGTCTCTAGGAAGAAACTGCAATTTTGTAGACAGCAGGTTACCTATTTAGGTCACCTCCTGTCTAAGGAGGGACGTGCACTCACACCAGATCGCATTCAAACTATTTTAGACACTCCCGTGCCCCGTACTCAGAAGGATGTCTGTGCACTGATTGGCCTTACTTCTTTTTGTAGGCAGTGGATCCCTAGCTTTTCTCACATTATTAAACCCTTGTTGGCCCTTTTGACTAAAGACACGCCGATGCCTCTCCCATGGACTACTGAGTGCCAGGATGCCTTTCAACAGTTACGTCAAGCTCTTTGTTCTGCACCAGTATTAGGAACTCCAGACTACAATAAGACCTTCACACTCTATGTACACGAGAGGGAAGGTTGCACTCTCTCAGTTTTAACACAAACACACGGTGATAAACAACGTCCTTGTGCATATTTCTCAGCTGTCCTTGATCCAGTTGCCCACGCGCTGTCTGGTTGTTTTCGAGCGGGGGCGGCAACGGCTGTGTCCATACGTCAGAGCGAGGGAAGAGTCTTGTCACATAGATTGCTTGTGTTCGTACCCCATTCAGTTGATGCCTTGTTAAATCAAACAAAAACACAGCATCTGACTAGTGCTCGCTTGACAGGATATGAATTGACACTTTTGGCCCCTCATATCACGTTAAAAAGATGTTTGACTCTGAACCCTGCTACATTATTGCCATTTCCAGCTACTCAGTCTCAGTCACAAGAGTTACATGACTGTATATCCCTTACTGAAGAACGAACAAAGGGTCGTGTTGACCTACAAGATACACCTCTTTCTAGTGTTGATGGGGAATTGTGGGTTGATGGATCCTGCCTGAAATTGACTGATGCCACTACATCTGCTGCTTATGCAATTACAACACTTCAGACAGTAGTTGAGACAGCCCGTATCCCACAGAAGTCAGCTCAAGCAGCCGAGTTGATAGCACTGACAAGAGCATGTGAGCTTAGTACAGAGTTGCTTGTTAACATTTACACTGATAGCCAATACGCCTTCGGCGTGGCTCATAACTTCGGGCAACTTTGGAAAGAAAGAGGCTTTCTCACTTCACATGGGACACAAATAGTGCATGGGGAATTAGAACATAATCTCCTTACTGCCTTGACCTATCCTAAGAAAGTGGCAATTGTTAAATGTAGTGCACACAAGAAAGTGACTGATAAAATAGGAGCAGGCAATGCCTTTGCGGATTGCACAGCTCGTGAGACTGCAATGCAGCGAAGTACCACATCTATGTATGTAGTTAAGTCACAGGCTGAACGTTGGCATGATGCCAGGCAAGAGGTGCTGGACATGCAGCAATCTGCTTCTGTTGATGAATTAGACCAATGGTCCAAGGAGGGAACATTGGATGACGAGGGCTGTTGGAGGAATAAAGAAATGACAAAATGGAAGTTACCCGCAGCCTATTTACATCCTATGATTCACATGGCACATGGGCCGGCACATGTTGGAGCATCCTCAATAAAAAGCAACTTATGCAAGTTTGGGATCATCCAGAGATTGCCGGTACGGCTAAGAAAATAGTCCAGTCCTGTCTGATCTGTCTCCAGTATAATCCTGGAAAGGGAACACGAACTCCAACAGGAGGGTTTGCAATACCAACTGCACCTTTTGAGGTCCTGCAAATGGATTACATCCAGCTTGAGCGCTGTAACAACCTAAAGTATGTCTTAGTAGTGGTTTGCGCCTTCAGTAAATGGGTGGAAGCATACGCTACGAAGGATAATACAGCTCTTACGACAGCAAAGGTGCTCCTAAAGGAGTTCTTTCCCCGATTTGGCATTTGCCGAGTTTTGTGGAGTGACAACGGACCCCATTTTATTGGGCAAGTTATTGAGTATCTCATGAAGGATTGGGAATTAAGCAGAAGTTTCATGCTGCTTTCCACCCACAATCAGCAGGACTAGTGGAACGTTACAACTCCACTCTGAAATTAAAATTGGCTAAGATACAGGCTTCCACATCTTTGAAATGGCCTGATGCACTGCCTTTGGCATTGCTATCCATTAGATCGATACCACATACACGATCTGGCCTCACACCGTATGAGGTGGTTTTTGGAAGGCCAATGAATATTTGGGGGATTCCTAAGCCAAGCCCTATACATGATGTACCTTATGTATTGATGAATGACTATTTGTCTCAGTTGACTGACAGTTAGTCTTCTATTTATCAACAGGTTCGTGAGACTCTTCCAGACATGTCGCATGGTGATGGCCATTGTTTACGGCCTGGTGACTCTGTGGTCGTAAAGTAATTCCAGAGGACCTGCTCCCTAGCACCGAGGTGGCGAGGACCGGAGCAGGTACTACTGGCTACCTGGACTGCAGTTCGAGTGACGAACCGGAAGAACTGGGTCCACGCAACACACTGTCGAAAAGTGTTGTGAGCCCAGCTGTGTTGGCAGATCACCGCGATATCCTGGTCACCGAGAAAGGACAAGCTGTGTCACCTGAAGGACCTGAGGAAGTCTTCCCGGACCACACGATTCCTGGTACATCTCGATATCAGCTTCGACCCCGGAAGTAAGACATTTCATTGAAAGAGACTGTTTGAGCCACTGTCCTGGGTAGTTAAAGCCTAACTACAAAGGGGGGTCTTCTATTAGTGATTACTCGTCTCAACGTTAGTGAAGAAATCAACGCCTGCCCAGGACCTTAGGGCACCATCTGCTTTGTTGTTTGTCGACGAAATGAATATGTCTAAGGAGAAGAAACCAACTGCTGCAAGAGTTTGTAGCAAAAGAACAATAATTGCTACTGGACTTACTTTGACTATTGTTATTGTTGCTATAATAACATGGATTGTAGAGGAAGTAGCTCCTGTCCGAAAACTACTGACTACTACTACTCCTGTCCCAATTGAACATCATTATTTTACTCTACCGTATCATGAGAAAAAGCATAGAATGTCCTACCTCAATAACACTTTCCTTCAAATGTTGCATCATACCCACAATGCCACGAACATTACCAATTGCTTGGTATGTGGAATGATGCCAGCTCATCAGAAAAAGGGAGGAACGCCTTTTATTCCCTTGCCGTTTTCACATAATGGCTCCTGCAGAGCCCGGTTTGCATTGTTGTGGGCTTCTGAAGTTGCTAATATTACTTATGCTGATGTAGGTGGACTAAAAGCTCAGTTGAATAAAGTTTGTTACCCCGATGAGGAAGGAGATCCACAAGCTAGAGGAACTGTGTGGGAAATGGAGGAGTATCGCCGAGGAAATTCCTCCATACACTATGTTTTCCCTAACACTCGAACAACTAAGGGGAATGGGCCTCCTGTTACTGCTGTTACTAGAGCTCGAGCGGATCTCTGTGTGAGCAGTATTGGCAGTATTCCTGTGGGAATAAGTGACTGTACTTTAGTGTTGAACATTACTGGAATGAACAATAGCAGCTTTTTGTCCTCACACAACACCTATTTTATTTGCGGAAGTAAAGGTTATTACCATCTACCTATTGGTTGGTTGGGAAGCTGCTACGTGTCCTTTTTGCTTCCACCTGTGTTTTTGGCACCTGCATCCTACCATAAAGACTATAAACTGTATAATGACATTTCCAAGAACAGATTCAAAAGGACAATAAACAATGATGAGGTGGATCAAACTGATACTGCAGTACAGCAGTATATTGACTTTAATTTGGGACTATTCTTCTTTGTTGGTGCGGCCTTAAACAGTAGAAAAATAAGGCCCTTGACACGTGTTGTAGAGGCTGTAACCAATCAGACAGCAATGGCGCTTAGAAACATCACAGAAGAACTACAAATTGCGAGAATTGTGGCGCTCCAAAATAGGATGGTCCTTGATGTCATCCTGGCCGACCGTGGTGGAGCATGTCGCATCATCGGGAGTAGCTGCTGTGTCTATATCCCTGACCACGCCCCTTCTGTTTTTGACGCAATTTCCAAGTCGCACAAAATAGCCACTGAAATCCATCAGGATGCAGGAACTTGGACTTTGACTGGATGGCTATGGAACATGTTTACTGTATGGGGCTGGAAGCTATTGTCAGCCTTATGTATATTTCTTGCTATTCTTTTCACTTGTTGCCTATGTATTCACTGCGGCCCAATGCTTTGTTCCCTTTGTGTTTCTACTTGCACCTCGTGTATACCGACTAAACAAAATGTTAAGAATGTAAATGCCCGATTAGCAAGTGATCAAGAAATTAATGAATTAATGCAGATAGATGTACATGATATTTTCCGTACTCCTTATAAAACCTAGAAGATGTCTTCAGCATATGCTAAAAGGGTCATCTGTGGAAATCTGAAATAATTTCTGTTAGCATAGGCTGAAGCCATCTTGTTGGTGGCATCCATTTTGTTAGCTATGTAATTCTTCCGTCTTCACTGTTGCTTGCCCTTCTATTCTGCTTGTGTCATCAACTCTAGTTAACTCCTTCTGTACTGAGCTAAAAGCAATGTGCTGAGCAAAGGCCTGTAGCTGCTAGAATGCACCTGGCTAAAGATATAACTGTCAACTGTTTTTTGCTGATGTAAACAGTTCTGTTCCCCCTCCCACTCTGCTGACTAAGTGATCTCCCATCTGCCCATGTTTGTAGGTAGTTATTCCTGTGTATGCTTGTACCTTCTATTTGTAACTACATGCTTACTCTGCAACAAACTCTGTATATAAGCACCATGGTCTGTGACTTCAGTGTACTACCTCAGGCAGCACTTGAGAGTGCTGTGTGGACGTAGTCCCGCTCAGGAGTGATTAATAAACTTGTTATTTGAATTCCAGCTTCAGTGCCAATCTCTATTTTGTTGGTCTATGGACCCGTGGACAAGAGAAGGGTGACCCCTGCACCGGTGTGCTCATTAAAAAGCACATTTCCACAACCTTACCCCCTGACTCCCCATCACCTCCCCCTAAGGGCCAACATCCTAGTGGCTTGCCTGCAGGCGTACTTGGATGACTCCTGTAAAAACTCCTTTAATGAACGTGGCACAAGCAGATTAGAGGCCGGGTACCATGACCTTTCTTCAAAGCTGTACTCCTTCCTATCCACCAGGTATTGTAATTGCCCTCCAACAAGGTTTGCTTATTTGATCTTATATATTTGATCTTAATTTTCACCATTCGCCTGAATAGAAGCAGGGTGTGGAGCAAGACATGCTCTTGCAGAATAGTTTTAACTAAAGATATATGAAACACTGGGTGAAACTTCATAGAGCTTAGCCATTTTAACCCACCCGTTACATAATTTCACACTTTTCTCAATGGTAAATGGACCAATTAATTTGGGTTGTAACTTGGAAGTCTTTTCAGATGCAAACATTTTGTGAATAACCAAACCTTTTTATCCACAATATATGTAAGGTGCTGGATTTCTTTTCTTATCAGCATAGAACTTTTAAGTAGATTTCACTTTCTCTACGGACTCTTGTGCAGCCTTCTGAGTTCTCTGAAGTCCATTTAAATGCTTTTGGTTTTTACAGAAATTATGCAGATGAATATAGATCTAACTGCAATACCCCATGTCGATGTTCTTACATATAGGAAAAAAATGACACACCTATAGCAGAGTGATTACAGGTTTATTCTGCTAACCAAAGCGTCTTACTTCTATCATCTTCTTGTAACAACGCTTAATATCTCAAACATTGCTCAACGAGCTGATTCATTAGCTCAGTCTGTCCAAACATCTGCAGATGATAACTAGTCGACAGATGAATTTCCTTTACAGAACGCTGACCACAATTTTGAATTTAATTGAGAACTTATCAAAACCTGAGGCACACCCTATAATCGTATGATATGTGCAAATATTTGTGCTAGTTCTTCAGAGGAAAGCAATCCAAGCAATGCAACAAAATGTCGCATTTTAGTCAAATGATCAACTATACAACAGTGTTCACTCGAGGGTAATTCCACAATAAAGTCCATAGTTAGAGTGTGCCATGGTCTGGGTGGAATAGGTATTGGTCTTAAAATGCCATTACGTTTCGTGTGTGAACTTTTAATGTGGGCAGATAGTGCAGGGATCTCTACATACTATTTGACATCTGTGGACAATTTGGAACACTGAAAATTTCTTTTAACGGCAGTTATTGTTTTAGTTATTCCAAGATGCCCAAATGAAGCCATCTCATAGCTTGCTGTCTTAGTTGATCTGAAGGTAAGTAGAACACTTCATTTTCCAATATCAGCCCATCTCTCTCACTTATATCTTCCTTTTCTCTTAGACATGGTTCTTCGTCAACCAACTGTAATTTACTGTGTACTTTGGTTAGGAAGGGTTTTATATTAATCAAGGTAATAGAATGGCTGCTCTGAATTGCAACTGGCAAAATCGTTGGAGGTTTACTAACATGTTATTCTCATTTTCAATTTGACTCTCTATAGATAATACATCCGCCTTACCATTGCAGAGACAAAGATTTTAATTAATACATGTTCCCAACTCATTCCGTTACTTGGGAACAGCAGATTGGGAAAAAGAGATCTGTTAGCGCTGTTGACTAACTTCTCCTAAAGACATTCTTTTTTGGTTTTGCAAGAGCATATACCTGACTACACGGCACGGGGCACTGTTCCAAAACAAACTTGCAACCATAATTTAAATGTGGAGGCAATACACTTATTTACTTCATATCCAACACATCATGGACATTTTTATAACAAGATGGCAAGGTGATTGTGCAACCAATAACAGGAGTTGACATTATTCGATTCAATGACCGCTGTGAACTTGTTCTTCAAGTTTCAAACAATGATTCATAGAATAATCCGAAAACATTTGTATTGTCGTTGTGGAGCAGTCAATGTTGGGATTAAGTAGCATTAATCATGGCATACTTTAAACCACTTTGATCCTGTGAGCATCAATCAACTCAAAATATATCTTTTCATGGAGGCTTTCAGAGAATACTGTGGAAATCTTGCATGTATGCAAACATACAGGCCCTGAGAATACTTTGGAAATCTTGCATGTATGCAAACATACAGGCCCTGAAGATAAATAGTCTTAACCTCTTCAGGAACTCTGTTTTAATTATAGGTATTAGTAAATGTTGCATAAAATTAATATCAATATAGTTCCATGAAGCAACTCAACCAAAGCCTTGAAATAACATTATTCTGACTGTTGAGCAAGTCATTTTTTTATAGGTGCCATTAGGGTCCTAATTACAAGTTGCACAGTACTGGGGTTTATTTACTGTGTGATAAATGTGCATGTGAATACTGTTCCTTCAATCTAAATTCTTGTTCTTCACCTATCTACTCACGGGCACTCTTATTCATTCTTACGTCCCACTTACTTTGGAGCACCTGTGTCACATGAATTAATGTGTTCATAGAATAATGATTTATAAACATCCTTTATAAACAAGCTTTATATGTACACTTGTGAATCTTCTAAGTTTTGTTAAGATATCGAGTACTAATTGATGATCACTTTTTTGAATCCCCACTTGGGACCAACTGTGCTTTGTACCAAGTATTACCCAGGTCCCACGGCCTATTGGGTTGCCCCATTGGTTTGGAATCTAGCTTCAAGTTCAGCAACTTACTATCGAAGGAAAGAACGTGTGATTTTTTTTTTTTATCAAGTAACTTCCACATCTATCTGCATAACCTAGAAAAAGTATACAGCAGTGGATAGTTATATTTAACTAAAAGAATACTCCAATTGGCAGCATTCCCATTAAATAAGATAGGAAAAAAGCTACTTTAACATGATCATTTAGAAAGGCCACTAGGGCTGGGTCAAGGGGGTGCAAAAAAAAAAAAAAAAAAAAGGGCCCCAAAACGCGTTTGGGCACCAATGCATTTCCCATAGACTTTGTACTCAAATATGTAACACAAAACGGCTGGACACATTTGAATGAAACTTGGCAGGATTACACATTATGGTGCACAGAGGATCCTTTTAGGTACTAAAAGTGAGTAGTGTAAGTATTTTTTAAGTTATAAGGCTTTTTAACTTAGTGATCTCTGTGGTTGCTGCACTTTTGTTAAATTCCGAGGATTTTGTGGTATTTTGAAGAAGTACCGTTGTACATAGAGATGACAGGTCACTATGTGATTGGCTAATGAATTACCTATACAAAAATTAAAGGCACCCATGTTGTTTTTAGGTAAACTTTGGCTAAGTTCTGCCTTTTGCCCCTACATGTAGGCAAGTCTTAGGTTTGATATTTTCCTCAACTTATTACCACTTTATTAATGCGGTAATATGTGGTTGGAAAATATTTGTACGTTTCTATTTTTTTTTTAAATGTACGGAGTTTCAGGGTACTGTGGCAGGAGTACCCGCAGTACTTAACAGTTTTTTAAAATAAATAAATATGTTAAAAAATAACCTGTAATACACTATAGTTTACAAATATAGTATACTACACTGCATTTTCTATTTTTAACATATTTGAATATGCAGAAAAAAAGTCTACTGAGTAACATGGTAATCCCTACAATTGCCACGCTACTTAAAATGTTTTTTTTAATGCACATTTCTCCCTAACTAAAATATATAGAAATGTATAAATTAATTTCTCTACCTATTACCACTTTAATAAAGTGGTAAGAGTTAACGAAATCAATAAATGAAAACTAATACTTACCTATATCTAAGACCGTAGGTCATATCGCAGCAAAACTCCAACTTTCTACACTCTACAACACTCCACGGTATTCCACTCTACAACACTCCTCACTCTATGTCACTCCAATGTACACCACTACACTATACGCCACTACACTGTACCTCACTCCACTCTACGACACTCCTCTATACGCTATTCCACTCTAACCCACTCCAATGTTTGCTATTCCACTGTACGCCACTCCACTGTACGCTACTTAACTCTAGGCCACTGCAGTCTACGCTATTCCAATGTACCTCACTCCACTCTAAGCCAGTTCATTCTACTAACCCCGGGCGGAGCTGGCGTAGTGCCACTACGCGGAGTTCCACGGAGTTGGGAAAAAACTCTGTGGAATTCCGCTCTGCTCCATGCCTCCACCCCCTAATAAAAAATATTTTAAACAGAATTAAAAAAGAAAAAAAACATGCCCGCATGCGCAGTTCTCGCAAGACGTACGTCCGACGTAGGGGGTTTGCAGGAAAGAGACCACGGCGAGGAGGAGGGCAGCCCGGAGACGCCACAGTAGAGGTAAGTGTGTTTATTTCTTTTTTTAAAATATTTTTTATTAGGGGAGGTGGTGGCGGGGAGCCTATTTTTAGCAGGGGGGGCTGGCTAACTCCGCTCCGCTGCGGAGTTGGAGTTTTGCCTAAACTCCGCGTTCTCAGTGGAGCGCGGAGTAGGCAAAACTCTGCACACTCCGCTGGCGGAGCAGAGTTCTCTGCCCGCCCTTACATTCTACACCGCTACACTGTACACCACTCCACTCTATGCCACTCCACTCCACTCCACTCTACGCCACTCCACTCTACGCTATTCCACTGTACACAACTCCACTCTACGCTACTCAACTCAACTTTACGCTATTCCACTCTATGCCACTCCACTCTACGCCACTCCACTATACTCTATTGCACTCTACGCAATTCTACTGTATGCCACTATAATGAACCTCTTTACGCTATTCTACTGTATGCTATTCCACTCTACAAAAGTCCACTGTATGCTATTCCACTCTACGCCAGTCCACTCTAAACCACTCCATTGTACCCTACGCCAGGCTACATCACTCCAGCATACATTATTCCCCTGTATGCAACTACACTCAATACCACTCAACTGTACGCTATTTGATGCTACTCCACTCCACCTACTCTAACCCACTAGACTGTACGCCACTCCACTGTATGCTATTCCACTGAACTGTACTCCGCTGTACCCTACTTCACTGTATGCCACTCCACTACATGCCACTATACTCTGCGCCAATCCACTGTACGAAATTCTATCTGTGCCACTCCAGTATATGCCGCTACCACTGTGTGTCACTCCACTGTATGCCACTCTACTCTACACTACTCAACTGTACCCTATTTCAGTGTATGCTACTCTACTCTACGTTATTCCATTGTCTGCCACTCCACTGTATGCTACCCCATTTTTCGCTATTCCACTCTACGCCACTCCACTGTACGCTATTCTACTGTATGCCACAGCACTGTACCTCACTCCACTGCATGCCCATCCACTCTATGCCACTTCACTCTGTGCTACTCCATTGTATACTATTACACTCTACAGCACTCCACTCTTCGCCACTCCACTATGTGCTATTCTACTGTACGCCACTCCACTCTACGCCACTACACTCTACAACACTCCACTCTACTGTACACCAATCCACTCAATGCCACTCCACTACATAGTTTTTCACTGTACGCAACTACATTCAACACTACACTATTCAGTTCTATGGCACTCCACTCTACCCCACTCCATTATACGCCACTCCACTGCGCACTTTTCCACTGTATGCTACTCCACTATACCTCATTCCACTCTACGCTACTCTACTGTGCGCTATTCCAATTTACGCCACTCCTCTGTGGTTTACTCCACTGTATGCGGTTTCAGTGTATGCTACTCTACTGTATGCTATTCCACTGTATGCTACTCCACTTTACGCCACTTCCCTGTACGTTATTCCACTGTATGCTACTCCACTGTACCTCACTCCACTCTAAGCCACTCCATTATACAATATTCCAATCTATGCCACTCTAGTGTACTGCCTGTTGAGAGCCATCCGTGCTGGATATTGTGCATTGCCCCTCTAGAGCCGTCTGTGCTGGTCTACAACTGCCCGAAGTGAACCAACCGTGCATAGAGTGTTCAGCGAGCTGAGTGTTTTTCAGCTACGGCTGGTGGGCGGGATCGCCTGAGAGGGAGTTCTCCACATAGTGGCACTCCTGATAGGAGGAGTGTTAGACCTGGCACTGTTGGCGTGGGTCTCCCTTCCATTTTTTGCTGTTGCCTCATGTGTTTTTGCTGGTTATAGATGCTTTGGGCACTGTGCCACTGCTATTCAGTGCCACAGTGCGAGTGCTCCCTATGGTAAATTGATTTATGGATTAGTGATTCCATGATTGGTTGGTTTGGTTTACTTGTCAGACCCTAGTACAGTGCACTGAGTGTGCCCAGGGCTTGTAAACCAAATGCTGCTGGTGGGCTTGCAGCACTGGTTGTGCCACCCACAGAAGCAGCCTGTAAAAGTGTGTCTCAGGTCTGCCATTGCAGAGCCTGTGTGCAGTCTGGTACTGCCATGTTGACTGGGCAAGTACACCCACTTGCCAGTCCCTAAACCTTCCCTTTTCTGCATATTAGTCACCCTATGGTAGGCCCAAGGGCAGGGTGCATTGTAAGTATAAGGTAGGACATGCCCTGGTGTGTGTGGCATGTCCTAATAGTGAATTACAGCCATTTTCGTTTTCACTATTGCAAGGCTACCTGTTCCCCATAGGCCAGAATGGGCAGTTTGATTATTACATCTTATAATCCTAACTGACCCAGGGAACATGGTAGAAAAACGAATTTAGTATGCCTGAACTCAGAATGATAAAATACATCTTTTAGTGAAGTTGGTTTTAACATTCTGTGTTTGAAAATACCACTTTTAGAAAGTGGGTATTTTCTTGCCTAACTATCCAAGCCTGCCTCTGCTAGGTTGTGTATTCCTTGTCTGGAGTTTGAGTGACAGGGGCTGGGGGATTCCAGGAGACAGGGTGAGTCAGCACAGGGCTGAATAGAGAGAGATCTGCATGGAGATGGGTGGGAGGAGTTGCACCTGGGACCTGAATAGGGCTGTGCCTTCCCTCCACAATGCTGGCTCCACCTCCTGTGGTGTGTCTGATGTCCTTGGCCTACACTGTGAAAGGCAAGAAGGAGTCTTGTCAACAAAGTGCTCCAGGACTGACCAGAACTGGTTTGGACTAGGCACAGGCCTCTCTGCCTTCAGAGACAAAGGATTTTGGTGTATAAAAGAGGGGACCCAAACCCCAGAAGTTTAGATCACTTTGGGAAACAAGAAGAACCTTTGCTGAGGAGAGGAACCAGAGAAACTGAGGAGGAGACTATCCCTAAGCTGAGTGCTGTTTGGGGGATTGGCCTGCAGTGGTTGCCTGACTGCCAAAGAAAGGAGAAAGGAACTTTGTGTGTACTTTCATCAAATTGTAAAAGATCTCCAAGGGCTTGAGAAAGAGCTTGCCTCCTGCTGAAGTCTCAGGGACAACAGACTTCACCAACCAGCTCCCCAAGAGTCTTTCTGGAAAGTGCCTGCTGCTGTGCTGGACTTTCTGAAGGACTGCGTGTCGCAAGGAGCTGGAAGCGCGACTCACGAAGAAGAAGCATCGCCGCCGAAGCGCCTCGCATCGCCGAAAAAAAGGATCAACGTCGCATCAGACGCCGCCGCATCAACGGAGAAGAGTGTCGCCGCTGCTGCCGCTGTCGCATCGTTGCCGAAGCGCCTCGCATCGCCGGAGAAGAGGATCGACATTGCATCAGACGCCGCCGCATCACCGGGAAGCGTGTCGCAGGGCCTGTCGCGACTCAGAAGAATCGTTGAGTCGCCGCACGGCCGTCGCATCGTTGCCGAAGCGCCTCGCATCGCCGGAGAAGAGGATCGACGTTGCATCAGACGCCGCCACATCACCGGGAAGCGTGTCGCAGGGCCTGTCGCGGCTCAGAAGAATCGTTGAGTCGCCGCACGGCCGTCGGGCGTGCACGCATCGTGTCGCATCAAGAAGAAGACGCCATCTTTGTTCATTGCACCGGATCTTCATCGCATCACAGCGTTGCTGGTCGCATCGCCACGGAAGCGCAGTAAGAAACCGATGCATCACCTTCCCACGCCGAGAAGAACCGACGCATCCCCTACGCATCAGTAGGGACCCGAAGCATCACCGTTCTTGCGTGTAAGGAACCAACGCATCACCTTCCCTGCAACACTTTCGTTGTATAGCGTTACGCATCCAAAGGTACATTGAACTCAAAGTGTCGCATTTACCATCTTAAGAGAACTGAGCTAATTCTACCATTTTTAAGTACAGTATTGTGGATTTTTGTTGTTTGTGGTCTTGCGTTAAATCTATATAAAAGATACTTATTTTTAATATACAACTGGTGTGGTGTCCATCTGTAGTGTTGTCACTTGATTACTGTATGTGTTCACAAATGCTTTACACACTGCCTCTGAGATAAGCCTGTCTGCTCGTGCCAAGCTACCAAGGGGTGAGCAGGGGTTATTTTAGAGTGTATCCCCCTTACCCTGACTAGACGCAAGGGTCCCTATTTGGTCAAAGGTACCTACCTCTGCCAACTAGAGAACCCCAAATCTAACATTAGTGGTCAGCGGTGAGGATTCTGGACTTGCATTTGTGACTCATGTACAGTGATTGGTGAACACTACTAGTGAGTGCAGACCAAAACGCGACCACATACTTTTGGTAAATTGTTTTTTCTGGGATTTTCTATTTTTGCAAAGAACTGCCAAGTTTAACCACCATGGATAAAGCAGCATCCATAGCATCTGTTGATTATGAGTGGGAAGAGGAGAAACTAGAATGCTACAATGTGAAACAGCTCAAGCACTTCTGCAGGAAATTTAAAGTTGCTATGACCGGTCTCTCCAAGAAGGATGAGTTCCAAAAGGCACTGAGGGCCTGGGTGGAAGCAAGGAATACCCCTGAGAATGAGGAAAGGGCTGAGAATGCAGATGAGCAGCTGGAGGGACCATTGGGTCCACAGGGGAAGAGAGCAACTTCCCCAGTAGGTAGCAGTGTTTCTGCCAAAAGCCTGTCCCCAGAGGAGTTGGCGGACAGGAAAGAAAACAGGATGCACGAATTGTAGCTTGCCAAGCTCAAGTTGGGTGGGCAACTGGAGTTAGAAAATAGGAGATTGGCCCTGGAAGAAAAGAGAATGCAGTTGGAGCATGAGAAAAGTTTGAGGGAGTTGGAGTTGAAAGCTAGAAGCTTAGAAATTACTCCCTCTGGTGGCAGCACACCGTCCATGCCTGTTGAAACTAGGGTGTATATTCCTAAAGATGTGGTGAGAGAGGTTTATAAGAATGATGATATTGGGCAGTGGTTCAAAGCCTATGAGGTAGCCATGTCTTCCCACCGGGTCCCTGAGAAGGATTGGGGAGCTGGGTTGTGGGGGCGGTTCCTTAGTGAGGGGCGGGACACACTGTTAGACTTGCCTTCTGAAGTCCATAATTCTTATAGCCACATGAAAGATGCATTGATGTCCAGGTATGGGTTGACTCCTGAATTGTATAGAAAGAGGTTTAGAAATTGCAAGAAGGTGGAGTCAGGTACCTGGGTAGAATATGTCACTTTTTTCTGCAGAGCATTGGATGGTTGGGTGAAGCGTAGCAAAGTGAATGATTTTGAGGGGCTCTTTGATTTAATTGCATGGGAGCACTTGTCAAGTAATTGTTTTCCAGAGCTACACCAGCACCTGATTGATAGCAGGCTGACTAACCCTAGGAAGCTTGCTGAGGAGGCGGACCGCTGGGTGAGCACCCGGGTCCACAAGGGTCACGTGGGAGACTCCACCAAGAGTGGGCAGGGTCCCCAGCAGAAGAGTGGGGGGGACAAGGGTAAACAGAGGGAGTTCCAGAAAGGGCCCCAAAGTAATCCCCAGGGGGACCAAGGGAAGGGTTCCCAGCTTCCCCCTGAGAAGAAGCACGGGGCCCCGACAGGTAGGCCTGTTCCCAGGGGACCCCTGAGGTGCTACAAGTGTGGTGAAGTGGGCCATAAGTCTAATGATCCCAAGTGCCCATGGAAAGACAGCACCCACTGGTGCTCCACCCCGGCAGATGGCGAGTGTAGCCCTGGGGGAGCAGAGGGGTGTCCAAGGTGGGTGGGGTCCCGCAGAGATGTCCCTTGTCTCTTTAGGAGACTGTGAGGTGGTCCCCAGGACCCAACTGTCTGATAACACTAAAAAGTATAGGCAGTGGGTGACCATCAATGGCCATAGAGTGGAGGCTCTTCAAGACACAGGAGCCAGTGTGACAGCTGTCAAGTGTCACATGGTGTCTGAAGAGCAGGTTGTCCACAATGCATTTTACCCAGTTGTTGCCACTGACAACACAGAGAGCCACTGCAAGGTGGTTCAGGTTCCCTTTGAGTGGGGGGGGGGGTCTCTGGTACTCTTCAAGTAGCTGTGAGGCCAGCCATGCCTGTTGACTGTTTGTTGGGGAATGATTTGGAGAGCTCACCTTGGGCTAAGGTGGAGCGAAGTGCTCATTTGGAGATGTTGGGTCTGCCTGTCTGGGCGTGTGTGACCACACGGTTCATGGCAGCCAGTAAGGAGTGTTCAAGAGGACCTGGAGCCTGAGAGGGGGCCCAGGTGCCTGCCTTAAAGAGAAGAGGCAGGGCGCGGGAAACCGGCCCCGAAGTTCCCACGGTCCAGGAGGAGGTAGACCCTGAGGGGGATGCCCTGGAGCCTACAGGGGAACAGGTAGCTGAACTGGGGGACCTGCCTGAGCTGACCCATTGGCAGCAAGAAGGAGGACCCTCCAGGGAAGAGTTCTGCGCGGAGCAGAAGAAGTGCCCTTTTCTTGTGGGTTTGCGGCAGCAGAGCTGCAGACCAGGCAGCAGGTGATCAGTCTGGATCACATTGGATCTACTGGGAGAATGATCTCCTGTATACTGAGCCTAAGGTTGCTGAGCCTGGGTCAGCCCGTGTGCTGGTGGTACCCCAGCGCTTCAGAGCCTTCCTACTGGGGCTGGCTCATGATGTGCCGTTAGCAGGGCATTTGGGGCAGGACAAGACCTTTGAGAGGCTTGTCACCCACTTTTATTGGCCCCAAATGCGCAGGAGTTCAGATACTCACTGCAGGACCTGTCAGACATGCCAGGCAAGCGGAAAGAGTGGGAGGAAGCAAAAGTCTCCTCTCCAGCCATTCCCTGTGGTCAGCACCCCCTTTGAACGAGTGGGTATTGACATTGTGGGGCCACTGGACCCCAAGACAGCCATGGGCAACAGGTTTATCCTGGTCTTGGTGGACCATGCCACCCGGTACCCGGAAGCCATACCTCTGAGGACAGTGACGGCCCCCGTGGTGGGACGGGCACTGATGGGAATTTTCTCACGAGTGGGATTCCCTAGAGAGGTAGTGTCTGACCAAGGTACAAACTTCATTTCCAAGTATATGAAGTCCCTGTGGCAGGAGTATGGGGTAACTTACAAGTTCACCACTCCTTACCACCCCCAAGGAAATGGGTTGGTTGAGAGATTCAACCAGACCCTCAAAGGCATGATTATGGGTCTTGAGGAACCTATGAGGCGTAAGTGGGACGTCCTCTTACCATGCCTGCTCTTTGCATACCGTGAGGTGCCATAGAAATCTATAGGGTTCAGTCCCTTTGAGCTTCTCTATGGTCACCCAGTGAGAGGACCTCTGAGTCTGGTCAAGGAAGGCTGGGAGCAATCTCCCAGGAAACCTCCCCAGGATGTATATCGCTACATGCTGGCCTTCAGGAACCAGACTAGGCGTTTCAGGCAACTCGCTGAGGCGAATCTGGAAGCCAGCCAGGAGGAGATGAAGCGGTGGTACGACCAGAATGCCACTCTGGTAGAGCTTCAGCCTGGTCAGAAAGTGTGGGTCATGGCCCCAGTGGAGCCTTGTGCGCTCCAGGATAAGTGGACCGGACCATTTGAGGTGGTGGAGCGCAAGAGTCCTGTTACCTACTTGGTGGACTTGCGGTCTCCCAGGAACCCCTTGCGGGTCCTGCATGTCAACCGCCTGAAGCCCCACTTGGAGAGGTCCGAAGTGGGCATGCTCTTAGCGACAGATGCTGGAATGGAGGAGGAGACTGAGCCTCTTCCTGACCTCCTGTCGGCGACAGAGCGAGATGGGTCAGTGGATGGTGTGAACCTCTCTTCCACCCTGACACCTGAGCAACAGAATGACTGTCACCCGTTGCTGGGACAGTTTTCTGATTTGTTCTCCCTGATTCCCAGTGTCACTGATTGGTGCATCCATGATGTGGACACTGGAGACAGTCCTCCTGTTAAGCACAAAACTTACAGGGTAACTGACAGGGTGAGAGCTTGCATCAAGGAGGAGGTCTCCAAGATGCTTGCGTTAGGGGTGATTGAGTCCTCTAACAGTCCTTGGGCCAGCCCAGTGGTCTTGGTCCCAAAGGCTGCCGCACCGGGTGCCACGCCAGAACTCCGGTTCTGTGTGGACTACCGAGGGCTCAATTCAGTCACGAGTACTGACGCGCACCCCATCCCCAGAGCTGATGAGCTCATCGATCGGTTAGGGGCTGCACGGTACCTTAGCACGTTTGACTTAACGTCTGGGTACTGGCAGATCGCCTTGACTGATGGGGCAAGAGAGAGGTCAGCATTCTCCACATCAGATGGGCACTACCAGTTCCGGGTTATGCCCTTTGGGATGAAGAATGCCCCTGCCACCTTTCAGAGGTTGGTCAACCAGGTGTTGGCTGCACTGGAAGAGTTCAGTGCCGCCTACCTGGATGACATTGCAGTGTTCAGCGCCAGTTGGGAAGAACATCTGCGCCACCTCTGGGAAGTGTTGATGGCGCTGCGGAGGGAAGGCCTCACGATTAAGGCGAGTAAGTGCCAGATCGGGCAGGGTTCCGTGGTGTACTTGGGACACCAGGTGGCGCCCCTACAGCCCAAGATTGAAACCATCCTGGCTTGGGAGCCCGCCAAGACCCAGACAGAGGTGAGAGCCTTTTTAGGACTCACTGGGTATTACAGGAGGTTTGTCAAGGAGTATGGCAGCACCGTTTCACCCTTGACAGAGCTGACTTCCAGGAAGCAGCCCAAGAAAGTGATTTGGACTGACACCTGTCAGAAAGCTTTTGAGGCCCTGAAAACTGCCATGTGCACGGCGCCCGTGGTCCTGGCACCCAACTTCTCCAGAGAATTTATCATTCAAACAGATGCTTCAGAGCATGGTGTGGGGGCTGTTTTGTCACAGATAAATGAGGAGGGCCTAGATCAACCCGTAGCCTTCATCAGTAGGAGGTTACTTCCACAGGAACAGAGGTGGATTGCGATTGAGCGTGAGGCATTTGCTGTGGTCTGGGCACTGAAGAAGCTGAGACCATACCTGTTTGGGACTCACTTCCGGGTTCAGACAGACCACAGGCCCCTCAGATGGTTGATGCAGATGAGGGGTGAGAATCCAAAGCTGTTGAGGTGGTCCATTTCCCTACAGGGGATGGACTTCACGGTGGAACACCGCCCTGGTACAGAACACGCCAATGCTGATGGTCTGTCCAGATTTTTCCGCCTTAGTGAAGAGAACTCCCAGGAGGTAGGGTAGTTCTCCCCACATTTCAGCTGGAGGGGACACGTGTTAGACCTGGCACTGTTGGCGTGGGTCTCCCTTCCATTTTTTTGCTGTTGCCTCATGTATTTTTGCTGGTTATAGATGCTTCGGGCACTGTGCCACTGCTATTCAGTGCCACAGTGCGAGTACTCCCTATGGTAAATTGATGTATGGATTAGTGATTCCATGATTGGTTGGTTTGGTTTACTTGTCAGACCCTAGTACAGTGCACTGAGTGTGCCCAGGGCTTGTAAACCAAATGCTGCTGGTGGGCTTGCAGCACTGGTTGTGCTACCCACAGAAGCAGCCTGTAAAAGTGTGTCTCAGGTCTGCCATTGCAGAGCCTGTGTGCAGTCTGGTACTGCCATGTTGACTGGGCAAGTACACCCACTTGCCAGTCCCTAAACCTTCCCTTTTCTGCATATTAGTCACCCCTATGGTTGGCCCAAGGACAGGGTGCATTGTAAGTATAAGGTAGGACATGCCCTGGTGTGTGTGGCATGTCCTAATAGTGAATTACAGCCATTTTCGTTTTTCACTATTCCAAGGCTACCTGTTCCCCATAGGCCAGAATGGGCAGTTTGATTGTTATATCTTATAATCCTAACTGACCCAGGGAACATGGTAGAAAAACGAATTTAGTATGCCTGAACTCAGAATGATAAAATACATCTTTTAGTGAAGTTGGTTTTAACATTCTGTGTTTAAAAATACCACTTTTAGAAAGTGGGTATTTTCGTGCCTAACTATCCAAGCCTGCCTCTGCTAGGTTGTGTATTCCTTGTCTGGAGTTTGAGTGACAGGGGCTGGGGGATTCCAGGAGACAGGGTGAGTCAGCACAGGGCTGAATAGAGAGATCTGCATGTAGATGGGTGGGAGGAGTTGCACCTGGGACCTGAATAGGGCTGTGCCTTCCCTCCACAATGCTGGCTCCACCTCCTGTGGTGTGGCTGATGTCCCTGGCCTACACTGTGAAAGGAAAGAAGGAGTCTTGTCAACAAAGTGCTCCAGGACTGACCAGAACTGGTTTGGACTAGGCAAAGGCCTCTCTGCCTTCAGAGACAAAGGATTTTGGTGTATAAAAGAGGGGAACCAAACCCCAGAATTTTAGATCACTTTGGGAAACAAGAAGAACCTTTGCTGAGGAGAGGAACCACAGAAACTGAGGAGGAGACTATCCCTAAGCTGAGTGCTGTTTGGGGGATTGGCCTGCAGTGGTTGCCTGACTGCCAAAGAAAGGAGAAAGGAACTTTGTGTGTACTTTCATCAACTTGTAAAAGATCTCCAAGGGCTTGAGAAAGAGCTTGCCTCCTGCTGAAGTCTCAGGGACAACAGACTTCACCAACCAGCTACCCAAGAGTCTTTCTGGAAAGTGCCTGCTGCTGTGCTGGACTTTCTGAGGGACTGCGTGTCGCAAGGAGCTGGAAGCGCGACTCACGAAGAAGAAGCGTCGCCGCTGCAGCCGAAGCGCCTCGCATCGCCGAAGAAAAGGATCAACGTCGCATCAGACGCCGCCGCATCAACGGAGAAGAGTGTCGCCGCCGCTGTCGCATCGTTGCCGAAGCGCCTCGCATCGCCGGAGAAGAGGATCGACGTTGCATCAGATGCCGCCGCATCACCGGGAAGCGAGTCGCAGGGCCTGTCGCGGCTCAGAAGAATCGTTGAGTCGCCGCACGGCCGTCGGGCGTGCACGCATCAAGTAGAAGACGCCATCTTTGTTCATTGCACCGGATCTTCATCGCATCACGGCGTTGCTGGTCGCATCGCCACGGAAGCGCAGTAAGAAACCGACGCATAACCTCCCCACGCCGAGAAGAACCGACGCATCCCCTACGCATCAGTAGGGACCCGACGCATTACCGTTCTTGCGTGTAAGGAACCAACGCATCACCTTCCCTGCAACACTTTCGTTGTATAGCGTTACGCATCCAAAGGTACATTGAACTCAAAGTGTCGCATTTACCATCTTAAGAGAACTGAGCTAATTCTACCATTTTTAAGTACAGTATTGTGGATTTTTGTCGTTTGTGGTCTTGTGTTAAATCTATATAAAAGATACTTATTTTTAATATACAACTGGTGTGGTGTCCATCTGTAGTGTTGTCACTTGATTACTGTATGTGTTCACAAATGCTTTACACACTGCCTCTGAGATAAGCCTGTCTGCTCGTGCCAAGCTACCAAGGGGGTGAGCCGGGGTTATTTTAGGAGTGTATCTCCCTTACCCTGACTAGACGCAAGGGTCCCTATTTGGTCAAAGGTACCTACCTCTGCCAACTAGAGACCCCCAAACTTAACAAGGAGTCTATAAAGGATTTCTCCTCACGAAACGAGTGAGTCGTCCGGCGCTTCAAGCCTCGTTTTGGTACTGGTGGCCATTTTGTATTAAAATAGATCCCAATTAATTTTATGCATTCCAGCTTAATTGGTGGGCATCTTAGGCAGTGTCAATGAAAAGTTTGAACATTTCCCTGTGGAAATTGTTATAATTCAGTGCCATTTAAGAGAAAGGTCATTGAAACCACTTCTGTTGTAAAAAGTACCATTATATAGTGCAGTGACTCGTTAAATTCTTGTTGTTGGAGGCAAATAAAGGGAAAATATGCAGTTAGACCCTCCTTTACACTTTGAATTTTTAACTGAACTGAGAAGCTTATTAAATGCATGTAATTTTGCATGTAATTTTGGAAACACAACTAATGAGATGATACGTGATCAACTCATGGTTAACACTAACAATAAACACATTCAACGTTTATCATGGGAGATCCCACAATGGAAGACAAAAAAAAAATACTGCTTTAGGTGTGGGGAACCCAACCATTTTCGGTCTTCAAGAAATTGTCCTGCACTCAACATAGTGTGCAGCAATTGCAGCGGAAAGGTCACTTTTCAAAGATGTGCAGGCATGTGAAAAAGCAACTTAACCATTGTGACGCACAGGTGTCAAGAGGCACATCTTTCGTAGAAATTTAAATTGAAGATGACATGGTCATAGAGAGAACCGTAGTGTTAATGGTGCGTGGAAAAAATATGGAAGATGATGATGAACCCATCAAACCACTTATATGCAATTTGCAAGTGCTGGGTACAGAGTTGTCTGTGATGGCAGACTATGGTTCTCCATTCACAATAATATCCCAGGCATACTTTGAAACCAAATTTGAAAATAAAATGACACATTTGTGACAACCATATGTAATAGCTGTCACTTTTGATAGATGAAACATTGATTTCATAGGTTACTTTGAGGCCGTAACAAAGTTCAATGGAAGAGTGGCCCAGTTAAAGATTTATGTGACCTAAAAAGGAGCAAATGTGTTTGGGTGTAAGTACCAAAGAAGATTAAACATTAAACTCGATCCTAATGCAGTGGATCATGTACTGGTGGTACAAGAGCTGCAAGCTGAGGAACAGATAATTTCCTCTTTCCCTGAAGTATTTAGTGAAACATTGCAAGGCTATGAACATGAAATAAGATTGAAAAGTGGTGCAGAACCTATCAAACAAAAAGTGGTACCGTTCAGTGTTAGAAAGGAGTTAGAAGATCTTTTGGATCAAATGCTGAACGAGGACATCATCGAAGAGATAGAAACATTGGAGTGGATTTCCCCTGTGGTTTTGGCCAAGGAAAATAATGACAAACTCAGGTTGTACATAGACTTGATGGCGCTTAAAGAAAAGTTCATTGTAGATAGGCATCCGTTGCCAAAGATCAATGATCCACATTCTATGTTCAATGGAGCCAAGGTGTTTTCCACATTAGCTTACGTAGTGCCTACCACCAAATAAACTTGGCAGAGAAGTCAAAGCATTTGACAGCTTTTATCACACCATGTTGAGTGTACCAGTTAAAAAGGATGCCATTCGGACTGGAATCAGCATCTTCAGTTTTCCAGAGAGCCATACAACATATGTTCAGGTTTATGGAGAGTCAAGTAAGATGCTTCCAGGACAATATCCTGGTATTCGCCAAAACGTAGGAGGAGCATTTTGGTGTACTTCAATAGGTTTGCGGGAGAGTCCAAGAGAGGTCTTGTTTTGTGTGCCGAAAAATGTAAATTGTTTGAGTCCCAGGTGGACTACTTGGGACATACAATATCTGCCAAGGGTGTGGTACCCAAAGAAAATCTTGTGGATGCTATCCAACAAACAGTCACACCTGATGATAGAGAGAAATTGGTGTCCTTTATTGGATTGTGTGAGTACTGTGGGAGACTTTTGAAAGACTACTTTTACACAAAGTGGTGATCACGCAATTTTTACATTAAAATTCGAGCAGTTTCTCCCCTCTTCCTGGTCTCTAACACAAATGAACGGACATTCCCATATAGCCCATGAAAAGGGCAGAATTATCTGGAATACTCCAGGTATGAAGAAGTTGAATAGTTTGATTAATTCACAACAGCTGTTTCAGTTTAAAATGGAAAATAATCTTGTCCTGAATTTTGAATTGACTTTCAGCAGTAGTTCAAGCCGCACAAAACTTTTTGGCATTAGGAAAAAGCCAAAAATATTTAAATAAACCGATCACATTACAAGAAGATTAAATAGTTTAATAAGACAGCAATTCATAAACTTTTCTGACTCTAGGAAAAAAGAAATCTTTAAGTTACAGAAAAAAATAAAGAAAATAATCACCAATAGGAAAAAAGATTTTATGGACAAAAACTGGATTGACTTGCAGATAACAAAGTTCTCAAAAAAATAAGCAACAGTTCTGGCGACTAATAGCAAAAGCGACCGGAGCTCAAAAACCCCCAACAGCAAACCCAGTCTCTCAAAAGGATTGGGGAAAGTATCTTCTAGAGCTTTATAAGGCAAATTCGGAAGAACCCTGTCAAAAGATTTTGTGGAAATTTTCGAACAGCCGAGAAGAAGAATATTGGATAAGTGCTTCGACGGAAGAACAAATTGTATTATATATCAGGAGTTTTAGATCATCATCAGTGATGGATCTGGATAGGATCCCAGTCACGGTCCTAAAACGTAATCCCGAAGCCTGGAGTAAACTTCTGAAACCTCTATTCTGTTACATATATAAAACTCGTCAAATACCAAAATCATGGACCGGGAGCATTGTCATCCCCCTTTTGAAGAAGGGCCCAAGACTTTCTCCAAGCAATTACAGGTAGATAGCTCTGTTGGACGCAACTGGAAAAATCTTTGTAACAAGCATCCTGGACCATCTGAAGGAATGGGCCTTCTCAAAGGGGGTGATTCCAATGGCTCAGGCAGGATTTCGTCCAAAGCATTCAGTGATTGATAACATAGATCTGCTACAATCAATAATTGACAAATATGTGGTAATGAAGTCACAGATTGTATATAGTGTATTTGTGGACTTCTCTACAGCTTTTGACAAGGTCGATAGACCTTGCCTATGGAGGAAGCTGATGAAAATGGGAATTCTTGATGTTTTATTAAGATTAATTGTGAGCCTACATACTACAATGTGGTGTAGAGTGCAGATGGGAGGAGAAAAGGGCCTAACTGATAGGATTCCTACTTCAAATAGCCTTAAACAAGGCTGTCTATTGGCCCCCTTACTTTTTTCCTTGTATGTAAGCCACATACCGGAATGTCTAGTAGGTATAAAAAATGTCCCCCCTAAAATAGCCTTACATGAAATACATACCCTAATGTACGCCAACGACATTTTCATCCTTGATTTAACCCCGATCGGCCAACAACATAATTTAGATACTCTTTTCACCGACACTGAAAAAACTTTTTGAAATTAAATTCTTTAAAGACAAAGGTTGTTACTTTTAGGGGAAAGAAGCACCATATCCATTTCAATTGGAAAGTAGGTGCTAAACCAGTAGAAATAGCAAAGGAGTATGTTTACTTAGGGGAAATATTTTCACAGACACTGGAAAACAATTCTCATCCATGCCACCTAGAATCAAAAGCTACATCCCTTTTAAGTGCCTTAAAAAATCTATACACCTACTCAGGATAGAGACATTTCCAAGCCCTTTTGGAAATTTATCGTATAAAGATTCCACCTACTTTGACATATGCCTTAGAATACTTTCCAGAAACAAAATGGCACTTTTTGCATGAATGTGAAGGGAAATTTCTGAGGAAAATAACAAATACTAGTCAGGCCACTCCTGTTCAGGCTCTTCGCCTAGAACTATCTTTGACGAGTGCGTATACAATCGCCCTGGCCAATATAGGGCATATAATATGCTACATGCAGAAAAAGATACAGTAAGAGCCTTATTAAAACTTGGAACTCGAGAGTGGCTCAGGAAAAAAATACATTTAACAAAAATCTTGCAGTAGCTCTATCACATTTTAAGTGCACAATTTCACTCTTATCGACTTGGTCGCGGGCTCATTTGAAAACTTTTTTTTAAAATAGGACCCCTCATCTTAGCTATGATATAGACTTAGCCCACTGCTCATAGTTATCCCATTATAGGTCTTATTCTGCTTCCCTTGAGTGTAAGATCTATCAGAAGTACTTGAAATTCACTCTCACGTATAGCGTGCGACGAAGCATTATTTTGCTATGTTTAGGGATCCTGCCTTTGAATTCCTATACCAAACATTGGGAAAACTTTACTGGCAAAGCAGGAGTTTGTAATCTCTGTAATGGTGGGGAACAAAACCTACCTCACATGATATATATATGTCCAAGCAGAGAGAAAGTAGAGGCTCAACATAGTTTTATAAATCCTATACGTTCAAAGAATAATGTCCTTACAGGGAATGAAATGATGGCTATTATATATTCCCCGCCAAACTAATTCATATGTAACAATGTATATACATTTTTTAAATCTTTTTTACCATTTTACTAGCAATTGAAGAACTTATGGAAATCAAGAACTATTAATGCTTATCCTAGGAAAATGTATTTATGATGAAGATGTTGATGGTTCTTATTAATTTTCCGATAAATGAATTTGTAACAATGTATATAAATGTTTTAAAATTACCACTGTAATAGCATTAGATGAAATTATGGCAACTAAGCAAATTTACTAAAGTTTGTTTTAAAATTTTACTGTTGACCTCAGTAGAGGTCTAAATCAATTAATAAAAAAATCTTGAAAGACTTTGCTACTGTGATGGAACCATTGAGAAAGTTGTATTGCAAGGATTGTGAATTTGTGTGGGAGACTGACCAACAAAATGCATTTGAATGGATCAAGTCACAAATTGTAAATGCACCTGCTCTTCAACCTTTTGCGGAAGGAAAGTAGTGTGTGATATAAGTGGATTCAAGTGCTTTTGGGCTTGGTGCTGTGTTGTCACAGAGATCAGGTGAAACTGAGTGGGTGATAGCGTATGCCTCTAAGACATTAAATTAATCGGAACAAGCGTATTCCGTTATTGAACGTGAGTTATTAGCCTGTGTGTGTGCTACAAACCACTTTAGACATTTTGTTTGGGGAAATTGTTTTGCTATTGTGACAGATCACAAGCCCTTTATACCCATTATATCTCCTGGTGGTGGAAGAAATTCTACTGCCCGAATTGCCAGGTTGTGCTCCAAGTTGCAGGAGTATAGTTTTGATATTGGTTATATGCCTGGCCGATTGAATCAAGCAGCAGATTTCCTGTCCAGGTTGCCCCAACGAGAGGAGAGAGTGAAAATGAATGAGGATGAGGATTTTGATGTGGAGGCTAGTGTAATGGATATTTGCGGGGGAAAATGCAGAAGTTAACAACAAAGTCTTTGGATTAATGAATATGCCAAGAATGAGGAACTGAACATGGTCCAAAATTACCTTGTGGAAGACTGGCCCAGTATCAAAAGTCTTGTAGGTCCTTTAAATTCCTTTACACACGTTACGTCTGAGTTGTTCATGAATGTGAATTCCTGTTTGGTTATAACACATGGATCCCACCAGTGAAATTGCGGAACCATCTCCTCGATTGGTGTCACCAAGGGCACATGGGAATGACTGCGTTGAAAAACCAAATGTGGTACCAGTGGCCAGGGATGGATGTTGATGCTGATCTGTTTGTGAGACCGTATAATGTATGCAAAGTTGCGGACAAAAATTGTAAGTCCCAGATACCCCCTTTGCAAATTACGCCTGGGCCAAAGTGCGCTTGGCAAAAGGTGGGGTTAGACATTGTAGGACCATTGGTGAATTTACTAGGAGATGTGAGATTTGTGATAGTGCCTATAGACTATCATTCAAAGTGGTCTTAGGCAAAGTTTGTGGAAAGTGTAAACACCAGTGCTGTGATTGAATTTCTCATGGAAGTATTTAGTAGACAAGGTTTCCCCGAGAAATTAATTACTGACAATGCTGTGCAATTCATTTCTAATGAGATGACTGTTTCTCAATACTCATAAGATACAGCATGTCCGTATAGCCTTATATGATCCACAAGGCAACGGTTTGGTGGAACAATGTAATTGCTATTTGAAGGAAAGTATACACTTGGCTGTGGTAGGAAAGATTCCTTTCTTTCTATCTGCTCGTGAAAGGTTGTGGCCATATAGAATCACACCACATACTGTCACAGGTGTATACCCCTTTGTACTGATGAAAGGAAGACAACCCACCTCACTGATCTGTCCATGGTAGTTCAAAATCAAATTCTCTAAGCACAAGGTTATGAATGAGCAAGATATGAATGTTGTCAGAAGAAAGGTCAGCAGCAAGCAGTGCACGTTAAAGAGACAGTATGGCGCGGCATGTAAAGTTACTTCGTACAATAAATCTGTGGGTGACTTTGTGAGAATAAAGTGGATTAGAAGAATGAGTAAAGGCATGAGCAAATTCTCTAAACCCATATGGTGGTCAAAACCAACATGGGACGTGTGATCACCCAAGATGAAAAATGTTGGAGCATTAAGAGACTTTCCAAGTGCACTAATGATGGGATTAGCAAAATGCATGTGGAGTGCAGAAGCGATGCGGAACATGATCTTATGGATGAACCAAGTGGAGCCAATAGTGAGTTGTTCATTGAAGCGAATTTGCCAGTAAATGAAAATAGCTCGAAACCACGAACTATGGTAACTAACTTGCCTATGACAGAAGAGTGCGCTGTAGACTTTGATTGCCCAGCTGCAAGTGATGATTACACAATAGCCAACTGTGTAATATTTGCTCCAAGGTCTAGGGTTCCATCATGGAAAATATTGTTTGATGATTAACTTGAGACTTGGTTTTAAACATTGTCAAGAAGGGAGATATGTCATGTTTTGATGCATGTGAGAAGCTGGCCTGGTATATGATGTCCACTTATGTAAGTGGGCACCTTGCACCAGTCCAGACAACCCTTATAGTGATTTAAGAGGTCTTAGACAACTGTTGAAAGCTCTCTAAGTGGTAGCTGTGGAGAGCAGCCTTCAGGCTTAGTCCAGAAGGAGTATAAAGCAGCTTGTTTTACCAGAATGCAATCTTATAGTATAGATTAAGTGAAAAAGAACCACACAAGGTATTTATAAAAATATCTATTTATTATAATATACTCTCTAACACGTTTAGATATCTCCTACCCGGAAATAATCACAATGCACACAATACTTTGCAAAGAAACACAGTAAATAGCACAGTATACACAGTGGACCCCAGGGGGGGACCAAACCATATACTAAGAAAGTGGTATAAGAACCACGACTCGGGCCAACACAAGGTCGAGAGGATGTAAAAGTGCTGGGGACCCAAGGAACCACCCAAGATGAGTAGATAGGGACCCCACGGAGAGCGTGTGCAGTGTGGGAACACAACCTCGTGCTCCGTACAACTCTACGTGTAAGTCGCGTTGGATTTTTAAAGATTAAGGACCCTTCCCAGTGGACCCTGAAGAAACTCTGTGGAAGACAGAAGGTTGGAGAGCCACCCCACCTGTGGATACCCTAGTGCCCACGTTACCTACACCAGGGAAGCCGGGTGCATAGGTGTGAAGTGGTGTCGGAAACCGCTGTCGAACCCAATGGAGGACTTCAGGAAAGTGCCGCTGCTGAAAAAGGAGAAAGTGTCCAGTGGAATCCGAAGGTGGATTCTAGATGAGAGGTACCTGCAGGCAGAGGGGACAGAGTCTATGTCACTCAGGAGTGACCAGGAGACTTGGAAGACGAATGCCCTCCAATGTCAGGTGTTGCAGGATGGATGACGATGACCTTGACTCTGCAGCTGTGAGGACCAGGTGATGCTGAGGAAGGCCAGGAGCGGTGCACGAGCTGTCCCACGTCGGATGTCGACTGCTAAGGGGTCGGTGTTTGGCGGGAGCACCAACAAGCCTTGGCAAATGCAACCAACGCAGAAGTCAAAGGAGGTGCAGGGGACTCACCACAAGCAGGGACGTCAGGGCAGGCCCCGAGCAATCAGGGGAGCCCAAAAGAAACAAAGGTGACTCTCAAATGGACCCACGGGGGACTGTATTGTATATACAGATGAAGGGGAGTTGATCAGGAGCATTTTTGCGCTGGGAGGTACTAGAGGGAAAGCGCCAGTTGAGCTTTAAAAAAAAAAAAAAAAAAGTACATAATGAATAATGTTAGCGTATTGATATGACAAGCGTTTTTAAAATATGAAGTCTAAAATGTTGTTGTCTGACTTTGTAGTGAACCCCTGACGAAGGTTGATGAAAGCAACCGAAATGCATTGGGAATGTGATACTACTGAGGATGAACTATGTATGTTTCCTGCCGTAAAAATAATGCTCGGATGGGCATATTTACCGCATCAGAACTGAATACATAATGGTTTTTCATGTGACGGACGAAAAGGAACAAAAAATTGAGAATCGAAATAAATGGATTAAAATTACAAAACTGGATGATTTTTTGAAGTTTTTGGTGCAACAAAGCCTTTCAGCAGTGCTTCCGGTATGGGAGCGACAAATCGTTCCCTAACCCATTGTACTAGCACCAGCTTACACAGGCTGCAATGGCAAGCCTGTAGTTCCATTTTGAATCGTCTCCCATGGTTGGCATAATACATGCTTCAGCCCATTGGGGACCTCTGGGGTACCTATGCCCTGGGTACCTTAGTACCATATACTAGAGAGTGATAAGGGGTCCCCAGTAACCAATCTGGGATGTACCTAAGTACTAACTACAACAATTTGAGAAAGCAGAGAGACTGGGGTTCTGATTAGCAGGATCCCAGTCAGACTAGTCAAAAACAGCTTAGCATTAGGCAAAAAAGTGGGGGTAACCATGCAGAAGGATCCTACCTTCCTACAATGCATTTGTACACATTCACACCATATGCTTTTATTCCCTTTCTTATCCGCTACCATGTTCCCAACCTCCCTTTTTCGTATCTCTTCCCTCTCCTGTGTACCGATTAGATATTGGGCTCGTGCCCTTAATGTTGATGTATTGGAGGGGATCTGATGCTGACAGTTGAAACTGACAGCTGATTCATTATTACTTCATGAGGAGCTGATGTTGGATGCAGAATAAAGGCACTCCTCCTGACAACCGTACACGTTTTATTGTTATCGTCCTTTATATTACTTGAATTACCACACAATACTTGAATCAGAGTTCAGACCTGTCCGATTAGAACTCTATCTGCACACTACAGGGTAGTTTAGTAGGTAGACAGTGACTGCAGTGCACAAATACTCGGTGAATGCACTCAGCCAACGGTGCCGGCTCTGCTGCGATTGGACCACGTCTTCCGGTGCAGCAGAAAGGTCGTTTCCGGTGCTGCATGCATGGGAGGTATGTTTAGCGATGGTTGGGCCGTCTCTTTCGGGGCGGGCGAATTCGTGTACCCAATAGCAGGTATCACTGAGAAGTACAGCGGCTAAAATTCTTCTCGGACCGCCCCTTGCCCGTCAATCAGTTTTAAAGCCCGCTTTCTGAATGTACTCCCGGGGTCCTCAAATAAATTGAATTCAGAAAAATACCTTGGTAGTTAAGTAGAGGCACTCGGATGTTCAGGATCTTCTGACGGGAGGTAAGACGTAAGTTCACGATCATTCCGGGCGCTGGTGGGTTGGCATATAGAGCTGTTACATTGGGAAAATTGGTTTAAATGCTGTTGTAATCTCCCGCGAAACGGGAAAGGGCGCGAAAAGGCTGGTTTGGCGCGCATGTTTCGGCTGCAGACTCTAATAGACGTATGTAGACAGCAGACCCTGCCTCTTCTCACGCCTGTCTCTTACAATATACACAACACGCGATTGTTTCCGTCCATTTAGGCTTTTCCATTTATTTTGATATTCTAAATTTACATAATTCATATTAAATACGCTCCTAGCTTTAAGAAGTATAGTTCCGCACGCACACGTAGGTCTTTCTATCGATGTGGAGGCTGGAACTCGTGTAGACAGTTGTTATGATGCACCATAGCAAAAACGTGTGGTTATAAACAGGATCTAGAAATTCATTACCAGTCGAAATCCACTCTATATATGGGCGTTTCTAGGATCATGGGCGGACGTGCTTTTCCCACAGGTGGATGGATTTCGACCTTTGTTATGCGTATTTGTCATTTTTCAATGTTTCATTATTTATCTTCTCTTTATTCATTACTATTGTTTCATGTACACATTTCACTATCACACAATTATATCGCTGTGTACTCTTCTGTGTCACACGGTATTGCATTCTATGATTTTTTTTTTTTACTTGTGCCTCCATTATAGCTAATGTAATTTAGCCCTAACTTTCCTATATCCATTCTCTATTTTTTTAAGTTCCTTGTTCTAGTGGGAACGTGGGCAGTAAAGAATATCACTCTCACTAACCTCACCATCTTTGATCTGCCAACACGCTACTCTCTTGTTTTTTGTGAACAGAATAAACAAAATACTGTGCAATAGCTCATTAGCTATATGCAGGTTTTTTAAATTATATTTTTCGTAAAATAGTCTAGTGGTACTAAATTAAGTTTTGCCTGCCACCCGAAAGTTTGACAGAATTGCAACTTACTTGAATAACCTTGAATGGTCCTTCAAAATAGAAACTTGTTTTTCACCTTTTTGAGATCATTTTCTTTTTTAAACATCATCCAAAAACGTTTATCAATAATAATTTTGAAGTATTTATGATTACTGTCCTAGTGTTTTCATTTTATTCTATTCTTCCTTGACAGAACTTTTAATACACGTTCTCTGATTATTATCCTCAATATGAGGTTTGTTGTTCAACCAGTTCGAACTAAATAATAACGAGACTTTCTCCCTCATAATAAAACAAGAGGATACATCAGTTGAGCTGTGTGAAGTGTTATGATCTATCTAAATTTTGTTCCTTACAGAATCGGCTAGAACACATCTTCCTTCAGGAAACAATAAAAACGACAGGAAGCAAGTGAAGGTAATACACGTTCACAGCTCCTGTACATGTAAGCAACCTATCCTAAATTACAAGAAAAGATCACATTACATAAAATGATTCCACTCCTTAGATTGTAAGAAAGATCCCTCATAAAAGGAGAGATGCCATGGAGCCTAGGAGAGATGCTATCGCACACAAGCAACTGCTGCCTTAGAAGTTCTCCCAAGGAACTCCGGGCTTCTTATTGGGTCAGGATGTCGTTCGTGTTTTACCTCTGCCCTATCCTGCAAGATGGGGGTATCCAAAGATATTGGAGTAGACGCCTCACTCACTTATCGTGACATGCTTCATCATTGGCGCCTATCCACTTCCGGGTGAGATGATACTACCCGGGCGGACTTAACCATTGATGGAATGGGAGACCTGACTTTCTCTCGCTCTCCATAGTATAAAAGAGCCTAAGAGAGATGCCGGGGAGCCTAGGAGAGATATATCACAAAATCATTTAAACAGGGGGTCCTAGGGACAAATATTTAAAGACCAAACGGAATTTTATCCCCAATCTAGACTATTAATAACACAAGAAAAACCATTGGTCTGTTAAAACTAAGCATCAGCAGCAACAGACTAGTCTGAATTGATTTAAAGGAGTCCTCTTAAAGAGGATACAATCCCATCACCCACCAAGGTGGCATGCTTCATCACTTGGGATCTCCTTTGAGTTGCAAACCCTGGTGCAACTAAGTGCTACTACCTTCTCAACAGAGGAAGGGAGTTCACGGTTATTTACAAGAGTAGTGTAAGGTAGAATAAACCATGATCCCAAAATGTAGAGCCTAAAATATTTCGAAAGGTGGTGGTTTGCAGTGCATATGAAAAATGTGTGTGAAGTGATTGTATAAAATTGGCTACCAGGACACAAACAATTTTAATAGATGCTATCCTGGTGTCAAGAATAAAACAGTGCGTGTGCAGTTTTCAACAAATAACTGCAAGAGTCCAAAGAAATGGTAGGTCTACATGTTTCAGCCTATAGATCTACTCTGACCCAGGCTTTCATCAGGACCTAAAGATAGAATCGCTACTGCAAATAGTGTACTTAGTGCAAAATCAAATGAAGTCTCAATAAAAGTAGTTGGTCCGATACAACCTACATTCACCTGTGAGTTCAAAACTTGGCCAACAGTCACAGGAGTATTGGACACAATCCTGAAAGAAAAAGATGCATCTTAAAAACCTAAAACCATTCACTAGACTGTTGCTGTCAAAGATGCTCAATATATGCATTATCTCAATTTTATCTGATACTTGTAAATGTATCATATGCCTATACGTGTATATAATCAACAACATTTTTATTTTTAAATTTTTAAATTGATAATTCTGCTTACCCGTCTTTATGCGGGTGCACTCCTCACCTCACCTGGCATCCGCTCAGGAAGTGAGGCACCGCTCTGTGTTAAAGGTAAAAACATAGAAACCACGTTCAAAGTCTAGGGCGTACGAATCTCTTGACATCATGTATATGTTTTTTACAATTCAGCTTTGGTCACTTAAAGAGGTGGTAGATTTTAGTAAGAAAGGTAGCCATATTCAGAGAACTTAGACTTTGAACGTGGTTTCTATGTTTTTACCTTTAACACAGAGCAGAGTTGTATCCCTAAGTTTCCAATGTTTGTTAGATATTAGGCGAGCCTCATACTTGCCTACCGCATCATTAACCTGTCTGTCGATAGCAGCAGCAACGTTTTAAAGCATGGACAAAGTGGGCTCTGGCCCAGGGCCCCAGCCTTTCAGGGGACCCCCTGATAGAACCAGCTCTGTTCTGCAGAGAGTCTTGCGCTGATTACCTTGAATTAATCCTAAGATTGTTTTAAATACCGTTTTCCTTTAATTTATCTTTTATGTGGGTGATGTATGGGAGTCTCTTACAGATATTCTGCAGAGAAATGTTCATGTTTTTCAACACAATGCAACATAAATAAAAAAAAAAAGTTTATATTAAATCAAAATAGGACTTTGCATATGAGAAAATAGAGGGGGGCACAAAGATTATATTTAGTACTATTAGTGAGCTGCTTCTGTATTATAATATTGAAAGCACGTCACTATCCTTCAATATTATATGTAAACACATTTACAATTTGGGGCCAGATGTACGACTGTTTTTTTTGCGGTCGCATTCCTGTTTGCGACCGCAAAATAGGTCTGCCCTATGTACAAACCCTATTTTGCGAGTCGGTAACCTATTACCGACTTGCAAAATAGGGTTTGCGATTCGCTATTAGGGGCGTGCCAAGGGCGTCCCTTCCTAATAGCGAGTCATACTTCAATGTAAGATTTGTTTTGTGGCCGCAAAACACTCGCAGTTTACCACCAATTTCAAATGGGTGGTAAGCCACTCGCAAACGGGTAGGGGTCCCCAAGGGACCCCTTCCCCTTTGTGAAAGAGCAGGCAGTGGTCCCACGGACCACTGCCTACTCTTAAAAATGAGACAAACGTTTCATTTTTCTTTTTTAAATGCATTCCGTTTTCCTTTAAAGAACGGGCTGCATTTAAAAAAAAAAATACTGCTTTATTTAAAAAGCAGTCACAGACATGGTGGTCTGCTGACCCCAGCAGGCCTCCATCCCTGGGAGTGCCAGCCATTCCCAATGGGGTCGCAAATTGCACCTGCCTCATGAATATTAATGAGGCAGGCAATTTACGACCCCATTAGGAATCGCAAACAGTGTCTGAGACACTGTTGTAAATTCCAATTTGCAAGTCGCAAAACAATGCAATTTGCGACTCGCAAATTAGAAGGGTCGTACATCTTGCCCATAGACCTGTGTGTCTGAGAACTCGCTGTCAGTGACCTGGCCAAAGAAGGCGTCAAAGAGCTGAAACTGGATCCTAAGTTCAAAGCTGTTCTGAACAGAGGCCCCCAAATTACATTTGGCCTAGGGCCCCGAAATTCTTAATATGTTCCTGGGTAGCAGGGCACCAAAATGATTTGCTCGAGATCTATATATTTTTTGTTGTAGAGCTAATCTCTAAGTGCACTGAATGTACCAGCATTACTATTCTAGATTTTAACATTGTTGGTGGAACATACTTGCCAGCTCTTAGTAAAACACCGGTTTATGGTTAATTCAGCAGGAATCTGAAAAATCATACCAATTCGTTTTTAAGATGTTTCACAAGAGGCCAACAATCTACTAGATAATGTATCATTTTCTTCAGAATTAAGTCCTGTTCACAAGCTTCATTTCTATTCACTTTCCATGACTGTGGCTTGATGTTTTGTAACTGCTTCATCTAATGAGACCACACATTCCTCCTCCAAGTTGTCTGAGGCGGACAGTCTGCAGGTACATTAGCCCCTCCAGCTATGTAACACACATCAAATTGTATTCCTTTAATTTAAAATGCGTTTCAATCTAGATGCTTCTGCTCCCATTCTTCTTTTACCTAAAAGATATTTCCGTGGTTTATGATAAGTGCCCAAGATGGTGTGTGCCCCAAATGTATTAAAAAAAAAAAAAAAATGCCCCAAGCACACACCGAGGCTTCACACTCTGTAGTGCTGTATTTCTTTCCACTTCCTTAAGTGACCTAGATGCGAACAAGATGGTATGCTCTGTATTACTGACTCTTTGGTAAAGTACAGCACCAATACCAAATGCACTGGCATCAACTGTAATGGTGCACTAAAATCCAGATATATAGGTTTTCAAACCTCCCATTTCTGACTATTGATTTCAAGCTATTAGAAACATGCTGTTGCTTATCAGTCCACACGTTTCTTTTAAACATTTTCTTTAATGGTTCCATAATACTGGCAAGCACGTTTAGAAATCTGGAATAGTAATCACTAAGCCTATGAAATATCTTAATTGATCTTTGTCCTTAGGTGCATATTTTAAAGCCTTGATAAAATCAGTCATATGTTTAATACTCTGAGCTTCGATCCTGTGTCCTAAATAATTGATAGAATCTTTTAATATTTGCCTTTATCACGTTACAGACACCCTCCCATTCCTTTAGTATACAATATGCTCTTTCACATCCTTTGCATATAAAAATGTTAGATTTGGGGGTCTCTAGTTGGCAGAGGTTGGTACCTTTGGCCAAATAGGGACCCTTGCGTCTAGTCAGGGTAAGGGGGATATACTCCTAAAATAACCCCTGCTCACCCCCTTGGTAGCTTGGCACGAGCAGACAGGCTTATCTCAGAGGCAGTGTGTAAAGCATTTGTGAACACATACAGTAATCAAGTGACAACACTACAGATGGACACCACACCAGTTGTATATTAAAAATAAGTATCTTTTATATACATTTAACACAAGACGACAAAAATCCACAATACTGTACTTCAAAGATGGTAGAATTAGCTCAGTTCTCTTTAAGATGGTAAATGCGACACTTTGAGTTCAATGTACCTTTGGATGCGTAACGCTGTACAACGAAAGTGTTGCAGGGAAGGTGATGCGTCGGTTCCTTACACGCAAGAACGGTGATGCGTCGGGTCCCTACTGATGCGTAGGGGATGCGTCGGTTCTTCTCGGCGTGGGGAGGTGATGCGTCGGTTTCTTACTGCGCTTCCGTGGCGATGCGACCAGCAACGCCGTGATGCGATGAAGATCCGGTGCAAAGAAACCAAGATGGCGGCTTCTTCTTGATGCGACACGATGCGTGCACGCCCGACGGCCGAGCGGCGACTCAACGATTCTTCTGAGCCGCGACAGGCCCTGCGACACGCTTCCCGGTAATGCGGCGGCGACTGATGCGACGTCGATCCTCTTCTCCGGCGATGCGAGGCGCTTCGGCAACGATGCGGCGGCGACACTCTTCTCTGTTGATGCGGCGGCGTCTGATGCGACGTCGATCTACTGGAGTTTCTTCCTATTGTGGGTCGCGTGGCGGTGGTTCCTGGGAGCGTCGGAAGCAGGGCACAGCTGGCGCGCCTGTGTCTTCAACCAGCAGGAGGAGGCTTGCAGAGAGCCTGTATGAGTGCGACCGACCGAGGCAAGGGGTCAGTTTTAAAGTTGGCGCAGCCCGTATTGTGCTAGTAGTATTTTTGTACCTGCATCATCTGCCACTATTTTTTAATGTTGCAGATTGAAGGGAGCACTGTAAAAGTTATAACGTATCTGTTTTACAAGTAAATTTTAGTCATTAAAGTTTTAATAAATTGATGTTTTTTCTAGAAATGAGCAAATTAACGTTGCGCCTTTTCGCCCGTATCAACTTCTCATTGCGCCTCCATTAACACTGTGATACAAAAGGGGATGATGGACGGAACGTTTGAGCCAATCAAACACTCACCCCCAGTCAACTGATCTGGGTTTAATCCATCATCATTCTTTAGCTCACTCCACCACCCCAGTTCAGACATGGCCATATGCAAATCAGTCTGACCCTGTGCCTCATGGGAACAGTCCAGCCCGAACTGCCAAGCCATGTCTTCCCTGGACCGGAAACAAGCATCCTAGGACCGGTTTCTGGCATTCCAGCCGTCATCAGCCAGGCTTGCTTGAATCCAGTGGCAAAGTGAGCAAGGGACCCACGTCTGGCCATACCCCCGCCAACTTAGGGCGAACAAAGCGATACAAAAGGGGATGATGGACGGAACGTTTGAGCCAATCAAACACTCACCCCCAGTCAACTGATCTGGGTTTAATCCATCATCATTCTTTAGCTCACTCCACCAACCCAGTTCAGACATGGCCATATGCAAATCAGTCTGACCCTGTGCCTCATGGGAACAGTCCAGCCCGAACTGCCAAGCCATGTCTTCCCTGGACCGGAAACAAGCATCCTAGGACCGGTAACTGGGTCAGACTGATTCTTCCGTGTACCAACTTGTAAAGCGGCCTTCACGAGCAAAGATTTGCTTCGCGTTCTTAGTTTCCTTGTAAATAAACAGGAACTACGCTGTGGCCCCGGCACGCAGGTCGGTGCTCAGCCATTCCCAGGAAATGATGAGGCAGATGGGCCGCGCCTGGCAATGGTTGTTCTCACAATAAGTGACCAGAGCTGCTTGTGAGGAGTGTCACTATCAACAATGGTCCCCAGCTGCAACTCATTGTAAAGGGCCACATCCACTAATAAGGTTCATCACAATGCGTATCTATGGCAACCAACATTAGTAAATAGAACCGGGGTGCCCTCTGGTTTACTGATAGAGCTGCAACTGTTCCTTTTCATCTACCAATAATCTGATAAAATCACGTGATTGTGTTCTTTTCAGGTTACTTCTAGTTTACCGTTTTTTGCCACTATTGAAAAACGCAGAAAATTATATCATTTAAGGTTTCTAAGAATTGCTTACGTTTTAACGTAGTATATTCCAGTAATGCGGTCTTCCTTATGATCTTTATACACTGTGAACCTTCGTTCTTAGGCTCTATCAGAAACATTCAATTTCACAACAGCACCTTAATACATTGTCACAAAAATGTAACAAGCATTGGCATAGCCAATAGGTCTCGCCTTTGGGACCTTATAAGTGTTTAGCCATGCAACAGTTGATGTTGTTGCACCAAGGATATTGTGCTGGATAACTAAACACTTATAAGGTCCCAAAGGCGAGACGTATTGGCTATGCCAATGCTTGTTTTTTAAATTTTGTATTATAATGTAATGCGGGGCGCACAGTTCAGGGACACCGCGCTTAGCAGCAGCACAGTCGAAGCATTTTTTTCCAGCTTGTTTACAATAGCGTTAGGCTGCTGCCCGGCGCTCTCCCTCGACCGCTGAGCTCTGGTCGGTGTGCTGTTGACTACCCCTCCCCTAGCCTTGCAGATAACAGGCCTTAATTTAAGGCGGTGTCTGCTGGTATGTACATCCATAAATTGTAATAAATACCAAAAATTTGGGCACAATTCACTTGCCTCTGTCTGCGACCAGCAGAAAAAGGCTGCCAAAGAGCCCGTCTCGGTGCGACCCACCGAGGCAAGGGGTCAGCACCGAGGCAAGGGGTCAGTTCTAATGTTGGCGCAGCCCGGGCAGCGTGTGCGTGCAGGAGAGAACCTAAATACTGTTGGGTGTGAATTACTTTTAGTAGAGGCCATATGTGGTATTGTGTTAGTTGTATTTTTTGACCTGCGTCGTATGCCACCGTTTTTTGTTACATATTGAAGGGAGCACTGTTTTTTTTTTTCCCAGCTTGTTTACAATGGTGTTGGCCTGCTGGCCGGCGCTCTCTCTCTACCGCTGAGCTGTGGTCGGTGTGCTGTTGACTACCCCTCCCCCAGCCTTGAAGATAAGAGGCCTTAATTTAAGTCGGTGTCTGCCGGTATGCACATTGACAAATTGTAATAAATATCTAAAATTTGGGTACAGCTCGTGTGCCTCAGTCTGCGACCAGCAGGAGGAGGCTGCCAGAGAGCCCGTGTGAGTGCGACCCACTGAGGGAAGGGGTCAGTTCTAATGTTGGCGCAGCCCGGGCAGCATGTGTGCGCGTGTGTAGGAGAGAACCTAAATGCTGTGTTTACAATAGCGTTAGGCTGCTGCCCAGCGCTCTACCTTGACCGTTGAGCTATGGTCGGTGTGCTGTTGACTACCCCTCCCCCAGCCTTGGAGATAACGGGCCTTAATTTAAGCCGGTGTCTTTAACACAGATGTAATCACATCCTCGTGTGCTTCACCACACTTAAATTACAATGTTGTTGTGACAACTGTTCACAGGAAGCAGACCAGCGCCGCCACAGTAACAGCAGGCAGACACAGCACACCTCCCCCCACTCCCAAACAACAGCTCTGCAATAAACTTTATCTCCCTTCATTTGCTCCTCACCCGTGTCCTTTCAATATGCTCACCTGTGTCCTTTCAATATGCCCCTATCTCCCTCAGGATGTAACTTTTCTGAAAACACAAGTTTAAAAAAAGATTTAATTACGTTCTGTTAGCATGTCTCCCCTCAACAGAGCCGCTTATTTTTAGCAGGCCCATGGACAGCACTCGTTTTTTAATTTAAAAAAAAATTATAATGTAATACCAAGCACGGCGTACAGTTCAGGGACACCGCGCTCAGCAGCAGCACAATCGAAGCATTTCTTTCCAGCTTGTTTACAGTAACGTTAGGCTGCTGCCCGGCGCTCTACCTCGACCGCTGAGCTCTGTTCGGTGTGTTGTTGATTACCCCTCCCCCAGCCTTGAAGATAACAGGCCTTAATTTAAGCCGGTGTTTGCCGGTATGCACATTGACAAATTGTAATAAATATCCAAAATTTGGGGCACAGCTCGCGCGCCTCTGTCTGCGACCAGCAGGAGGAGGCTGCCAAATAGCCCATCTCAGTGCGACTGACCGAGGCAAGGGGTCAGTTCTAATGTTGGCGCAGCCCGGGCAGCGTGTGTGCGCACGTGCAGGAGAGATCCTAAATACTGTTGGGTGTGAATTACTTTTAGTAGAGGCCATATGTGGTATTGTGTTAGTAGTATTTTTTGACCTGCATCGTATGCCACCGTTTTTTGTGTTACAGATTGAAGGGAGCACTGAATTTTTTTTCCAGCTTGTTTACAATGGTGTTGGGCTGCTGGCCGGCGCTCTCTCTCTACCGCTGAGCTATGGTCGGTGTGCTGTTGACTACTCCTCCTCCAGCTTTCAAGATAGGCCTTCATTTAAGCCGGTGTCTGGCGGTATGCATATTGACAAATTGTAATAAATATAAAAAATGTGGGCAAATGGATGCATAACTGAAATTGTCAAACAACTTTAACCTGTCTCAAATGCAATAAAACCTGTATATATTAGTTAACATCTACGTTTATTAAAATACGCTTCTATACCACATGCTACACATGTATCACTAATAAAAATACAATTTTATTAAAAATAATGTACTGCCGTACCTTGATATATACACACACTTTTAATTACATAACTTCACCTTCTATATATGTTGTGTGCTTGCATTCATCACTATACTGCACGTTATTACAGACAACAATCTACTCCTTAAATTTCCAGTCACAAATACTTCATTTTAGTTGTGTTAGTAGCTGTTCTAATTAGTTCACTGGAAGCATACAAAACTGTTGTTTGAAAACGAAACCATTAATAAAGGGCATTATCATTAACAATGACAATAACTCAAACTCGCATAAATGCAATATGTCTCCCAATTACAAGAGTTTAAAATGTTGGCATAGCAAATAACACTGCCTTTTATTTATATTTTACAAATAAAAGCACAAATAAAAGACCATGTCATTTACAATGGCAATAGCTCAAACTACTGTCAATGCGAGACCTATTGCATTGCAAATGCTTGTTTACTCTCGGTATTGCCTTTATTTCGTACTTTTTTTTTATTTTTTATTTTTTTTATTTTAAGAAAGCCTTCTTTCTTCAGCAAATTCATTCCATGATCTGAACCCATCTCTCATAGGTTCCAATTCAGATAAATTGACAAATATATTTTGTCTTCCGTACCCAGAAGGTTAAATATAGCATAAATTTCCTTGGCACATAATTTACTGCATCAATGGCTACTAAATAGTTTTGATATTCATGATACCAGTGTTTCCATTTTAGTGTAGGTTTCCTGAATTCTGTAGAAAACAAGGCAGCTATTGAATGTGACCACTACTAGCCATATTTTTCGAAGTTTGAATATGTAAGTAATGTTCGTATTGCTTTTAAAGCTAAGAATTTCAGTACTTATAGAAGTACTGCTGTTGTATTAGTCCTAGTACTGATAGCTGGTGTATACATAACAGTTGCCTTTGTATGCAAATGTCATTGTTCTAAATGGAATTAGTTAAACACAATGTATATAAGTGGCACAATCTTTAATTGTCCATCTCAATCGTATATTGCATGGAAATATTTCCAATAGAATATATTTGTAAAGCGCACCATCACCTGCAAGGGAATCCTAGTGTCGACTAGGTGTGTGTCTACTCCTACCTATGGTAGGTTTGTTAATTGGGAGGCCATTCCATGCTCTAGGAGCAATGTGAGGGAATACTGGTCCTCCTGATCTGGTCTGTGTTTGTATGGGACGTGTGCTAAGTCCTGTGGAGCAGAGGTGTTTTGGTAAAATGAGATGCTACTGTCCTGGTAGGTGGGACTCGAGTGGTGTGTGTGTGTGTGTGTGTGTGTGTGTGTGTGTATATATGTATGTATGAGAGGAGTTTGAATTGAGCACGTTTGTGAATTGCGAGTTCTGTATGTGAGGATGAGTCTGGCTGCCTAGTTCTGGATGGTTTGTAGTCTTCTAATGTGTTGCTTAGTGAGCCTGGTGTAGAGAGGGTAACCATAATCCAACTTGCTGGTGATCATGAGTGACAGTTTCTCTAGTGTTGCTTGGGAGCCATTTGAAGATCTTCCTCAGCATGGTCCGTGCATCCCCCGCGCCCGCCACTTCAACAGACGCCGATACGACGCCAGCACCCTCCACGCACTCAACCCCGGAAAAGATCACGCCTGCTACCGGGCCACCCCGAAGCGCACCCAAGGGCCCTTCACCTGCCGGAACTGCTGCTTCGCCAGCACCCGCCCCGCCAAACCACCGCCCAGGAAAGAACCCAACTACCTCAGATGCATCCTCCTCAACACCCGCTCCGCCCGCAAACACGCCATCGAACTCTGGGACCTTCTCGACTCAACCTCCCCCAGACGTCGCCTTCCTGACGGAGACCTGGCTGAACCCCGCTTCAGCCCCCGACATCGCCATTGCCATCCCGGACGTCTACAAGATCACCCGCAGGGACCGCACCAACGGAGTCGGAGGAGGCATCGCCATCGTCCACAGGAACACCCTCAGAGTCTCAACCAACACCGACGACACCCTCTGCACCGCCGAACACGTGCACTTCCAGATCCACACCGATCCCAACACCACCCTCAGAGGAACCCTCATCTACAGACCCCCCCGGACCCCGACCACAGTTCAGCGATTCCATCGCTGACTTCGTCAGCACACACGCCATCGCCTCCCACGGACTACATCCTCCTCGGGGACCTGAACTTCCACCTCGAACAACAAGGACACCAACTCCACCACCCTGATCGACAACCTCGCCACCGTCGGACTCAGACAGCTCGTGACCACACCCACCCACGCCGCCTGCCACACGCTAGACTCCATCTTTTCCGCAAGCCCACACGTTTCCTTCAACCACACCTCCGAACCCCACTGGACCGACCACCACTGCATCCACTTCACCTACAGGAAGCCCACCACGCACCACCGCACCCAACAAATGCATCGCCGCTGCTGGAGCAGAGTCACCGAAGACCAGCTAACCACCACCTCGCCCTGAGCCCACCCGCCGAACCCTCCGACACCGCCGCCCGCAACCTCAGACAGTGGATCGACGACTGCGCCAACACCCTCGCCCCGCTCAAGAATCCGCCCAACAGCCACACCAGCAAGAAAGCCACCTGGTTCACCGAAGACCTCCAGGCCTCCAAACGAACATGCCGAAAACTGGAGAAGATCTGGCTCCACGAACGGACAGCGGACAGCTACGCCACCCACGAGCGCCACCCGCAGTCACCATCACCTCATCAGATCCGCCAAAAGGGCCTCACTCAAAGACCGCCTAGACTACAACGCACACAACAGCAAAGAGCTCTTCAACATCGTGAAGGAACTCTCCAACCCCAGCTCCAACGACATCCCGCCGTCGCGAGACCTGTGCGACTCACTGGCCACCTTCTTCCACCGCAAAGTCGCCGACATCCACGACAGCTTCAACACCACGACCGCCCTGGCAACCACCAAGACCACTGCCCCCACGACCACCAACCGCCTGCTCTCCTGGACCAACATCAACGACGAGGACACCAGCGAGATCATGAACACCATCCACTCCGGTTCACCGCTAGACCCGTGCCCTCACCACGTCTTCAACAAAGCCAGAACAGCCATCGCGCCCCATCTCCGGAAAATAATCAACATCTCCTTCGAGACAGCAACCTTCCCGGAAAGCTGGAAGCATGCCGAGATAACCGCCTTACTCAAGAAACCCAAGGCAGACCCCCAAGGACCTCAAGAACTTCCGACCCATCTCTCTGCTCCCGTTCCCCACGAAGGTCACCGAGAAAATCGTCAACAAACAACTGACCCGCTACCTCGAGGAGAACAACATCCTGGACCCTTCCCAGACCGGCTTCCGCAGCAACCACCGCACCGAAACCGCCCTCATCGCCGCCACCGATGACATCAGGACTCTGCTAGACAACGGAGAAACAGCAGCCCTCATCCTCCTGGACCTATCAGCCGCCTTCGACGCGGTCTGCCACCACACACTACGAACACGCCTTCACGACGCCGGGATCCAAGAGAAGGCCCTGGACTGGACCACATCCTTCCTTTCCGGCAGAACTCAAAGCGTCCGCCTCGCCCCCTTCCGATCCAAGGCCACCAAGATCATCTGCGGCGAACCCCAAGGCTCCTCCCTCAGCACGACGCTGTTCAACATCTACATGGCACCCCTCGCCCACTTCGCCCGATGGCACAACCTCAACATCATCTCCTACGCCGACGACACACAGCTGATCCTCTCCCTCACCAAAGACCCTCACACCGCCAAAGCCCACCTCCACGAAGGAATGAAGGCCGTCGCCGAATGGATGAGGACCAGCCGCCTGAAGCTGAACTCGGACAAGACGGAAGTCCTCATCCTTGGTTCCAACCCTTCAGCCTGGGACGACTCCTGGTGGCCGACATCACTGGGAACAGCCCCGACACCCACCGACCACGCACGCAACCTAGGGGTCATCCTCGACCCCACCCTCTCCATGACTAAGCAGGTCAGCGCCGTTTCCTCATCCTGCTTCAACACCCTCCGAATGCTCTGCAGGATCTTCAAGTGGATCCCCACCGAAACAAGAAAAACAGTCACCCAGGCCCTCGTCACCAGCAGGCTGGACTACGGAAACGCCCTCTACGCAGGAACGACGGCTAAGCTCCTGAGACGGCTGCAACGCATCCAGAACGCCTCTGCACGCCTCTGCACGTCTTATCCTCGACATCCCCCGCCGCAGCCACATCACACCCCACCTGAGAGACCTGCACTGGCTCCCTGTCAACAAGAGGATAACCTTCAAGCTCCTCACCCACGCACACAAAGCACTCTACAACTCCAGACCAGCCTACCTCCACAGACGGCTCAGCTTCTACACCCCCACCCGCCAGCTCCGCTCCACCAGCCTCGCCCTCGCCACAGTCCCCCGCATCCGGAAAACGACCGCCGGCGGCAGATCCTTCTCCCACCTCGCCGCCAAAACCTGGAACACCCTCCCCACCAACCTTCGGCAGACCCAAGACCTACTGGCCTTCAGAAGACTCCTCAAGACCTGGCTCTTCGATCAGTAGCAGCACCCCCCCCCCCCCTTCCCCCAGCGCCTTGAGACCCTCGCGGGTATGTAGTGCGCTTTATAAGTGACCTGATTGATTGACTGAGCATCTTCAGGGTTTGGATGCAGGTTGCAGTGACGACGTTGACTTGTGCGGTCATGTCCAGTTGGCTGTCGATAATTGAGAGATTACTGGTGTGAGTCTGAGTTCGGTCGGCCACCAGTTAGTCTCATAGTGAGGTGTTCTTGCCAACTACTCCTGGCTTGTCTGAGTTGGCCTGAGGCAGTTGGCTTTCATCCAGTAAGCGACTTCAGTAATGTGGGCGGTGAACTGCTTGTGTTGGGGGTCTTGTTGGAGAGTACGAGTTGTGTGTTTGTCGGAGGGGAGTATGTGAATCTTGTGCGCGTGGATGACATTGGACAGAGGGATCACGTATGCTTTGAAGAGGGTGAGGAGTGACGAACTATGAGGCACTACACAGATGAGTTTGCGGGCTTCTGAGGAGTAAGTAAGGTGCCAGGCTGACAACCTAGCATAACACTTAAAAAAAAAAAAAAAAAATTGTGTTTTAGTTATATTGCTCTTTAATGGGGGACATACCTGATAATATGTGACTTCTTTCCGTTAAAAATGTCTCTTCTGAGATTTCATCCGATGCAATACACTAACAGTGTTTAAAAAAATAAAAAATAAAGTGCTGCATGCATGCTACGTTTTAAATGTCGGTGCAACGACTCATTGCTTTAATTTATTTGCTGCTGTATGTAACTCCACATCCAAACATGTTGTGCCTGACATTCAAGTCGCAGTTGTGACATGCTTAAGTTGTTTCCAGTAGTGCGTGTCACCAATCCTGTGTCCCTGCGGCAGCCCTTAAGCTACTATATGTTCCTCTACCTTCCCCCGTGGTTTGAATCCTCCCCTATAATAGCTTTTTCCAGCTTGTGTCCTCTCCATGACCAGCAAGACTGAGTCTTCCTCTTGCTGGCTGTAGTTGTCAGATTCAGTGTAGTGTGGGCTGGTGACAATGGCTTCTTCTGTCGCATCTCCTTAGTCTCCAAAGGATTGAAGTTGTTGTTCTCTTCTCCCTGTGAAAAATCTGCCTCCGCCGACATCCCCATCTTATGGGCAACTGTGGGTCTTGTCTGGTCCAAAGTGTCTTTTTGTTTTTGAACAGACTGCAGGCTGCGCAGTCCTGTTCCTTGTGTTCCGTCAACAGACAGAGATTGTAGATGTTATGTGTGTCTGAATAAGCGTATTTAGCACCACATTGAGGACAAGTACAAACGAGACTTTAAAAAAAAAAAAATTATTGATTTATTTTTATCCTCCACCACCCGGAGCTCAACATTCTTCACATGTCTTTGAGTGGAGTTTTGTGAAGTAAACGGTAGAAATCCTGCACCGTCTAAAGAACTCTGCTCCACTAGTCACCCATGATTTGTCGAACTTGCGTCCGAGGAGTAGATGCCTTTTCCAGACCGTAAGGCGTCCATAGGCAGCTAATGCGTTTCCGCTGCGCGGTGATCTGGCTCAATCCGTCCGAACCCAATGGCATAAAAAATCAATCTAATAACGGAGCCATTGGACATGTGCTTTCTCTCGAGGAGGTGGAAACTTTGCGTCACACCAGCAATAAAAAGACTCTAGAGAAAAACAACTTCTAAAGACTGATCCCAACACTAGACGGCAGGAGTATGCATAGGATGTGTATCTGCAGCCAACACATGCTATAAATACGTGTCTTTCATGCGCCTTCAGTGCACTTGCTGTACTAAATCCAACTCATTCCAGTTTGTAGATGCATGCTGGGGGGTGTCGGAGAATGCCTCTTGCGCCTACATTCCTCAAACTGAGTGAGCATATCTACCTTTTGAAACTAAGGCAAACAGGCTGGGGAACGCAGCCTAAGTTCCCTAAAGTAATAAGTCAAGCGAATGTCCTGTGTGACTCATTCACCAACACTTCTACCTTTGCTTTGAAAGTGTGAAAGCTCAATTACTAACGTGTCATAACCAATGTTATTGAAAAAGGGTACAGGACACAGTCTTGTATTATTGATTTTCACATTTTTAGTAGGACAATATGCATTTCATTATTTATCCAAATTGGTGCAGAAGACGAAGTGCTCAGACAGTGAACAAGTAAGTGTGTGTGTGTGTGTGTGTGTGTGTGTGTATATATGTATATAATGTGTGTGTGTATATATTGAAAAAACAAAGGTTACAGGGACGTTATAGTTAGGCTCAGATTTCACAAGTACAAAACCATAGAAATTCAGCTGTTATAGTTACCTGAGCTAACTATAACTTAGGTCCCCCCAATGTACTGCTTATGATCTCACATATTACATCACTCATAACATGGTCCGTGACATCTCAAATGACAACACTTATGACATCACTGATCTCATCTAGTGAGTATAAGTATTTTCGAAGAATTTCAATAGTGTTCAACATATATACTAAGCTACTACAAAAGTTAGATAAGTATACTAGGTGCACTACTACTGAGTGATACTACTTCTGGCATATATTGTGTGAGTGGCTGTGTAACTATGTATCCTTGTGTGGAAGTAGCTGGGTGGGTGGGTGAGTGGGTGTCTGGCCGTATGGATGGGTAAGGGGGTGTGTAAGTAACTGCATGGGTGAGTGGATGGCTGTTTGAGTGGGTGTTTGGTTAAATGAGTTGGTGTGTGAGTGGCTGTATTGGACAGGGAGTGTCTGTGTGAATGGCTGTATGGGTGCGGGAGCGGCTGTGTGAGTGCTTATATAAATGTGGAATTAGTATGCAAGTGGTTGTGTGGGTGTTTGAGTGACTGCAGGTAAATAAGTGGGGGTGTGAGTAGCTGTATGGGTGAGTGTGTGGCTATGTGACTGGCTGCATGGGTGAATGAAGGGTTGTGGGAGTGGCTCTATGGAGAAGTGAGTTGGTGTGTGTGAGTACTGGTATGAGTCTCTGAATGGGTATGTGAGTGGTTGTGTTGGTGTGTGAGCGGGCGTACGAGAGGTTGTATGTGGCGGTGAGTGGGTCTGTGGATGATGTCGGTCACTGACCATGTCATGACTGATATAATATGTGAGGTTATAAGCAGTGTAATACTGGGGTGCAAGTTACAGTTGGCTCAGGTAATTATAACTGCTGAATATCTATGGTTTTGTAAGCGTGAAATCTGAGCCTAACTATAACGTTCCTGTAACCTTTTGGTTTTTTAAAGTGAATTTCTATGGTTATTTCTAGTAGTCACATTTGCAGAGTGGTTTAGAAAGGGGGCGGGGCCTCCGACCAGCTCTTAGCAGTCGCGCTGTGTGGGACTTACTGGAGGGGTTCTTGGCCCCAAAGGCCCTCAGCAGCCAAGGGGAGTTAATACAGCAAACGGTAGTACGCCTGGAGGACCCTATGCAGAGTGGTGGAGAAGGGGACGGGGCCTCCAACTAGGTCTTCTCAGCAAGCTTGTTTCTGACCTTTATTCTGCCTTTTTCTGCTCCCCCCCCCTTTTTTTTTTTTTTTTTTTTTTTTTTGAAATATCATTTTTATTGGCATTTAGTAAGAATTCCAATCAACAGTCTACAATCATTACTTTTCTGTGCATTGCTGTTCTGAATAAAACTCTAAATGACTCTCCCCTCTCCCATGAATAATTGTTAGTTGTCATTAACAGTATGTTTAACCCCGTTTGGGTAAGTACAGATATGGACCCCGAGGTACCTCTTGCAGATGGCAATATCCAATGAAGGCAACTTCTACGATACACATAAATACAAATGGAGAAGACAAAAGAAAAACAGGGAGATCAAAACTTGTTGAAACTTTCACAGTGGAAATGAAACCAAGTGGGTGTCATGAAGGAGGTAGCCAGCCCTTCTAGGGGACAAGCCATGCAGTGTAAGCTTCATTTCATCGCTGTAAAATAAGTGCTATATGTTCTGATGCATTTCACTCACATTGTATACCATTGCAATATAACTGATAATAGACGCCTAAAATGATCGCACAATAAATAGTGGGACAAAATAGTCCCCAAGTCGCAAACTATCTTATTTATAATAAAGAACACTAAACTTAAGAACCATCTACCAGGGACGTATTCAGCAGGCAATGTGTGAACTAAGGTCCAGTACCAATACGTGTGTTAAACCATGAGCGGGCCAGAGCAGATATAGGGCAGCTCCCCCCTCTCTCTACGTTGGTGCTGCTCGGGTAGCCCCCTCGCATCCCAGTAGGTCGGGTCAGCGCATTACCCCTAGAAAAGTGAAGCTCCGCTCTCGTGGCCGGGTAGATAAACCTCTAATTTCGGGTATCCGGGTCACTCAATTCTGACTCGGTGGGTGAGGGCGGCACATTCCTGGCTTCCCAAGCCCTAACTATATCCGCCCAAGGCTCCGCTAGCGGTTTACGCCGTTTAGTTACCTTGTCTTCCTTAATCAAGGCTCGTTCCTCCGCTCTGGCCCAGATAGTTATGTCCTTCTCCCATTTAGTCACCAACGGGGCTTGCGGCTTTTTCCACCCAAGGGCTATTCGCCGCTTAGCCAAAAGCAAGGCCAAATCGGCGAATCGGTGCTGCAGTCGGTTGGCCTTAGGTCTTGGAAAAAGGCCCAGCAGGCAAGCCGCTGGTATGCACCCCAATCCCAGGAACACGACTATATTAATCATCTACCACTTTCGTCCAGTACTCTTGGACCTTCAAGCAGGTCCAGGTCATGTGGGTCAAGTCGGCGTCAACCAGAGCACAGCGTGGACAAGCCTGATCTCCCCCCCCCCACCCCCGAAGGCTATCATTAAGCGGTGGGGCGTGAGGTATGTTCTATGGAGCCAACTGAATTGTAAGTATTTAAAAGCCGCATTCCGGGACACCTTCTTGTGGCTTCCCAAGGCTCGCTCCCAGTCTTTATCGGAGAGCTGTGTAGTAAGCATGGTCTCCCATCTCTCTCTCAGGCGGTGCAGTGTGTGGCCTGATATTGCCAGAAATGCCTGATAGAGCCATTTCACTAAGTGGCCAGCGGAGCCAAGTGTCACCAACGCGTGTAAGATCGGATGTGTATCGGGTTCCTTCGTCTCCCTCCCCCACAGTTCAATCATAGTACCCCGCATTTTATGGTATTTCAAGAATTGCCCCGCCGGTAGCTCGTGGTATTCCAAGAAGTCTGTCAGCGGTAACAATTCCCCATCCAGGTAGCAGTCCCCGATTGTCCGGACCCCTGCCTCCTCCCATTCCTCCAACTGACTTTCTGTGAGGGATGGGCCCCCTCCCGCCTGCGGTAAACCGACGAAGGGGACTCATGGGGAATAGAGTTTCATGGTGCCCGATCGTTTCGTGGTTCTGTCCCAGCATGTCATGGCTACAGAGTAACATCCCCATAGGCTTGATCTTCCTGCTTCTGTCAAGCAGTCTGGGTAGGAGTAACGCCATCACAGAGCGGGGAGTAGGCAAGAGCGTGTCCAACCCCCTCCCATCTAGCCAACCACTGCAACTGGCCTGCCAAATAATATGCTTCAAAGTCAGGGGCTCCCAAGCCCCCGGCCAGCGGCAGGAGGCGCAGCGTTTGTAGCGACACTCTGTTGCGGCCCCCGTCTCAGATCAGGTCTCTCCGAATCTAATCCAACGTCGTAAACCAGCTGCGTGGTATAACTACAGGGAGATTAACAAAATAATATAGGAGGCGGGGTAGTATTACCATCTTTGACAGCGCCACCCGGGCCATTACAGGCAGTCTCGGAGTGCGCCAAAAGGCCACGTGTTGGCGAAGTCCCTGCAAGGCTCCTCCTAGATTCCCTTCTAGCAAGTCCGACTGAGTGTGGTAAATCTTTATCCCCAGATACTTCAAGATCTCCGGAGCCCAATTAAATTCCATCGGGAGAGTCAATGGTCGCGGCAAGTTAGGGCATAACGGAAAGATATGTGTCTTCCCCTTGTTCATTCGCTAGCCCGAAAGCTCTGCAAACTCCTCCAGTTTCCGGAAGATCCTGGGAATCCCCTCCGGCCCATCTCTCAGGTAAACCAGAACATCATCCGCATAGAGCGAGACGATGTGAGTAGACTCATCTAGCCAGATCCCCCAGGCGCTCGCCCTCCTGCCGGAGGTGTGCAGCCAGTGGCTCTATGGCCAGGGCGAATAGTAATGGCGACAGAGGGCACCCCTGCAGGGTCCCCCTGTATATCGTATAAGGTGCGGATATCAAGGCACCTGTGCGAACACGAGCCCTTGGTTCTTCATACAACCGGTGCACCCAATTTGACCAACCATCGCCATCTTATCCATAGTAGTTAGTAAAAAGTCCCAACTCAGGGAATCGAAAGCCTTCTCAAAGTCAATCGATATCACTACCACATTTGGATAATTCCTAATATCAGAATGGAACATTATGTTATACAATCTACGCAAGTTATTAGAGGTAGAGCGTGTGGGTATGAAACCATTCTGATCGGGGTGTATCAATCCCCGCATGTGCGGTAGGAGCCTGGTAGCCAACACCTTGCTTAAAATTTTAAAGTCTGTATTTAACATGGACAAGGGACGGAAATCCGTCACTTTGGGGTGTGCTGTCTTGGTTTTGGGTAAGGGAATTACCAGCGCTTCTCTAATAGTGGATGGAAGTTTCCCAGCACCCAGCGAGGCTTCATATAGCCGCTCTAAGTATGGGGCCACGATGTCTAAAAATGTCAGGTAGAAGTCCGCCGGGAGGCCATCTGGACCTGGTGTTTTCCCCTGTGCCATCCCCTTTAGTGCCGCTCTAATTTCCCCGACTTTGACTGGCAGCGCCAGGGAGTCTCTACTTCTCGCTTCCAATCCCGGCAATCCTATCGTGTCAAGGTATGCTCTTATCCGTTCCAGCGGTACCGCACGCGGCTGCTTGTACAGGGTTTTATAGTAGCTCCGAAACTCTTCGTTAATTGCGCTCGGAGAGTAAAGCACCTGCCCCCTAAGATCTGTAATACTCGGGATGGGTGTCCCTCGTGTCTCAGGTCTAACCAGCCAAGCCAGTAATCTACCAGCCCTGCCCCCTTCCTCGTGCTGACGTACCCTGTAATTATTCAGGTCTAGAATCCGTAGCCGGTCCCAGGTTTTGTTATAGCAACTCCGGAGTTCTGCTATCTTATCTAGCACTGCTAAGCCTGTCGCTAGTTCCCTGTCGAGCTCTTTTTGTTGTAGTTCTATGTGCTCCAACTCCCCAGTGATTTCACGCCGGATTCCCACCGTTTGCCCAAGACATTGCCCCCTGGTGACCACTTTAAACGCTTCCCATTCCATTAACTGGGAGCTTGCGGTGCCTTGATTGTTAATGAAGTAGGTGGTCAATTCAGCCGCTAATATCTGCTTGAACCCTTCATCCTCCAATAAATTAGAGTCCAACCTCCATGAGGGGATCGGAGTACTCTCGGGGGTAGGGGTAAACTACACGAGCAAGGGGCTATGGTCTGATATGGCTCGTCCCAAATATTTAGTCCCTGAAAGCAGATGAGTGAGAGTGGTGGAGCAAAAGAACATATCCAATCTCGTATGAAGATCATATAGGTGGGAGTAGTATGAATAATCTCTCTGCTTATCGTGGTGGAGTCGCCATATGTCCACTAGTCCCCAACCCTCCACCCATCGTCTGAGACCCTGTGCTGTACTGGATGCAAGTGTGCCACGCAGTGAGGGCATAGACCGATCAGTCAATATTATACACACAATTAAAATCACCTCCCAGGATTAAATTGTCACTATCCACTCCTGCCAAAATCCCAGACATCATCTCTAGGAAGGGGATCTGATCTCTATTGGGGGCATACACATTGCCTATTATTATCTCCCTCCCTGCCAGTTTCCCAAGTATGATAACAAACCTTCCTGCTGCGTCTATCCATTTCCCAGTAAGTTGGAAGGGAACACCTGGGCGAATCCACACTAGTACCCCTTTCGCAAATGCTGAATAAGTAGTTTCGTAAAGCTGCCCCCTCCATCTACGCTGCAGCCTCCCCGCTTCTGTTTCGGTGAGGTGGGTCTCTTGTAGCAACGCCACATGTACTCCTCTGCGGCGTATATAATTAAGAATGCTATATCGTTTAGCAGGTGACCCCATGCCCCGTATGTTCCAAGTGAGGAGTTTAAACTCTTCTGCCCTGACTACTGGTGGCGCCATTGAACACAGTTATAATACATGCCCTGGTTCCCACCCATGGTCCCAACCCCGAAAGTCATCATTGTCCTCCTGGTAGTAAACAATAACCCCACAACATGAACTCCCACCCCTGTGAGCGGACTGACAACGGTCAGCTGCCCAAATTTGCAAAAACAGTGCATAGTACAATCCTATGACAAATGAATTAGGTCCTAGAAACCAACTAAGGACCTACTGGGGAGCGTGGCCCGAACTTCTTGGTGGCTAGTTGTTCAGCACTACAGTCCGCGTGGCGAAGCAGCCAAGAAGACCGGTACCCCCCCGAGCCCGGGAGCCCCCCCCCGCCCCTCCCCCCTCCCAACAAAAGTTGTAATCTACATGCCGGAGAGGCCGTACCACTCTAGTGACTGACCTTGAGATCCAGAACATTAAAGGCGTGAATGGCGGAGGGGAGCGGGGGGAAAGAGAGAGCGAGAAGAGTCAGCTGGGGAGAAAAAGAGAGAGGAGGACCGGGACCATAGGGGGGGGGAAAGAACAGGAGGAAGAATATGCAATTGCTCAGCCAAAGAAGGTGTCCGCAGTCTGCGGCGTAACATCTGGCAGGCTCTTGCGCCCACTCGTCGGACTCCGATCCCGAATTATCTTCCCTGGTGCGAATTCGACCCTTTCTCGTGTGGCGAGGAACCACTGGGCGCTATCTCCGTCACAGCTTGTAATGCTTTTGCTCTTTCCGCTGCTGTGTGTGAGGTGGTAGGCTTTTTGGTGAACCTTTGGCGCTGTCGCCTCCGTGTCCGCTTCCCAGAGGCGTGCAGAGTCTTGGCAGGTTGTTGGGAGGTGGACTCATGATGTCATTCCGTTTTGTATGCTTCCACCCATTTCCAGGCTGCTGTAGGGTCATTGCAGAAATATGTTTTCCCATCCAATACGATCCGCAACCTAGCCGGGAACATCAACTAATAGGATATGCCCTCCTCTCGCAGCGCACGCTTGACCTCCAAAAACGAAGCACGTCGTCGCTGAACTTCTACTGTGTAGTCTGGGAATAGGGATACTTTGCAGTTCTCGACTGTATACAGCCCTTTGGTGCGTGCTTTCTGAAGCAGGAGATCACGATCACGGAAACGGAGGAGTCTGGCCACCACCGGTCTCGGCGGTCTCCATGGCGCTGGTGGTCTGTTGGGCACACGGTGGGCCCTCTCCAGTGTGTAAAATTGTGAGAGGCCCTCAGGCGCTACCACTTCTTTCAGCCATTTCTCCAGATAAGATATCATGTCCCGCCCTTCACTTCCTTCCGGCAGCCCCACTACCCGCACATTATTGCGGCGATTTCGCCCTTCCCCCGTCTTCCGCCCTGCGCTCCATAACCACCATTCTGTCGGATAGGTCTTCCACTTTTGCAGCCAGGGCCATCTGTGCTGGAGTGATTTCTTGTAGCGATTCCTCCACGTTCTTCACCCGATCAGAGAGTTTGCCATGTTCAGCACGCAGCAGGCCCAGCCCCACCGCGCTGATGTCCTGGTGAAGCGTCGCTTTAGTGTCGGCGATGGCTTCCAGGATCTTGGTGTACTGCTGCTGGATCGGAAGTACGATCGGCTCTCCTCCCTGCTCCCCGGGTGTGATCTCCGTGATGCCATCATCTTGGTCTGGGGGAGGGCCCCCCTGTTTCGCCCTGGGCTTACCCATTGGGAGCACAGCGTGTGCCACCGCCTCCGATCTCGTGCGGCCCGTTTTCTGTGGGCCGGGCTCGGCCACTGCCTCCCCTGACTCGCGCCCTTCCAGTGCGCAGTTCCGCAGACAGCCTGCCAACTCGCCCATTGCTCCAGACTTCAGGCCCAGGCCGCTACATCCGGGGTGTGACCCCGCTACGGCTCCCCTCTGCTCCGATGACCCTGCCGGCTATCCAACCAAAGCGATCAGTGAGCCTCACAAATCCAGAGTATAACCAGGGCCACTGCGATATCTTCGCGGCACAGGTGGTATATAGCACAAAGTTCGTCACAAGGCTTTGCGCTGCTCCCCAGTTGCGATTTAAGGCAGGGTCCCGCTTCGGTGAAACCGCTTTAAAGAATTATCCTCCACCGTGCCTGCTCTCATGTAGCATGCCGCAACACCTCCTTGGCCGGCCCAATCATGACCAGTCGCGTGAGCTCGGCAGCCCCGCTAGCTATGCACCTCGCAATCAAGCTCCGTTTGTATTACTCGCAGTCCGGCAGCATCCCGGGCGACCGATTGCGGCCTTCCAGTCTACCCCGCGTGCAGTGCACCAGTGCCACTCCCCCAGGACAACCCGGCCGGTTCGCCAGTCTGAGGTAGGCCCCGTCGCTACCTCTGGGATCCCAGCGGCCGCTTCCAGCTCAACCACAGTGCGCCGCAGGAGCTGGGTTCAGATCCCAGCTGCGCTTCTGTGCTCCCCCCAGTGCCGCGCTCGCATCTCCTGTAATGCAGGCTCAGGAGTGCCAAACAGGCAATCTCTGCGCCCTCTCACCTCTGACAACCAAGCGAGGCTCGGGGCAACTCCTTCCCCTGGATGCCGGAGGGTGCTCTGCGTCGCGATCAATCCGGTCCTCCAGCTCAGCCCCTCGCCAGGGCCCCGGCACCCATTCAGGTGTTCCCACACCCTGACCCCAGTTCAGTCCAGACCGGAGGGGGGTCAGCAAGTCTCGAAGTACCCCTAGGAGCTGCTGGGCATCTGCTGTGTGCGTCTGACTTCTGCAGAGGGCTCCGCCCGATCCGTGGCGCAGGTCCGCTACAACGCTCCGGCCGCCATTTTCCCCTGCGCCGCGGTCCCGTCTCATTGGCAGTAAACTGGTCTTCCCGTCGGAGCTCCGGCTCCAACTTGCAGCTCCAGATGCTCTCCAAGCTGCCCTCGCGATTATCGTAGAGGAGGGCCCCCAGGCACCGGGGGGGGGGAGCTCCGTTAGGTAGGATAATTCACACGGCTGGCGCGGAGCTCGTAGCTCACGCGTCCGCTCTCATCGGCTTCGTAGCCACGCCCCCCTTTTCTGCTCTTTTCTGACCTTTATTCTGCCTCTTTCTGCTTGTGTCTGACCTTTTTATTCTGCTTTTTGCTGCAGATCACGGGACTGCGGGGGGAGCCTCGAGGCCCCGCGGTCCCTGCCGGCTCCCCGCCTCCTGCAGAAGCAGCCATTGCTTTCAGACATTAGGAGCTTTTTAGGTCGAGCCTAGTGTTGCAGCGCATGCGCTGCTCGCTCTGAGAGGCATGCTGTAGTAGGGTAAGATGTTGAAGTGGTGTGGAAGCCTCGCCTTCTCTCCGCCCATATTTTTCATTGTCTGGTGGCATTGTCTTTGGTAAACGCTGGCTTCCGATTCAATATGAGGCTTCTTAGTCCTTCCTTATTACCGCCATGTCTCCTTTTGTGACTGCCCATCAGGACTGGATCTTTTACTTGCGGCGTTACACGGTCTCCTTCATTAGTCGGTAAGCACTTTGTTTTTTCAGTCGCCATTGCGCAAAGGCAGCCGCTTGTTTATTTTTGCACCCCCGCGAGTGCTGTGTGAGGCGGCAGCTATTGTTAAAGTGAAAGCGCGATGCAAATATAAACAAGCGGCTGCCTTTGCGCAATGGCGACAGCTTGTTGTTTTTGTTGCAGCGCTCTATAAGAGTTCAGGAGTCTGCAGGCAGTCTCCCCTCACCACCTGTCCTGCTCTGTTGCTTTACCATCCAACTCCGCATTGTTGTTTGCCTGCGAAGTTGCTTTATTTGCTGTTTTATCCCCGCCCTCCCTGACCGCTGTCCGAGTTGCTTTGCTCCACAGTACTTATTGCTTTATGCTCACCCTCCCTGCAGTCCATGTTGCTTTGCCCCATACTCCTCAAATGTTGTCTGTTTTGCCCCTCCCTGCGTGTTGTCTGTGTTGTTTTGCCCCTTCCTCTCTGTCTGTGTTGCTTTGACCTCACTGTCCCGGTCTGCTCTACGTGTTCCTTTGCCCCCACCTGCCCGCGTTGTCCACAGGACACGCCATAAAAATAAAGCACTATGACGAAGCACCGATGGCTGCCTCATATTACTTTTTCACCTCCCCCACCCTCCGTACTAACCACTGCTCGCCAGCAATAAAACATATATATATTTTTTTTAAAAGCTGGCCGCGTTATTACTTTGTATGGTTTTTTTCTCTTTTCAGCTGATGACTCAAACGGGGGAGGATTCTCCGGGAATCACCCACATTGAGTTGTGCAACATTAGTGTTACAACTATGGCCACACTTTACATGGGCACTGCATACTGTAAATTTTCTTGGAAATATATTTTTGGGCTTATGCAAAGAAGTCAGTCTCTACATAGAAAGGTACTAAAACATACCATAGAACTTGAAACTTTTGTAGTCGTGTAATCTTTCATGAGCTCCCTTCGCGAATATTTCCAAAAATCGTTTGCTTCCTGCCAGTTTATGTGAAACATGATAAGATAAACTGAATTATTTACTTCAGGAACCGGTGTTCCACCCTATAGAGGCTGAAACGTCTAGTCTGCTGCTGTAGGCTGCTTTTTTGGATAGTATTATACTGCCTTGATAATTGTTTTATTTGAAATAACTTTGCTTTTAATATAACAATTTTCCATTCCATTTAGTAGTGCTCTGAGTAACAGCTAGGATTGTCTCACGTTAATATTTAACATTTTATCAACATTGGAAAGAAGGTCTGATTTTCTCCCACCAGGATAGCAGCCCTACTTTTTTATTTTTATTTTACTTTTTTGTTTACAGATCCAACTCATATCGGTAAACAGAAAAAAATTGCTTGTCATTTTCTAAGCACTGGCATTATTTTTGCGCGCACCTGCATGATGACATGGCAGCAGCTTTGTAGCCTTTTTTTTTTTTTGTTTTTGTGTGTAATTTTTATTTAAAGCCATGTTTCTCACCATCTGGGATGCTGTACATCAGGGCTAAAAACCCAATCACAAAGGTCTTGGGTCCCAATGGTGAGACCCATTGGTTTTGTCAATGATTATTTTATTTTGTGTATGATTTTACCTTCAAAAAACGTTTTGGTGTTTAGATGAGAAGGAAAATAAGGACAAGTGGGGACAGGAGGCAACTGGATGTATGGAAAAGGACGGTGGAAGTAAAAGCTGTAATGGAAAGGGAGGGATAATAGTGAGCAGGAGATGGAAATAGAAATGAGCGCACGTTAGGAATAATTGGAGCATAGCAGTTAGATTTAATCGAACTCTGTACCAGAGACACCCTGGCGCTCCAGAGAAAGTGCCTTGGGATGCAGCATAATACTGAATCCCCGCTGCTGTTCCACCTTGTCTACAGACAGACCCCTCATGCTGCCTCTACACCGCGGGTCGACACTTTACAGCACCTGAAGAGCGACTTGATGGGAGACTTTGCTCAATTCCTTAGGTGATAGACCACCTGGAATGAAATGCAATGGAGACCGTGGTGGAGCTCGCCAAGGAAGGCTTGGACTAGGCCCTTGTCCCACCCAGTGTTGACTAAGCTGACTGCTCTGGCTAGGTCCTTATGCTTTTAGCACAGCAACGGCTGAGTTTTTGTGCTTAAGATATATCTAGCGCAAAAACAACAGTTGATGGACAGAATGCAGAACAATGTCATACATTCACCCCAGTACAGAGATCTGGGCCTAAATCCATCGTTTTTTAGCTCACCATGCCATTCCAGTTTGAACCCAGCCATATGCAAATCAGTGTTGACCCTGTGCCTCATGGGAACAGTCCAGCCCGAACTGCCAAGCCAGGTCCTCCCTGGACTGGAAACAAGCATCCTAGGACCGGTTTCGGGGTTTCACCCCTCTTCAGCCAGGATAGCTTGATTCCAGTGGCATGGAGAGCACGGGACCCACGTCTGGGCATACCCGTCCCACTCAGGGTGACAAATGCAAAAACAACAGTTGATGGACAGAATGCAGAACAATGTCATACATTCACCCCAGTACAGAGATCTGGGCCTAAATCCATCGTTTTTGCTCACCATGCCATTCCAGTTTGAACCCAGCCATATGCAAATCAGTGTTGACCCTGTGCCTCATGGGAACAGTCCAGCCCGAACTGCCAAGCCAGGTCCTCCCTGGACTGGAAACAAGCATCCTAGGACCGGTTTCGGGGTTTCACCCTCTTCAGCCAGGATAGCTTGATTCCAGTGGCATGAAGAGCACGGGACCCACGTCTGGGCATACCCGTCCCACTCAGGGTGACAAATGCAAAAACAACAGTTGATGGACAGAATGCAGAACAATGTCATACATTCACCCCAGTACAGAGATCTGGGCCTAAATCCATCGTTTTTTTGCTCACCATGCCATTCCAGTTTGAACCCAGCCATATGCAAATCAGTGTTGACCCTGTGCCTCATGGGAACAGTCCAGCCCGAACTGCCAAGCCAGGTCCTCCCTGGACTGGAAACAAGCATCCTAGGACCGGTTTCGGGGTTTCACCCCTCTTCAGCCAGGATAGCTTGATTCCAGTGGCATGGAGATATATCTAGGGCACCGAACCCTTAGTTGTTCAGACTTGCTGGGGCTGTGACAAGGAGACTGGTTTACAGAAAGGGGCCCCTAAGGCGAGTGTGCTGCCTGCGCTGTTGTGAATTTTTGGAAGACCCTAGAACTGCAGGTTCACGTGGTCATGGAAAGCTCTGATAAATTAAGAAATTGACGGTGTTTTCTGAACGTCTTGAAGCTTGCCTCTATCGGGTATGAAAATATGATGGCATGTCATTATTGTACCGAACATATGTGACCTTCAAATGGTTTTGCTGTGAAAATGAGGCAGTAAATAATTCCTGTTAAATAATTGTGCACCTTTAGCTGGTAATAGAGCTGCCTTTTAAGAATTATTACATTTTTCGATTATATTTACCACTGTTAATGCACACCTTACTAATCACTCAGCCTTGCCTTGCTGTCTGGAGTGCTTCGGCACTTTGCTTGGAATCCCCTTCCCCAGCCACATTTCTTGCTTTCATTCTGGACTCCTGCTACGGGGCCGCACATTCTGTGCAGCAGAGGCCAACAGCAAATTACTGACCTCAAAACGAGGAGGATGAAAATGCGCCCCCTAAGGGTGGCGTTGGTCAGCCCTGTTTTAGCCAGCAAGTAATAACACGAGGTTGTTGGAGGTGAAGTTACTGAATGTGACTGATGGTGTAAACCAACCAAATAGTAAATGGATTCCCATGCAAATATTTAGAGCTAGGTGAGCAGGCTGGCTTGGAGGAGGAGAATTGTGTGTGAAAGTACCGATGACTTATTGAACACGGCAGCTGTTCAAAAGGGAACTCCAGGTAGCCAAACGAGCGCTGCTTTGAGAGGACATGCAAGAGTGGAAGGACCAAATAAGCGCAAATGGTCAATATGGCTGCAAATGGTCCGAGTAGTGTGACTGCCACTGGGAGAGACACATGAAGCAAGGGGTACCCCTGTGAAAAGCAGGAAATGGGAACATAGAAGATCTGCTAAATCTAGATCACAGTAAGTTAACACATTAAAAATATATACATTAATTACATTTTAATTAGTATGGTAAAGGGAAAATTAACTACATGTTTCCTGGATGGATTTTTTAGAAAACAAAGTGATGGACTTATAAAAGCACCTGGCACTTGATAAACTACATGCGGTGTTGCATTAAGTTTACACATTTTTTTGTTCGCTGATTTTACTGTTGGAGTCCATGTTAAATTTGTTGTGGTGTTTAGTCTTACTCAAATGTGTAAACGACGTATGCTTTTAATGTGTTTTTTGTACAAAATACAGTTTGCTTCGCAAGTGTTCTAATAAGGTTGAGCGTCTTCGTATTTTGTTTTGCGCGTCACTTTGTGTATCGATGCACCAAACTGTTTATTGTAAGTGGCATTTCTTTTAAATAAATTGCTCATAAGTAAGTAGGGAACACTTTCACAGCTATATATATATATATATATATATATATATATATATATATATATATATATATATAGTCGTATGTATGTATATATATATATCTATATCTCCATCAAAAAAGGGTTGCCCATGTGGAGATGATCACCCGGAAGGTAAGTCTCTTACAGCTGAGGACTGCAGTTAAAACAACTATGTACATTTCATCTTATAAAATGGCTCTACGCGTTTCAAACAAAAGTCCTTGATCACGAGCCTGGCAAGAAGGAGGACGGCAAACATTATGTAAAGCACCTGCATTTGATTTTATTGAATCCCGCCCATATGGGCGTGAATCCCGCCCCAGTGGGCGTGTGCCGCCAAGCACTGTACATAGTTGTTTTAACTGCAGTCCTCAGCTGTAAGAGACTTACCTTCCGGGTGATCATCTCCACAAGGGCTACCATATATATATATATATATATATATATATATATATATATATATATATAATTACAGTCCAGATGAAGCCAACTGTTCTAAGATTGTTTTTGAATATATTACTTTCTACTTTGAAAGTCTGTAATTACGACATGTTAAAAACACAATACTGTATGTTTGTGTCCAGAATCTAGTTTACAATAATGGCATATTTTCTGATTTAAGCAAAGTTACATTACATCATGGCATCATGCTTAAAACTAAAATACATTATCAAAATTAACTGCATCCGTTTGCTTGTGAACTGCAAGAAATCTACAATATAAAAGTCTTGGCCTCCTTAACTCTCAGTAGAGCAACTTAAGCTTTGCCAGCCTAGCTAATATTAGTTTTGTAAGAAAGCTAAATGGTGCAAATATTTCATTGTACAGAATCAATAAACGTATAACCCTCAATCCCCTTGCGCACGTATTACTCTTTGCTCTCTTGCAATAAATGTTATATATTTTAATCTGTGGATGAAATATGGGCATCATTACAATCAATTATGAATAGTTTTTTTCTTATCTTACCTTGCATTTTAGTTGGATTTACCTGCCTTGAATCTAACTTGTAGTATGCCACTCATGATTTTTAGGTCGAGCCTAGCGGCTGCGTGCATGCGTTCCTCGCTCTGCGAGGCATGCTGTAGTCGAGTATGCTGTGGAAGCCTCGCCTTCTCTCCGCCCATATTTTTGATTGGCTGGTGTCATTGTCCTTGGTAAATGCTGGCTTCCGATTGATAATGAGGCTTGTTAGTCCCTCCTTGTTACCGCCCTGTCGCCATTTGTTACATCCCAGGAGGACTGGATCTTTTACTTGTGGCGTTACACGATCTCCTTCATAAGTCTGTAAGCACTATTTTTTTTTTTTTTTTTATTTGCAGCGCGGTCCGCTTTCACTTTGGCGGCCGCGCTTGTTTATTTAATTAATACCACCAGTACCACCACCAATATCACCACCACAACCAGTACCACCACCACCAATACCACCGCCACCAATACCACCTCTGCGCCTCTCGCTCACTAGTAATAGCAGGGGCACTGTACGAGGCCGCAGCTGCAGCCGAGATCATCCCTCCCTCCATGTGTGCCATCAAGCACAGCCCGCCCTGCACCAGAAGGTGAAGTCGGGGCCCTACTACAGCTGGAGTGTTTATTAGGCCAAAGATAGCAATGACATTACGCAATGCCACACTGCACACTCAAATCACGTAGAGGGCAGGAAATGCCCCCCCCCCCCCCTCCCGCTCTTCCTCCTGAGCCGCGACAGTGTAATCACAGTGCTTGTTCCACCAAGCCACAGCAAACCGCTATGTCCCAGGGGTGGGCACCCCAGACATAGTGGGAGTCGGCCCTTGGGGGTGCCGGTCCCCAGTGCCATATATGGCTCCAGGAGGGGGGCTGTACTACCCCCGCCCCCTCCATTTCACGACTGGGGAGGTGGTGGTCTTCTGGACTTCAATAAGCCCTAGGAGGGGGGGCCCTATGCACCTCCTTCCTATTTTTATTATATGCCTCCCTGGGACCTGGCCTCACCCGGTTTAATTTAAACAAGGGCAGGAGCCTGCATTTTTTTTTTTTATGTAATTGTGTATTTATATATTTTTTTGCCATGAATATTGGGAGTTTGCAGCAATAGTATTTAAAAAAAATAATGCTTTTATGCCATGGCTTGGGTGGGGGGGGGGCAGGGCATTCTACCCTGCCGCCTATTTCCCTTCCCCCCCTCCTTCTCCTTTCCCCCCCCCCCCCCCTTTTGGACTCGGGTGAAGCGAGTCCAAGATGGCTGCCAACACTTCCTGGTTGAAGTGTTGGCAGCCAATCAAAGCTCTGCATTTCCCTGCACGAACTTGTCTTTTTTTCGAGATTAATCGCGAAATATCGTCAAAGATATTACTAACTTTTTCTTCTTAAATTTCTGGAAAACTACAGAACGTATTTACACCAAATGCACAATCTAGGTAACCAAATCTACCTTTTTACTAAATTGAGTGTAAATCCGTCCAGCAGTTCAGGCTGTAGTAGTGTTGACAGGTCCTATGGGAATTAACGTTGCAAACGCACTTTTTTTTTTTTTAACCCCATTTTTCTCAGCCCCCCCTTCACAAATTGTCCAAATACTTTCCATGTGCAACAAGAATCGCCAGAGCACTTTCTTTGGAACATTTCGTGAAGATGTGAAACGATGCCAAAGTTATAGGCAAGTCAAAAAATGCTTTTCCTATGAACACATGGTCCTAACTATAACTACTTACTGGCGACCGCCAGGAGGTAATATATACTGGTGAATTATACCATGCTTTGAAAGCAACTTAGGGAGGGGATGTCGACGTTTCGATCTGTAGTTAGTCTTCGGGTCTCAGCAGAACAAAAGTAATCTAACTGAAGTTTCCTAGAAACCGTGAGACCTTCAATAAGGCATCCTATAAGCAGTACTTGCAAGAATACTTCCAGGCAGAGTCTACAATATTTAACTGGCTGCTCAGTTAGTCGGATAGTTCCGTTGGGGTAAACAAATTATTCAGGAGAAGTACACCATTGTATGTATGTAGAAATTGGTCACACCTGCACATACCAAAGTACTTCTAGACAAAGCCAACAAAATTGGAAGCAGGCCGCTCCGGTTCCTAACATGGTTGGGTAGAGGTAAATGGATTACTCAGGAAAAGCACACCTTTGCATTGTCATGCTGCTACATAATCTGAAATCATGTTGGTTGCGTGCTTTGATATGGAGGCTTGCTTTGCGACTGTCATGTTGTAGCTGTTCTGTGAGGAAGCAAAGCTTGCATTGCTGCTGCCTTATTTGAATGTATACTGTGATGGGAAAAGCTTATGTTGCTGCTGCCGGAGCGTTCCCTAGCCTGTAAAGGAGGGAAGCTTGCACAGTTTCTGCCCAAGGTGTACATCTTCCGTGAATAAGGGAGGGTTTCTTCTGCTATTTCCACATCTTATGAAGAAAGTAAAGGAAATCTTGAATGCACTTGTATAACGTGCCCTATGAACACGGAGTGTTTCACAATATTTGATGTTTTATACTGAGAGCTATAGTTCTGAAGAAGTTCTTAAGGGCAATATATAATACCAAAACATGTCGGAGGAAACGAAAAGCAGGGTCTGGTGCCAGACGCTCCCGCTTTCATTTTGTGGTTTGGAGACACCAGTAAAGACCATTTTAGCTCACCCACATACCATTTTAATATCTGTCTGAGTTTAACAAAAGGAGGACATAAATGGTGGCAACGGAGACTTAACTCAAACTAGAGAACCCATCGCTAGGAGACTGTACAACTAATGAACAATAGTATTCTTGGATGCTTCCCAATTCTAACTGTGGAGCCCTCTGTAGCAGCATACCGCACTTGCTTTGTGAAGGTTCCTCATACTACTTGAGTACATTTGTGTGGCAGTTCCATCAAGGTTTGGTTGATTCTTCCAGCAGTTTTGTACTTTTTGGTTTATCTGTTTACACAGAACATAAAACGGTCTTAATTTCCCTCACTTCCTCTTTAGTGTATTAACTACCTGTATTGTAGTTATCCTGAACGTGTGAGAATTGCTATTTCTCTCCTTCTCCTCCTGCCAACTGTTGATATTTTTTTTATTTTTTTTTTATTTTTGTGTTGAAACATTGAGCAGCTGCTGACCATGTTCTTCTGCCACTGTTGTGTTTTGAAGCTCGGTATAATACTTTCCACGACAAAAAAAAAATGCAATCGATTTGCATTGCCGGCAATGCATGATGGGAATGATTGACAGAAACCCCACAATATTTGTGAGCAGAGTTTACTTCTGGTTTTATTTGTGAAACAAAGATTTTTTTGAATGGACTTTAATTTGTAAAATGTTAAACCCTAGCTGACTTGTGGCTTCGTGTCTTGTATAACACTGTTGACTAATTCAGTCATTTTAGGCAGCAGCACGTGCTGGGGTATTGAGCCCACAATGACGGTGTTAAAAGCAAAAATAAAAGCCACACTTTCCAGTATACTATCAGTTGAAATGCGAAGAATGGCCGATTGCATCATGTCATAGTGGTATGTGGCAGCCTTGTAAAATGCAAAATAAGATTTAGATCCTGAACTCCTACCTTTTTTGAGCAATTAAGGGGTAAACCATCCAGTGGGTGAGAGGACCGAGACGGCCTTTCAGATGCAGATGTGAGCATCTCCCTACTAATTGGCAAACCTGACACCCATTGGAAAAACAAACCTACCCTGTTTTTTCCACGCTTTCTCTATGTATCACTTTCACCCGTTTTTTAGATCTGGCGTTAGCCAAGACCTTTTGATTTTACTAAAAGTTTCTGTGCAATAAATTTACATAAAAGGGCTTGCAGCCAATTCTCTTCATTCATTGGTCTGTTGTCATTCATATTTTGCTTCTACAGCATAAAGCATGAGGCAGTGGGTCAGCCTACTTCAGCCACTGGCTAACTTCACTTTGAGTGACTGCATTTGGCCCTTTCACAAGGCGAACGTGCACACAAGGTGGTTCTCTTCAGTGCCAGTGTTTTTCTTTATTACTTTAGTGTTGCCTTTGTTTGCAGAGTCTGATGTGATAGCAAGAGGTTTATTACCAGATGGGAGCACAGGGCACATTCCAGGTTTATCAATCCCCGTCTCCTGCCAGTGCTGTTGTGAATTCCTTTTGAAATGGCCTGCTGCTTTTTCACAACATGCCAGCAGCTTACCTGAACTCTGAATATAAGCACATGAGGGTACTCTATCTTTGCAACCCTACCTGTCTGTCGTTCGTTCCTTCTTTCTTTCCTCTTTCATTCTTTCCTTCTTTTTTCTTGCCGTCTTTCTTTCCGCCTTTTATCTTTCTGCTTTTCTTTCTCACCTTCTTTCCCAGAGGCAAGAGATGTGTGTGTGTATATATATTTAATTTTAAATGTTGCACAAATGGTAATAATTAAATGACCCTACACTTTATGATTACAAGGTCAGGGTAATAGTAGGCATGGAGTTAAAGCAATTAAGTCTTGACTTGGTTTTAGTACATGGACAATGTTTAGGTCTCGCCTGGCGTGGCAGCGCATGCGCTGCTCGCCCAGCGAGATTTATTGCAGAGGAGTACTTTCAGAAGAGGGCTTGAAGCCCCGCCCCTTATTCCCATTGGCTTGCGTCACCATTTATAATAAACGGTGGGCTGCCATTGGAAATAAGGTTTCTAGGGTGCCTCCTTTTCCTTTTTGGCCGGCCCACCCGGACTGGCTGCCTGCTTCACGGCTGTCGTGAAGACTTTTCTTATCTTCTTGTTTATTTAACAAGCAGATAAGAAAAGTCTTCACGACAGCCGTGAAGCAGGCACGGAGCTCAGAGGCGCACGGAGTCACGGGGAGGGCAGGGGGATCCCGGATGAGACTGTGTTTTCCTGCCGAGGCAGCAATTACATTTCCCGTCATACCTAAATGCAGTTGTGCACTGATGACGTATTGGCTTGGATTCCAGATCACAAAAGTTCTCATCCGTCAGCATGTTAAATACTCCCAAGTATTAGTTACAATCAATGGAGCACATGAACCGAGCTTTCAAGTTGTAGCGCATGCATTCCAAAAGTATCGAATGTCTCCTTGCATTAATGATGGCTCAGATTGACCCGAATGCGGTCTGCACGCGCAACTCAAGGCGACAATAGGCTCGGGTTGCAGGCAAGCATTGTTTGGTGACGTGATATGTCTTACCTTTCTGCTCTGTGTTTCACATAACCTAGCCTATCCTAATACAACATAACATAGCATAACATAACAAAACATAGCCTAGCCTAACATAACAGCATAACAAAACATAGCCTAACATAACATACCATTACATAACAAAACATAGCCCAGCATTGCATACCATTGCATAGCATAACATAACATAACTTAACAAAACATAGCCTAGCCTAACATAACAAATCATAACATAGCATAACAAAACATAACATTGTATAGCATAACATTGTATAGCATAACATTGTATAGCATAACATTGTATAGCATAACATTGTATAGCATAACATTGTATAGCATAACATTGTATAGCATAACATTGTATAGCATAACATTGTATAGCATAACATTGTATAGCATAACAAAAACATAGCACAGCACAACACAACCTAGCCTAACACAGCCTAGTCTAACACAACATAACAAATCATAGCATAGCATAACAAAGCATAGCATAGCATAGCAAAACATAGCATAACACAACAAAACATAGCATAACACAGCATTGCATAACAAAACACAGCATAGCATAACAAAACACAGCATAGAAAAACAAAACACAGCATAGCATAACAAAACACAGCATAGCATAACAAAACACAGCATAGCATAACAAAACACAGCATAGCATAACAAAACACAGCATAGCATAACAAAACACAGCATTGCATAACAAAACACAGCATTGCATAACATAACACAACAAAACATAGCATAGCAAAGCACAACAAAACATAGCATAACACAACATAGCATAACATAACACAGCATAGCATAACATAACACAGCATTGCATAACAAAACACAGCATTGCATAACATAACACAACAAAACATAGCATAGCAAAGCACAACAAAACATAGCATAACACAACATAGCATAACAAAACATAGCATTGCAAAACAAAACATGGCATAACACAACATAGCATTGCAAAACAAAACATAGCATAACATAAAACACACCAAAGCATAGCATAACAAAACAAAACATAGCATAACAAAACAAAAGATAGCATAACGCATAGCATAGCATAACAAAACACAACAAAGCATAGCATAACCAACCACAACATAACATAGCATAGCATAACAAAGCATTGCATAACAAAACAGCATTGCATAACAAAGCATTGCATAACAAAACATAGCATTGCATAACAAAGCAAAACAAAACATAGCATAGCATAACAAAACCTAGCATAGCATAACAAAACCTAGCATAGCATAACAAAACCTAGCAGAACATAACATAAGAAACATAGCATTAAGTTTGATAAACTCATAGTAGCGGGCTAGCTAGCTTTAACGGGCAGTGACTGTAAGCAACTCCGTCAACCCAGAAGCAGTCACTCGGTCACCTTTGCTCTTGTATTGCAGTGGCTTCGTTTATTAAACAGTGCCCATATTTATACTGTTAGCACTTTACTTGTGCAAATTTCAGGGCTCACAAAACTTTGATGGATCGAAATTCACAACTGAGGCTGTTAAGTTTGCGCTATATAAAACCCCAAGGATAAATAAAAAACATTGCCATTTACAATGTGAATAGCTCCAACAAATACAAAACCTATTGCAAAGTACAAAACATTGCCATTTACAATGCCAATAGCTCCAGCGCCAACAAATGCGAGACCTATTGCATTTCCAATGCTTGTTTTTACATGTCAGGACTCATTGTGAATTTTTAAGCTCCATCTATACCACATATTTATTTATTCATAGATTTGTGTGTAATGCCTTTCATAATATTTACACTATATATAAATATTTATTGATTCAGAATGTTCCTTTTTACCAATTTAAATCGTGATAAACAATGCAAGGTATTTAACCATATGTTTTGGATTCACGGTACCGCAACATGTTTTCTATGTCTGATTTTGAATTGACACGTGTTTAAGCATTAACACTTTAAAAATGTGAAGGTACTCTGCACATGTGATCAAGGCCTCCTTAAGGCTGAAACGCGAAATGGCAGTGGTGTAAGGGCTCAATAAATCCTTTACGTTGCACCAAAGAACGGGTTCGCATTCGTTTGTTTCCTGAAAGTAAATGGAAGTACCACGAGCGAAGACAGCAGTGAGATATATATATATATATATATATATATATATATATATATATATATATATATATATATATATATTGTGTGTTAGACCAGGCCTTTGGATTTTACTGTATTTATGTTTATAACCTAGTTACCCATAGGGGTTTCAGCCAGCCTTTCTCTTTTTAGACCTAAACAAAGTTTTTACCTTTTAGCCATTGTTTTTGTTTAGAGTGATGATGGCCCGCAGCTTCTCGAGCAATAGTTTTGCAAAAATCATGACAAAACAAGAATTTAGAAAAGGCTGGAAGTTAACGCCAGACCTGCTGGCTTTTCCAATGCTGTTTTGTTTTCATTATTGCACTTCCCTTTCCACTCTTCACCACCTCCCGCTGTATATCCCCATGTGCAGTGGCTGCTGCGCTCTTTGGCTTCCTACTCCTACATTCCGCCATACAGTTTTCACTGCTTCAATCATTTCTGGTCAGTCACTTCTCACTGCACTGATCTCACTGTGTCTGAGTCTCAGTCTCTCTCGTTCACACTCACACCCGCCACGCCTCTGGAACTCTGTCCCTCGCACCTTCTCTGTGTCTTGCCATTAAGTCTGTCTTCTTCTTGCCTCTCGCACCATCTCTGGTCTCCCCACAGATCACCTGGTGAGGGAGATTTGTACACACACATTTGTGGTTAAATTAGCCATGAAGAGCTCCTGGCTGGGTCCAGTAAATTACCAGTTTTATGTCAGTGAAAGTGCATCAAGTGCCAAGTTTATAGGACTGCAAAACGTTGCAGGGTGTTTGGGGTTGATCTCATGAATATACTATTCTTTTTCACCTCTAAAGGTGTGCGTTCTTTTTTTTTTTTCAGGGGATTTTTCTTGAGTTCCTAGAAAAGTAAGCGGGTTCTTCGTGGCCGGCTATTTGTATCTCCATAATCCACTTCGACTTCCACGATGCAGCGGACCATCATGTGAGTGATCTGTTCAGATGGATATGGTTAGATGTGCTTAATAGTAGCTCGGGAGGAAATGAATGTTTGGGATTTTCTGAGTACATTGAAATAATAACTTAATCTAGACCTATCAACCTTGGTTTTCTTTGCACAATAAGTAACCATTGATTCTCAGCAGGTCAATTCAGTTCTCAGTCATCAGAGGTTGATACAAACATTTGCCGTGTAGGTTACATAAAGATCACTGCAGCTTGAGCTCCATCCACTGATCTAGCACAAGGTTACCTTGTCCTAAACTGCCAGACACCAACACTAATTTGTTGGTTACTGTGGCAGTGCAACCATTGACTGGAAAATAATAGAGATGAGGTGTTCATCTTTATTTTTTGTTGGGCATTACTTCAGCGCCAAGGCTCATTCTGACTAGTTGAGAGGGTGGTGTGTGGCATATTGTGGCAATCTCTGCATGATGGGTAGCGGTACCAGCACCGTGCTGTATGACATTAAAACTGCTGATATAGTGAACTACAGCTGCACAAACCAGAGTACTTGCTGACCTTAACAGAACTGCTGTGCTACCTCCTTTTTCTGTGAAGGCACAGGCCTCATCCAGCCCTTTGCTGGGGGAAGAGCGATGAGCACACCCATTGCAGAGGGTTCAGTATTTCTGTCCCTACCCTGTGGGTAATCCCAGATTGTTTTAAAAGAGCAGGGACCAGAAGGGGCCGATATAAAAATCACATCTGAGTGGTTTACATTTTCCCCCATTATTGGTGTCTTGACGCAACTTGTTTTAGTTATGTGCCAAGCAGGGAATGCCGATTTTGAATGATCATGACCGTGGGAAAGGTTGTTCCCATTTCCAGAGTTCACTGTCGAAAGCAGCAGGTGTCATATGTATAACCAAAGTGTGGCAATTGCTGGGCAAACGACACATATTACCTTTTGCGTAAAGGATGCATTTTATCATAATCTCAGTTGGCATATAGCTTCAGGTGAGGAGAACACCATGTATTCAGTTATGAGCTTTCATTAAACTAGTAGGGGCGTTGTATGGCATGTAGTTTGTTTGTTTCATTTGAACAAATTGTTCTAAAATACTCTTAACAATGTAAAAGGAAACCTCACAATGTACACAGTGTTCTCTTGACATAGTGCAAAATGGTAACTGCATGGAGCCTAAGAAATCTGGCCACGGATTAGGGTGAGAAGGCTGCCTATGAAGGAAGTGTAGGTTTTTTGCAGTCCGAGAAGGAATAGAAGATTAGGTAGAGTTGATGGTCCATTGTGAGAGTGGAGGATGGACAACAGAGGATGGAGTCTGGCAAACAACTCCAGTAATTGAGGAGAGTGGTTCAGGGGAGGCCTATACCTCATGGCAGGAAAGCAGCGGAGTCGATAGATCTCTAATGCTGGGAATGAGTGAAAGATGTAATTCAGACATTTTACGGTACATCAATGATACCTGGGGCCGTATTTTGTATACGGCACACTTTCCCTGTTTGCACCATTTCGCACCTTTCAGAAGGTACGCAGGGTGCAAACTGGGACAGTGCACCATATTAGAAAGAATGCGCTGCCCCCCCCCCCCGGCAGTCGCGAACTCGTGCTGCCCTGGGGTCAGCACGTTTATAGTGAAATATGGAGGGGCTGCTTCAAAAGGTGCTCTGTTTTACAGTGCAGGGGGTATGCTGCATTCTTTAAGAGGGGAGAGAGAGAGATCCCCTTGCAGGTGGGGTCCAGTTAATGACTGCACCCGTCTGCAGAGGGGAAATCTGGGGGTCCATGGGACCCACTTTCTCCCCTCCGGAGGGATGCCTTTAGGAGGCGCACTCAAAGTGTGCCTCCTTTTTGTGGCACACTTTCAGTGCACCTCCTAAGGGCATATTTGTCTCTGCGTCCATAATACGGTGCATGTATAGGATATTTCCTAATTTCCTTTGGGCCATGACCCCATGGAAATGAAGGAACACCCTCTCATGATAGCGATGGCGCTACGTGTGCGCCAGCGCTATCCGTATTGGAGAAGAAGAAGCAAAAGCGTCTGTGGCCCCTTATGTAATACCATTGTGCCCTTGGGCCGCACAAAGCTGGTGCACACTCCTGTTGCGCCACCAGGGCATAATGTATAATACAGCCCCAGGTGTGTTTTGTGCCTGATCTTTGTATTTTTATCCAGAGGTTTCCTTTTAGAGCTAAGTTGATGGCTTTTTGAAGGTTGGTGGATGTGTTGTGGGAAAACAATGCAGATGTTACTTAAAAAGTATCATTTCTGTACACTAAAAATTATGTATTTTTTGTTTTCAGATTACTATATTGATCTGTTGTAAATGGGCCTATGTGGAATTATTATAAAATTGTCTCTCTGTTTCAGGTCTTTCTTCCAGGCCAAGCCTGGGGCAAATATTAAGAAGGAGGAGAAAGATGGAACGAAGACTGTGGCGAAGAGTCCCAAAACTGAGGAATCGCCCAAAGGGCATGTATTTGCTGCTTTATTCTTGCTCTGACAATTTTGTTGCCACCTCAGCCCCACTCCCCCTTTCATTTCTTTCTGTGCCTACTTCCACCTTTTTTTTTTCTTTCTAGAGGAAAAAAGGGTTCAGGGGAGTATCTGTGGTGAACTTGTAAAAATCTGACGTGCCTTCACTTTCCTGTGTGCATTCCTGTGCATTTTGAAATCCGGGTTTCACTACAAATGTGCACTTGAGTCCCAATAACATGCAGCTATACTTTCTCCTGCCAGTCTAGCCTATTTGTGCTGCTGGCAGGACTCGCCTGTCCTCATCCATAGACCAGAGGCGATGCTGCCGGTGCATTGAATGCTAAATGAGATGGAACGCTTATTTGGTATCGTAGCAGTCCCTGCCCCATATATGATGTGATGTTCTGGAGATCAGACACACCTCTCTTAAACTTCAGCTGGGCTTCTTGAAATGCTGAGAAGTTGGGGAGGTCTGCACTACTCGTTCTCTCACACTGCATCCTTCATAGATTCTCAGAATTCATGGTAAAAATGTCACACACAAGTATTACAAACCATACATTTAGTATATTGATGTGTGGCCTATCCACAACTCACTGATGCCAGTGAGGTGGATATGGGTCTTTCTGTAGATCGGCATATTTGTTTTTCCTTCCACATGTCACGTGTAGGGTGTTCTCTGCCTAAGATTTTCCAATGCTTTTACTAGCATGTGACCACTGAAGCTTGTTGCCTACAACTCCTGTTGGAAAGAAGTTGTTTTTTAAAACTTTTTTTCCTGTGCATTTTCCTAAATGGAACTTAGTTTGATTTCTTTCTTAGTGTTTCCTGTGCACCCGTACTAAATAGCTAGCCTGGGGAAAGATCAATTTATCCATATTGATGCCAGACCTTCATCCCAATCTTGGCTGAGGCTTCTGCTATGGCATAAGTCTCTGTTCAAACCCAATTCCACTGTTGGTATAAAAGATGAGGTTTGCAGACCATTTAGAATGCATTTAGCATTTGCACCCAAGCATGTCCTGCAGGACTGTGGCATTTACAATAGTTTTCAGTCAATGAGGTTGTCTTTAAAGCAGTTGGAGAGAAGTTACTTGTGAGTTATTGTGGCCCAGACTGACTTGAGAGACTCCCAGGTGACTCACTTTGAGGAATCTCTCTTCAGCCAGCATATGTTTAATGACTGTCTACCTCTTCTCTTAACTCTTGATTTTGTGTTTCCTGCTGGAGGAGATGGGGGACCAGCTTGCTGTTCTTATCACTATTTATGAATATCATTAAAGATTACCAAAGCAAAAAAGGAAAATTCACTTATTTCTAATCGCCCTCAGAGAATTTACACTCCGTTCAAGGACAACCATCTAACCTCTTTGACATCCCACATGATTGGAGTTAAATGGGCAGCCTAATATTAAAATCCTAACTCCTTCCTCAAGCTTTAAAATGAATTCTTGTCTAACTGACCGGGTTAGCCTGTGCGCTATAAAGCACAGTATGTTTTTGCAAGAGAGTATTTCCTCTTTGCATTCATGTTCTTTTGTTTGTTTTTTAGTTGCAGATTTTTGCACGAACAAGAGTGTTCTCACCTGGGGCCACTGCATGCCCATCAAGCTCGGTCATGGGACTTGCATATGGTAGATTCAGTCCATCATTTAAACCACTGTATAAATGGAAAATCCATATGAACCCCCCAGTCGCTCGGCTACTAGCGCAAACAGCATTGGCTAGAGTGGGCAAGCCTGCCGGGTGCCTGTCTTTATTTCAAGCTTTCCAATATTATTCGTCCTGTCCTCGCCTTCACATGCCAGGTCCAAATCTGATTTTCATAGCATTTATTTATACCCTATTGTATCAAAGGTTTCTTCAATATCTAGTATCGCAAGAGCATACTGTTGCTCTACTACTTACAATGAGTGTGCTATCTGCGCAAACCACCTTAAACTTAGGGCGGTGTTTCTGCTTGGTTTACAGTCAGAGCGCCAACTACTTTCATTAGCTGGTTTTCCAGTGCTTTGCTCAAGATCTTAATATCAGTGTCCTAAGTAAATGGCAATACAGTGCTTTTGATCCCTATCCAGCTTTGTGGTGATTGTTATTGTGACCTCTCATTGTACTTGGCAGTATTCTGCCCTTTGTAAAGAGCTCATTGAGCATCTCTTTTAGTATATTGGAGAATATATGGTATAAATCCGCTTGGAAACTATCACTTCTCGGTGCGCTGCCTGCATTCAGATTCCTAATGACTCCTGTCAGTTTAGCTTTCACCAGGAGGGCATTCAGTGCTTTTAACTGGTCCTTAAGAGCTTGGTTGCGGATTATAATCCTTCATGTATATGCCTAGGGTTTCCTTTATTCTTTCTTGCGTCACTACCATATCTCCTTCATGAGTCCTAGGATTATAGTGTAGGGTGGTATCTCCTAAGCAACCAGGTCAGTGTTATCCGCCTCCCACTATAGTGGCTGCTGATATTTGTGCATGAATCAGTCCCAGGTTTCCTTCCTGCAGAAGCCTTAGGGTTCCTATCCCCTCCACCCTCTGCAAATTTGTCATCTCTACATTTTCTAGTTCAGAATTGTATGCCATATTTTTGGGACATGCATTCTCTCCTCTGTATCATTTGCATGAACACTCCCACTAAGTTGCATGGCTAGTCTTTAATTGTGTCCTTGCCACTACCCAGAAAAGCCCCATCCTGCAGTACCTCTGTTTGCATTGTCCACAATGGGATCTGCTGCTAAGAATTCTCTCCTACGTGAGTAGTACACACCGAAGAGAATGGCACGCACAAGATATTTTATTTTAAGGTTTATTGAAGAATTTAATTTTTTTCCAAAATGTAAGTTTTAAAAAAAGAAACCATTTTTTAGGTCTGGATGTGGAAAGATCTCCAGTCAGCACAACGTGCTTGGGAGGGCTTTGAGTTGGCCCCTCTCGGCAATTGGCATGCTTGGGGGAGCCCTTTTCAGCTATTGGCTTGCTGATTTGTCTATTGTATTTTAGTATTAACCAACAGCATTTTACAGGTGTTTAGGTTTTTCCTCTGTTTTTTTTTTCTTCTTGTTGGCTACTATGCTGAGTAGTCTATCTTCTGATAACACATTTGTCTGCTTTAAAACCGTCTTTTTCCAGGCTCCCGAATATTACATCCAAGAACCTTTCTAGGCTTGGAACGCACAGCTAATGTTATTCTGTGGGCTAACCTAGATGACTCCTGTATCGAAACGAGGCTTGAAGCACACATTTCTTTTTCTATTCTGACAAATAGCACACATATTGAGCTAAGGCTGTACAAGTGGCACGAGAATCTGCACCCATAGGGCCCACACATTGCTTTCTAACATAAAATTAACTGATAGCTTTTGGCAGCAACTGTCATTGATGGCAAACGTGCTGCTGGCAGGACTCTTCTGTCCTCATCCATGGAGAAGAGGAGACGCTGCCGGTGCATTGAATGCTAAATGAGCTGGAATGTGTATTTGGTATTGTAGCAGTCCCTGCCTCTGATATATGATGCAATGTTCTAGCGATCAGACACACTGTATAACGTCTGATGCAGGAAATTAATACCTGCTATGGACACTACCAGATCAACTATATTGCCTACCTCTGAATATATATTTACTGGCATGTGGCCAACAGATACCTGCAGCAACCTTCACCCTGGCTGCTCCACAGAAAGTGTTGGGAGCAGCCTCTGGAGTTTCCACCAACCAAGAACCACAAAGGCTCTACCTCATCACATACAACATGGTATCCTCCATTGGTGTTCTTGCCTCTTCTCAAGTGGCTGTTTACACTTGCAGACAGGGTGTGAACTCTGTGCCATTGATGCTGGAACTCCAGTTTATTCCGGGCCTAACTGTATTCTGAATGAGATTCTGCTCTTGCAGGAGGCAGCTAATGCAATCTGTGTAATCTACGCTGAGATAATTATGGAAGAGGAGGTTGTTGCAAGCAGCTAGGGCAGTGCTCTTGCAACACAGCATGATTGCCTCCTTAATAGGGCTGCTCGCTGGTGCTGTACAGGACAGGATCACTGCACAGACAAGCTGTGATTGAGAAACTGCAAGCTAGCCTAGGAGAACACTACCCATCACCTGATGAGCTGCTTCTTGCCAATGTTGGCCCCTCACGTAGTCCTCTCCTTCCATCCTCTGTTTTCAGAATGGGCAGCATGATATTTTTTTTTTGTACTTCCTCAGATTTAATATGGAAAGCTCCATCGAGTAGCATAAGACTAGGCCTGGGCAAACTTAATTACACAGAGTAATCTGAGTAATTTCAGTTACTCTTTTGATGTACAATTACGCTCTTATGCCCATTTGTGTGGTTATGAGTAATTTGCCACAAAAATCCTACCGCTGGAGCACAGGAACAACAAACTTAGTGACTCGCTGCTGCTTTTTGTGTTCTGTTGTATTTAGCGCTATTTAGTTTTTTATAGCGCAAGATGCATTCTCATGTTCATTTGGGTTACAATCCTGGCATAATCTCGCGCAATTTTGCTGTAATAATGTGACAGCAAATTACTTGTTACGACCACCCCTACTTAAGACCTGCACAAAGATAGAAGTCAGAAAAAAAGCAGATAAAAGCCTCATGGGTGAGCGATTGAAGCAAGCTTGTGTGTTTGTTAGGGTGGAGCTGCAGACGGGGCTGTGGAAACGCTGGGTGCAGCTGGCCACTACCTGCTAGATACAGTCATGAAAACTGAATAGAGAACCCCACGTTCACTGTTTGTGTCTAAATTTTCGTTGTGAGGCCAAATTTAGACATTGTTTTCGTTGTCAGTTTGTCTCTGGTTTTCATTGGTGCAATATTTCTCACCAGAACACAAAAAACTAGCTGAAATAGTGTGTCTGGCACCCAAAGCTACTATATTTGAGGCCGATTGCAAAAAACGTGTAGTTTTCAGAACGTGGGATACCATGTATTTATCTAATAAGTTCTGTCTGTAGATTGATGGTTATGCAACTCTCCGACAGGCCCTACACCCTTAAGATTTATAAATGCAACCATTATTTCAAATATCTTACATTGCTCAGTTCCATTCCAATTAAATCCACTTCAGTTCATAAAGCTTGCATTGTAGTTTTACTGTACTATAATTACTGTTGAAAGTTCACTTCTATAAAGCTGTGCTGTAGAAGAATCTCAGACCACCACTAGTCTTATAAAACACGCATATTTTAATTTTTGTGATCGAGATGCAAATTGGTGTGCCATTGAAACTGCTGATGAATGTCTTGTTTGCGAAATATGTCTGCTGTGGAGGGTTCAGGAAACCATTTTATGTTTGACACCACTTTATAATTCTTCTGTGCAGTGCCCAGCATCCATTAGCAGGGCTTAGTACACCATCTTTGTACTCGCACCTAATTACACTGAAAGCAAACTTCCCTTTTCCGCTTGACCACTCTGCGTCATGTCTGCTATGCTCACACACTCCGCACCATACCTCTGTAAATCTGCTGTTAATGTTGAACATAACCATGGATAAGCAACACCTTGGCAATTGTCATAGACTTTCTCTTGGCTCTTCTACACTATTGTCACAAACCTAGGTGGCATAAGCATTGCAGTAAACTAAGAACAGCAAGCATTGCAAATTACAGAAGTCTGGTTCATATCTTAAAGTGCCTCTTCAGTCACTGTCGTACTCCGCATACATGCACTCTGTCACTCCTTTTGGCACTTATGCATCAACCCACTGATTTTATTTATTCTTGAATTCACTCGGTCACCCAGCCACCAAAAAAGACACATACAAACTCAACAACCATATGCAAGTTAAAAGAATAAAAGTAGGAAAGAGTAAAACTGTTGACACCGAATTGTGGAAGGCATATGGTTGCAATAGAAAATAAAATAGCGTACATCCATCTTGGAAAGGTCTGTAAATAGTGTATAATCATTGTAATAACAAGCCATGCTGAAAGGTCTATATTGGTTTTATCATATGGTTTTCACAAAAGTGGCAGGGCCATTTCCCTTGTCATAACATTTGATAATATAAACCAATCAGACTTAACGTTTCCCAATTAACCAATCCGGCCTAAAGCCTTTATTTCTGACTTGTCACCGTAACCTGCTTAGGCCTTCTGGATAGTGCCCAAGCATTCCTACAAGGCAATCACCATTTATAGAGTCATAAAATTACAAATTACTATACTGTTGGCAAAACTATATACAAATCCTCTTCAGAAGACCTCACAAGGATTATCATACTGCACATCTTCAATCAGCAGGGTTTGTCGGAGGGGGTAACCAGCATCAAAACCCTATCCTACCATGGTAACCAGTCAACTTCCGTGTAGCAAAATACCGGTCTGCGGGCTTCAGCATGGCCTAATAATAATTAACCTTTGCAGGCATATTTGCTTTAACATATGCTTTTCACAGTAAATAAGGCCTCTAGTGCCTTTGTCATAATTTTTCTTAATAAACACAGCAGAACTATGGCATATGACATTTGATTTTTGCATGGCACATGAGTTTAGGTAGAGGAGGCGAATGAATTTTAAGTTACTATATTGTTTTGCTTTTCTTCAATAGTTTTGGTTTATTTCACTTGGTTTTAGATGGTTCCTAGTCTGTTGCTTCAAATCCTTTTCGAGGTGCATGCCATGGCCGTGCACAACTACCCACACCAGGGATGCTCAGCCGAGTGAGCGCACCAAAGGCAGCCGTGTCTGCACCTGGCCGGGGCCAACCACTGTGTTTTTAAAAAAATAAATATTTTTTTATTGTAATTGCTCAAAGAAATCCTGGCTATAAAAACAAAATGGTCAGCAGTGCTGCCTCATGGAGTTCTCCGCTCCTTCAGATGAAATGGAATCCTTAGAGGAGCTACAACGGAGTATGGCGATTTGTTGCACTCTGGTATGTTAGAAAACATCCCCAGCACGCTTGGTCTAAAATATGCCTATTTGTGGAAGCGCTTGCTATTGGTACATGCAGTAGAAGTCAACGACTTAATCCCTGCCAATAACCTAGATATTTTACTATTGTCAAACTTAATTCCCAAACTTAATCACTGCTGCGCTAAAGTGTTCTAAAATTCTATTTCAGAATTGAAAATTTAAAAAAGCCTGAGGCGGGGTGGCAGTGATTATTTTTATTCCTTTGTGTTTTTTAAAGGGAATATGTTGGTGACTATGCAGCCGGTTGGCACTGATAAGCTGGCTGTTCTTTTTAAAGGGAAACCATTGTCATGATACTTATACTTGCCTGTCATTCACCTCATTATTCCTGTAGTATAGGCATAAGTTTGCCTGAAAGTCAAAAAGTGCAGTATAAATGCTCTTTTTCAGTGAAAGTCCACAAAAAGCTTGTAGCATGAGGGGGATCTACCTGTGGGCAGATCCTAAGCCCTTTTCTCATTACTGTTTCTTAAAGCTTTGTCTAGCTGTGTTGTCAAGCTAGACCGAAATCATGCATTGGCTATGTCAGTAGTCCTTCCTTTTCAGAACTGCATGCACAGGCTGATACCACCACACACAGGTCTGTGTGCAAAGAACATAAACATAAAAACATGTACAGTCGCACTGCACGTTCAACACACATGGCCCACCGGCAGCATGCAATGACCATGGGACATACATTTATGATTGCCTGTGGGCTTCTATAGGTGCTATTTTAGTAGAGTAAACATTAACAAAAAATACACGTAGAAAAACACTCTGGATCCGCTGGCAGTGCATAGTGGTGCCTATGTACAAATTGGTAAGCACACCTTTGTGCACTGCCTGTCCAGGAATCTGCCATTACTACTGGCTTTGCAAATACGGTTTCCAATAAATGGAGGCTTTTGCAAACTACAATATGCTGTTGCAGTCCAGAGCAGATACTTACTTTGCTTGACCAGTTTCCAACTTAAATTTAACTCTGATTATTGATCTTGTTCCATCCAATTATTTGTTGAAAAGCCACATTTCTCTCATAAATATTCCGGTTTTTGGTTAGTTATGGTGGTCAACTTTTTCCTCATTTTTGTTTCTTTGGTCTTCGATCACTTGTTACACTTATTGCAGTGTATCTCTATGCCATCGGAAGATGCCCATGGCCAATTTCAAGAGCACATTAATGTCTACTTTTGACCCACTCTGTTTTTCAACCAACCAGCATTGGCAATGCTACACCGACTGGCTTTGCCAGTGCTTGTTTTCCTTGTTAATGAGAAGTATTCTGAATCTGTTTCTCTTATCTATGTTTATATAGGTCTAAGAAACCTGAGCGGCCTTTGAAAGAGAGGAATGGAGTAGAGTCCCTAGTAACCCGCGCACCTAAGAAGTATTCACGGGTTATCGAAAGTGAAAGCTCTGAAGAAGAGGAAGAGCATATGGAGGTGGAGGAAGAGCAGAAAAGCGAGTCTCCATCCAAAGCTAAGGTTTCTAAGAAAGAAAGGTCTTTGGAGAAGAAAACTGAGTCACCAGCCAAGAAACAAGATACTATAAAGGAAAAGGAAACTGAGGAGGAAAGTGAGATCCTAACCAAAGTTAGGAAACCATTGAAGAACTCCTCCTTGGAGGAGAAAGCTAACTCTCCAGTCAAAAAGACCGCATCTGCTACAAAATGTGAGGAGTTGTCGAAGGAAGAAGAATCCACTGCGACTGAATGCAAGATGCTAACGAAAGGTGAAAAGGTGGAAGTAGAGACCCCATCCAAATGTGGGAAACCATCAACAAAAGAAGAATCGGTGAAGACCCCACTCAAGAGTATTGTGAAGCAGGTAGAATCATGTCTTAAACTTCAGTTGCTTATCCTCAACTCCATTCTCAACGTTCCTTTTGCTTCATGTTGTCTAGTTTCTGGTTATATACAATGTTCCTCTATATTCAACTACCTACACTTTAAAACTCATACTATCGCAACAAGCATATGCAAGCTAAATTAAAAGAACAATCATATAAAAAAGAAATGCTGCAGCCTAAACATGGCTCACATACGCTGAAAAAAAATTAAATGAAAAGGTAAGCGTAGCAGCCGGTGGCGCAATTGCAATAGTATTGTCCATGGTGTACAACGACTGTATTAAGAATCGCCATTAAATTGAACTATTTGGCTTTAACATCTACTGTTAAAAGCATATGTCAGGCCTACCGCCTTTTTGACCTATCTTTTCATAATAAACTGATCAGATGTGACTAACTTTTCCCAAAGTTAACACCAGAAATGGGTATTTGGACGCTTTACATTGAAACTTTCCTACCATTCAGTTAACCAATTCAAAAATAAAATGTAGCCTAACAGTTAAATTGCTTTCAGAGGTTGAATGAACCAGTTCGGGCAATAGCCTTTATCATTTGCAATTCAGGCCTATTGTTTTGAGTGTGAGCCTTTCCGTGTAGCAGCCTTCAGGCAATTGGTCTTAGAATTGCCAATATGTATAACATTACAGTTGGCAAATCAATATCCACCTTTCCTAATGGGGCTTAACACTGATTCTCACAGTTTTCTAGGCCCTACGGGATTTCTCTGCGGACAACGAAAACCTGCAGAATAACATGCCACCCTTAAAGGCCTACTGGCTCTTCACATATACTTTTCACAATAAATATGTCTGCCCTACTGCCTTTGTTGCATCTTTTCATAATGGATTAGTCCTATAGCATGTGACATAACTTTTCCCAGTTAACTAATGGGGCCTAGAGCCTTTAGCATTGGCTTAGAGTCAGTGACCGCTTTAGCCCGGTGCGACCAGTGCTATTGCGCCGGGCGCCAGGGTCTATGGGGCGCCCTCTCCATGACCGACTGAACCAAGATAAGAACAGCATACAGATATCTTTGTGCAAGCTGGATTTTTCAGGAGATAATTACAATAGCATAACTTTGATAGTTAATGCATTTGAGGGAGAGACTCCTAGTATAATAGCATAGAGTGTTCATGTTCCTGTTGCAAAGCACAACGTGTCGCAGGCAGATCAGATTAGTATTTTATGGAGATTGCTTAGTGGGTTATTGCTTTTGTCACAGATCCTTTTGTTTTGACTGTCATCAAAGAGTTGCATGCAAATTGAAAGGCAAATGTTTCGAACCTTGTTTTTCCCCTCAATCTTTTGTTCTAAGTTTGCTAAAAAGAGTTCCTTTGGGTAGCAATACAATGTTATTAGTTTAAGACTCAATCATTGTGTTACATTTATGGGTCTGATTTGCTAGCAGTTTGAGCCTGGTTTGCATCACAAAATAGCGCAATGCCCTACTTTAAGTCAAGGAGGCATACCAGGGGTAGCACTTCGACGTTCCCATGCACTCGCTTATGGATTTTGATGCTAATCCAGGGCCCAGGAAGTCTGCTCTTTAACGCGCTATGGCGAGTCAGATATTATCAGGGCGAGCTATTTTTAGGGACTACTGGCCTGGTTTGGTGAGAGACTCCAGCTGACAAAGAACATGTGTTCTAATTTAGTGATGCCTTTAAATCTTGTTCCATTTGCTGTGTGTTCAAAGACCAGGTCAGATGTCAGTTTGTTCCTTATTTTATATTAGAAATTGAAAGAAGGCAATCTGTGTTTACAAAATCCTCTAACTTTTCAGACCGAGAAAGAAAACTAAAGTGAACAGTCTGACTAACATGCTGCCTGCAATGAAAAGCTATCAGTTTAGTTTCTAAGAAGAAAAAAACCATTTAAATACCTCTTAAATTAAAACTACAAATATTTCAAAATATATTTCAGTAGTTGCGAAAGCACTTTTTTAATTCTGATGTGTGCTGGAAACAAATATTTTAACAGTATCAAAACAATCGGAACACTTTACTTGGCGATGTGCAAATGATTAATATTTGCTGAAACCCCATTTCCCCCATTATCGTTTGTATGCTATAAAGTTTTATCAGTTAAACTGCCTGTCAGTGGTAAAGTTTGTGGCCATTTCAATTGACACGTGCTGCCTGTAAATGACAGTGCACTACCACATCATGTTTTAGTGATCTATCTATTAAAAGTAGAGTTTTTAAATATGAACTTAGAAACGTTCATACCCCCACCCTGATGACCATGCTATTGATGACCCACGGGGCAATTGAGGGGTCATGCCTGCCTTTTATGTTGGTTAGAATTTTATCATACATGGTGCAAAAGTGTAGTCTTTTTAAATCGAACATAAGAGTTTTTGTACAGCAAACATGCTGAACTCGCATATTGAAGGTGCTCTCATACTTAAAAATGAAGAAAACAGTGACTCCATGTAAAATATTTGCTCTGGAGCACTCAATTGGGACCAGTTTATGGGTCAAACAGAATTTTGTGCTGGAAGGGTTCCCTTACAGTATAAAATTGAAGCTTGACATTAAAGGAACATCCTTGCACTATGGCGCAAAGGTTTGTGCATTGATGCAAAGCAGCCTAAAGTGCACCACCACTAAAGGAGAAAGCAACAGCAGCATATCTTGGAAGATAAGGTGCTGTTGTGCTCTCTTCTTTTCATGCAGCTCAGCAACTTTGATTACTGCACATTGTGATAGCGTAGTTAATCTGCCACTTCGTTTCTCCAGACCAAGCACTCTTAATGCAAATTTTCAGCCAATATAGATAACCTTTGACTCCACCTTTTATACCTCATTGTCTTGCGTAACATTTCCTATAAATTTGACTTACACACTTGAATGACTCCTTGTCTGTTAAATGTTTGTGATGTAAAGCGCTCTGACAGTCTACATTGGGATGAGTAGCACTGTAAAATAAATGTGAGAGGGGGGCTAAGGATAGATGAGGGACACCATTGAAAGTTTGTAGTGAGGGAATCCATGAAGGGGGTCATTTGAGGGGCGTCAACAAAGATTGTTGCTCCGCGTATCACCAGTACTAAAGCCGGCTGTAACGAAGTGAAGTACTCAGGTTGATGTTGAAATAAGATTTATTCCAAGTAAAGGATCCCATCCACAGAAACACTTAAACCAGGGAGCAGGCTCAGCTTCAACTGCCTAGAAGAGCATCTTGCATCATTACATTCTGAAGCTCTTGGCAACAGAAGCAGAAGCCTAGAATGCCACACATATCCCTTCTTTACAAATAAAATTAACTATAAACAAGATTAACATAAAGATAACAAGGAAGAGTAAAGTAAACAAAGCATACATAGAACTTAAGAATGAACAACCTGGAACAAAAACTAAAAGTCACTTGGAAATTAAAGCAACATCAGCATGACAATTACTTCACATATTTACTCAAATACTCTGGAGGAGAGGACACTCTCGAAGACTTACGAATAGCGCCTGAATTTCCAGAGGAGTTAGCAGGGCCGGATCTCGATCCTCCACACAAGGGATGAATCGGAACCAAATCATCTCTAACCACAACCACTCTGTTCAAATTCCAAATGCGATGATCAGCCATTTTGACCGCATTATTGAAGACCTTAATAACCTGCATAGGTTACAAAAATGCTGTAGAAGAACCTTTCTTGCAAGGGTTTTTAATTAAAACCCAATCACCCACTTTAACCACAGTCTTCTTTACACTTTTTCTTTGATCATAAAGCTCTTTACGAGCTTCAATCCTCCTTGACTCAGCCAACTTCCAATCATTCTCGTCATTGTACACGTCACGATTAGATTGCATGTCATTGACCCAAGTAGGGGCGACCAACGTATTAGCACGCCTACCCCTGAATAGTTCAAAGGAAGTCTTCTTAGTTATGGCATGGGGAGACAAGCTGTAAATTTCAACTGTTTTGCAGATTTCTTCACGCCAATCGAACCCTGCAGATTTTGCCATTTCAATGGTCTCTTTTAGAACACGATTAAAGTGCTCCACCATTCCATTAGTTTCTGGATGGTACAATGAGCACCTCTTGTGTTTGATGCCATGTCTACTCAGAAATTGTTCCATTTCTCTAGAGACTAACTGTACCCCATTGTCGGTCAAAATTGTATCAGGTAGCCCTTCTCTGGCTATAAGTTTCTCCAAAAACGCCTTCACATGCTTGGTCTCTACACCCCCTGTAATGGTTATTTCTGGCCATCTGGAAAACAAATCAACCAGAACGTACCACTCAGAACCAGAGGACCGAATGGGGCCGAGAATATCAAGCCCAACTTCCTACCATGGACCATCTGGGCGTTCCCGTATAACCATAGGTTGAACCTTAGGCTTGGCTACTCTTTCGCTCACTGCACACAATCTCTGATATTTCGTTCCACATGCAATTCCATACCGGGCCACCAGTAGGACAATCTCAGTCTCTCCTTAGTCTTTGACATACCCTGATGCCCTGCATGAGCCAAAGAAATAAGTTCCTCTCTAAGAGAAGCCGGAGGAATTAACCTCAGACCCCTGACCAGTAGACATCCTTGCTCAGAAAGTTGGTCTTTGACGTGCCAAAATTTTTCCAACTCGTCCTCGCCTTTAGGTTTGGTCTTCCAACCTGCCTTTACACACTCTAAAACTCTAAGCAAGACATTGTCCAAACGAAGAGCGTCATGCCACCTTTCTTTGGCAATGCTACCCCCTCCAATAGAACATACCATATCCCCATCCTGCTCATATTCATCAGGAGAGCATTTCTCATCCTCCTCTACCAAGCGAGACAAAGCATCTGCAACTTTTGTTCTCTTCCCCGGGCAAATATTTGATGTCAAAAATCATAGTCTTGCAATGCCACAACCCACTTGGTGATTCTACTTGACACAGCAGCAATACCTTTTTTTAAAAGCTTTCACCCAACGGTTTGTGGTCTGTCCTGACTTCAAACACACAGCTCCACAAAAGATTCTTCAGTTTTTTTTTTATGGACCAATATACAGCGAGAGCTTCTCTTTCTACAACAGAGTATCGCATTTCTGCACCCCGCAAGCTTCTTGAAAGAGACAAAATTATGTCATCATGCCCTTGTTTTTTTTGCAGTAACACAGCACCCAGACCTTTCATACTGGCATCGGTTATAAGAAAGGACTTCTTTTTGGGGTCATAGCTGCTCAATTTGGGTGCAGCACTCCATCTCTCCTTGAGTGCAAAACTCATCCTCACAAAGCTGGTCCCATACAAACTCACACCCTTTATGCAGCAAATACCTCATGTGAACACACAGAGAAGCAAAACCCTGGACAAACTTGCTGTAGTACTCTGCCATTCCCAAAAAACTAATTAACTCTTCTTTGTTAGTAGGAGAGTGTAGTTTGCGAATGGCATCAACAAGATCCTCCTTAGGCATCACACCACCTGCAGGAATGGAATGACCTAAATAATCAATGGATTCTCTCCTGAACTTGCATTTTTCAATTTTGACAGATTAAATTCATTGTCTGCTCAAAACACTCAACACTCTCTCATCATGCTCTCTATTGTCCCTCCCAAAAATTAATATATCGTCCTAATATATTCTCACACCAGTTATACCCTTCAAGACCTTCTCCAAAGCTCTCTGAAAAACCGAGGCTGCTGAAACCAGACCAAATAGAAGTCCGACAAAGCGGTAAGTACCGAAAGGGGTCACAAATGCGGTAAGGTCTTTAGAGACATCATCGAGCCTAATCTGATGTGCAGATTTAAGATCGATGGTGCTAAACACCTTGGCACCCTGTAGCAGCATCAACATGTCCGCAATCTTCGGCAAAGGATAGCGGTCCACCACCACATGCTTGTTTAACTCTCTCGTCCACACATAAACGTAAAGAACCATCAGCCTTCTTGGCAGCTACAACTGGAGCAAGCCATTGCGTTGCTTCCACTTCTTTAATGATACCATCTGCTTTCACTTGTTCACGCATGCCCACAGGCACATTACGTACCTTACTACAAACCGGTTTAGCACCATCAACCAAACGAATGTGATGAACATAATGCCGCAAACAACCCAAGGCTTTACAAAAGACTTGAGGAAATTTCAACTTTAACATTTGTATAAAATTCTCAGAAGAGTTAAGAGTTACCTTGTACAGAAGATATTAAATTTGTCTCAAAATTTTCCCTTCGTTTAATGGGAGGTGATTCATTTGGATCTAAAATCACACCAAGGTCTTTCTGGTGGAACCAACTCAATATGCTGTCCCTTTTTTGGGAAATGTATATTTTAGCATTGACTAACCTGTTCTTGTATTCTAGGAGACCCCAAAAATAGCCAAACAATTTAATCGGCTCACCCCCATATGCACGGGGTCTAATGTCAGGGCGAAATAGCTTAATTTTATATTTGACCGTTGTTAGATAAAATTCTTTCAAAACTATGGTGATCTTGGCACCTGAGTCAAAAAGAACGTTGGTTCTTTCACCTTCCACCAAGATTTCATCAATGGGACTGCTCCTGCCTTCTTCATTTCCAGTAACTTGTAGTAAAATCTGTCCACACTCTACTCTGGTGTATGGATCATGTGAACAGGCTTCCTCATCGTAAATTTCATTAACCCTTCCTTTATAGGTTTTACCTTTACAAACTGCAGCTAAGTGACCCTTCCTCTTACAATTACCGCAGGTGACTTTCCAAACCAGACACTGCTTGTCGTTGGCCAAATGACCTACTTTGTCACAATGAAAACATTTAACTTGAAGTGTTGAACCTTCCGGTTTTCTCAAAAGTAGTTCTTTTTTTCATGTTTTTTTTGTTCTTTTTGAGGTTGTTTGACAACATGAACGGAGTCTTTCTCTTTCTTGTCACCATCCTTTTTTATGACTTCCACACATTTAAGGGAGTGTTCAATCCTTCTCGCAATAACATCCTCAAGGGAAGGTTCATCCTTTTGCCACAGTTCCTCTCTTACACGTTCAATGTTACACCCCAACATAAATTGGTCCCTTATTCTCTCATCAAGGGTGGAGCCAAACATAAGTTGAAGCCAACTTTCTCAAAGTAGTTATATAATTCTCTATAGACTCCTCTTCCAATTGACTTCTGCGACCAAAGTGATACCTCTCAAGAATAGTACTGACTTTAGGTAAATAGTGTTTATCCAATTTTGCTATACAAATTTCAAATTCATTTAGATCACCATCATGAATTTCGGGAAGATGGTCAAAAATCTCCTTGCCCTCGGACCGTAGACAATGTAGTAATAAGGCTGTGTTCCTTTCAGCACTCAGAGAGGAGCCACACACTCTGGCGTATCTTTCAAATACTTTGCGCCATTTCTGCCATCTAATGGGTGGATCACCGGGAGATGACAAAAAGAAGGGAGGCGCAGTAACATTTTGTAAAAGATATTAAATTGCAGAAAACACTTAAATTCTAAAGAATTACCTTGACCTGAAAGGAAATAAATATTACTCACTAATGCAAGCCTTTAAATTAAAAAATTAAGTTGGTATAATATAAAAGCAGTATGTGTGTCATTGTTGAAAAGGGTCTAAAATGACACACTAAATATTAAAGTGACACACCTAACATTGTTATATGCTGTGTGTGCGCATGTCACGGAAGTAATATGCAATGTCGGAAAAATTAAGATAAGCATATAAACACTTACAATGTAGTAAGGCTGAAGTAACAAATTGTGTGCGTGTCACGGAGTAGACACGCAATGTAGCTGAAATTGTAGCATTGTTAAATATCAAGGAAAATGAAGTTGTTACGTGCGTGTGTCACGGAAGCACCACGCACAAATGAAGAAATCGTCCGCGTCTTTTTAGAAAAGTTTGTGTGCGTATCACAGAAGTGACACGCAGCGGGGTTGTGCAGGGTTGCAATGCAACCACAAGACAGGAGAAGAAATTAACGCGGTGACGATCCGCACTGTTTGACCGTATTGAAGAGTTTGTGTGCGTATCACTGGAGTGACACACAGCGGCAAAGTTTCCAAGCAACCGGGATGCTGAAGAAAAGATAAACGCGTTGCAGGAGGCTTGTGTGCGTATCACTGGAGTGACACATAGCGGTAGCGTTTCCAAGCAACCGGGACGCTAACTAGTCGCGCTGCAGAGTACACCTAAGATGGCCTCCACGCAGGGTCATGCAGCGTAATGAAGAACGTGACGGGGTCGGAGTCCAGGTTACTTTGACAAAGTCAGCACTCCAAGCGAAGGAACTCAAGCAGAAAGACTTCTATGGCATGCGGGCAACTTCAAAGAAAAACAAATTCCGGTGCAGCACGCTCAAGATCACGAGTCAGAGCGCGAGTTGTACTCTTAGAAGGTAACGGATTCTTAAATTTTTCTTTACGAGTACAAGTAAATGAAACGCTGTATCACAACGGGCTAACACAATAGTAGGAAGCTCTCATGTGCACTAAAACGTCTCCTTTATGTTAGAAAAAGGGACGAATAGTACAATGAAAGTCCAATGAGGCCTGAGTGATCAGAAGGCGATTCCCCCTCTTCTTTTAAAAATAAATGCAGGCACCAAATAAATATAACCGTGGTTGGGCCGCATTAAGAGAGACAAACATTCAACAGTACCTTAAGGGAGGGATTCAATTCACGTAGAAGGTCGTCCTGAAAGAGATGCTTAAGCTTCAAGGTGAGCTTAAGTTTGATGATGTTGAGATCCTTTCCATGGACTGTCCAGCCATCCTCTGTCGCTAAATGTAACGAAGTGAAGTATTCAGGTTGATGTTGAAATAAGATTTCTTCCAAGTAAAGGATCCCATCCACAGAAACACTGCAACCAGGGAGCAGGCTCAGCTTCAACTGCCTAGAAGAGCATCTTACATCATTACATTCTGAAGCTCTTGGCAACAGAAGCAGAACCCTAGAATGCCACACCGGCCCTGTTTAGAGTAACCAACTCCAGCCTACTGTCTTGAGCATAAGCTTTCACATAAGGCATTCAACGGGCATAATGTCTGGAAATTACAAATGTTCACAATTCCAGTTAACCAACTATAATACAGTCTTGGCAAGGATTATCACGGTGCCAAGGCTTTTGGTAAGAACACTAAAAATCTTGCATAACACAATAATAATGTGATTATTTTTAAAGAATTATCTGTCTACACGCTTTAGTGCAGTGTTGTAACAATTGATCCTTACAGGCCTATTGCCTTTAAACATATGCTTTTCACTATAAATATGTCCGGCCTCCTGCTGTTATCGTAACATTTCATAATAAACAGATCAACCTTTACCATTGGCTTGTCATCATAACCAGCTCAGGCCTACTGAATTGAGCATTAGTATTCCTATATGACAAAAGAGCAAGCCAAGCACTTTTTTTCCCCCCTTCAAGTGGAAAAAAACAGCTTCGGCTACAATCAAGCTTGTAGACTGGAAGATCAACCTGTGTACAGAGCCTAAGCTCCTTTCTCAGTACTGCTTCTTAAAGCTCTCTTTCTGGGGATCAAATGAGGTCTAGAGACAACTGTGATGTCAAGACAGATCTAAATATAGACCCTCAAATAGTCAAGTTCTTGACATTACTAGTAGCAATGAAGGCTTTTTTGTTTTTTTAATGTTTTGAAGGCTTTTGCCTGACTTGACCCTGTTGTGATTGCTAGGGCAGGACAGCTTCTAGAAACCTTTAAGTAGCAGTGTTAGAACTCGCACATCTCGAGTAGCCGCCTTTTTATAATCCTATTGAAGTGTAATTCAATAGTGGTGTTTTCTGTCTAGTGACTGATTATGAGTAATTGTATTTCTCAAAAAAAGACAAACGTTTCTTCCTCTGGGAATGTTTTCAAAAAATGAAAGTCTGATTTGAAAATGTTTTCTTTTATTCCTCTCTCTACAAGAGCAGAGCACTGCTACTGTTTGATTTAAAGGCTCCTCATTTCACAATGGCATTGTTCCATTAACTTTCATCAATGTGATTCCATTTTTTCTTTTGACCAGTGTGATAAAAGTATGTCCTTTTTAAGTAGTCCTTCACTATGTAACCGTTTAGTGTAATCTTGTTTTTGATAAATGTTAAGTGTATCATGATTCTCTACTACAAATTTATTGAAAGAAGGTGGGTGTTGCAAGGTAACTGGACGTATTTTGGAAGGTTTTTATGCTATCAAAGGAAATACTTTACAATATAAAGAAAAGTAAAACAAATCAGAAATTAAGCTTCTTGACTCTTTTTCTCAGGAGCAGGTGACAGTAATGAAGACCCCACGGGCAGAGTCTTCTCTGGATGTGTCTTCTCCAGCCAGTGATAGGTCTGGAGAGAGCCCCCTCTCCTCAGATCCAATGGTCATTTCTCCTTCTGGCATCCCAAAGCGAAGAACAGGTAACGATTTGCATAGAAGAGATTTAAACATATTAGGGCCTACATAAAAACAGCTTAAAGTTTCACTCTGTAAACTATGACTAAGGTGGTGAGCTTCCTAACACTTGTACTATCCTTTCTTCTTCAGCTCGCAAGCAGTTCCCAAAACGTAAACTGGAAACTATGACCAATGGTGATGTTGGTAGCAGAGGAGATTCTGAGACAAAGGAGGCAGTCTCTAAAAGGCAGCGGATGGAAACTGGTAAACAGTGTGAACATAGTTTGCTTTAAGTGGTGGAATTGCCTTTTGTGGAGTATTGCAACTTGTTGTCAGCATACAGTGTCAAAACTTGTGCTTCATGACTGCTAGTAGCGGGTATCCCTTTGACTCTAGCTAATCCCATAATTCACCAGATCTGTTCAGATAGTTTGGAGTCCGCTATGAATCCAATGGAGTACTGGTTGTCAGAGTGCTAAATTTTGACTAGATCATAGTAAAATACCGCTGTGTAGTTTTATAAATTCTGTTTTGTAAAATGTTTGTATTTGGATGAGATCGGGTGCATTCAGGAGGGTTTGGTCATAGGCAAGAATTTGCATTTTTGGTTTGCAGGGTGTTAAAGTACCTCACCACTCAAATCAAAATACCAAAAAAAGTGTTGTTTTCTAAAGGTTAAAGAAAAGAATGCCAGGGTACTTTCCTATAATCCTAGTTTTTTCATCACTATTTTCAAAGAAACTATAAACAGTAGACGATCTCTGTGTCAGCTGGATCCTTATAATACTTTCTGTGGTATATTGTTTGTTTTCTACAGTCGCAACGTTAACGTCTAAAATGAACCGTGCTTGTTTCATACAAAAAGAATAATAAAAAATAAAACATGCAGCATTTTCTAACTATTTTGTAAAAACATCCCAATAACCCATGTAAAACAAACGGCACATTTGGCACAAAATACTGTTGTTCTTGCCACTTTCAATAAGTAAAGGAAACTGTAGTCCTTAAATAGATGTTTCATATTAGACTACACACAGAGTACTAAACTAATACTGCAGCTTTAAGAATTCCAAAAGGCGGTAACCCTTTCTGTAATGCTGTAAGGGTCAATGAAACTGTTGGCTCTTATGAGCACTGTTGGCTTTAAAAGGCTGTTTTTATGACTGGAAATTCCGATTTCTTTTTTTTTGGTGCGGTTTTATGCCACTGTCAATATTTTCGAACTTTTTCTTCATTTTCATGTATGTTCTATTAGGTTGGTGCCTTTTTGTGTTCTTCTGTGTGGTGTTAATTTCATTCACTCAGCCTAATCCTTGAGCCTCCATGCCAGCTTTTTGTGACTAGTGTCTTTCTGGTTTTGGGAGGAATGGTAAGGGAAGTAGTGCGAGTAAAGCAACTGTAGCCCCTGATTTGTGGGCTCTCGCTCCATAGAGAAGAGTCACATCTGTCTTGAGATACTTTAAAAAATAATGAAGGCCAAAGAGGGTGTATCTTCAGGTTAGTCAGTGAGAAGTTGAATGGGTTGCTCTGTGTTCCAGTAGCTTCAGCTTGGCAAGTGAGCTTTCACTCCTATATGTTTCTGTTAGTGATGTTCCCAGTCTGTTTCCAGATCTTGTACAGTTTAGCATTCTACTTCTAAACACAATGTCTGTATTCTCCACCACTGAGTTCTGTTTCAGTATTGAAAGCCTCCGTGTGCAGGGGCGAGTCACCCTTGCTATCTGTAACTTTGAGGGGTGGTACCTCTAGTTCAAAAGTTAAGAACATGGAGGCACATTCTAAATGTTCTACCTTCCCCAGACCTTGAGCCTCTTCAGAGCCGCCTAGCCTTTTATTGAAAGTGTTTACTTCACTTCCCAGCCTGCCAGTTACGAGACCAGCTCCACCTTAAACTCTGTCTTCATCTTCTCCTATACTGCCTTTAAATGACAAGATCAGGAAGTGTAGAAGACATGCAGGACGAGTCAAAGGAATCGCGCAGTTAAAATAAATAACTGTTTTCATCACTCAAGAGAAAGGAGGTCAGACAGTAAGCTAAGGCTTTAATCTGTGGGACTTGAGAAGAACCAGGAGTTTCCCAAGGTGCAGCTTAACAAGAAAAGGAAGCAAAAAATCTGCAGCAGCCTCCTCTGACCAAAAGGTTAGAGGGCCTAGAGATTCCACAGCCAGATTTCTACTGCCTTGGTCTGTATGTAATACACTTTTGAGACGCTGGTTTAGGACCCTACTACTTTAGTCTGATTCGTTGCTCCCCAAAGTGATTGCTAAAGTGAAACCAGGCAAGATGATGACAATAATACGGATTGCTCTGGACTGGCATAAACCATTGTGATACAAAGACCTAGTCTATTTGTTGGTGCCACCTCAAAGGAGGTTTCGGTGCAGGCTATACATGTGCAGAATGTCCACCAACATCCTCTTGTTTAGCGTGCAATTGCTGAGCTTGACTGTATCTCCTGAATAACTGTGGTATTGCTATGTGAAGCTTCCAGTTGACTGTTTAAACATCTTAAAGGAATCCAAACCTCTTTCTATCAAAATTGTCATATGCCTTAAATTGGAAGAACTTTTTTCTGGAGATGTTCAGTGATGTGGAATTCCTATAGTCCGACACCCAGGACATATTGTTTGGGGTCATTGGCAACAGGTTTTCATGTGTATTTTGTCCTTGGGACAAGTAGGTCCAACCCCCTGCAGCACAAACCCTTTGGCTGCCATTTTGCAGTACCACATTATGGATCAGGAAAGGGCACTGTCTGCAGTTAAGGTAATATTTTTGACCATATGTTAATGCTGTTCAAACTTTTATTTATGGTTCGTTCATTGAAAGCCTATGTTTAGCAATATGAGGCTATGTATAAGGCTCCCAGAATGCTATCTGATTTGATGCAAATATTTGCAGAAGCTTGTAAGCATGATTGATGATTATTTGCTTTCAAAATAAAATATTTATTAAAAAAAAATGAAAGCACGAAAAAAAACATCTTTGCTAAACTACTGTAAAATTTCAGGTACCATTTCTTTGCAGCATCATTTGGTAACCTGTGTTGATGCATGCTGGTATTTCCCAAAAATATTCATAATGGAAAATCAGTGTAACCAGTTTCAATAAGATTATGGGAAACAAAAATAAACAAGTATTGGCAAAGCCAGTAGGTCTGAAATTAGTGGTCCGCTTTGTAGTTTTGTCAATGTGCGACTTGTTTTGGCATGGTTTTTGTAAAACCTTATTGGTGTGGGAATTAGGGGCCCATTTGTTAAAGTCTCAAAAGTGCACCTAATGTATATGTCCTTTCATTAAGTGCAGCTAAACGGCTTTCATGAATTCCCAAGAATGAAAAATTTCCTAGGCGAGGATTATGCTATTCTTTCTCCACTTTATTGAATAGCAGCCATTTAAAGTCAAGTAAACAAACTACTATTCCCATGAAACATCGGGAATAACACAATAAAATGATAGTGTCCATAAGTAGAGAGTCCCCTTTTCTCTGCACCAATCACGGGGCTCCGGGGTGCTGGTAGTCCTTTGTTACTGTCCATTCCCCCTCTTTCGTCGCTCAAGATCAGCCAGCCAGAACGCATCACGAATCTTGTTTGCCAGACTCGCCTGTAGAAGCAAGGAGATATTGTAAGCAACAGCAATGGCTAAGGTTTAGCCCTGTAGGGGAAAAGGTCACAGAACATTCGCAAGAAAATCTCAACCGTCAATATGAACAAGACAGTCCAACCACTTTACTTACCACAGTACGCGGGTGGGAAGGTACAAAAGAGAAACCTTGTACCCTGGGTGGAATAATCCTCCCCTCCGAGTCCTTAATAGAATTGAAACTTTCCGTTACGATCGCTAGGACATTTTTCATTCTATGTCGGAACCGGAGGCGAGGATTATGCTCGTTTAAAGCTTGCTTACCACCAAATGAGCCATGTCGATAACCGGCTTGAAATAAAACCGTTTAAAGGTGTAGTCTGAAGACCGGTCTGCTGCATTCAGAATGTCTTCCAGACGAGCTCCCAGGGTAAACGCTTTAGAGGCCATTGCCCCTCTGGTAGAATGAGCGCTGACGGCCCTAAGGTAAATTCCAGCCTCCTGCATCACCCACCTCACCCACCGGGCAATAGTGGGGGAAGAAACCGCCTTATGGGGTTTCTTGAGCGCAATAAGTAATTGTCGCTCTCCCGGAGGACGAAACTCCTCTGACATTTCTTCGTAAGCCTTGAGGCAAGAGACAACACAGTTGCAGAGAATCCGGAAAGGCAGGGTAAGAGATGGACTTCGTCCCACATTTAGTTTGTCTCCTGATCGTGAAGGTAACCCCCGTGGGGGAGAACATCCTGCAAGAAACATCCAAGGCCCTAACGTCGGAAACCCGCCTGCAGGATATAAGGCACAGGAGCATGGCCAACTTCGCCGACAGCTCTTTCCTAGAGAGGAATCTGTTCGGTTGCCAGGACAAAAATAAATTCAACACCTGGTTAACATCCCAGAGCTGTGAATAACGAGGCTCGAGAGGCAGGGAGAGGCAGATGCCTCGAAGGAGACTGCAAACCAAGGGGTGTTCGCCCACAGGAGATCCGTCCACCAAGGTATGACCCACTGAAATGGTGGAACGGAAGGTATTAATGGTTCTGTAAGCCAAGCCTTCCTCCGCCAGGGCGGCCAAAAAATTCAGAATGGAGGTCACATCTGTTGCCACGGGATTGAGACTCCGTCGCACACACCAACTATACCACCTTCTCCAGGTAGAACGGTACCGCTTGACGGTACTATCTGCCCAGGCCTTAGACATGAATTTCTCAGCCGCTCCCGAAAGGCCTGGGACCGCCCATCGTCCCCTGTAATCCGCCACGCCATCAAGGCTAAGGAGCCTTGCGCGATTAACGGATGAGGAACTTTGTCCGGACTGAGAAGGAGAGTTGGAAAGCGGGGGAGTGGGATTGGAGAATCCCAGGAAAGTTCCAGAAGAACTGGAAACCAAACTTGAGACCACCAAATTGGTGAAATTAGCACCACGTCCGCTCTCTGGCGCCGAACCTGGGCTGAGACCCTCGTTAGCATGGCGATTGGGGGAAAGGCATAGCCTGATTCGCCCCGCCAGTCCTGAAGGAACGCATCCGTCCGCGCTGCCAGGGGGTCCGGCCTCCAGCTGAAGAACCGGGGAAGCTGGTGGTCCAGACGGGAAGCAAATAGGTCCACTGAAAACGGACCCCAGATGCTCTGGAGATCCTCAAAGACTCCTGAATGCAGTTTCCAAAGACTCGCGTCGTGAAAATGGCGAGAGTGGAAATCTGCTACCTGGTTGTCCTGACCCGGCAGGTATTCTGCCGTTACGGAAATGTGAGGATCCAGACAGTACTGCCAGAAGTTCGCTGCCCGGTCAGAGAGAGCTCTGGATCGTGTGCCCCCTAGATGATTGATATATTGGACCGCCGATATGTTGTCCATCTTGAGGAGGACGCATGACCGGACCGAGTCCTTTGTCCAGCATTGGATCGCAAATGACCCCGCCAAGAGCTCCAGACAGTTGATGTGCAACTTTTGCTCTTGTGGAGAACACACACCTCCCTTGGTGAAGTCGCCACACCTCGCGCCCCAGCCGGATCTGCTGGCGTCCGACTCGATAACGATATCTGGCGCGGAACCAAAGATTGCACGCCCATTCCAGGCTTCCATATTGGTGAGCCACCACTGGAGTTCTTCTCTGGCGTCCGCCGAGAGTGCCACCTTCTGAGAATACGAAAGGCCTCTGCGAAGGTGCCGGGCCTTGAGGCGCTGGAGGGCCCTGTAATGGAGCGGGCCCGGGAAGATCGCCTGGATCGAGGCGGAGAGGAGACCCACGATACGGGCTAGTTGCCTGAGGGAGAGCTGGGACTGAGTGAGAGCTCTCCTAATCTCGTGATGGATTTTCGTCATCTTGCGAGACGGAAGGCTGAGAGTAGATTCCACGGAGTCGATCGAGAAACCGAGAAAAACAACCTTCTGGGCTGGAACGAGGGTGGATTTTGCCTCGTTGATCATGAAGCCCAAACTCTGAAGTAGGTCGACCGCCGTCTGAAGCTGCTGCGATAAGGCGTTGGGACACAGCCATTAGCAGGATGTCGTCCAGGTATACAATAAGTCGCATACCGGACTCCCTGAGACGTTCTATCACCGGACGGAGAACCTTGGTGAAACACCAAGGGGCGGAGGAAAGGCCGAATGAAAGAGTGGTGAACTTGTACACCTTGTTCTGCCAGGGAAACTGCAGGAACCTCCGGTGCGGCGGGAAAACGGGGATCGTAAGGTAGGCGTCCTTGAGGTCGAGACGCGCCATCCAGTCGCTGGGCCGGAGAAGATCGCGAAGAAGATGGATCCCCTCCATCTTGAAGTGACGGTAAACCAGCCACTCGTTGAACTCGCGTAAGTTGAGAACGGGCCGTTGGCCCCCGTCCGGTTTGTCCACGAGGAAGAGGTTGCTGACGAAACCTCTGGGGTGAGGTAGGGTCTCTACGATCGCCCCTTTGTCCATAAGGGACTGGACCTCCTTGTCGACCAAAGCGGCGTCTGCCAACGAACAGGAAAGAGGACGCGGCGGAACCGGTTGTGAAGGCTCGCCAAGAAACTCTGTGGAACCCTTGAACGGTTTGCAGAACCCGGACATCCCCCGTGATGGAAGTCCAGGCCTGGGGAAAAACGCGCCAGACGGCCCCCCACTTTTAGTAGGGAAGAAGGGAGAACACTCACCGGAAGAGCTGGAGGTGGCACCGCCTCTGCCACCTCTGTTCTTGCCTCAACGTCCTCTTGTTGGATAGAAGTTGCCGAATCTGGCTTGATCCTGATAATGTCCCTGATTGGAGCCTTGCCCTCTGTGCTGATTAGGGCGGCTGGACGAGCGGCCCCTGCCTCGTCCAGCCCCTCGGAAAACCCGAGGGCGAAATACCACCTTGATGGAGGACTGTGCCTTGTCTAAGGCCGTAAAGGTGTTTACAAACCTCCCGAGCTCTTTGATAAAGGGCTCTCCGAAGAGGCCGCCCTGAGCGATGGAGCCCGCCTCTGAATCAGCCAGGTCCCCCAGTTTGGGGTCTATTTTAATCAGAAGGGACCTGCGCCGCTCTGTCGAAATAGCACAGTTGGCATTCCCGAGGAATACCACTACACGTTGGGCCCAGGAAGAGAGGTTCTCTGGGGAGATCAGGGATCCTGATGACTTGACTTCTTCTGCCATGTCGAGTATTTTAGTGCTAGGGCCTAGAGCGTCTAGGAGCTTGTCTTGGCAAGCACGCCAAGACCTGTCAATACCCTTCTTAGGGTCCTTGACAAACGTCTGGAGGAATGTCGCCATGCGTGGGTCAATGTCAGGGGTAGCCGCTACCTTTCCTTCCAAAGAGGGGCGAGGGCACTCCGCCCTAAGACAGTTGCGAGCTGTGGCCTGTAACGGCCGGCGGATGCGGCTGGCGACATACTGGGCTACTTTTTCAGAAGGTGCCCAGTCCGAAGACCTAGGATGTAGGACGTCATCGGGGTCTAACATGTCTGCGCAGATGTTCTGGGTAGCTGGCGCAGGACGGGAAGGACGCCAGGGACGTGAAGGGCCAGTGGCATCCTCATTGTCCCCTTGAGCATCGTTCCCCGGGGTAGTGGGTAGCGAGCAATGCCAGGAAGGCCTGTTTCAGACGATCAAGGCCGTACGTGTCCACCCCCGTCTCCCTGGGGCGTTTGGTCGGAGGGGGTTGTGAATCAGCAGGTGTTCCACTGAATGGGAGGGAGGCAGGGATGGCCTGAGTGGCACTGGCCAGCATGTCGCAGGCCTGCTCAATCCGATGGGAGAGGCGGTCTTCCACGGCACCATAGCCTGCTCCACTGCCTTATAGATAGATGCGTCTACCGCATCATAAAAATCCTCATCCCACTGAAGAGCTGATAGTGGGTCCTCCTCCCACTGGTCTTCCTGGTAGGATTCCATTAGGACCAGGAGAATGACCCAACCCAGGTAAGTGGGAAACTAGCAATAAGGGAGAGGGGTCACCTAAAGATAAGGGGGGGGGGGGCTGGGTGTCGGCCTACACTTTATGCGGGCAGTACCCGCGTTAGGTGGGCAAAGCCCTGGGACCCAACAGCCCTGGTGCAAAATATCAAAGGGCAGCCTGCCAAACAAGGGCCCCAGCAGGATGTTAACCTGCAATACAGACTCCAAAGTAGAGCGTTGTGAAGCCTAATAATACCGAACCCCCTCCCCCCCCCCCCAGGCGGGACACGCCGCCAAACACACTGCCTAATGACAGCTACAGACCCAATGCGGGCGTTCAAGGGGGCGTGCGCGCTAAAGAACCTGCCTAATGGCAGTGTACAGACCGCTATCGGTGTCGGGGCAGGCACAGAAGGCTCTCTCACGGCGGTGCTGTCTGAGATTGAAAGGCGTGGAATCTCAGGAACGCACGCCGTGACGAGGACGCACAAGGGCGCCCTCTGGCGGTGGGAGGGACGCACCGCGAGCCTGCACCGTCGCTACACGGCCGTTAGGGAGAAGGACGCTCCCATGGCCGGCCGCGAGTCAGCCGAGTAGCGGTTGACTCTCGTAACAGACAAAATGAAGATAAAACGACAACGAAATGTCCGCGCAATATAGCGAACTAACCACAAGGCGAGGCGCGCGATTACAAGCGCTCTGCGCGTGTCGCCATTTGAAATGCCCTGAGGGGAAAAACCCAAGTAAACAAACACAGTATAAGCAGGCACAATGCTCGAAGGAAAATAAACGAGAGAGGCAACAGCCCGAAGGCTGAAATCACTGAAACAGTCACAATAAGGAAACAATCGGAGTGAAGTAAAAATTGGACTTATCTGCCTGCAAGCAGCGAAGAAAGAGGGGGAATGGACAGTAACAAAAGACTACCAGCACCTCGGAGCCCCGTGATTGGTGCAGAGGAAAGGGGACTCTCTACCTATGGACACTCTATCATTTTATTGTGTGATGTTTCATGGGAATAGTAGTTTGTTTACTTGACTTTAAATGGCTGCTATTCAATAAAGTGGTCTTTCTCCACCTCCGCCTCCGGTCCTGACATAGAATTTACAGAAGTAGGACAAAAAATAGTACGCCTGGAAAATATTTGTGAACTGCATTTTAGCATGAGCAAATATGCATGTGTAGATTTGCTCATGCGAAAATCTGAGTGTTTGCAAGTTCATTTTCCCTCCAACCACTTTTTCCCCAACTCTGGAAGAAGGTTTACGTCTGCCATTGTCAGGAGTAAATTTCCAACATTTCTCAGTATGGGAAAAGATTAGAGAAGAGTTGTTGAAAACCCTTAAAACATGCAAGTTAGTAGGGTTTGAACCAACGCAAAAGGGCATTCTAACCCTGGAACTATTGCTTACCACTACCTTCAGCCCCAGTATGTAGATCTGCAGAAACGTGGCAACATAAGGGGATCGCAAGTATTCAAACACTACTATGGTATGAGTCTTGGCATGATCAGAGAAGCTGTATCAGAGCTCTTATATAATGAGATTGCTGCCATAATTTGTCGCCGCACTACATGGCACCAAAGGGACAAGTGGATTTTGTTACAGGACAAGTAGATTTATGAAGCAACCTGCCCCATGGACAAGCATGTATATTTTATTAAATTCCACTCCCTGATGTTGGATGCAAGGTGATTAGTGACTTGTGCTGCAGCATCATCTTAAATTGGCTACTGTCCTACAATTTTTAACTGTGGATTGGAATTTGGCTGCCATTAATGCTTATGGAATAAATCCACCTTTTTCACCATTCATGAAAGACCATCTCTTCCTCGGGAGCTAAACATATTTTTTTTAAGTTAATGGGGCCTCCCTTTGATGAACCCATGCACAAATCGTATTGCCAACATTTGGTTTGGAAAGTAGCTTTCTCTGGTCGCCTAAAAGGGTGACTGAACTTCACGCTCTGTTAGGATGAACTCCTAGATGGTTTTCCACTGTAATAAAGTATCTCTACAATCTTGTCATTCTTTCTATCCAAAGGTTGTTTGATTTTCACATAAAACTCTTTCACATCCGTCATTTTCCCTATGTTCATCCATTATGACAGAAAGGTCCATTATAAGTTGGACATAAAAACGTCTTGTGGATACTTACTACTGCAAAATATCTCCGGCAATCAAGATACTTCTTTTGTATGTGAGGCAGTTTTCAGTTATTCCTTCCACAAGTAGCCTATAACTAGATAGTGTCATGCAAAAAGTACGTGATCGCTGAATACAAACATACTTTTACTGAGTAAACCTACGGCCCATTCTACAAGACCAAGTAACTGTGGCCATGAGGTTTTTCTTTTTATCTTTCATTTCTACGTTTGTTAGAAAAGTGTACAACCAGGTGCTTGTTCCTGGAGATATTCTGCTGTTTATGGATTCAGAGTATACCCATGGCAGAACTCCATACTTAATCTTCAAGAAATGAATTGACCCAGAATACTTCACACCTACGTTCTTATCTGCAGACAATATTATCTGACAAAACTGGGTTGATTTAGCCCCTTCTCATTCTATTTAAAACATGGAAGGAAATCCAGGAAGAAAGACAGCAATTTTAAGAGCTGAAAAAGAACATTGCTTTTATAAGGTGAGGCAGCAGCTCTCTCTCCCCATACTGACCTCCTACAGATCTGTTTGTTCTGATATGGCAGCAAGATCCTAATCCTTAACTATTTAACTTAAACAACAACCATTGCAAGGCAAACCAGTAGGTCGGGCCTTGGCAAGTGTGCAATTTCTTTTCCCACCTTTTTTGAAAATGTATGCAGTGTTTAAAAAAAAAAGAAAAAGTGGCAAACCTTTAGAAATTAATGAGTGGGCCTGCCACCCAAGCATAGCAGCTCTGGTCCTTTTCAGAATGCTTTGCAGACAATGGATGGTTGAGGCTTACCTGTTCTGCCATGGTGGGTGGAACCAATAGTTGAATAGCACTTCAGTGGATGAAGAAACAGGAATTTTACTGTAACGGATGTGTGCCACTTGCTCTCCATTGTTGATAACATTTGCATTACCCACTATATTAAAAAAATATATCCGTAAAAATAATGAAAATGGAGGCTACAGAAAAGAATGTTCAATTAAAAGGAAGTTATTGGTTTATATTAATGTAATCCAGGAAACCCTATACTCCTGTTTCAAATCTCATCCCAATTCTCAATTAAATGGCAGCAGAAAGCATTTCTTGTGCTAGAGACTCCTAACCGCAGATTCCTCATCTGTTTAATATCGGCAGGCTCCAGACTGGTTCTGGAGAATTTTCCCTTGAATGTCTAAGTGGCATCGAGCTGCTCCATGTTGGATCCGTCATGCCAAGATGTGATGTTAAGGTCCCTATATCTGCACCATATCTGTGCGCTGATGCGATTTCCTTTCTTTCCGCACCTTCCTACTTGGATCTGGAGCTATTTCGAATCCTGTCGGTTTCACTGAATTCTTTTACCCTCAGTAACTTTTCCAGTGTGCAAGAGGCGTGTCCCCACCTAAAAACACAGGGTTCAAACCACGCAGAGAATGTCCTCGACAGATATCGGTGACCCACACCGATGATTTCTGTTACTGATGTCTCCAAGCGCAAATCTGTGTTGTGCGACTGTTGCATGAAGATGGACCAAAAGGCTATCTGCGACCACAAAGCAAAAATTGCCGTATCAGAACTCTGAATTAAGATGAGGACAAACTGGCTGAGGATGCGTTCTTGCTCCCACGGCACAGCCAATCTCGCAACAGATCATCATTGAAGTCACGAAGTTCAGGTAAGTCCAAGAAATCCGAAAAATACAATAAGTCCAAACCCTGCCGTCTTTTGTCCTGTCACTCCACCGTTCGGAGTCGTTCATCAAATCCAGAACTGATATTAACCTAGCTTCCCATGTGCCTGGTCCGTAGGTGATACCATGGTGACATCATTAGCTGAGACTGGTGATGGACCACATCTTTGGTATCCCTCGAAAGCCTCCGGGCCCTGGGATTAGAGACAGCCACCATTCAGATTACCGCTGACTGATCCCTTCCGATGCGGACTGTGCCACTCAACCTGAGGCCAGCCCTCTCTTTGAGCTCTGCTCTGCAGACTCCGACCCAATTTCCGACACAGCCTTCAGTGCCATGACCAATAAGATTAGTCTAAGCCTCTATGCCGGTACTGACAGGACTGATACTGAAGCAGAGCCAATAGTTTTTATCTGGTTTTGAGGTGCCTCTTTAACGCCACCTCCACCCCAACAACTTGCTGTTACTCGCATTTGGACCCTTTAACATACCACCAATGTGGTGGTGATAATGCTGGTGAGGACACTTATGATGATGGGAACCTTTTTCAAGATATACTAGATGCCAGTAGCCTGGATACTTTTCCAGACATTACTCGCCTAATCTTGCCATAGCAATGGAAGACTCTACATCCTTCGCAAAGTGCTCAGGATAGCTGCATAAGTATTAGACCTCACTTTACCCATAACAGCTGTCACAACAAATGTCCTAACTGTGGTCCTTAACCCAGGACATATGAGCCAAGAACCTTTTCTCCCTATTAATGCAACCAAACTAGAAGAAAGAGCTAAAGTGGTGTTGCCACAAGAAACACTCCTAAAAAGGGCAATGCCTAAAGATTCAGAATTGAGTATTACACCATTTAGGCCCAAAGTAAAGCCTCAAATAAAAACGTAAAGTGGCATTTTTGTTGAGTAACTCTTGGGGCGCATATATGAAGGAAATATTAACTAACAAGGACAATGTCTTTGAATGCAAAAGGCGTATATACATCCTCAAAAAAGCTTCAGTGCATGCCCCAAACCAGGGAGAGGATACATTTATTTTTGGAGTATTCCGATTTGAGACTTTGCCATGGGGTGAATAATGTGTATGGGTGATTTCAATCAAGACCTCTCTGTCACATTTGCCTGGGGAGTGATTGAAATGTCTTCAGACACCAAGGAATATCTTGTAGATTGGGAGCTGGTGAACATTTGGTAGTTACTGCACCCCACAGACCATTACTAGTCTTTTCATGCACACGTATTTGTGGATAGAGACAATCCTGATTTAGGAAGCCCTGTCAGACTGCAGAAATAGGGCTAATCTTGATGTGGTTCCAAACTCCAGTAATAGGCACTCTTGAAGGCATTGACACAGCATGTAGAGACGAGTTATTGGCTGGGAAGGTATCTACTACAAGACAGAACAGTTGATACCTTAAAGAACTGCCTACAATCCCAGACACCACCAGAGATGTGCAGTGGAATGGCATTCAAAACCGTAATCGGACGGAGGCTAATGGCCCTGGCTGCAGTGGAGAAATGGAACAGAGGTTTGGTTGAATACAAACTATATGTTGAACTCTGGGATGTGGTGAGGAAGTGTAAACAACCATGGGCTAGAGCATCAGAGGGCAACAAATACGTTTATTTGTGAACTCGTCAGATAAGCACTCCTAGAGTTCAAGTCTAAACCGTACGTATGAGACTGTGAACAAGTCAAATGCTCTGCTGGCCAGTATTCTAAAGGCAAAACTGGACATGGACAAGATACGTAACCTAGTGTAGGAAGACAGAAGCAAGGCAGTGTTCTTTAGTGACTTTTCTATGTCCCTATATTCTGACTCAAGAAAACGAGGTGGGGCAAAGGTAATCTTTAGTAGAACTAGGGCTTGGCATTAAAAGATATCCAAAAGCAGTAAATGATAGCCCCGATCACAGAAAATGTTAAAGCCGCAATAAAGAACATGAACTCTTAGTCCCTGCGATCTCACTGTTTTCCCAGTAAATTTTATAAGATGCCCTCATCTCAACTAGTGCCTATCATGATCAAGTGGTGTCACTCTAAATAGGTGAAAAGGACATGGTCACTAAATCAGTAGAACTGCCCAAAAAATGGCAAAAATGTACAACAGTGTGCTTCCTGTAGGCCTATCTGTATATTAAATGTAGATAATAAAGTCTGCATGCAGTTACTGGCCACAAGACTGGCGCAGATACTACCAGACATCATACAAGAAGACCAATCTTTAAAAATAGCATCTGCACTGTTCGCATTGGACGCTGAGAAAGCATTCAACAGGGTGTGCTCTTCCTTCCTCAGGAGGGTGATAGAGAGGTGGCATAGGAGAAATCTTGATAAATACCTGTGGAAAGTCTTTTGGCCTTCCCCGGCTGTCGCCACAGTTGTGACTGAAGCTTCTTCCCTCTGTCATCTGTATGCCATGTAGATTCAGCATCTGGGTTCCTCCCGAGCAGAGATATCACATCAATCTGCTTGAGCGGTAGGTGTTTTGACTGGACCTCAAGGCATTTCTGCACTTTATCTGTGGCCTATTGGTTTGGTTAAGGTTGTCACTGACAACACAAGCACCAGTTGGTATACCAACAAACAGGGCAGTGTGGGTTCTTGTCCCCTGTGCATAAAAGCACTGAAATTGTGGAGCTGTACCTCTATCACTGTTTTGCTAACTGTAAGCCTTCTGGTGGGCTCTCTCAACATGAAGGTGGATGATCTGAGCAGAAATCTTTCGGATTACAAATGGGGCCTCTCTGGAGGTTTATATGACCTTCGCCCACAGGAGAATGTTACAGGTGGTACTGTTTGCTGCTCAACACAATGCTCAGTTCCCACTGGTCAGTACCTTTCAGTTTTCCAAAGTAGGGGTTCCTTAGGGATGCGTTTTGTGTATGATGTTCTTTTCCCCTTCATTATGAATTTCTTGTTGTTACCTCTGATTCTGTATCCTCTACAAAGTAGAGGCAGGACTGTGTGCTGGTGATCCTGATTGCACCTGACTGGGCAGTTCATGTTCGGTATTGGAGTTGCTCCGTTATTGTTTGCTCTCCTATCCCATTGAGAGAGGGGGTAGCGGGAGAATTGCTAGGTGGTACGCCCAAATCTTCACAGCTTGCACCTTCGTGCTTGAAGATTGAGCTGGGCAGATTGACTGACTGACTGCCTTTAATCTATTTTCAGGGGTGTACCTCCCAACCACAGCATCTTTGCTCTAGCCTCTGGTCGAGCTTTGTGACGTGGTTTGCTGAGGAAAAGGTTGACCTGTTCGTGGAATTATAGATTGCAGTTTCCACTTCCTGTAGTCCAGCAAGGCTTTGCTCTGGGCAGTGTAAAATGTTAAGTGTTAGCTGCTTTTTTTTTTTTTTTTTTTTTTTGACCATTCTTTTATATTTAAATCCCTTGTAGTGACAAGCTTCTTGAAATCTTTTTCCTCCTTTTCTATTCATCATGCCCCGGTTGGACTATCCAGATATCACTTGTTCGATGTGTTCACTATTTGAGCCCTTCCTTAGCTAGCTATACGATGGTTTGTGCTTTAAAGACTGTCTTCCTTATCTCTGTCGCCTCTGCTCAACTACAGTCTCTGATCAGTTCACCCTGCCTTTCTGGATAAGGTGATGCTTTCTGTCTTGGACGGTTTGCCTGTTTCATGTCTGCCAATCCATTACCCTGCCAGAGTTCTTCACTCTTGTGCACCCTACCAAGGAGGAAGAATCCAAGTGATGATGTAGGCTTGTCAGGCTCTGGGTTTTTTCCTTTGACAGACCTTAGGCAATTTTGTTGCTTATCAGCTCTTTCTTGGTTTTGCCGGTGCCAAAAAAGGTTAAGATGTCCAAAAGAGGATACTTTTATCCTCGACTGTTCTCTACAAGAAGTTGTACTATGCCCTAGCACAATAGATCCCCCTGCTGGCATCAGAGTACATTGCACCAAGACGAAGTCTGATTCTTAAGCATTGTCGGGCTCTGACTGGGGATTAAGTTCACACTTTTACTAGAAACTACTGCCTTGAATTCTCTAGTTCGCAGTCATGATCATTTTGCCAGCAAGAGTTTTTGGTGTGCTCCTCTCCGTGGACCCACCTCCTTGGGGTAGTGCTTGGGTATTTATTTATGAGGTCCAGAGCCTGCAGGTAGAAGTGCCTATTACCAGAAAATGTTACTTACTTTTGGTGGCAATCTTTGTGCTGATTTAACCACACATTCCTCTCCGCTTGCCTGCCCTGTTTTTCTGAGCAGTGGTGAAGATTTTGGTAACTCTCTCAATCTAGTCTCTGCCTCAAAGTGTTGAAAAATGGATAGGAGCTGACATCCGCATGCAGGGTGGCAACTCGTGGTTCCTGGATCAATGTAATACCACCTGTCTTTGCTAGGGAACTATTGTGAGATTTCTTGATCTAGTCTGGCACCTGGGGACTATTCATGAAGTGATGAATCTGCAAGTAGATGGCGCATTCACCAGATTGATTATCAAAGGTAAGTAACTTGTTCTTATGTAAGATTTCATTCTCTAAGCATGATCCATGCTGTTATCTTTGGCGGTTGCAGTTAAAATTAATTGCTTATAAACCGAGTTGTAATGTCTTATTCACTTATTAACTAGGTCAAATAAATAAAAATCAGCATTTGCTTCCAAAACACTGGAAGTCTGGAGCGCTATCGATTTGTATGTAAAAGTCAAAAGGCAGAAAAAAAAAGACCATTGTCCTCCGCCCCTACCAATTTTAGTTCTGTAAGTAAAATTACATCTTAATACTTTTTCTTACCTTTTGCTGGTACAGACAACGAACTGGAGAAGACCAAGGAAGAACAGCCCAAAGTCCCCCAACAGGGTGACAAAATCATGGAAGTAGAAGAGGCGACGGTCCCTGGTTCCACCGTGCTACCAGTGAATGATTCTGAGCCAGCGATTAAGCAGGAGAAAAATGCAGATTCTGGATTGGAGCTTTCAAAGAAAACTGCCAGCGAAGGAACAGAAGACATGGATACTGTAGAGGAAACTGAAGTGAAAGAGGTGGCACCAAAGGAGCCGGCGAAGCCCGTCCGACCCATCAGCAGCTTCTTTGGTGAGCCTAAACTTTTGATTGTTGGTCCCCTGAGGTTTTTAGTGCTGTACTGTTTCCTGCATAAGAGCCAGACTAAAGCCATCCTCAAGGGAAGGATTTATGGGTCATCGGTTTAAAAGTACATTAAGGCATTCGTACTCAGATTGTTTGTAGTAGTTTACTGCTGGCAGGCACCTTCTTACTCCCAAGTACAGGGAGCTGGATACTGTTCTCCGCTGTAAAAATGAGATTCCTGTAACATGTAAAACTGGAAAGGTTTACCTTGCAAGTTTTCTTACTCCTTTTTAGCTCTGGGTATTGTCTTACAGCCTTGAAGCAGACCTGCTGCTATCCGTACATAGTGAGCTTTGGATCCGTCTCTTTCACCCATAGGCTTTGTCTAGTCAGCCTGTTACAGCCAATGGTTGGAGATTTAGTCCATCTTATTTTGGCCCAGTGGAGGATTCATCTTTCGCCTAAAGCTGTTTGTTTAGGTGTCCGACTGTCTCCACTTAAGTGCTTGGACTGAACTCCATGAACGACTGTTACAACTATAGCGCTCTCTGCTGGCTTCCCTTCCTTGTGTCTCGCTTTAATGTGCTAATGCTGAATGCATTCGCACAATGAAGCCAGACATTGGCTTTGCCGATGCTTGTTTGTTGAGGGGAGCATTATTTAAACTGCTCCTTTTCGAATTTTCAAGAGGGTGGGTTTCTATTTGTGCATTGGTCTTTTTCACACCGCAGGGGAAGATGTGCTGATTCTGTTATCTCTTTTGGGTGGCGGTCTGCCTTAGAGTGAGTTCATTGGCCCAGCTGACAGAAGTGTGCAGCTGTGAAATGATGATATCATTATTTTAGGTACTTATGTTCTGGTACATGAGTGATGATAGTCCAGTCCATGGCGTTTACAGAGGTAAGGCCAAACGCCCACTCTTGATAAAGAATGGTTTTGTTTCTGTTGGCACCTATGTCTGCATATAGGTAAGACGGACCTGGGGTCCAAAGTGGTAGAAACGTATGGTAAGCAGCGTAATGTAGAATAACGCCTCCTTAGGGAGCCCGTGTGAATGCTTTGGCAATAAAACTGGAGTAGAACTTTGAAACTGTTCTATTCTTCCTGTTTTAGCCTTTTATAATGAGCATTTCAGTGATTTCTTTACTAGGTAGCTAAATATGTTAATGCTTTGTTTATTTTTTAAACCAATCTCCATCATTACGTTCTAGGACCAAAATGTCCATATTTTGTGTACCAAATCTTTCCCTCTGAATTTGTATTGTACTGTCAGGAGGAACATAGAAATATTTAAACTTCTAGAAGTACTTTGTTTTCAATTAAGAATTAATAGCTATTAAAAGTACCGCATTTGAGAAGGCTCGTTTTGTGCTGACTGACTGCTTGGGCCAATCCGTTTTCTTCTGAGAGTGCCATTTCTCTGGCTTTGGCGATTGGTCTGTGGAGAGCAACGCTGTTGTACATATACTTCTCAGTTACCTGGGGGCAGTCTGCGTATATCTCAGTTTCATCCATGCATTGTCCCATGCTACTGGTACACACAGTTGTCCTGACATTTAAAGGCTCCACTTAACAATGTTGATCTTTTGCTTTACACAGATGCCCTTTATGACTAATGATCTAGCACCCACCAGTACGTTTATTGTTCCTGTGGTGCATTTTGGTAACCATATCCAAACATTAGAAAACGAGCATTTGCGTTCTAATTCTCTGCTAGTATTCATATATGTAGCATAAGTGTGGCACTGTACTATGCGACAGTATTTCACCTCGCTAGATAGACATAAGGTCAGTCAGCACCTTAGCTTGGTCGTCTTTCAGTATGTTGAACTTTGGATGCTTCATGAACTCTTAAATAGTGTAGAAGCGAATGCTCTGTTTTTTTGCTCTGGACCAAAACGAGTATTTTTGCTAGGGCAGAAAAGTAACAAATAGTCAGCGCACAGAATTGTGTACTGTCATGATGGAATGAGCTTAGTCTCGTGGCTACCGGTTTCCATCTAAGTAAACCTAATAATCCATTTATATACCAAATGACGATTCTGAAGGACCTTTCCAGTTGTATTGGAAAATTGTGAATAGAGTTATGTTAATTGGGATTTATATCGCGCGTAATCACCGGCAGGTCTCTTAGCGCTTAAGAGAGAGGAGCTGAACCCCTACCATTGGCTATCTGTCAGTACACCTGGTCAGAGCGTATGTTCTTCCCAGGCCTCTGTGAATAATAAGGTCTTAAGCTTCTTCCTAAATAGAAGAAGAGTGGTTTCCTTGCGTAGGCTTTATGGTAGTTTGTTCCATAGGTGGGGGGGATCAGAACAGTGAAAGCTCGCCTGCCCCTGGTAGTTGTGTTGAACCGCGGACAGGACAATAGGCCTGCCTTGGACGAGCGGAGGGTACGTCCTGGCACAGCTCCCAAGGTGCTCCTTGATGTATTCTGGGGCCTGTCCATTAAGAGCTTTGTGGGCGATGCAGAGGCCCTTAAACCTGGCTCGCTGCTTGACGGGGAGCCAGTGCAGCTGCTGCAGCAAAGGTGCGGCATGTGAGCATCTTGGGAGCTTGAAAATCAGCCTAGCTGCATCGTTCATTGTTACATGCAGCTTGCCTAACAACTCCTCTGGTAGTCCAATATACAGGGCGTTGCCGTAGTCCAGCCGAGACACAATCATTGCCGACACCACCATCTGCAGGGTTGAGAATGATGGGAGAGGTGCCAGTTTCCTCAGTTGCCTCATCAGACCCACACAGGTCCCGACCACGGTGGACACTTGGTTCAACAGGGTGAGCTTGGCATCTATTTTGATGCCTAAGCTCTTTACCACCGGCACTGGTGTGGGTGTGGCACCTAACTCTTGTGGCCAGAAGAGGTCAGTCCAAGGGCTACTTCCCATGGTAATAGCTAGAACCTCTGTTTTGTCCGGATTAACTTTGTGCGAGTTGGCCGTCATCCAGTTGACTGTGTATCTGAAAGCGCTTTGTGCACATGAATGGGCTTGAGGAACTGTCGATTCGAAGGATCAATTGGGTGTCAACCGCATAGTTGAACACCTGACAGTCCATTTGGGCCAGTGCTACCACCAATGGCTGGAGATAGATGTTGAAAAGCAGTGGGGACTGTGCCGAGCCTTGCGGGACTCCGCAAGTCAGTGCCCCTTTGTTGGACACGCAGTCTGCTAGTTGGATCCTTTGTGTCCGATCTGTCAGAAAGGAGGAGATCCATTGATGCACCACCCCACAGATACCCATATCATAAATGCGGGCCAGTAGTTGGTCATGATTCACCGTGTCAAACGCGGCTGTGAGGTCTGGCAGAATTAAGGCACAAGGCTTCTTCCTGTTGGCCGTACCTGGAGTACACCGATAGCATCACCAACTCTGTGCTATGGTGGGCCCTAAAGCCTGCCTGCCGTACCTGGAGTAACTGCTGTTTCTTGATGAATAGTGAGAGGGTTCTAAGGACGTGGTGTTCCATTACTTTGGCCAGAAAGGGGAGCTGAGATATGGGTCAATAGTTCTTCAGGTTGGCGACATATGCCCCTGCTTTTTTCAGCAGCGGGGTTACCCTGGCTTCCTTGAAGTTAAATGGGACCCTCCCAGTAGTCGGAGATTGATTAATCAGGGAGAGAATCTCTCTCTCTCTCCATCACTGGGAGAGCCATTTTGAACACCCTTGGTGGGCAGGGGTCCGCTGGTGACCCTGACTTGATTGATAGTCATAATGGGGGACATAGAGTCTCGGCCTAGCATCAGAAAGGTGGAGAGTATCTCGCTGTGGTCGTGTGGCAGTGCTTTCATAACCAGGGGGTTCTGACTGGTGTGGGTGGTGTTCGTCAATTAAAATGTCCCTGACTTTGTGTAAGAAAAAGGTCTGGAACCTATTGCAGTCTTCTGGGCTGGCAATTGTTTCCTGCTCCTGTTTTTGACTTCGTTTCAATACTCTAAATGTTTCCTTCTGCGTGTTATCTGCCTCCCTAATCCTGGTCTCATAATACTCGGCCTTTCGTGCAATGATGGCTTTTTTGTATATGGCTGACATGGCTTTATAGTCCTTGAGCGCCTCTGGGTCGTATGAGTTACGCCACTGTCTTTCGTGTTGGCGTATGGTTTGTTTCTTTCCCCTTAGTTCCTCAGTGAACCAGGGGGCCCCCTTGCCCTTGTTCCTCACCCTTTCCTTCCGGGCAGGTGCCACCTTATTGACTGCTTCTCTCAGCCTGTTAGTAAGAAACTCCCTTTCCTGAGTTGTGCATTTTTATCCCAGTTGGCCAGTGTGAGACCAGATCCATTCCTCTTTGGCTTCCGGTGTGGTTACCCATTTCATTAAATAATTATGTGCACAATATGCAAACTAGGATGTATGTTTTGGTATCGTGAAAGTAACACTGAACCAGTTATCCAGCTTGTAAATGTAGGTTTTCTATATTTTGCATGCCCTACGAAGCTGTTTGTACCACCACTCTTGCCTGGTACACCTAGAATGTTAAACCCGAAGACAAATGCAGAAACCAGGCAAGTGCTACACTAACAGATTTTTAAGCTAATAGTCCTAATTACTTAACTAATTTTGTCAATTTTTACTCGTTTCTTAATGGGTCCTAATGCACAGACTTTTAGATCCTCTAATAACTAAGCTCACTTTATCAAAAACCTTCTTTCAAAAGGGATTCACTGTAGCAGAAACTGGGGTTCTATATTTTTTCTGAAAGGAACCGAGGTTGCATGCTTGCCATGAAACCCACAAACGAAATTGATTGCCTCACTGATTTACACATCACGTTACCATTATCAATGACATCACTATGGATACAATTTCCCTTCTTTTGTATAGGTTATTTAATCATATGTTGGTGTTAAGCGCAATTGTTTATTGGTATAACTATTGAGTTCACAAGCAACCTATTTGGGTGCAAGTTTTCAATTGGTGGATTAGTCATTCATTTTAACTGGTTAACTTCAGGGGTTGCCCGTTTTTTTTTTTTTTTTTTTTGTGGCAACGATTAATGTTATTTTACCATTAGTGCATGGTCTTTGGGTCAGTACCCATGCAACAACGCTTGTTGTGCACTGCCCTTGTCCCTGCAAAAGTGGAGATGCATGCCTGACCTATGCTCATTTGCCCAGGCATCCGGTCATCACCATGCGCTGTAGCAATTGGATGCAATGAGGATTGGCTGCAGGGCCTGGCTGGCTGCCTATAGCCTTGTGCAGCGGTGTTGGATGGCCAACCTCTGCATCCCAGTGGCTGAATGCAGGGGCCTCTGCATCCTACTAAACATGCACTCAGCTGCAGGGCTTGTAACAGAATCCCTATTTTTGTGCACATTTCCTGAAATGCTTGTTTTCATGCACAGCATTTTTTTATTAGCTGGAAGCTCATTCAAAAGTGTTTTCTCCTAATTGTACCCCCATGTTTTATCTGTACATTTCTATATCCACCCTAATCAGTCAGTAATCTTATAAAGCGTGACTACTCGCCCGTGAGGGTCTCAAGGCATTGAGTGGGGTGTGAGGTGGTTCTGCGGTTCAGTCGAAAAGCCAGGTCTTGAGGTCCTTCCTGAATTGCAGCAGCAATGGTAATTGCCTGAGGTGCAGAGGTAGGGAGTTCCTGGTCTTCGCAGCAAGCTAGGAGAAGGATCTTCCTTCTTATGCTTGCAGTGGTGTCTTATGTTTCCTTTTTTTCTATTAATGAAATTGGCAAATTTACTGAAACTAGAAAGCTTGAGAAAATGCTGTCTGTGTGCTTTTTATTTTTATGAAATGTTCTAATTTATTCAAAATGATCTCCGTTTAAACAATGTCCCACTTTATGGTTAGTACCTGTCCACATGTTTGTGTTGTCAAATTTTTTTTCTCATCCAAGTAGCAGAGCTCACAAGTTTGGCCAAATTCACAAATTACTAGGCCTGGGCGGAGTTCCGCTATGCGGAACCCCATGAAGTGACAAACAAAACTCTGTGGCGGAGTGCGGCGCGAAGTGCCGTTCGTGTTGATCTTCCTGAGCTAGAGTAGAACTTCTACCCGAGCGGTAGCTCGCGCTCGTCAACTTACCGTTGGTGAGCGCGAGTGAGGAAAAAGCTGAGCAGAGTTTTCTGCACTCTGCGAGCTCTGCGGAGGACTGAGTGTAGAAAACTTCGCAAACTCTGCGAACGGAGCAGAGTTCACTGCCCAGGCTTACAAATTACCATTGGCAAAAAAAAATGATTTCAAGCTGATTGCCCACCTGTCATTTCATGAAATATTCAGGTGTGATTGACCGTGCATGCAAGATTTATGCTCACTAGTTTGTCTGATATTTCAGAAGTCTGCCCAATACTTTTTCAATTGCAAATAACTCTAAAACTGCAGATTTTCATTGAACCACAAAAAAAATGCTGAGTGAAATTATATTTTTATGCCAAGTTGCTGTAAATCTTTTCAGCCATTTTAATGTAGTAGAGCGTATATTTTTCCATGGAAGCAAAAATGCAAAATTTATCTTTTTTTACCCTACTCCTTAACATTTTTATTTTCTTCTGTATAGATCTGCACAAAACCAGGCATGCTGAAACTGTTAGCTGGGTTGGCTATGGAACTAAACTTTCTTTTGCAGATTCGTCAAATGGCTTCAGTTTTAAGGGAACCCAAAATTACATTTTCAATTGAAATAACAACTGAACCATAACTATAGAGTTGCTATCACAGACTTCAAATATATGTATATTCTAAATTTTAAAATAAGAAAGTTGATGGGGCGTTGCGCAATAAGTTTGCTTGTTCTTATTACCCTTGTTATTGATGTGGGCAGAAAAGTCTCAAGTCCTCTCGCTGGGGTCTTCTGAGAACATTCTACCCCAACAGCAGGTAGAAGTCCGCATTACCTGCTTCTTTGCTCTGCGCCGATTGTTGCGGGAGGAGTAGGTTGGGCACAGTCCATGAAACAGCCTTTGTGTAAAGTCATGCTTTTCCCAGCATTTAGAAATGGTCTGACTCCAAGCCAGCGGTACCCAAAACATGGGACAATGAAATGTGAGCTCTCTGAACCTGGCTGTCATCAGCCTTCTTGAAGCAGTCATCGGGGACAGACTAAAGGGCAGACCTGACAGAGAAACGTATTCACCTTAAACAGAAACTTCAGTCCCCCAACTCACCTCTATCAACTGAATGGCAGTGCTCAGGAAAAACTAGTCTGTAGCAACTTGCTAATAAAGCTTTCATGTAATTTCTAAAAGTAACCTTGTCTGTATCCTCCTTCACTTCAGTGTCTAGATCACCAGCCTGCAACCATGGGAAGGCAGGCAATACACTTCCACTCTGGGGAAGCTTCCTCGTCCTCATTTATGTACCATACCAAACCAGTGGCATCTGAGAAGGACCCCATTAGCTTCAGTACTCCACCCATTGAGTCCTACTACAACTGACCTTCATTCTTGTTCTAAAACCTGTTTAACATATAACAACCATTGCTTTTATAACCATGGCCTTCTTTTAAATAAATGCATTTCTAAAATATATTTTATTATTTCAAAATTGTTGATTAGCACCATACATTTGTGTCTGGGATTAAATGCCTGCCTTGCATGCCATTCCTAATTTGATAACCACCAAAGCCCCAGAGAAGATCTAGGGGAGGGAGGCACTGGGTACTAGGAACAGGCAGCCTCCAACATATAATGTTAAGCACAAATGGAGCCGCTCCCAGTCAGGTGACCTAGGTGCTACAGTGTTAATTTGTGAGTGCAGGCATCTCACAAAAGTGAGACTGGTCTCACACACCCCTGGTGTCATGCTTCATCATTGACCAGTCCTCGCCCTCTAAAAACCTGGTTTGATAGAGGCGGGCATACACGGACGACAGGGATGCACTTCTAAACTAAGTGGGGGCCTTACAAACAAAAAGTGAAATTAAAAGGCCATTATAGATGTCAAACCAATTTTAATATAACTGGCATCTACATGGTAATTAAAATGAATGGTCGGTGTGTTGGGGATTCCCAACACACCGACCATTCATTTTAATTACCATATAGATGGCAGTTATATTAAAATTGGTTTGACATCTATAATGGCCTTTTAATTTCACTTTTTGTTTGTAAGGGCCCCCACTTAGTTTAGAAGTGCATCCCTGTCGTCCGGTGTATGGACGCCCTCTATCAAACCAGGTTTTTAGAGGGCGAAGACTGGTCAATGATGAAGCATTACACCAGGGGGTGTGTGAGACCAGTCTTTCACTTTTTGTGAGATGCCTGCACTCACAAATTAACACTGTAGCACCTAGGTCACCTGACTGGGAGAGGCTCTATTTGTGCTTAACATTCCTAATTTGATGCCTGAAGTGAACAGACCAGTTAGCCTGATGCTGTGCATCAGCATGGTATGTAGGCGTGAAATCACATGGATATTGATTAATTTGTCTTTTTCTTTGTCTACTTTTTCTTTAGTCATGCATTTCCGTATTGTTTAGAGACTTATCTTAAACACACAAATCAATTAGTTCCATCCATGTAAGCTATTGATTTACTTCGGTAAGACCTCTAACCGTGTGATCAACTCCTTTTTTTGAGATGAGCTCTATTTGGACTAACCAGAGAAGGTTCCACTTTTGTTTTTTAGAGAATTATCTGGGATACAGGTTACAATTAGCCCCTACTTAGCATGTTATTGGTCTAAATATTTAAGACCTTTACCAGTTTGATCCATCTTAGAATATGCCCAGTTCAAAAACAAAAAATCAAAAATATTTTTTAGTTACCTTAGTAGACAAAATCCGGTTGAACTCCAAGTTGGTACTGACTTGTGAGACAGTTATAAGTCTTGTTTTTTTGACTCTTCAACATTATTTTTCTTGTATCCAGAGTGAGTTTAGTTATGTTTTTCTTGTTTTGATACAAGTTATGTGCAATTGGTTGAGTTATGCTGTAATGAGTTGAAACGTCAACTTTCTTAAGTGGCTTAATGAATTATCAAACTGCAATGGGGGTATGATTGTTAGGATTGTTTTGAAGCCTCAATATCGTCCCTAACTTTGAATTGTCTTTGGTCCTGTGTTCTTTACTATTCAATGTTTTGCTCACCTTTATCTTACTAGTTTACATGACCACTTGAGCACTGCATCGTACTTGTGGTTTTAGTACTATGATTTATTCAAATATGGCACTAAACTGACTACCTCGGTCTTTTCGTTGATTTGCATACAGATTTCAAGACTCTCAACAATGCAAATGTTTCCGAGAGAAACTGTTTTTTATTAGACATCCACATGTAACCGTATCATCAGCATACAATAGAACAGGAGCTAATCCACGCAATCGAGTAGCATCCTAGCATACTGTTGTGAACCTCCCATTTTGGGAATGCACATCTGGCTAGACTACCTAGGCGTAGAAAAAGAGAATAGGCCATTGTCTCACTTTTCTCTCTAACAAGTTATCCTCCTTTAGACAGGGAGCATTAGGAGTTGGACAACCCTGTGGGAGTATCTGTCATCTGCAGTGGGCATTTAGAAAACAGAGGGCCACCCCGAGTCCTCAAAACAATACACACACAATGATAGCTATTTCACAACTATTGGTTATTTATTATGCACCGAACATCTATTAAACATATGTATCAGAATTATGACCATTTTTTACTCAAATCTCCGCGTTCATAGCTAGTGACGGAGCTAACCCATGAAGCCCCAAACCAGTCATCACAAGTCCCTATTCCTAGTTTGTTTGTAACGTATGTGTTACTAGAAATGCTCGACCACGGACGACAATACATTTTTCAACTCTGCATCAAGACTTAACAAATAGGTTAAAGCAGGAAGGGTGCACGAGTACAACCCTTGTAGAACTTACATGCGTCCTTCTCTTGCACAGCGATCCATAATTAGTTCCAGTTTGTTTTCTTGGAAGGCCTCTTTTTCCCCTTAACACTAGTCTCTTCTAGTCAAAGTGTTCATAGACGAACAATCTGATTATTTTTTTCTAATTTTTTTTTCCTCCTGTATTTTATCTCTGGTTCCTTCTGAAAAGATTACTAATGAGACTGTCTAGGAGGTAAAGCAATTTTGTACACATTTTTTTCTCGTGAATAAAAAATTGATACTGTTGGCAAAATCATTCATAATCCTCATCCCAAAACTGAATTCTGGAAAGGGGCTCGAGGATTGGATTAACAATTCTAAAAATTTGAAAGGCCCATCTAAGTGATTTAAAATTTGATGTTTCGTCAGTATCAATACGCGATTCAACCACTGTCTGTTTAACTTTAATCTAAATGATACTGCTTACTATTAGTTGAGATTAAAAAAAGGTAGAAACAAGAACCCCGACTATTTATGAAACGAAACAAAAGGATCAAGGATAAGTTTGGAATGCTAGCTCTGCACTAAACCTACCTTTCGTTACACCAAGGTGACTGGCTATATAGCATAGATTAATTAGGGGGCCTTTTTTTTAGGTCTCGCCTGAGCAAGCGCATGCGCTGCTCTGGCGAGAGTTTTAGTAAGCGGGTTTTGGAAGTGCAAACAGCAATTTGCTGGCGACCAGCTTGCGTTCACGCGAGCGTGCACGCGCGATCAGGCGCCATATGGCTTCCCTCGCGATTACTTTCACTTTCGTGGCCGTGGCAGTTTCACGGCCGCGCGGCCATTGCTTGTTATGCCTGGCAATTCAGACGCCAAGATGTCGCATATACAGGTTTTAATTTATTCCTTCAATAGTTTCATCACGATTGTCGAAAGGTTGGGGAAATAATCTGAGATTTTTATATTTAGCATGTTAAGTGTGTGTGGTCTGAACGTGTGACTTGATGCAGTATCTGTGGCCATTGTTGTTACTCTGCTAACCCTTAAGCTGCTGCTGCTTCTTTTTGCGATATGGGTGTAAATTGATTTGTTGGGCTGCATGCAGCGGCACTGCGCTGTAGAAGCCCCCTTGCTCTACTAGGAGAGCCTGCACCACAAGCTGATTAACGAGGTGAGCCGGAGTCACTACTTTAAAGCCCCCGACCACAATTGACTTTATTTTGTATCTTTAACTGTTTTTTTTTTTGTGTGTGTAACTGCTCCTCACGTAATGGCAGAGCCGAGTCACGAGCTCTTCACAGCACAGATGGTCTGCCTTTCCAGTGCTCCGCTCGGAACTCAGCTGTGCCAGTATTTCAATTTACCACTTTAAATCCAGTTTGAGCTGCGCCTGTTTACTTCACCCTCCCCTTATCTGTGTTGACAGCGTCCCACCCTTAAACGCCCACCCCCCTGCGCCTCCAGATGCCTCCTTGGTATTAGTGTGGCTTGCCAGGAAATGTAGTGCAGATTCGGTATTCACCGTGTCCGGGAGACCCTGCTGACGTCAGCAACATGGAGGAGGCAGAACACTCTCGGAGCCCAGAGATTAGCTTTGTTGGGCTGCATGCAGCAGCACTGCACTGTAGAAGTCCCCTTGCTCTACTAGGAGAGCCTGCACCACAAGCTGATTAACGAGGAGAGCCGGAGTCACTACTTCAAAGCCCCCGACCACAATTGACTTTGTTTTGTGGCTTTAACTGTTGTTTTTTTCCTGCAACTGCTCCTCATCTAATGGCAGAGCCGAGTCACGAGCTCCTCACAGCACAGATGGTCTGCCTTTCCAGTGCTCCGCTCGGAACTCAGCTTTGCCATTAATTAAATGTACCACTTTAAATCCAGTCGGAGCTCTGATGTTGACAACGCCACTCCACCTCTTCCATTTCTTTACGCCACACCCTTGCCTTCAATTGCCTCCTTGAGGTTGTTTCAAAGAGACATGCATAAATGCTCGCAGATGGACACATTCCTTTTTTTTCTGGTGCAGTTTTATTTAACCTTGTGCTCCGCAGCCCTGGCGTTTGTTATATTTAGTGCTCGCAGATGGACACATTCCTTTTTTTTTCTGGTGCAGTTCTCTTACTATAAAAATATGTTTGATCCTTATGTTACGAAACACCTGGCGCCAGTTAAGATAGCACTATTGGTGGTGTATGTAGTAGCTCTCCCCGGATGTTTCGGGAGCAGTGCGCTTTGCTGAGGAGCAATGCTACATTTTTTTTTTTTAACTGAACTTAATATTTATTACACTTTTGGGCGGTTTTTGTTACTTTCGGTTTAAGGATAGGTCTCCGGTACACTTTAAATGATACTTGGAACATGTTCATGTAGTTTCTACTGATGGCTGTGTAGTTGGACGTAAGACTATTTTTAGATCAATGGGAAAGCCTCCTCGCTCATAGATCATTCGTATACTTCGAGGCGCATTTGAATCGGTGCTGTATGTTAGTGCACACGCTTGTAGGTACACATGCCGGCTCTGGGCGCGCGGGGTGCAGGGCAGTGCACCAAAAGCGTGTGTAACTGAGCTGGTGAAAAGTGGGCACGTGAGTTTCACCGTCGTGCACAGGCAGCTGACACCGTACCACCGCAGTGTCAAAGTTGCTGTGGTTACTCACTCACCAGCCCAGCAGCAAGCAGTGCCGTTTCAGCCCCCGCATGTGGCATCTCTCAAGAAGCGAGAGGAACGCTTTTATATTTCAGATAATCTTATGCATGTTCAAATACTCACTTCAGGACAACTTTTTTTTTTTTAAATCCTATTTTGCTAATGTCAATAATGCCATACATTTAGGGACACGAAATACTCTTGATTTTACCGGAGTTTTGACTGGCTTGTGGTTTGTTTTGCGCTGGGACATTTTTCTTAAAGCTAGTCAATTTTAAAGAATACTAGTGAGGCACTGTGAACTTACAACGTCATCCATGCTGCCGAGACACAACATATTTACAGGTTTTTTAGGTCGAGCTTGTGCCCATAAGTATGTCTCCCTGTCTAACTTTTTGTGTGTGCGTTTATGTATAATTGTCTCTCTTCGAGAGTGTTTTGTTTTCAGGTATCTGTGTTTGATCTCCGTAGGTGTGTGTTCGTGTTTTTGTTTAGGCTGTCAAATGTGACTGTAAGTGTGTTTAAGGTCTTGTGTTTATCAACCGATCTCCATACCAAGTCTGTTTGAGTTGTTGTGAGTTGATGTAATTTTGCCTTCTCCTGCCACATAATTTACTTAGCCGTGCCGTATAATTCCAGTGGCCTTGGCCTTTGTACGTTATTGTGTGAATATGGAAGTATACTTCAATGTGTCTATTGTAGTGTCTATCTATCTATTCTGGGCAAATCACTTAATCTCCTCTTGCCTACCAAAAAAAAATGTGCACTTGTGCAATGTAACTGGTGCTCACGTAAAACACTCCAATACCTTTGGGTCAGAGTTTGTGCTATATAAAAATGCAAAAAAAAGAGAGGCAATTTACAAGTGCAAAACCATTTTCTCCCAATTTTGAAAAGCTTTTGCAATTGTGAACATACCTATTTGCGCTTGTGAGTTTCACTTATACATACATGCAAGGAGATTTAACAATGAGCCCCCCCTCCCCCCCGGGAGTACCATAGAAGACTAAAAATACGTTTTTCCACCATATGAGAGGTTACTGGTCTTACTGATGTCTAAAGCGTAACACCGGAAGTTACAAACAACAGGTAAAGAGAAGTACTTGTAATATTAGAAAAAATAATACTTTTAATTCCACTTCTTCTCAATAAGCATTGCAAGAACAAGAAAACTAGAAGACATTTTTTATGTTAATTCTTTTTTTAATAGTCGTTCAGTTCTATATAATGTCTTATTGGTTACATATAAGGTAACAGAAATACTTATAACACTTTTTTATTACAACTTTTCAACATGCTGCACAGCAGCCATGCTGCTTTACAGCATAGCTTAAATACATTGGCAAAGCCAATAGCTCTGGCTAAACACTTATAAGGTTCCAAAGGCGAGACCTATTGGCTATGCCAATGCTTGTTATTAATTTGCCAGCTGTTTGAAAGCCTAGGTGTATATATGCTACAAGACTGGTATGAAACGAGTGTAGAGCCCTCACTTGGGACAAAAGTTGGCTCTACATAGATTTTCCAAATGCCTGAAAAAAGTAACATCCTCAACCAGATAAAATACCTTTTTATTTAACCACACTTGGGTGATCTATATACGATCTAATTCTGAGCAGAATGTGATGTAGGGCAAGCTGGATGATTTTCAATAGACAGACTGTACTTGTCTATGCTTCTTACTTGTGCCATTTCAGGTTTTACATTAAAAATGTCAAAAGGACCTTTCTGGCGGATCATTGGTGCCTGAGTGCGGTAAACTAGGATGACAGAATATCACTGATCAAGGTAGTCCTAGAATCCTCAATAACAATACCTGAAAAGCAACTTGCTGAAAGTAGTTCCTTTCCAGACTGCACTTCTAGTGCAATTGCATTGACTGATTCCTTGCTGGACGGTTGGGGAAGCTCAGGTGGGCAACTTTGCATCACATGAGAATTGGTGTGTCAAGGAATACTACTACCATATCAGCCTGCTGACTTTGAGCATTCAGGCTAGCTTTCAAATGCTTCCCCCCCCCCCAGCAATATCTTCCAGCTCCATTTTGATTCAAGCTGTTGAGTTCCAGCACTCTGGTAGTAATATGGTAACATTTCTGTCAAGTGAGACATGAATAATGTGGCAGTGGTTTCTGTCCTGGAGCATTAATGTCTTCATGCTTCACCTGCCAGGTCCATAGCATTCCATAGCAAATCAGTTCAGCAGGTACCATCTAAAGGAATATAAATGGGTAATCCAAACCATCTTTGCCACAGGATGACTTGACTTGTTTGCAACAGAAAGTAACTCTGAATGCCCAACAGCTACAGCCCAATGACAAGGGGAAAGAACTTTTGACACTGGTCAGGAATGTCTCTACAATTGTCCTTTTACCTGTCTGTTGCAGATTTCTGCCTAAAACCTGATGTTAAATTGACCCTGATGCAGGGAAGCACACATTCCATTAGTGTGCAGGTGACCTGGATTAGCAGAATGCCATATAACTTTCCCCAGAATTATTACGAGTAATGCACATGAAAGAGGTGGAGTATTGTGAGTAGGGTTGAGAATTCTAGATGCAAAGCAACTGCAAAATGTTGGTAGGTGACAGACCGGTACCTTCTGTATGACCTACTTCACGGTCTTAATTTGGGACCTTTCCTGAAGCTTCCTCTGTCAGTGAAAAGTCTAGGGATACAACTAGATTCACCTTTCTAAATGGATTGTCAAGTCGCCTCTGTTCTATTTTCTTGCACATTCCACATGAGGCAGTTCTTTATCTTTCTGGAGATGGCTGCTGTGTTACAGCTATAAGTATACAAAACCATGATGGATGAAATGCTTGAATTAATCTCAGCCACTGGTCACTTGGGCCTCATCCCTATCTATCGTTATTTTGCACACCAGCCACCTCAGTTTGGACCCAGCAATCCATCACTGTTTGTGTACTTAATGTGTTGCCCTAAGTGGGACGGGTATACCTAGCCGTGGTTCCTTGCACACTGCGTCACTGGAACCAAGCTGTACATGGCTGATTAGCCCATAACTAAGACAAAACCGGTCCTGGGTTGCTTGTGTTCCAGTTGAGGGCGGACATGGTTTGGCAGTTCGGCCTAGACTGTCCTATTGGAGCCGGGTCAAAACTGATTTGCATATAGCTGGGTCCAAACTGAGTTGGCACGGTACGCAAAATAATGATGGACTGGGATGCGATCCGAATGATTACCAGAGTGTGAGATTAAGTCGAGCATTCCATCCATTACTGTTTTGTTTACGTATTGTGCTACACCTATGGCACTGATGGAGTCCAGAAGGTTGGGCAATGGGAAGCCCACTGCAACTATAAACATTTCTATCTGATAGAGACTTCTAGCTGCAGATTCCTTACCTTTGAATTTTCCAGGTGTCAAACTGGATCCGGAAACTTTTGTGTGAACAGTACCCCTGCGCACCACTGGGTGGCTACATTTGGCTCCCCGTGGTGTCGTTGGAACTAGATGTGACGTTGCGGTCACCTAAAAAGGCGCAACCCAGGCTCGCGGACATCAGTTCTTTTCTTTCCACTGCAGTTAGCACTGATCCGGAGAAGAGCTACCCCTCCTTTTTTGGACCGACTTTTTCTGACGTTTTGTCGGATTGTTTTCATTGTGTGTCGAGGGATGACCTTCAGAAAGGTAGGGTTTAAACCATGTGGGGCTGTCACACACGCCATGTCTGTTACCGAACCGCACCGTGTGTGCTTATGGTGTCTTGAGCGAGACCACGACTCGAAGTCGTGCTCAGACTGGCTGGCCATGGTGCTGAAGTTCTCTGAGGGAGAGGTCCCCAAAGCTGCTTGCGGCATGGCAGTCGACGCTATCGAGCACGACTCCTCGGAGGTCCTGATGGAAGAATAGGTGGTCCGGGACAGCTCCAGAAGCCCAAGTCCTCTTCAAGGTCCACGGGACACTCTGGAAAGTGGCACAAGAAGAAGTCTTAATGGACTTCGACTTCACCTTGTCCGTTGAGAATCGAGGAGACGAGTGAGGAACAGCGATGTTCCAGGCACGTTCTGCTGAGCCGGAGCCAGGTTCGAGACTGCGCCTCCCCCTGTTTCCGGGAGCCGGAGCGACCCCCGCTCAAGTAAGAGTTGTAAGAGGCAATGCGCCGAGTATTTGATCGGGTCGACCCCTCTGGTGCGCCTTTGGGCCCCGCGGGGGTCGTAGGAGGCCCCATCAGGTTCCATGGTGACTGCTCCAGCCTCTGCGTCGGTAGGGTCTCATGGATCCGATTCCGTATCTGCGCCGGTCATGCCAATGTGACCTTCCCCGAAGTCTATGCTCCTGACGTCGCCGGCGCCAGCCCCATTCTGATTCTCGACGATTCGGAGTCCGTCGACTCTGGCGCCGACGGACCCCATAGAATCTAGGGCGTTGCCTGTACATTCTGAAACGGTTTCAGGTAAGGGAGAGGAGTGGGCGGGGTCTCTGGACCCTTTAGAACAACAGTTAGACACTCCTGGTGAAGATTGGGACAGGTATGAGGAGCTTGCGGAGGCCAGTAGTCTGAACACCTCTCCAGATGCTGGTATGCTCTCTCCACCTACTGTGGCTACGGAGTAGGGAGCTTCTTATGCTATGGGGGTAAAGAGGGCAGCAGAGGTCCTTGGCCTGAAACTGCCCTCAGTGCAAGTCCAGACTAATCTGTTGACTGAAGTGCTTCAGCCTGGGGCTTCCTCTTCTGAACCGCTTCTGCCCTTTAATAAGGCACTAAACGATGTCCTTCTAGGTTCGTGGTCCAAGCCTAGCACAGTGATGCCTGTGAACGGGACTATAGCTCTCTCCCATCGCCCTGCCCCGGGTGATCCAAGTTTCCTCAGCCAACATCCTCCCCCTGAGAGCTTGTTGTTCCAAGCCTCCACGTCCCATAGCACGTTCTCTTCTGCCCCCTCGGACAGGGAATCCAAGAGGCTGAACACACTTGGGAAGATGTTTTCTTCCGCTAGCCTGGTATTGCAGTCTGTGAACACTGCATGCCTATTGAGCCGTTTCTTACACACCCTTTGGGAAACGATTGTGCAAGTACTGCCACAGGTCCCGGAAGAGTCCCCGGCCATGCTCTCCCAGACAGTGAAAGATGGGAGAGATGCAGCAAAGGTCACTATTAGGTGTGGTGTGGATACAACTGACTCGCTGGGTAAAGTATTTTCATCGGTGGCCTTGTGGCGCCACACCTGGCTAAGAACATCTGGCTTCTCGGTGGGGGGGGGGCGGGCGGGGCTTATGTCCAGGCCAACCTCGTGGACATGCCCTTCGATGGGACTAGTCTCTTCAGAGAGAAGGCAGACTCTGCCCTGGAGCGCTTCAAGGATTGACAGGCTACGGCCAGATCCTTGGGCCTCTCGGTGACACCTCGTCCCCAGTCTGCCTTTCGTGGCAATGGAAGGGGCTTTCAACCGTGTCAGCCATACCCCAGCCACCGTCCTGCACAGACTTCCCAAGTTGTGTGAGGACACAGTGTATTCCGACTTCGTGGGAATGGTAGCCAGAAGTAATCTGCCACTGCCCCCCTCCCCCACCCCTTCACAGCCGCTGCAGGCTCTAAAGTCTAAGCTTTCCTAGTTTGGTTCTGCAAGACCATGGGTGTCCAGTTTGAGGGAGAATCCAACATTCTCTCCTCCTCTGGCAGTCCATAACATCAGACAAATGGGTCTTGCAGGTCATTCGGGATGGTTACTCCCTCCCTTTTCTATCTTTTACTCCTCCTTCAACGCCATCTCAAGAACAGCTGGCGGAGAATCATCCTGTTTTGCTGAGAGAGGAAGTTACAGCTCTCATGGCCAAGGTGGCTATAGAGAGGGCTCTGATTTCAGAAGTAGGCAGTGGTTATTCCCACTACTTTCTGATACCCAAAAAGAACAAGAGTCTTTGTGCTATTCTAGACCTTCGGACTTTCAATATCTTCCTCCAAAAAGGAGAGATTCAAGATACTCTTGTTGGCTCAGGTCTTGTCTGCCCTAGACCAAGGAGACTGGCTGGTAGCGTTGGGCTTGCAGGATGCGTATTTTCACATCCCCATCCTGCCGGCCCACAGGCGTTACCTGCGGTTCAAGGTAGGCCAGGAGCACTTTCAGTTCAGTGCTCCCCTTTTGGTCTTACCAGCGCCCCTCAGGTGTTCACCAAGGTGATGGGGGTGGTTGTAGCTCATCTGCGCAGGCTAGGGGTTCCAGTCTTCCCCCTACCTCTGCGACTGGCTGTTGAAGGTGTCCTCACCCTAGGCTGTCTTCTCCCACCTCCAGACTACGGCGGACGTCCTGCATTTGCTGGGGTTCATTATAAACGCGCCAAAGTCACACCTGACTCCTTCTCAGACGCTCCCTTTCATCAGAGTTGTTCTGGACACAGTGCAGTTTCGGGCTTGTCCCCTGAGCAGCGAGTCCAGGATATTCAGGTTATGATACAGATATTTCAGCCTCTATCTTGGATTTCAGGGAGAATGACTCTGAGGCTGCTGTTGGTAAACCATGCCAGATGGTGTATGCGGGCTCTGCAGTGGGAGCTGAAGTTCCAGTGAGTGCAGCATCCGGGGAATCTCTCCCACCTGGTCCAGATCTTGGAGGGAACAGCACAGGACCTGCAGTGGTTGCTAACAAACCACGATTGGGTCAGAGGCATACCCCTCTCTCTTCCCCAACCACATCTCACAGTTGTGACAGATGCTTCACTCCTGGGATGGGGTGGCCATCTGGGAGAGATGTAGATCAGAGGACTCTGGTCTGGGGCTCCACATCCATGTGTTGGAGCTCCAGGCGATCCGATTGCCATTGAAAGCATTTCTTCCCTCTGTTAAGGGGAAGTTGGTGCAAGTGTTTACGGACAACACGAACGCTATGTGGTACTGCAACAAGCAGAGCGGTGTGGGGTCGTGGACCCTTTTTCAAGAGGCCCTCTGCTTCTGAACATGGCAGAAGGTATTCCTGGTTGGTCAACACCTGGCAGGTTCTCTGAACACCAGGGCAAACTAACTCAGCCGTCGATGCCTAGCGGATCACGAATGGAGTCTCCAGCCAGAGATGGCGCAAGGTCTCTTTCAACAGTGGGGAAAGCCTCGGTTAGATCTGTTCGCCTCCAAAAAGAATGCAAAATGTCTGCAGTTTTGCGCGTTGGAGTTTACAAGGCGGCTATCGCTTGGCGACATGTTTCATCGCGAGTGGAGCTTAGGCCTCCTGGATGCCTTCCAGCCCCCATACCACTTCTGCTCAGTATTGTCAAGATCAAGAACGACCAGGCCCAAGTCATTCTTGTGGCTCTGGACCGGGCACGGAGAGTCTGGTATCTCAAGCTTCTTCGAATGAGTGTCGATCCTCCGATCAGGCTGCCCCTTCGGAGGATCTTCTGTCACAACAGCAGGGGAGGGTCCTCCACCCGCACCTGTCCACTCTCCTCCTACTTGCTGTGAGATTGAGCAGCTGCAGCGTTTGACCTTCCTCCCAAAGTCTGTAGGGTTATCTTGGCGGCCAGACGGCCCTCCACCAAAGAGTTTCAGGCGGACGACCAACAATTCGTGGGTTATGAGGGAGCTTAAAAAGGTCGGACAGTGCAGAAACTAACAATTTCGCGCTGGGTCGTTATCTGTATTAAGATCTGCTACGTCTTGGCTAAGAAGCAGCCTCCTGAAGGCTTACAAGCCCATTCCACCAGGGGGAAGGCTGCGGCCATGGTGTTGGCTTGTGGTGTGCCGTTCCTAGTCATCTGCCAGGCTGCAACGTGGTCTTCACTTCACACATTTGCTTAACACTACTGCCTGGACAGTCATGTCCGTAGAGATGGGAATATCGCCCGTTCGGTCTTGCAGGATTTTCTAGTCTAGTAATTTGTCCCCAGCCCACCACCAGGAAGTATGGCTTGAATATCTATTCAAAGGTAAGGAATCTGCAGCTAGAAGTCTCTTATCAGATGAACAAGTTACTTACCTTCGGTTACGCATTATCTGGAATAGACAATATCCAGCTGCAGATTCCTTACAGATTCCCCGCTCTGCCGACTCAATGTAGGGTTAGGGTTGCTCCCTTTTCAAGGCCCTAGTTTGGACACACCGTAGTCTGTTCACTTCATGGCTCTGCACTTTTGGCGAGGTAAACGTGAAAAGTAACTGACGTCCGCGCGCCTACAGAGGAGGTCTGCACACTGTTTCTAGAATCTGAGGCATAGTCATAGTGGCGAAAGAAGGCTGTGAACTGCTCTGCTTCATATGATGTTTAGATAAAAAATAGGGGTTGTCCCTGTTTGCTTTAGCTTCTGGTACTGTGGGACAGTGAGGGTAGTACAATTTGTGAAGCTTTAAACTGTTTCACCTCGGTCTTTGGATTGAGATGGATAGCATAGGCTGTACAAAGTATGCCAAAGACAACTGCTGTGTATCATACTGCTTCTTTAATCTAAGGGTTTCTGGATACAACTTCGGAGCAGAAGGCTTTGCCTTTGTAAAGGACTATCATTACTCTTATTTCCCTAAGGACTGCTTATTTCTTTAGTTACAGAGATGTAGCACGTGTTTACCATTTTTTGGGGACCATGGCAATACTGCCCCTCCACCCTCCCACCCCTTTCTCCCCACTCCTTGGATCCAAATCTCCTCTCACCCCAGATCCTTCTGTTTATTCTCCCCCAAATCCCATGCCGCAAGTCAAACTGCAGAAGTGTGGTGTGCATCTGAAGATAATTTGTTTATGTAGATGCTGAAAGCTCCATAACACCACAGTGATCCTCTTTCTAATTGCATGTTTATTATGTGGTGGCTTTGACGTTTTATGTGAATAGCAGAGTTTCCTTCCTTGACGTTGTGTCCAGGTTGTGAAAGGGTAATTCTTAAGGGACAGTAGCTATTTCTTTTACCGTGTGGTGGTTGCTTAGGAGCTGCATATGTTGGCACCCCTCGGGAAAGTAAAGGTGAGAGCACTGCCTTCCTGATGGGGTGTAGTGATGCGCAAATCGAAGGTAGTCTATTTTTAGAACAAACCTTCATGATGTATGCAGCAGTGGGCAGGTTAAGTACCTTTTGACCTCTTGTCAAGGCTCCTATTAGAGTGTGCTATCTTTGAGTTTGGTTTATGGTGACTGCTGCAGATTGTCATTAAGGTTAAACTACTTTTTCTGACTTGCGTGAGAAGTGGTCTCTGGGTTCAGGTTTAAGCATTCCACAAACTGGTTGCATACGGAATTAATGATGTTTCATATAAAATATTTTAACCTTTTCTGATTAAATGCATTAAACCACACCTTTATGCATTTCAGTCTGCTTATATCACGAAACTCTTACGTACATTTTCCATTCCTTTCTCAACCTTAGCATGGAAACAATGTTGACCCACGTTTACACCTCTTCAGAGCATGAGCTAGGTGTTGAGGACATTTTTCAGTACTCCTAGAACAAACAATTTGCCCCAACCAGGTATTGTATTTTGGGCATTTTCCTATCTGCTTGTAATATACTCACTTGCTATTGCCAAGTATTCTCTAGTGGACAGTCACCCCAAATTCAAAGTTAGACCAGCTTGTGCTCCAGTGATGGTTCTTAACCCACAATATAATTCTGGATTTCGACAATCTAGCTCTCCGAATTTCTGCATCATGGGCATGTCCACACTGAATTGGTGTCTGTCAGGCACACACGTTGGACATGACTGTTTGATATATCCCTCATTAAATAATTTCGTCTGATTACCTTCAGGAGAGTGTCGGTCCATTCACTCATATTGTGCCTCAGCCAGTGCCTCGTGGAGTTATTTTGTAGAATTTTTTGTGTTGTGTGCAGGAGCACTACATGCCGGTGCGTCATAGCTCACCTCTGCGCTGACCCAGTGTTTCTTGCGCAACTTGTTCTTCCACACAAGCATTGTTAGATTGTCTCTTTGCTTTGAAAACTATATTTGAGTTCAAAGTAATGGATTGCAGGGTTTCAGTGATTCTCCACTTCACTGTATCTCCCAATCCTTCTTGGTACAGAGGAAAGCCAACTTAAAGGCCAGATACTTGATTATTTTACATCCACAATTGAAATTACTTTTCACAGAAATCTCCCATGCAAAACGATGGCCATTAGTATGCTTACATTTAAATTGCCTAACACAGGGTTATCTGACTGGCTACTAGGTAGGTCTCATGACCCAGTGAGCTTTATAAAAAATAAAAACCTATCTTTTACATTTAACTTCGTCAGGCAGCATTCTAGCAGACCAAAAGCTGCCTACACAACTGTTTGCATTATTGAAGCCTTTCACTGACCCATCCTGCCTTTCTAGAAACATTCCTGTCAGCCAATACTTATGTGACACATGACTAACCACTTTATATCAAAGATAAACAATATTTGAAAGCATGACAGATCCACCTACTTACTACCAAGGTTGAAGTTCAATCCCCACCTTTATGCCAAAACTGTGTGTGTACCTTGTTCTGCCATGTCTGTCCCAAAGTGATCATAAAAGCTGTTATGGAAAAAAATCTTTTGATTACCTTTGCCCTGCTCAATCTTTGAAAGTGCTGGCTCCTCACATTGCGGAATCAGGGACCGACTTTAACATCTGTTTTAGCACTCAGAATCTCTGACTGCTGGAAAGAGTGGGTTGTTTTCTCTTCCTGAAAACACCCCAAACCATCACATGCAGTTATTGGCAAGTTGCATTACTTTTATTCCAGCCCTGATTAAAATCTAGGAAAATATCGTGGCCAAACAGCTCTGATTTGTTTTAGAACAGACAAATGGCCTAATTGCATAGCATTTAGGCTTCCATCTTGAAATGGATACGGAGTACGTTCTACTCATAGCTCTTAAATTGCAAACCTTGATTAATGGAGAGAGAGAGCAGCTGTCGTCCTCCTCCTGCTGTGATTGATACCCTATATCGCAGCAGTATCTTGATGCATGGTCTTGCCGAACGAGATCAGAGGTGCAATGTGTAGGAAAGTGGCTCTATATATACTGCACCAAAGTAAGGTACAGTGTGTATAGGGCCCACAGTTCCCCAATGGTAAGGCAGAGGCTAAAGTTAGATATAACCTTACTCTCTAAAGTGGTTGCTTGGTCGAGCAGTATCAAAGGACAGTGTAAAGCATTTGTTGTACACACTCAGTCAGCAAATGAAGCCACACACTCAAGAACTGAACTCTAGGCCAATGGTTGGTATATAAAAATATGTTTGTTTTATTTTAGAACCAACAATAGGAATCAAAATATACTTTCTCAGAATGAAAGGCTTTGTTTAAATACTTTTCAAGTAGGCAATAGACTTTTGGATGACAGTAGTCACAGTTGTTGCAAGAGGCAACACAATTTCAAACACAATGCAACATTGAGCTCAATGGAAAGTTTTAGTTAAATGCAATTAATTACTTTGTGGATTACTTTTCTAACCACAGGACTGGATCTTGGATTCAGTCCCGGGACACTTCCTGTAAACAGTTAAGCAAAAGCGTTTTGGTTATAGTAGTGATTTTTGAGGAATATTATTGTATTTCAAAAGTTGACACTTAGAAACTTTTCTGGGTAAAATTACCATTGTAATCCTATGGAAGGAAATGCAGTTTGCAAGCAAAGTAGGTTTACGTTACTTTTGTAATCCAGTGCTGGGTTCTCAGGTTCAGCACTGGGATATCTATCTAAAACAGGCAAGCAATTACGTTTGTATCGTTGGCACAATTTTTAACGAATATTTGTAAGATTCAGAAATCGACACTTAGAAACTTTTTCAACAAAAAGCAGGCAATGATATCCTATGGAAGGAATTTCAAATTACGGGTAAGTACGGTTAAAATTACTTTTCAGGGTCAGTACTGGTCTAAAAGATGCAGTGCTGAGGTCTCTCCTGATAGCAGGTGAGTAAATCGGAATTCGTTACTGTTGTGATTTTTAAGCAATATTTTGGTATTTCAAAAGTGGACACTTAGAAGAAATTTCACAGAAAACCAGTCAATGGATCCCTATGGAAGAAAATTGAGTTAGCGGTAAGTAACACTGTGATTACTTTTCAGGGTCAGTGCTGGGCACCAAGATCCAGCACTGGGATCTCTCCTAATAGCAGGTGAGTATTTCCGTTTTCGTTACTCGGTTGATTTTAGGTGAATATTTTAAAGTTGGGAAACTCCACACTTAGAAAAATTTCCGAGTGAAACCAGTCAATGTTACCCTATGGAAGAAAAGTGAGTTATCGGCTTTCGGGTAAGTACTCGACTGGCAGAGTCAAGGTTCTGGGCATAGACTCAGGGGTCCCCCAGGGTCAGGTAAGTACAGTTGTTACACCCTCAGCGGCACTGGGGCGGCCGGGTGCAGTGGGCTTTTGGGCCGTCGGGCGGCCAATGGTTTTCAATGGTAAAGCTGCGTGACGAACAAAGACTGCAAGCTCTGGGACGGTGATTCTTCAGGTGCGACCACCACTTCGAGAGGTAAGTTGGGAAGCTGTGGGAAGGGTAGGCACCCCGGAGTTGGGCACAGGAGGCCGTGGGGCGTCGGGTGCAGGGGTGTCTTTAGGCGTCGGAAATCTTACCCTCGGCTGGTCGTGGTTGGAGGGGTCCCTGGTTCTGAGGCTGCAGGCGTCGTCAGGAGCGTCGAGGAGGGCCCTTGGGTGCTGGATTCTGGGTCACAGTCGCCGGGGGACGTCCTCTTGGTATTTGCCCACTCAGGCACAGGCCGGGCTCGGTGGGTGCAGAGGGCGCAGGATTCGCGGTTCCCGGTTGGCACCAGGGGTTGGTTGCTTGCTTTGAGCAGTACCACTGCTCTTGGGAGTCCCATGGGGTTGGAGTCACTAGGCAGTCAGGTCCTCCGGGGTTTGTGAGGGTGCTGACCACTGGAGACGCCGGGGTTTAGCAGGAGCAGGTTCGAGGGTCGACAGGCCGGTAGGGCTGGGGCCAAATCAGTTGGTGTCTTCCTCTTGTGAGCAGCTGCACGGCAGATCTTCTTGTTTCTTGTTCTTCTTTCTTGTTTTTGGAATCTGGAACTCAGGAAGGAAGGTTCAGGGAGCCCCTAAATACTGAATTTAGGGGTGGTTACAGGTAGGTAAGGGCAGGGACCAATGGGTCCCTTCCCTGGGGTGGGTACACCCCCTATTCTGCCACTCTCCAGTGGGAGGGGGCAGGAGCCCGTCCCTGGTTGGCTGGGTCCCCCATCCTCAAGATGGCGGGGACTCGAGTTTGTGCTTCACCTCGCCTCCCCCACCTTAGGGGTGGAGTTGGCAGAGGTGGGCACAACCCATTTCCTGCCTCTGGTTTTCCCGCCGGTTCTCCCGCCAGAAGTGGGGGTGGAACCAGTGGGGACCAGTTTGCTGGGAGCAGCAAATGGTCTGGGGAAGCTCAAAAGGCGGCAGGCCTTTGAAGCTTCCTCTGCCCATCCTGGGGAGGAGGCTTTGGCACCTCGCCCCAGGATGCGCATTGTTTCAGGCCCCTGAGAGCAGAGGCTCTCGACCCAGGGGTCCAGAAACATGTCTGGTGGTGGCAGCCTGGGCAGCCACTCAGTCCGGACACTGGAGGTCAGGTTGGTTTCAGGGGGCATCTCTAAGATGCCTTCTGGGGTGCGTTTTATATTAAATCCCACACTGGCATCAGTGTGGGTTTAATGTGCTGAGAAGTTTGATACCAAACTTCTCAGTTTTCAGTGGGGCCATTATGGTGCTGTGGAGTTCGTAATGACAGACTCCCAGCACCATATACTCTTAATGGCAGCACTGCACTTACAATGCCCAACAATGGACTTGGGCACTGTAGGGGCACAGGGCTCCTGCCTCTGTGCCCTCACCACTGGCATAGTGCACCCAGCTGGAGGGGTGGCTGACCTAGGCCAGGGCAGTGGCTGGTAGGCATGGCACACAGGGAAGTGTGCCATGTCGACTCTTCACTTTTGTTCTGCACCAAGACACGCAGCCTGCAAAGGCAGTGTGTGTGTGTAAAGGTACAGGGTCCCCAAGGGTGGCACAACAAGTGCTGCAGCCCTTAGGGGCCTTCCCTGGTCACAGTACCCTGGGTACCCATGGTACCATTTACCAGGGGCTGCCCTGTGGCCAGGGATGCCAATTGGATGTAGGCATCAATGCAGTTTTAGGGAAGGAACACAGGCCCTGGGTACCTGGTTGGCAGGAACCCAGGGCACTCTCAGTCAAAGCACATCACCAATTCAGCAAAAAGTGGGGGCATACCATGCAAGAAAGATGGCACTTTCTCACACAATGCTTAACTAATTTCATTTCTTTCTAAAAGGTAATTGCCAGACCCTGTCGCTTCTACCACTTGGATCCATCAAGACCATGTTCTCTACGAAGTTCCATAGGGTTCATCCCTTTCCCCTCTAATTCTCAATATCTGAATCTGTCCTTTCTTTAATCTTCGCAGGCAGCATGGCTGTTGAGCATTATCTTAAACAAGTGACACACAGCTTATCAGGCTGAATTAACACAGCGGCTTATTTGCCTTCAGTCTACACAATTGTCTACAAGATATTCACTCCTAGAGGGAGAACATTTTTCTCAAACTTAATACCAAGCGGTTTGTGATTGGTAAAAATACTGAGCGATACCACTGTTTGGCCATCCTGCATAGATACTCCACCATGCCTTGAATCGAACTAGTCATCCACTGGAGTCTTCCTTAACCACCAGCTAACTTTAAAAAAACTGCTTCTTTCATCTACTTTGAATGTTAAGAAAGGTAAACGGCCATTAGTACCCGACTTGTACTTCGCATACCATTACAACGCAAGCGTAACAACGCATGAGCTGTAACAACGCGTAGCCTTTACTACGCATGTTATTACATCGCATGCGCTGTTACAACGCAAGCGTTGTAATGCGTGGCCAAATCATCCACGACCCTGTGCAGATTCCGGCCTGGTCCATTGGATAGAGGCACTAACCAAAACCCAGCAGCACCCGCGGAGGCAGCGATGACGGCAGTGGGGCGGAGGCGGCCTCTGAATCTCCCCTGCGGCCTGTAGCGAGTGAGCCTGGTCGCGCGGCCTTGCAGCGTGTTCTGGAAGTCCGGGCAGGTTTGTCAGGGCGGCGGACGCCGAGCGCTGTTTGGCATCTGGGCGGTCCTGCGCACCAGCGGGGGCCCTCGGACTGAGGTGAGAGATTGCGGCGGCGCCTGGACAACCGGTGAGCTGTGGGGCCTTGTGCGGCTGGAGCAAGTAGGGGACAGGCGCTGGTGCCCGGGGCGGATCTACAGGCTCTTGTGCGCTGGCTGGGGGCTTTTTGGGCACTTCTGCTGTCCTCACCGCCTTTGATTGAGAACGCTTGCAGCCGAGGACAAGGGATGAGCACCGAGGAGAGAGAGAGAGGTAAGAGGGGCTGTGTATTTTTAAAGGGTTTGTGTTTGAGGAGTAGTGTTTTTGGGTTTAGGATAGGGTCGTGCAGGGTAGTGTTTGTGTGTAGGGACAGGAGTGGGGGAAGGGGGAGGGTCGTGCAGGGGTTAGTGTTTTAGGGATAAGGGTAGTGTTGTGGTGTTTGTGTAGGGTAGTGTCGGGTGTCGTGCTGGGTAGTATTGGAGTGTAGGGAGCGGACTAGGGGAAGGGGTAGGGTCTTGCAGGGGGTAGTGGTTTAGGGTAGTGTTGTGGTGTTTGTGTAGGGTAGTGTTTTAGGGTTTAGGGTAGTGTCGGGGTGTCGTGCAGGGTAGTGTTTGAGTGTAGGGACTGGAATGGGGGAGGGTAGGGTTTAGGGTAGTGTTGTGGTGTGTGTAGTGTAGGTTAGTGTTTTAGGGTTTAGGGTAGTGTCGGGGGGTCGTGCAGGGTAGTGTTTCAGTGTAGGGAGCAGACTGGGGGTAGGGGCAGGGTCGTGCTTGGGGTAGTGTTTTACGGTTTAGGGTAGTGTCGGGGGGGTCGTGTAGGGTAGTGTTTCAGTGTAGGGACCGGATTGGGGGTAGGGGCAGGGTCGTGCAGGGGGTAGTGTTTTAGGGTTTAGGGTAGTGTCGGGGTGTCGTGCAGGGTAGTGTTTGAGTGTAGGGACTGGAATGGGGGAGGGGGAGGGTCGTGCTGGGGGTAATGTTTGAGGGGTTCGGGTAGGGTAGTGTTGTGGAGTATGTGTTATGTAGGGTAGTGTATATGGATGTCGAAATTAGCGTAGTGTTGGGGGGGGTTATTTAAAAAAAAAATGCGTTGTAAAAGTATGCGGGGAATTGGGATCCGTTGAAAAGACATTTTATATGCATTTTAAAGCACTTGCGAAGTAATGGTATGCGTTATATAAAAATGCGTTGTAATGGTACTTGCGAACTAAAAACAACGTTGTAAAAGTATGCGTTGTTTTAGTTTGCGAAGTATCGACATATATTCTTAAGAAAATATGTATTTTCTACCTTAATACTTCTATGCCCAGTTGGTGGCCAGGTGTTTACTCTACTGTAGTAGCATACATTGGACTACCAGGATATATGCTTTAATCTCTTCTGCTAGCTTTGCTTTGACTGGTCAAGAGTTTGCTCAAACTTAATGAAACAATAAGCTGTACCAATCTTTTTCCAAACACCATCTACTCCAACAGAGCATGGTCTGCACACGCTGGATGTGATTATATCTTTAAAATATTATACGGACAGCACTAAATATTTCAGACAACTCGAATAACTTTTGATCCAAAGCACTTTAAAGAAATCTGTCAACATGGAATTGATCTCGGGGTGGGTCATGGAATGTGTATAAACATGCTCCAAATGGGCACACCAGACCCTTTCGCAAGGGGGAAGGCAGCTACATTAGCCTTATTCTGCAACATCTTCTAATATTTTGCAAGTCTGAGATTGGTGCATAATTTTTGTGCTCATTACTGCATAGACTTTTGTACAAAAGCTAATGCTTACATTGATGATATGTCCCTTTGCAATCTGGCTGACTAAACCTTGTGTCCACCTCCTTTTGATAGTACAGTTAAATGTATTCTAAGGTTACGATTTAAAGGAAAAGTCCGTTGCTGGAGAAGAAAGGTATGCACCTGTGACAATAGTTCTCAAGAAGGATATCTTGCGCACTGAAGGGTGGTTGGATATCGGAGTTCTAGAGAGGGTAGGAAAGTAAAAAAGTGAAATGGTTGTATGGTTGTTTATCTTTGTTCCGAAAAACTCCCATCGCCTTAGAAACAGCATTTTACAGAGTAGTTGTCTATTAATTATGAGTGTTTGAGTTCGGAGTTGTTTGTTCTGTACTTTAAAATTTTTACATTATTTAAAAATGTGTAAGGTAGAAAAAGCTTTTATTTTAAGAAAACTAAAAAGTTGATGTTGGCATTTCAGGCTAGCAGCTGAAAAGTATTTTAAGGCTCTGAATTTGGGGAGGACTTTCTGTCTAAGAAAATATTGTTACATTTCTCAGCTAAACACTTAAGTTTTGAAAATCAAAAGGGTCTGTAAAATGCAAACATTTTATGTAGACCTGCCTTAATTTGAGAATGAAGCAACTTTCGATTTTATCTAATATAATTTCTTTTCACTTGTACCAACCTATGTGCCAATGATTTCCCTTTAGCCACGTATCTATGCACTGAAGCTAACAACGCACAATAAATTGTCTGTTTGGATAATACCTTGATTAGAGCAATATTGAAGGCTTCCTTAATTGGCTTGTAAGTTGTTTTCCACTTAATTGAGGTTTGTCAAAGTAACACATGAATGAGGGGTTGCGATATAATTCTATGAAAGTTTCAGTATCCACGTTTCTTCTGGGCAAATATGAAAAGCTTCTACATTGATTGCTTTGTACACCTGTATTAAAAAGAAAAACTACTACCTAACCATGGCCAATGCTAAATGTAACTGGACAGTTTTTTTTCAAAGCTTTATCCTCTAAAATGCTGTTTCCTGTGTAGACGCCCAATCAAACACTCTGGTACTGCATTAATAGTTTATTGAATTGATGACACGCTTTAAATGAAGATGATGAAGTTGCAATTGCTTCAATACGTTTTATTAATCTCCAAATCCAACTTTATAATCCCAAATTCCACTTCTAGGGAGTCTGCCTATATCCAATTTTTTGTTTGATCATTGGAATTGAATTTTGCAGTTGGCTCGGAAACTTCTCGTTGTGTTTTAGTCACAAGTCCAAGTAATGCAATTGCCTTAAAGTCCGTTTACGTTTTTATATTAGAGGGTAGTATTAAAATGTAAAGACCACTTCATAGCAAATAGTTATCGATTTTATTATTATACTATGTCTCCAGTAGTAGGGTGACTGGTTCTGGTGCCTCTCTATCAAGACTTGTTATTTACCACTTTCGAAGATGACTAACCTCTGTTCATTCAATAACCCTATTGTGTTGATGCAAAAGATAACAGACACAACTCATGAAATGAGATGTCCCGAATTCCTAATGATTGTGGGCTCAAGGTGTCTCTCCCTTGTTGTATTAAGCTATGTGCAGCTATCTGACAAACGTGGCAGAATCTAACCTTGGTCAAAGGATCTTACAGTAAAATGTTTTTGACTTTTGTGTATATTTATTCTTTGTTCCCATCAGCTCCAAGGAAGCCCTCACCAAAAGCAGAGAAGGACAAAAAGTTGGAAAAGATTGAGAAGGTGAAAGATGTTGACAGTGAGCAAGTAAAGCAGAAGAAAGATTTGATATTGGAAGAAAAGCTACAGTCCGAAGAAAAGAGGAAGGCAGAAAAGGTGAAAGAGAAAAAGACTGAACATGTGGAGAAGAAAGTGGAGGAAAAGAAGACTGAAAATGAGCTGGATAAACAAGATATTCAGAAAGCTTCTCCTGGGGCTCGTGACAAAGGTGCAGCAGTCAGTAGGTAGGTCTACGGAGTTATTACCTGCTCAAACGTTTTTCCCAAGTCTTGGAGGATGCTCTTAAATGTGGTTATTCACATGACACCGTAAAAACTTCAGGCGCACAGAGCCAGAATCCCTGTTTTCAGTTGTTCATCTATAACAGGGGTGTTTATCTGTGTTGTGTGTGTGTGTTTTTTTTGTTTTTTTTTAGGGCTAGGTTACAATATTTTTGTTAACCAATAGACCAGGTGTGTGCGAGCCACCCTCCTAAAGAGGGCTCTGGTGGGTTTCCCTGCACAAAAATATACCGGAGCATAATAGCAAATTTCTGACACTCAAACTGCTTCTGACTGACTCCCTGCAAACTTGCAATGAGCTCCCCAGGCCCACTGAATCGCAAGATGTCTCTGCTCACTCTTCAGGTGAACTTTTTTCTTCTTCCTGCAACTTCTTTCCAAAGTCATGAGGTTTGATAGCAATGTTAATGTGCCTTCTTCATGGCAGGCGCTGTAGCCTATTGGTCACAGGTTCAAATATAAAGAGATAGATCTCTGAGTTCATGCCGTTGTTATAGAAATCCTTCTGTAACTTGCATGCCGCATGTATCCATCCCGAGAAACCGTTCCTTTAATTTATGTGCTTAATGCAAATATCTCAATATTATCAGGCTGGCATAAGTTTGAAGTCATGAAGTGCTTTATTATTGAAATGTTGATAAATGAAACGCTGTTGAATTGCACAGTAGTGTCCAGTATAAAAACAAATCAATTTCTATCGCCTGCAAATTAAAAGGCAACTAAATAGTATAATTATGCATATATTCATAAAGTGCAAATTAAGTGAATGAAGACCTGATGAATCTTACTCCTTTGATCATTTTACATCCACTTCAGTGAGAAAATTGACCAATGGGCTGGGTAGCAAGACACGTAGCAAGAAGTCTCATTGCTACCCATTGAAGAAAGTCTTTCTAGCTGTGTTAAATGGCCCACACCCCGTAAAAAGACTCACTTGAAGGGAGAAAAGAGCCCCAACACGCTGTGAAGTAAGGTCCTCCACCTGTTGATACAAGTCTCACGGCTCCCCATGGAGGAAATGTTTGTCTAGCTTTGCTGCACAGCCCACTGACTGTAAAAAAAAATTCTACAAAACAGAACCTACCACCCTTGGTTGAAAGCCAACCTGATCTTTCTCCGGTTATCTGTGAGACAAGTCATACCTCTCCCACAAGACCTTTACAATAACTGCTCTTCAAACATAGGCTGTTTAAACCTCGTTTCTGCATGAGCCAACTCTACCATGAAACCGAGACCAGGCCTACCTCCCACAAGAATTTCTACAAAAACTGCTTGTTGGAAATGGCCCTTTTTGCATGGTTATCCTCAAACGTTTTGCTGATTAGTTATCCTCAAACTGTTTTCCTGACCTGTTTTTGTTGGCTTTAGGACTCTGGGCCCTTTACCACTGCTAATCAGTGCTAAAGTGCATATGCTCTGTGTAAATTATGATTATAATGGATTATCCATGATTGGCATATTTGATTAACTAGTAGTCCCTAGTGAACTGCACTAAGTGTGCCAGGCCCTGTAGATCAAATGCTACTAGTGGGCCTGCAGCACTGGTTGTGCCGCCCACATGAGTAGCCCTGTAAATGTGTCTTAGACCTTCCACTGCAGTGTCTGCGCACACATTTAACTGCCATGTTGACCTGGCAAGTGCACCCACTTGCCAGGCCCTAACCTTCACTTTTCTTACATGCAAGTCACCCTCAGGTAGGCCGAAGGTACCCCCATGGGCAGTGTATGTGAAAGGTAGAACATGTGCTGGGGTGTTTTACATGTCCTGATAGTGAAATACTGCCAATTTCGTTTTCACTATTGAAAGGCTATCTGTCCCATAGGCTAACATGGGAGTTGCTTTATAACCTCTTACTAGTATAACTTTCCATTGGGACAAGATGGAGAAATGGAGTTTAGGTTCTCTGAACTCAGAATTTAATAACACATCTTTTTAGGAAAGTGGTTTTCAAATTGTTTGAAAATGCCACTTTTAGAAAGTAGGCATCTTCCTGTTTAACCATTCTCTGTGCCTATGCTGGTTTGTGTATTGACTGTCTGGGTTTGGATTGACAGGAGCTGGGGATGTGCATTCACTGTAGACAGCCACAAGGAGGGTTGAGGTGTGTCCTGCCTTTCCTGGGTGACTCATAGCTGGGCTGAACAGACCTGGGCTGCATTTAGAGTGGTGGCAGGAGTTTCATTTGCACCCAAATAGGCAGTGTCTACTCTGCACAATGCTGTCTCCACCTCCTGTAGTGAAGCTGGGCCAGAGAGGGCCGCACTGGTTTGGACTGGGCTCAGAGACTGTTATGATTTGTAATGTACCCCAATATAGCCCTGGATAGTCACCTTACCTTTCACCTACATTTTCCCTGCCATTGTACTACATAACTGTTTTTGGTGCTGACCTTTTACCTAGTTAGGTGCTGCATAAATGTTGTGTGGTTTTCTCCGAAAACTAGCCTCCTCTATTATGCATGAGGATTCTCAGACTCGCAGCAGGAGTACCATCTTCTGCATAATAACTATGTATAAGGTTCATCACTATCGTCATCCTTGGCCGACATGACACAGCAAGGTAGAACCCCTGAGGGTACCTTTTGGTTATATAAACACCATATCTTTGCTGGGGCAGGCAGAGGAGAAAAGACGTCCATGCTGACACAAGACGCTGAGGTTCCTGCACGCAGACACTCCAGTACGCAGTGGTCTGGCATCCCTTGCGGGGTGTCCATCTCAAGACCAAGACGGGGTCCTTCGTTCTCTCACATCAGGTAATGGGGTTGGTTTTATCCTAGGGGGATTCTTGGCTATACACCTACATACATGCTAGGTACATTTAGGTACATCTAGTGAGTTAGCATCGTAGGAGTACTCATTATTACTGTCTTGTATTTATACGCCCGCATATATCCATTGTTTTAGCACTATGGTAGAATTCTACCATCTATTTACTCTGATGCTTATAACCGTATATATCTGTTTCTGTCTTATGGCTGTTGCAGCACACATAGTTTACACTAGAATGATGCTGGTTCAATAAATGCTTATTGAAAACGTCCCCCTCGTTTATTATTTTTATCTCTCTGAACCAAAGTGAGCATGAGTGACTGTGTGAAAAAGTACTATACTGCTTCCACGATCCCTGAGGGGTCAGGGTTGTCATGTTTGATAGTTGGCAGAAACTATTCTCTCCTTGGTAAGAGGGGTTCATAGTGGCACTGTGGGCTAGCTGGTATACAGGCGAGCATATCCGGTGGGGGTGTCTGGTATCAGTCTGGACACCACTCCCACAGTTTGCTGCCTAAACGCGCAAATCCTATATAGATTTATAGGACCTACACGGCAAGACCCTTGCCACAAAGAGAAAATGGGGTATAAGTATTGGACCTTAAACCCCAGAGAATCAGATCACTTCTGGACTCAAGAGGAACCTCTGCCAAGGAGAAGAGTTGGAGAGCTGTAAGGAGGAGTACTGCCCCTTCGTTGTGTGTGCTTTGCTGGGTTGTCCTGCACTTGCTGCTTCTGCCAAGGAGAGGACAAAGACTGGAACTTTGCTTTGAACCTGCTTGAAGTGGAATCTCCAAGGGCCTGTGTGTGCTGGCCTTCTTTTCTGAAGTCTCAGGTCCACAAAAACGTCACCTGCAACCCACAAACCAGCCCCTAGACTCCTCTGTGGACTGTGTTCAAAAGGGCTCCAATTCCAGTCCCTGGGCCCTGAGAATTGTGTGGTTGGTGCTGCAAAGCAAGAAAAACAATTCCACCGTCCGGGACGCCGCAACCTGCACTGAGACCGGGGGCACTGCTCGTAAAGTGCACAACACTCTGCCTGCACCGTAGCTCCAACGCCCTTTGACACCTGCAGTTATCGGCCTTCCTGATGCCAGCTCTCGCACCGACGCAGTCACCGCCAGCAGCTGCATCCTGTTATCACAGAGCCGATAACCGACGCGGGTGACTTCACAAACTCTTCGACTTCGCATCGCCTCAGTGGAACCGCCGCCACCTAACTTCTCCTGTCCTGGATTTGACACCTTGCCTCCTCACGCCTCCCCCCATGGCAACCTGGGAACCGGCTTCGTCTCAGCACCGACGCCTCACCTCCACGACGCCATGCATTGTCCATATACTTTGTTTCCAAAGTACTGTTTGGGAGTCCTTGCGACTCCGTGCCCGATGCCGCGCACCTCGCAGTCTGTGCCATACTTTGGATTTTTGCTTGTCATGACGTCGTAATAGCCCCAGGTAGAGCTATTTTGTTTCTACAAGTTCTATTTTTGAAGTAACTGTTCTAAAAGTTCATCTGGATTACCTGTATGTTGGATTTTTGTCGTTTTGGTCTTGTTTGGTTTAGATAAAGATATCTAATTTTTCTAAACTGCTGTGTTGTCCATTTGTGGTGTTTTCACTGTGTTACTTTGTGTTTCGGTACAAATACTTCACACATTGCCTTTGGGATAAGCCTGTCTGCTCGTGCCAAGCTGCCAAGGGGGTGAGCAGGGGTTATCTAAAGTGTGTAACTCCCTTACCCTGACTAGAAGAAAGGGTCCCTACTTGGACAAAGGTGCATACCTCTGCCAACTAGAGACCCCATTTCTAGCACTGCTCATTTAATACAGGCTTTGTAAATTGCTTTTCTGCCTGAGCCATCCTTTCCATGAAACTTACCCACCTTGCGTGGTAAGTCGGCTCACCCGCTGAGTTCTGTCATCGTAAGTCACCACATCAATCTCCTTGGCAGTGCATCACTGTAACTGTAGGAAATCATTAAGAAGCCTCGAGCCCAGGCTCTCACCTTGTTGTAACCCATCCGAACCAACTCCCTGGCGCGGGTCAGAAATTGCTAAGTAACTTTGGCCCTGGCAGTCGTCTTCACATACCCCCACCTGAACCTACTTTCTCCTATCTATGATGGAAATGCTCCCTTCAATGAAAAACTTGAAACACAAAATCTTGAGAGATTTCCTGGACACCCTTTTTGCAGACCAATACTACCGCATGCGGAAAGGAACTTACAAAACTGACCTCCTCCTCTACACCCACAACATCGACCTATTGACCATGTCCTTACAGAACAAGCTATGCATCTACTCGCTGTCAAGCATTCCCTTTAGGTGAAAACTTCCCCCTCCGCCTTCTCAGTAACATTTCATTCTCCATGTTCAACAATGGGAAAATCCTTTTCCAAGCAAATGACACGATCTTGGCCTTGGTGGATGTCAGAAACCCTGTTCAGAAGGCCACAAGGCAAACGGGAGCAACTGGGCCCAGCTGTTGCGGTTGAGGCCTTTTACTCCTGATGTTCCATGTTCTGACCGACTATTGGCTCTGAACACCTGGACCAAGTACCCCATGACTATTTGACTCTCAGTAGTAGCGCATGTCAAGCAGTGAAAGACTTCTCAGGGTGGAGGTAGATGTAGGGTGAAGACAGGCTTACAACTCAAAATAAATGATTCTCAAGTCAAATACTTGCTTTTATGTAAAAGTAGTGTGTGTATGTATATACGTGTGTGTGTGTGTATGTATGTATGTGTATGTATATGTGTGTATGTATATGTATATATATGTGTATATATATATATATATATATATATATATATATACACAGCGCGCAACTCGGCTGGTGCTCACGTACGAGGTGGAATCAAGCCTCGAATTCATGAAAGGCTATGTTAGCCGAAACGAGTCTGACGCTTCTTTTGTAAATCCACTGTGTGACTAGACTTTAAATGAAGACTACGAGGAGTGCCTTTCTGTTCTTACAGACAACGGAAGAGTTGTGAGGGGGTAATATGCCCGGGTGTTGCAGACTAACAGGAGGAATATATATATATTATATAGTACAATGCCGCATACCACAAATATTCAGTCTTCTCAGGGCAGGCCCACTAGCATTACCCTGGTCAGTTTCTCAAGTCCCAGCTCCCCGACTAAGGACAGTTGTTGCTCTCCAGTTATGTGAGGTGACCTCCAAGCTAGGCCCCGCTAGTGCATTCAGTTCTTAGAAGTCCCATGATGGCTTTGCAAAAGTCAAAGTATACCCACGCTGTAGCACATCAGTCCGAGCAAGTTCCCTCCGAGTCCTGACCGCTCCGGATTCGGTTTTACCTGTTCTCGCTAGAGTCGTGGTTTCTCCGCTGGTCACATCCTGCTTCGTGCTCACGGCTGCTCCGTGTCCCAGGACGGCTAGCCTTGCATTTCACCATGGACCACTTCAGGTATATGGGGGTCGTAACAGTGCACCCAGGACAACGGGCCTTTCAGGCCACAGCACTGCACAGGGCGACAGCCCTTTTCTTGATGCAGCTATGACCAGTGCAACTGCCCTCAATCTTCACTGTGCCCTGCCCTTGGCCTACAGGGATTGCGAGTAGCGGAATAAGGTGACGACCCTCTTTGGGTCACTGCGCTGCACAGGGCAACGGCCCTTCCTTTGTCACAGCGTAACACCAGAGCGGCAGCCCTTATTGTTAACTGTGGCCCCCACCTGGCGTATGAGGGTTGCAACAGTGCACATGGGTGCCGCAAGCCTGTCTGCGCCTGTCTGCCCCTGGCCTCGGACTGACCCAGATTCTCCGTGGACACACGCACACTGCAGGGGACAAGATGGACCCCATTTTCACCTCCAGCAACCACGCCAAATGTAGCTATGTCACAGAACTCACATGGAGCGATCACTCCATCATCCACTTCAGCATCTCCAGACAAGGTACTAGAAAAGACTATCAACAAGCAACTCACAACACATCTGAAGGAGAACCAGTTACTCCACGCCTCCCAATCCGGATTCCGCAGCAGTCACAGCACCGAAACTGCCTTAATTGCAGCCACCGACTACATCTGAACCCTCCTCGACTGAGGAGAAACAGCAGCTCTGATCCTCCGTGACCTCTCAGCAGTCTTCAACACTATCACACCACACGCCGATCAAAAGACTCTACCACATCGGCATCCAAAGGGACACACTCAGATGGATCACCTCCTTCCTCACCGGAAGAAATCAGAGGGTCCTCCTACCAACCTTCACCTCGGAACCCAAGGAAATTGTCTGCGGTGTCCCTCAGGGCTCATCTCTTAGCCCCACGCTCTTCAACACATATATGACCCCACTGGCCAACATAGTTGGATCTCACAGCCTCAACATAATATCCTACATTGATGACACCCCACTCCTCCTCTCCCTCACCGACTAACCTACCACCACCAGGACCAACTTCACAGATGCATGACAAGCTTCGCTGTCTGGATGAAGAACACCTGCCTGAAGCTGAACACAGACAAGATGGAAATTCTGATCTTTGGCAACAACAGTAACCCATGGATTAATGCCTGATGGTCCTCAGACATGGGACCCGTACCCACCGATCATGCCAGAAATCTCAGAATAATCCTAGATCACAAGCTCACCATGATATCACAGATCAACACCGTCTCCTCTGCCTGCTTCCTCACGTTGCTCATGCTACATAAGATCTTAAAGTGGCTACCCCTGCACACCAGACTCACCGTGACACAGGCCTGGATCACCAGCTGACTGGTCTATGGCATCGCTCCCTACGTAGGAATTGCTGCCCACCTCCTACAAAGGCTTCAAACCATACAGAATGCCACAGCTAGACCTGTCCTTGGCCTCCTCCCCCCCCCCCCTCCCTACGATCCCTCATTACTCCCCACCGCAGGCAACTCCACTGGCTCACCGTACAGAAGAGATGCTAGTTCAAGCTGCTGACCCATGCCCACAAGGCTTTACACAACCAAGGACCCTCCTACATTAACCACTGCCTGAACTTCCACCAACCGTCGAAGATCACGCTCTGCCGCCCTTTTACTTGCCCACACTCTTCGCATCTACCGAAGCCAAAGTGGAGGACGCACCTTCTTCTACACTGCCTCAAAGACCTGGATCAGCATCCCCACACAGCTCTGGATTATCACCTCACTGCCAGAATTCTGAAGGGCCCTCAAGACCTGGCTGTTCGAATAAGCCTCTCGGGACCTGCAAGTGCCTGTATACCCTATCGGGTGATTAGCAACCTATACAAATCCTGATTAATTGATTGATGGCCTAACCAGTGTCTTCTCCGCGGCCCCACCTGCCATACGGGGCTCACAACTGCACACACTGATAGCGAATCCAAATGGTGTGCTGATTTCGACAGGCCACAATCTCACACTTCGTGTCCTCAATCCAGTCGGCAGGACTCACAATGGACCTTGCTCTCTCCAGGTGATTTCTTTCTCCTCCTCCTCACAGGGCCCACTGCTGTCTTGTTGGGCAGAAGCTAGTGCTCCAGAGCGAGTGGTCTTGATTCTCCTGGGTGATGTCCCCTCACCCAACAGGGACACTGGCAGACCCTCAGTCCCTAGTCCTAGTTACAACAGGCAGAACTCGTGTTTAGCTTCTTCATGCTGATGTACAGCTTCAGTTTGACAATTTTGGAGTCTTGAGATCCTCTTTTATATTAACCATTTCTAGACACAGATGTGAATTGGTGTCTGTCTTTTAAGTTCATATTCTGTGGGTTGCCCACTTTGAAGCGCCCACTCCTCTGTTTGGCTCTTGCTGCAGAGAGCAATCTATCACAGCAGGAACGTCTTCAAACCGGATTGCCCCAAAAGCAGGCAATAGGAGTGACTCAAGGATCACACCTGGATGTCCGCTTCACTGCTCTATGCTTATCAGAAGGTTATAAAGAACCCCAGCCCTACTCTTTATTATTCCCTTATCAGCCCTATCTCCTTCCTGAGATGCGACCAGGCCCCTTCGACCAGTGACCCCTTTCAACAACCAAGAGCCCCGTTTGAAGTGTACTGAAGAACTTGGCTAATCCTTCATCCAGTGTATCCTTCCCAACTGTCAGGAATGCAGAGATACACATCTGTCTGGGAACGGGAGTGGTGGCTCCTCTACCTCCACATGCTCTCCAACAAGCACTGGGACTCCCACAATGGAGCCCAAAGTCTTCCATGCATTTAGCCCCGCACAAGCACACATGCATTCTTGTGCACATGCACACAACGCACCATCACAGGCTCTCATGTATTGTACGTCTCCAAAAGCGCACTTACATCAGTGCGCACACGCAGAAACGGATGCTAACTTCCTTGTATGGCGCTACTAACTGGTGCACATACAACCCAGTGCTCACACTAGGTTGTAGGGCCATCTAGCGCTACATTAAACCAGATGCAGGCCAAAAGGGAGCTAAGCACACAGCAGAGAATTTTTAAATGAGTGGGCCAGTAGGCCCCCCTCCCATGACACAGGTAACTGGGCCTATTGATACTACTGATTACTTACGTGGTATGCTGCCACCACCATGCACATTCTACTTGGCTCTGGGCAGGGGCAGGGGCAGTAGCCCTTCACTCCTATAAGGTAGTATGTTGTAAGCTCCCCCCCCCCCCAGTCTTAATAATGCTGCAATCTGTGAGACAAGCCTGGGTCATGGCGTACATGCATTATCTGTGTTCGCCCATGACCAACACTGTTACAAAGGATCCAGATACCATCGCAGCTTGGTCACTCACGGCAGGGGTTCATGCCTATTACCATGCAAGGGACTTTTCAATGGCAGCAATTGGCTATCTCTTTCTTACTCTCAGGCCCCTCCCCACTATCTTGCAAACTGCTTCTGCTGGCCTTCCCCGCACACACACTGCTCATTCTCCCTCAACATCACTCTCCAATCAACTCCTCTAACCCCAGACACCTCCACCCCCCCCCAAAAAGAGCCTCCTTCTCAAATGCATCTTAACTGACACTCCCTTACCCCCTCCTACTGCCCATACTTCCTCCCTGATGCCCTAATCGCTCCTTTGAAAACACTTGTCACTCCTCCCTGCCCCCTTTCTCCAAATGTCTGTGAACCCCATTCCACTCCCTGCCCCCATTCCCTTCCACCACTTCTACCATCTCAGCCTCCACTACCTGGTACTACCCAACCATCCCCTATCATCCTGGTTCAATTTAGCCAGCGTTCCTTTCCCCTCCATGCTATCACCATGAAGCCACTCAACCGAATACCTGATACTGGAAAACCGCACTCCTTTCCCCTACTCGCCCTCCACCCCCACTCAAACTTTGTTCTTCAACCCCTGCACCAATAATTTCTCTCCTCTCCTTAGCCCTACGCATCTACCTACATCCTTTAATCTGAAACCCAATCACATGAATTCTCTACCTCTGCCCCCATCTGTTTTTCCTCCAGTGAGTTTTGAGCCTCAACCGTATCTTGAAACACAGTACGAAAGAACAGCACAAGCCTCTACCTGCCCTGGAACATCGATAGCCTCCCCTCACAGATCTCATATCCTCTTCAGCACTTCTCTGGAGGAAAATTGACATCCTTACACAAGCATCCACTCAGCTCAGAGACTCACTCCTCATAAATGCTACCTACAATATCTTGCACAGTTCAATAGATCACAACCAGTGAGCATCCCCAGGGACAACCAGACGCGTAGACCCAAACGGTCATACTCTCCCTCTGTGATAATGACCTACACAATCTTGTTGAAAGCTTTGAAAATTCCAAATCCGCTGACATTCAAACTCCCCCAGCCAAACACAAGATGGACTGTCCGCTCCCACCATCATCTCAAACCCCAGTAGTTCCACATCACACTACCCCTCTAATTGACCCAATCTCCCCCAATCTGATTCAAATCCAAAATATAGACTGTCAGACGGTGCATAAGCTCACCAGATATTCCCATGTTGCGTGCTACATAACTGCCGCTTAGCAGTCAAACACTGCTGTGAGATCTATGATATGGTCCAGGACCGTGACCTCATCGTCCTTGCTGAAACCTGGCTTAATGGTACCTTAAGCAATGTTCTGTCACCCTTACTGCCCCCTTGATACTCCATTTTGTGCTGTGACCAAGAAGACCGCCACAGTGGGGGTTTAGTTGCCATTCACAAACTCCTCTCGTGCCTCTCGCAACCTCAGGATGAATGTAATTTACCACTCCCAGAACAAACCAACACGGAGGACTGCATGAAATTCCTCACATCCCAATTAATCAGCTGAGACTGCAGTGTCTTCCAAGGTGACTTTAGTGTTCACTGGGGCAATAAGGATACCAAACTTATGGACACCATTCATTGATTTTCTTTCTCAGCCACACTGACCTCCAACAACACTTTCAAAAGCCCACACGCTGCAAGGGCTCTACTCTAGAGCTAATTATTACCAGAGCATCCCACCTCATGACCAGTGACCCCGTCCCGTTGACTGGTCTGACCACTTGCAGATCCCCTTCAGTATCCTTCACCCTCACTAATACCCCCGGTCAACCTTAGAAGGGAAAAGTTTGGTTCAGGGACACAAATAACCTCAACATCACACCTATGGCCTTCCCAAACTTTGCTCAGATTGTGCCTCAATTCCACATCAATGAGACCCCAGGCAGTCAACTCTTGCATGGAATCCTCGATTGATGGATTCGCTCCCATCAAGAGCAAATGCAGCTGGTTCGAACCGTCTCTACCTTGGTACAAAAGACCTCTACGAAGCAAGGATGCAGCAAAGAAACATTGAGCGGTGGAGACAAGTATCCTCCCTACTCAGTCTGACTAAGCTACGATCTGCGAGGAAAAACTATAAAGACCACATCTTTAGAGCCAAGTCCTCATTACCTATTTCTCTTGGACAGTGCCAAAAACAGACCTAAACAAGTTTTTGAGGTAATCGGACAGGTTAACAACCCTTCTCCCACTTTCTCACCCAAGTCCTCTGAGGCCTTGTGCATCAAATTTGTGAATTTCTTTGACAGTCAAAGACATGAACCTCTCCCTTCCAGAGACATTTGAGAATAAAGTTGACGAGAATCTACCCTGCAAGGCACTGCAGCCATGGTCATCTTTCTCCGCAATCTCAGAGGCTGATCTACTGTTTACCATATCTAAGGTGAAACCCTTCAACCTCTCTGTGAAGCTATTCCTGGCTCCATCCGTAAAGTCCTCACCAAACATACACATCCCCTGTGGACTACCCTGATCAACTCCTCCCTTGAACAGGGGTGACACCAGACTATCACAAAATCTCTCCTTTAAAAAAAAAAAAAAAAATAACCTACAAAACCACATTCACTGGATCCAGATACCTTGAACAACTTTCATCCATTCTCCTCCCTTCCATTCCTAGGTAGGGTAATTTAAAGTTGCGTAGCTCTCAGCTGTCATTCCACATACAAACAACCGCCTTAACACTCACCAATCATGCTTCCGTCAGGGCCACAGCATAGAGACTGCAATTCTGCAGATGGTGTGCGACGCTTTCTGCATCCTGGATGCTGGAAGTTCTTGTCTTTTTTTCTCCTCTACCCCTCTGCTGCATTTGACAAAGTCAACCACCAGGCGCTGATAAACACTCAAACAGCGAATGGGATCCGAAGGTGTATTCCCGAACGGGTTTACCTCCTGCCTAACAAACTGCTCTCGAATGGTGAAAATTGGGAAGTCTGTCACGAGGCCAGTTTTCCTGCAGCAAGTGTCCCCCAAGGCTAGATCCTCTCTCCAATACTTTTCAATAGCGATCTTGGACCCGTCTGCATGATTCTTAGGAACTCTGGGATCCTCTGCTACCTATACGCCGACGATACCCAAATCTACCTTAAAGTCGCATCCTGGGATGACCTCATCGTCCTATCCAGCACATTGGCAAGAATTAATTCATGGATGACAAATCACCACCTCAAACTTAATGTGGCAAAAACTGAATTTATTCTGAGATTGCTGAAGAAAGGTAATGCTTCTGTTCAAGACTGCCTGGCGCTCTCCCCTGCCTTGGAGGGCCGTTCGACCATTGTTCAGAGTGCCAGGTCCCTTGGTTTCACCTTTGACAGCCATTTCAACCTCCAGAGCCATATCCTAAACATAGCCTGGTTCCAGCTAATGCTGCTATAGGGAATCTGGCAACTCATCCCAGCATAGGACGTATAATCAGTTGTTCAGGCGTTGGCTCTTTCCAGACTGAACTACGGGATTGCCCACCTCTCAGAAAAGTTCACCTGGGCCCCTCAGAGCAGTCCTACATGCCTCGGCAGGCTTTGTGACCTGCCACAAGAAATTTGTACACAACTCCTAACCTGCTCACCCTCCAATGGGTCCCTATAGGGGCAAGAGTCCAATTTATAACTGCATGCACTACTCTCAAAGCACTTCCTCTTCGCCCTTATACTTAACTGAGAAATGAAAAGATTTGGGCCCCCAACAGGGGTCTAGAAATGCTCGGTTCCTTCTCCTTGAGCCTCCCACCTTCATTCGGGAGCAATTTATGACCCAGTCATTTTCTGGAAGTGCCACAAGAATATGGAACCCTCTCCCTCTGCTTGATCGCTTGCCATTCTACCTTCCAAAAAGATCTCAAAGATCTTCTCTTCGAAAGACACTTGGGTTAATTGTTCTTGCCACTACCTGCTCTTCAATTTATGCTTAAATTTGTTGGAGGTTGTATCCCTAAAATATCCCTCCTCGGACTGTCCGAGAACTCTATATTCCTCCCATTTTCTCCTGATTTCTTGTTTTTTTATTATGGTATTTAAGATGTCATTGTTTTGTTTCTATTGTAAAGAAGTCAGATGCCCAGGGGCCAAGTCCGCGCTATAGCTTAGCGGGGGTTTTGAGTTGGCCATGTACAGTTAGGTTACGTAACTTTGACTGTCAGTGACTCATGTCTCTTTATATCCTGGTTTTATTTGTTTAAATCCTTTGCTCTGTTGTCTATGGCTGAGACAGCACATGGCAAGCTCTTACGTTAGTGCCAGTTCTGCCTTTTGGCTGACCCGCAGTGTTCATCTTAACACTGCCTGAACAGGCTAAGCCAGTTGGCTTTTAATTTGAGTTCCCTGCATGCTAACACTAAGTTCATTCTTTCATATATGTATTAAGTTTAAAAGAAAGTTTGAGTAGCAAATACAACAGAGTAGCAATGAAACACAATAACTAAATATAACCTAGTGCAAAAATATCATAAACGGGGAAAAGAAACAGAGAAAGAGGGGGAAAGGATAGAAGAGGGAAGGGAAGAAAATATCAAATGGTATAATAAAACTTATGCATTTAAAATATAACAATTGGCATACAATAAATCCTCCAATAAAAATTTATAAAATAGTCAAGCAATAACAATAATATATAAGAAACAGTCATTAATAACTTCAGTTACCAAACCTCTCTTTCATATATGTATAATGCATTGATTTCTAGTTAAGTCTCTTGCATGTGTATAGATGCTGAATTTAAGCTGTGGAGGGAGGTGCTTGTCTTTTTATATAAAAAGAGATTGACACCTTCTCTTTAATCTCACACTTTCTCAGTTTCTTTGGCACTTCAAAGTCCGAAACATCAGAAGATTCTGTTGAGTACAACCCATCAAAGAGCAGCTACCACCCTGTGAAAGATGCCTGCTGGACTCCTGGACAGAAGTGAGTGACCTATTTTGCTAGTTTTGTTTCATGGTGATGCTAATGGGCGTAGTAGTGGCGACAAACACTACCAGAAAATTATTTCTAATGGGTTTATTAAAGGTGTAGGACCTTTGCAGTGTGCCATTGCACAATTGTGTCAGTTTAAATACTATTAAACAGATCAACCCAATGAATCCGAGTGAGGATGAGACTGAAGGATTTTGAGGCTGGCCTTCTTACTCATTAAAATCTTGGCTGAGTGGAGAGTTTGTCTTGGACCCAGCTCGTTAAGGATGTTGATAATTCTGCCCATGCAGTTGCTTTTTGACTCTTTCAATAAGTGAATATCAAAAGGAGCGTTCTTTCCATTATAGCTGAACCTTTGCCTATTCAGCATGCATGTCCAACCATCTTTGGCCAGTCTTACTATTATGTAAATTGGTTTGTCTGTGTGTTGGAACAAACGTCATCTGCCAAGCTTTTTATAAAGCTGGGGCATCCATCCCTCTGATTATTTCAAGACAGCACTGTGGGTGTCCCATAAGCCCAATGCAAGATTTCACTTAAAATTGTGTTTGTCATCAATGGAGGACTGAGATGTCTGAACCAGTTTTGTGAGTGTGGTTACTTCTGTCTTTAACACCCAATGTGACTGCACTCTTTGTCAACACTTTGGGCCCTCATGCCTTTTGGTCTTCGTCCCGTGGTGTGAGGAGCTGCCCTAGTGGGTGGAGATTGCCATTCTGTTTCTAGAACAATTTGAGCCATCATTCAAGCCCCTTTGGTTAAAGACATCTAGCCTGTTATGTTTGCTGTCCCCTCCTCCAACTGCTGCAGTGGTTAGTCGCCCCAGATACCTGTGGTCTCAACTGTAAAACTCTACCGCATCTGCAAAAGAAAAGATCACAAACTTGTGGGCTACTTCCCATTATTTGTCTCAAAAGTTAATTGTCCACAACTCAGAGGCATGTGATGCTTAGCACTCCAGCGGTTAAACATTGTGATCAGTAGTGGCCATTGGTGGAGAGTTATCTGGTCGCCTGGAATTATCAAGGAAGACCTAATGATTCTGAGGAACTTGTCTTGTTTGGAAGTTGTTTAGAATCCTGTTTGATTTGGAGCAGAGATCTCAAACCTTTTGGCTCTGAGCTTTCCCCTAGCAAAAGTTTTGAAGTCCGCTCCCTTTCCAAAACTTTATGGCAAGAATTGGGGGAGTGAGAGAGGAAGGGCTGACCGCAGGGGTAGGGGGTTATGCGATCATTTCAGTGGTACTTTTCTGTAGCTCATAATCCACACTAATTTTGAGGCTTATAAAAGAAAAAATATATCTTCAAAAGCAGAAACTGACCAAAAACACTACTCCTCATATTTAGTGTTGCGAGTCCCTCAGGCTCCTGTGCCTCAGTGCAACTACACCTACTGGACTTATGATGGCTGGTGCCCTGAGTAGCAGCCCGTCTCCTTTCACCCCTTCCCCCACAATGCCTGCTCGTCACTCTTGTCTTGAAGCGAACGGCCTGATCATTTCTGAAAACAAGCTCCCACGTGTTGGCGCCCCTTTGCAGCTAGGTTGCCCTCTGCCCTAACACTAGCAAGGAATATGAGCCCTCATGCCCCTTTTATAAAGGCAGACATAATTGTGATGCCTTGTGCCTAATACACTGCCTCTTCCCCCCTCATGCCTAACTGAGAAATTCACTAATGAAAGCTACTGCCTTGTGAAGCGGGCAGTCTCCTCCGCCCTTTGTTATGGGCCCCCGTCTTGCCTCATCCTCCACTTTGTCCTTTCTCAGAGGCCCAGCTAAGGTGTCTCCTCTGCTTCACTTTTCCCCTCCCTTGGGCCATTGGTCCGAGGTCCAAAGCAACACAGGCACATCAAAGGTGTACTGGGCCCTAATGTGAGGAAGGATAGTAAAAGAGCCATAATTGAGTTTTAGTTGACACCTCGTACCCTGGGCCCCAGTGCCAATGTTCCTGCAGCACCCACGATGCCTTCCGCTGTGGGGAGCAGGCTGTCTCCTTTGCCCCCTCCATTGGGCAATCACTGCTAGGCCTGAGGCCCAATGCAGACTACCCGCCCATTTTTTTTAAAGAAACAAAGAAAGGAGAAAAAGCCACACTTCTCGCTCCCTGTTGCTTGGGCCTTTTTCCTTGTGCACAAGGGTGACCTCTACCCTAATGCTAGAAAGGAAAAAGTGCCCGACCCTCATTGGGGTTTATTGGCTAATCACACCCCTGTCCACAATGCACCTGTACCTGTTGCACTAAAGGTAGTGATGGCACTTAAACAATAAAGTCTCTATCTCCCCACCTTCCTCAAGTTATCTCCCTGTAAACAAATAAACTAGGCACCACATAGTGGTGCCTCTCCTGGACCATCTCTGACACTATCCATGAATAACACGATTTTCCTTTTTCACCTTAGCTGTTACTCTGAGGCCCTAGAGATCTGGACAATCAGGCTCTGCATCTGAATGTGCTCCTGCTATCCTCCTTCCTGTCACTCTCTCGACTCTACATGTAGATGCCCTTTCAGGAAAGTGTTGATCATGCCTTTTTGATTTTTAATTTTACGAGAACAGTTCCCATACTTTTTGTTAAAAACAAACACCCCTGAACTCTATGTGGACCTTGAGGTGGCTCTGGGTGAAAGTGAAGTTAGAGCGGGGTCAGACAGAGAGGGTCTCCTGCACTGGAAGCCTAGAGGCACATGTGAGCTATAGAAGCCTTCTTGCGAGGGTGCTTGCTACCTGAAGGAAATTGTGTGAAATTGGTTAATCTTCCAATGTAAAGGCTGAGTGGAAGCCAGTATTGGTTTTAATTGATGAAGTCACTAGAAGCCTCATGGTGACAAACATTTATTCTTTTTGAGACGTAATCCGAGGGTGTTATCAGTTCTGGAAAGTGTACTTTTAATCGACACATAAATATGTTTGCAATAAGTACAGTCTGATTACCTATTACTAAAATAAATACTATCAAAGCGCTTGCCTTCTCTTAAACATGGGGGTCAGATTTACTAAGAAGTCTGAATGCAGAGCAGCAACTAAAGTTGCTGCGCTGCTTGAAAGGGAGAGTGCAGAACAGCGCCATATCTACTAAGATACGGCACTGTTAGTCTCTCTCTTTCTGCACTGGCACACATTTGCAGCCATGTGCCAACTTGGACACCCTTGCGCCTTAGTGCAAGGATGTGTGTGTTCTCTAAAGCATAGGTTTTTTACTGGAAGGGGTCCTGTCCAGACAAAAAAACTATGCTTTTGCAGTGTGAATCTTTTCTGGGTTTGCATGCTGTGAGTTATTCTGCCTTCTAGTTGTTTGGTCCAGAATTCTCCTCTTGTTGTACTTTTCTTTTTTGTTGTTTGGTGTCATCTGTTATCATTTGGTACCTTGTCAATCCCTCTCCTGACATCAGGCGTCTGCTTCAGAAGCCCCTGGGCATGATGGCCATCTTTAGATTATTTTTTGCACCTTAGGGTCTGAAAGCATCGGCCGAAGGCTCTTCGAACGTTGGACAGGATAAAGCGGCAAATTGTCTAACAATTTCAATGATTTTTAGCTTTCAGTCGGCATCGTAGAGCAAAGGAGAGGAGGGTGTCTGATATCCACCGAGACAACACCGAAGAAGTAAGTGGGGCAAGTAGATGACCGATGAGATCACAGAATGTGCAACCAAGGGGCCACAATCACTGGGGGCTACAGAGAACATGCCCTTAAGGTTTTACCCATAGTGTCAACACAAGTTTGCCTAGAAAGACAATCGCCAGGTGTGCAAACTCTGCTTGCTGAGGGACCACAGCGCAGAGATCTGCGAACCGTGTGGCGAATTAAAATCGAAGAGGGTTGGCACCAGGGGGAAGCAGAGACGGGCACACTGTCATCCAGGCCCAGAAGAGCAGTTTGTCGCTGCGGGAACTGTGTGGAGAGCAAGGACGAGGATAACTTCGCTGAAAGAGAAGGCCCTGATGCAGAAGCGGAGACGTTGACTGGGCACAGTTGCAGAAAAAAACACAAAGAAAAACATGGACAGATAACACATAAAAGAAAAGAAAAAATTCTGTGGTTAACGGATTCAAGGCCTTCGAACTCTAAACCCTCAGACTGTCGCTGCACCATAGCACTCTTCAACCAAAGACAAGTCAAAGAAGAAAGAACCCCTTGGGTCTCATAATAAGGACACCCTAGAAAGACACTCCTCTGAAAACCCATCGGCAGAGAAGCAGCAGAGGATCACGAAGCCAGCAGGCAAGACACTGGTACCGTAAAAAACAGTCTGCTGAGTGAGCTCTCTGCTAAAGAAAGGGTGCTCTAGGTTGAGTGGAAAAAGAGGTGACTCAAGGCAGAGATAGCAGCAGTCCTCCAAAAAAAGGATTTCAATGCCTTCCTTAGGGAATTTCAAATCCCGTTGAAACCTTGATGGAAAAAGGCTATGACGAGGTGGAGATGGCTGACCTGGAGCCACCAATAACGCCACAGCCCCAAGAGTAAACAAGCATTGGCATAGCCAATAGGTCTCGCCTTTGGGACCTTATAAGTGTTTAGTTATCCAGCACAATATCCTTAGTGCAACAACATCAAGTGTTGCATGGCTAAACACTTATAAGGTCCCAAAGGCGAGACCTATTAGCTATGCCAATGCTTGTTTTGAGTGAGTGGCTCGTGCAGGTATTCAACTGTGAGGTAGAGATGCTGCGAGTGCTTTTACAGGAGCCCCTGTGACATTGCGCCTCTTCAAAATGTATCTTGGGTCTGGTGTAATACTTCTAGCCCCTATTCCCCTCTTCTCGCACCCAATGCATCCTTAAATGTCCCATGTACAGCCGGGGTTGACACTCCTATTACCCCTGCCCTCCAGTCACACTTTACCTGTCACGGGTGGTGGTGGTGGACGTGGTGGTGGTGGTGGTGGACGTGGTGGTGGTGGTGGTGGTGGACGTGGTGGTGGTGGTGGTGGTGGACGTGGTGGTGGTGGTGGACGTGGTGGTGGTGGACGTGGACGTGGTGGTGGTGGACGTGGTGGTGGTGGACGTGGTGGTGGTGGACGTGGTGGTGGTGGACGTGGTGGTGGTGGACGTGGTGGTGGTGGACGTGGTGGTGGTGGACGTGGTGGTGGTGGACGTGGTGGTGGTGGTGGACGTGGTGGTGGTGGTGGACGTGGTGGTGGTGGTGGACGTGGTGGTGGTGGTGGACGTGGTGGTGGTGGTGGACGTGGTGGTGGTGGTGGACGTGGTGGTGGTGGTGGACGTGGTGGTGGTGGTGGACGTGGTGGTGGTGGTGGTGGACGTGGTGGTGGTGGACGTGGTGGTGGTGGACGTGGTGGTGGTGGTGGTGGTGGTGGTGGACGTGGTGGTGGTGGTGGACCTGGTGGTGGTGGTGGACCTGGTGGTGGTGGTGGACCTGGTGGTGGTGGTGGACCTGGTGGTGGTGGTGGACGTGGTGGTGGTGGTGGACGTGGTGGTGGTGGTGGTGGACGACGACGTGGTGGTGGTGGACGACGACGACGTGGTGGTGGACGACGGCGACGTGGTGGTGACGGCCACGACGGCGTGGTGGTGGGCGGCGGCGGCGTGGTGGTGGACGGCGGCACGCGTGGTGGTGGGCGACGACGGCGTGGTGGTGGACGGCGGCGGCGTGGTGGTGGGCTGGCGACGACGTGGTGGTGGACCGGCGGCGGCGTGGTGGTGGACGGCGACGGCGTGGTGGTGAGCCAGCGGCGACGTGGTGGTGGGCGACGGCGGCGTGGTGGTGGGCGGCGACGCGCGTGGTGGTGGGCGGCCGACGTGGTGGTGGTGAGCGGCGACGTGGTGGTGGTGAGCCGACGGCGTGGTGGTGGTGACCGGCGGCGTGGTGGTGGTGGGCGTGGTGGTGGTGGTGGACGACGTGGTGGTGGTGGACGACGTGGTGGTGGTGGACGACGTGGTGGTGGACGTGGTGGTGGAAGTTTTGGTGGTGGTGGTGGATGTTTTGGTGGTGGTGGTGGATGTTTTGGACGTGGTGGTGGTGGATGTTTTGGACGTGTTGGTGGTGGATGTTTTGGACGTGTTGGTGGTGGATGTTTTGGACGTGTTGGTGGTGGATGTGTTGGTGGTGGATGTGTTGGTGGTGGATGTGTTGGTGGTGGATGTGTTGGTGGTGGATGTGTTGGTGGTGGATGTGTTGGTGGTGGACGTGTTGGTGGTGGACGTGTTGGTGGTGGACGTGTTGGTGGTGGACGTGGTGGTGGTGGACGTGTTGGTGGTGGACGTGTTGGTGGTGGACGTGGTGGTGGTGGACGTGTTGGTGGTGGACGTGGTGGTGGTGGACGTGGTGGTGGTGGACGTGGTGGTGGTGGACGTGGTGGTGGTGGACGTGGTGGTGGTGGACGTGGTGGTGGTTGATGTGTTGGTGGTGGACGTGGTGGTGGTGGACGTGGTGGTGGTGGACGACTATTGGGTAGGAGGGTGCTGGCAGAATGCGGATGGAGAGGAGGATCTCGAAGGGGGCACATGGGAGAGCAGAAAGAGGCCGAATATTAGATACAACAAGCCCTCGGCTGAAAAAGGAGAGGTTGATTTGAAAAGAGCCTCGTACTGAAAAGAAAAAGAGCAGCACTCATGAAACGGGCGCTGCAAGAGCATTGAAAGCACGGTGTGCTGCGCTGGAACTGCTTGGCGGCACATAAAAAAATAAATAATGAAAAGTGGACTCTCAAAGTTCTTGGCGGCACATGAAAATAATGAACAAGCGTGAGGGAGCGTGGCACTGCCCCGCGGCCGCGAAAGAGCAAGCAAATGCACTCGTGCTGGCATCCGCCTTGCGGGAGTGAGCAGCGGCGGCGCGAGAGCCATATGTTTTCAATTACCACGCACGCCGCTGCTCGCTCCCGCAAGGTGGATGCCAGCACAAGCACTAGTGTGCTTGAAAAGGAGCAGACCGATGGCTAAAGGCTAGGCGAGACCTAAAAACACATGTTCTAAAAGGAAGAAGATCCTGAGTCTAGGGGCTATTCCATGAAGCAGAGGACATGGAAGATCAGTGGTAGGATCTTGACGTCTATTCGCAGAGTGAGTCGACAGGTATCCGTCTCCGGACGATATCACCATGTATAATATGGTGGTGAAGAGAGCAGCAGTCTAATATGGGGCCCAATTAAAGGAGGAAAAGGCAGAAGTTTCTTACTCGAAACCCTCTCTACCTTGGAAAGCAGGTGCTGATGCCTGCCAATGAGATCCAGCCTTTTGGTTGAGGGAAGAGAGGTGTTCAGTGAACCCACAACTTGCAAACCGGTAACCGATTGGAAAAGAAATATAAACACTATTCCAAAGAACATGCTACATACGAGTTAGTGCAACAGCGGACTCTATCATTGTGGCCACTGCAAGAAAAGGGGCCAATGTACTAGCGTCATCGTGGCCACCTCCTGAAAAACAGCAAAAGGATCGAGATGGTGGGGCGAAAGTTTGAAAAAGGAGCTGCAACAAAATGGCGCATTGCCAACTCCAGTGCCCTTCTAAATAGCTTTGCCACCAGAACTGTGAAGAGGTGGGAGAATTACTGAAACACCTGCCAGAACAGTACCAAATGAGAGCAAACTCGCCCGTCGAAGAGAGCAAGACTATAGCCAACACATGCTGAAAAATCTACACTAGATATCGCAGACATGGCAAGCAGGCATCTGGTGGCGGGAACAACACTAAGATGACACGCTGGCCGAGTGTCCGGTTTTAAAATGAGGTCCAGGCGAACATAATCAACATCCCCTTCAGCGAAGGGCAGCTCTCTGGCAATGTTGTGGTCAACACTGCAGCAAATAAACAAGCATTGGCAAAGCCAATAGGTCTCACCTAAGCAAGGTCTGTCACATTTGCCAATATTTATTAAGCCATGCTTTGCAGCAGCACGGCTCAAAGTAATTTTTTTTTATTATATAAAAAGCTTTTAGCCATGCTGTTATACAACAGGACAAAAAAATTGACAACGCCAAGAAATCTCACATAGGGAAGACCTACTCGCTTTGCCAATGCTTATCAGTTGAGGCTATAACGTTCTTATGAAGTGGACGTAAAAACAGTTTTTGGAAGGAATCCCTTCTGCAGATTTGTCAATTGCACAGCAGAGCATTTTTCATGCCCCGTTTTGCAGCCTTCGGTGACAGGCTGTGTGGCACATGTATTCTGCTCGTCTGCCCTTGCCAGTGACTTTACTACAGCTGTTACATGCAGTGTTGGATGGCTCCAGAGTGAAGCATCCCGGGATGTCACTGTGATCACAACAAGGTGACTTGCAATCAAGTGAGGGTCAGAGCGAGAACAAAGGGGACAGGGCGGTGAAATGCATTACCTTTGGTGGCCTTCTGATTTCCTACGACAGATTACACTGCTGTGGAACAGAAGGTGCAGCACGCTCTGACCGCGCATCAGCAATTCCATTTTATTTGCTTACACATTTGCTTCACTATTCTGTGGGAGGAAACTGTAATAGCAGATCGCTGTTCTTCTAGCATTTAAGGAGTGTGTAAATTGGTTGACCATAGGCAGTTGTGCACATCTGAATACCTTGTGCACATATAAGAAGTGCAGGGCTATGGGGAGACGCGCGAGCGCGTGATTCAAGATGGCCGCCACGTGAGAGACTTCACGCTAATTAAGCCCGTTTTTAGGGTTTAAACTACGAATTCCAGTCAGGAAAGGCATTCTGGTGGAGGTCGCTGCATTCATAAACAACTTACCTTTGTTGTGGAGCTTTTGTCGACGATTCTGCGCAGCGGAAGTGGGTTTTTTCATCGCCTGGTTCCTGCTCCTTGCACTGCTTTCGGGTACAGCCAGGCTTTCTGTCAAGGGGGCGGAGTGAACTTTTAGGAAAGGGCCTGGCTTGGGCCTAGCCACTCCCCCAACCCATTTTAGCTGCTGCACCAGTCATTTCCTGGTTATTTCCACAGCTTTGGCTTTTTCATACACTCTTTTACTTCTGCAAATCTCATTTTGTCTCTTTTTACTCAAAATGGAAAATAAAAGTGCTATTAATAATAAAAGGAGGCAGCACATTTCTCCTCCTCCTGCTAAATCTAAAGTAGTGGAGTCTTCTGAACCCTCACTATCTTTAATATTGGAGGAAATTCAGGCACTTCGTGTCAATACAGACACTATTGCTTCTGAAGTTAAACATGTGCGCAAAGAAATGGCCAGTTTGTCAATGAAAATATTGGATAATTCCATCAAAATACAGGATAATAAGGTCAAAATTGACACATTTTCTCCACTTGTGGCAAAAATTTCACCTATGTGCTCAACATTATTGGACATGGAAAACCGTAACAGACAATATAATCTACGCATATTTAATTTGCCGGAAGATGTTGAGGGAAATAACTGTAGATTATATTTGGAGAATTTATTGCCTGGTCTTTTGCAAATTAAATTCTCAGAAACGTTTGAAATTGATAAGGCTCACAGGATTCCCTCACATAGGAACCCTCTACACACAAAACCGCGACAAATGATTTTTAAAGTTCTTCGACACCACCATTTGGTTTTAATCAGAAAAGCAGCTAGAGAAATACCTTCATTGATGGTAAATGGAAATAAAATATTTATTCATCAGGACTTCGCCAAAGAAACTGTCTCAATTCGCAAAGAATTCACTGCTCTTCGTCCTCAACTACGAAGTCTAGGCTACAAATATGGTCTTTTTGATCCGTCGACGATGCGCATTTGGAAGGATAACTTTTCGAAATCTTTTCAATGTCCAGAAGATTTGAGACATTTTTTGGTTCATCAGTCACAGCTCTCAATGGATACCAATGACTCTGCTGCATGATTTTTACCAGTTATGTCCTTTCTGACACAGTACTGAAATTTCTTTGTGAAGGGCTCCAGCGGTTCCGGTCATGCTTGTAAAGCGTGTGTGCGTTTCACATTTCATATTTATGTCTTTTGTTTGTCGTTTTTTCCATCTTTTTTCATTTTTCCTTTCCCTTTTCCTTATTTGGAGCTACCTTTTTCTTATTCTCTTGATCTTCTTCTTTTATCTTCCTCTTTTTGATCTTTTTCTCCTTTTTTCTATTATGGCTAATACACATAATTTTAAAGTAGTTTCATTAAATGTCAAAAGATTGCGCCATCCAGTTAAACGTACAAAAATTCTAGATTATCTAAGTAGTTGCAAAGCGGATGTTTGTTTTATGCAAGAAACTCATATAGATGATAACATTTTAGATTATATGAAGAAGAAATGGGTAGATGTTATTGTTTCTTCCCCTGCTAATGGTAAGAAAAATGGTGTAGCTATTTTGTTTGCTAAAAAACTTCACTGTCAAATTTTGAGTAAAATTTCTGATAAGGATGGTAGATACATTCTCGTTAAAATTAAAGTTCATGACTCAGTTCTATTTTTATTAAATGTTTATGGTCCTACTGCAGAAGACCCAGTTTTTGGACTAATCTTACAACAGAGGTTCTAAAGGTCGGTAATGCCCCTTTAATTGTTGGAGGTGATTTTAATGTTATCTCTGACCCTTTATTAGATAAATTATCTCTTAATAAGTATCACCCTTCAAAAGTTTATTATGCTTACAAATCATTTATTCAAGCCACTAAGTTAGTTGATATTTGGAGACTACATTTTCCTACAGAAAAATGTTTTACATTCTTCTCAAATCCTCACAATTCCCACTCTAGAATTGATTGTTTATTGGTTTCTAGGCAACTAATTGGTTCAATAACTACTCCTACTATTGGTAACATTGACATCTCAGATCATGCTATGATTTCTTTGGTTTTGAATTTGGAATCAACTTTTACTAAACAATCTAGATGGCATATGAACACTGGTATAATTTTAAATGAGTATAACAAGCCTAAACTTTTAACCGCCATTCAAGAATATTTTATACTCGACCCTGAAGGTTCTACTTCTATGATTAATAGATGGGATGCTTTTAAAGCTAATATTAGGGGTGTAACTATATCTATTATGGCCCACAAAAATAAAACCTTTCATGCAAATGCTAAAAATCTTCAAAAACAGATTGCGAAATTTGAACGACTTTTTATTACATCCAACAACCCTCAATATAAATTTAAGCTACAAAAATTGCGTTATGAATTTAATTCAATCCTTAGTAAAAGAGCAGGTATCCAAATCTCTAATGCTAAAGCCAGATTTAGTTTTAATACCAATAGATCTGGAAGGCTATTAGCTAATTATTTACGTATAAAAAAGGATAAAACTCAAATCAATTCAATTCATAGTGCCCATGGTAAAATTGCTCTTTTTCATAATGAAATCGTTAATGAATTTTTGAATTTCTATTCTGAATTATATAATAAACCTGATTTTCAAGATGCTTCGTTAATCGTCTCCTTTTAAATTCCTGTGAGTTACCCAAGATTCCACAATCAGATAAAATTGGACTTGATGCACCTATTACCAAAGATGAAATCTTATCAGCTATAAAATCCCTTAAAAGAACAAATCTCCTGGTCCTGATGGGATTCCAGCGGAATTCTACAAAGAATTTCAGTCCTACCTTTTACCTTTTTACACCAACTATTTTCGTTTTCGGATCCACAGGAACTACATTTGGTTCTTTTACAGAAGCGTTAATTATAGTACTTCCGAAACCAGATAAAGATCCCAATCTTGTGTCTAATTATCGCCTATATCCTTAATTAATCAAGATTGTAAATTATATGCTAAAATACTTGCTACTAGATTGGGCCCCATATTAGATTCTATTATACACCCGGATCAATCTGGTTTTATGAAGAATAGATATTCTGCTCATAATACAAGAACTTTGCTACATATTATTGAACAAAGTCCTACTTTAACGTTACCATCTGGAATTTTAGCCTTAGATGCTGAGAAAGCATTCGATAAAATCCATTGGCAATTTTATTTCATACGTTGTCCTCATTTAATTTTGGAGATACTTTTATACGCATGATTTCAGCTCTATATTTTGCCCCTACTGCTCGTTTATTTATTAATGGACAAGTCTCAAATCAATTTTCGCTTTTTAGAGGTACAAGACAAGGATGTCCTCTTTCTCCTCTTTTATTTTTAATTGGCATTGAACCTTTTCTTACCTCTATAAGAAAATGTGACAATATTAAATGAATTCATATTAAGGATTTTATGGTTAAAACTCTTGCTTATGCGGATGATGTGCTTTTATTTGTTAGTGACCCTATATCTTCGTTCCCCTCATTAATGGATATTATAACAAATTATTCTACAGTTTCGGGCTACACTTTAAATACCAACAAAACTGAATTTTTTCTCCTAAATGTTTATTGCACTCATGATATGCTTCCCATGCGTGAAATTATTTGGCAAAAGAATAAGTTAAAATATCTTGGAATTTTATTTTCCTCATCCATAAAATCAACAATAAATTTAAACTGTGATTTCATCCTAAATTACATTAAAAATAAAACGTCTAAATGGGCATCATTACATCTTTCATGGTGGGGCAGAATGGACTCTAGCAAAATGACTATTGCTCCCAAAATCTTTTATACCCTTGCCATGATCCCTACTCAATTTCCATTAAAGTTTTATAAAGAGGTTGATAAATTTTTGTCAAAGTTTTTATGGAACAACAAATCTCCTCGTATTAGTTATAAAAAGTTAAGTGTCTAAACGTAATGCTGGTTTCGGTATCCCAGAATTCTTTCTTTATCATAAAGCTTTTATTTTAAAACAAAGCTCATTATGGTTTAACCACTCCTTTTTAAATAATCCTCCTGCATGGCTATGTATTGAGAAATCTATAGTAAGTCCATTTCCATTACCTACTTTAGTGTCTATGCATAACAATGCTACATTTTTCAAAAATCAGTTATTATTAAATCTACTAAAATGTTATTTAATGACCTTGACTTAATTTTTCTCTTTTCCCATGAATAATACTGATGAGTTATCACTGTGGTATAGTAATGTCATTAAATTAAACAGGAATATTAGTTTTTGGTTTTCATGGATTAGAGCTGGTATTTTTTATCTTAAAGATGTTTATTCCAATAATACCTTTATTGCTTTTGAAACGTTGCAAGCAAGATTTGGTTTACTTAAATCTGACCTTATTAAGTATCAATATTTGTGCAATTCAATCTTAGATTCCTTCCCCAATGCTATTCCGTCTAATGTTACAGCAGATTTATCAATTTACATTCAAACAGTCTCTAGATCATCTCATGGGGTTTCCATTCTATATAAAAATTATCAGATACTCTAGGTAGCAATTTAGAGATGATTTCATCTTTTGGAACAATGAACTTTCGCTTTCTTTATCTATTGACACATGGAAGGATATTTGGCTTAGTAGTATATCTGGTTGGCTGCCTGTTTCGATCTACCAAACCAACTCTTATATCCTATACAATTGTTTATGGACTCCATCACGTTTATTTAAGGCTAAATTTCTTCCCTCTGCAGATTGTTGGCATTGTAAATTACATCCAGGTACATTACAACATATGCTTTTTGACTGTCCTATGGTTTTTAAATTTTGGTCTGAAGTTTGGGTTATCATACAAAAGATTTTAAAACTCCATATTGATGTTTCCTATCCATTAATAATATGTAAATCTGCTATTATTTCACAAAACTTACATGATTTAGAAAGCAAACTTTTTAATTTCCTAGTCTCAGCAGCTATAAAATCCATCACTTTTTGTTGGAAAGATGTTTCTATATTATCTGTTAATGCCTGGTGGTCGTGGGTTATCTTTACTAGAAGAGGTGCTCAATTATCCATGAATGGGATTTCACATAAATTCGCTCGCTTATCAATCTTTTTGGTTACCTGTTGATGTATATTTATCCTCTTAATGATGTATTTATATCTTTAGTTTTGATTTTAACTCAAATAGATTATACGTATGATGAAATATAGTAGCTCTGTGTAAATCTTATGCATTAATTGTTATATTTGTCCCCTCCCTCCCTTCCTTCCTTCTCCCCTTTATGTATCTTTTCAATATGTAATATCTCAATACCTATTGTAATTTTTAAATAATTTTGGTCAATTTGCGAATTGTTATTAGGTATTTTGTTGCTAAATAATAACATTTTATGTAATGTCTTTATTAGTTGTCTATAAACAAAATTAAATAAAATATTTTGAACTAAAAAAAAAAAAAGAAGTGCAGGGCTATATTTCTAAAAATTGCAGCCCTGCACATGCGCTGTCTAGCCGAGACCTAAAAAATGGATTTTAATCAGTGTGAACTGCTGTGTTTTGTAATATAGTTGCTCCAGCACAACCCAAGTCGTTTGGGAGAATTCGTTAAGTAGAAACAATATGCAATTACTGTATTTAACTTCTCCGCTTTAGTAAACGAATTGCTGTAGACGTGGCTTCCCTGTGTCTTCTATTTGGAAATTCAAATATAGTCCGAGTATTATCAACCAGGGTCAAGAGTTGGAGACAATGTTGCAGTTTGAGCGATCAGATTTTATCCCCTTCAGTTTATAAAATTGCCATGGACACAGCTTTCCGATTTTCTTATCGCCTTCACAAACCATATAATTGATTTGTTTTGTACACTCTTTCTGAGGCTAGACATGACGCTAGTTCTTCATGTCGTACTTTCATATGATTAGCAATGTTATTCAAAATCTTTGTGCGGCCTTGGTTGCTGCAAGTTATACTCTCGATGGTGTAGTTCAGTGTTCATATACATTCAACTTTGCAAAGCGGCAGTTTAATGGATACAGTGATTCTCTCAATGTGATTTATTGGTCTCACTTTGTTTCGTAATTGAAGTTTATTTGAATGAAACGCTGCTTATTTTTGGCAGCAATTATTCAAGTACGACTTTGGTTGCGATAATCATGAGCATAAATAGAATTGTCAGATCTGGTTTGATACATTCACTGAAAGCCGCTCCGGTGCAGCTTAACTTGTTCACAGTGCTCTAATAGTTGATACCTTTTAGCGGTTCAGTGCGTTTAATTCCGCGCCTCAGTCAGAAGATTGCCATAGATTTTGCTTACTGGCACACAATATTGATGACGTTTATCACTGTGGTTGTCCCTTTTAGAATTAATTGAGTTATAGTAGTTCCTGGCTCAATTAGTTTTGAACCATTTGAGCAACCAGAACATACTTCCTCCCCCTCGGTTTAGATGATTGTCGTGGACACAGCTTTCCGATTTCTTATCTCCTTCACATGCCATGTATATGATTTTATACTTTTTCCACTCTGAGGCTAGTCGTGACGCTGGTCTTTTGTATAGTACTTTCATATGATTAGCAATGTCATTCAAAATCTGTATTTACGGCATAGATTGCCAGTGATTATACTCAGTGGTGTGGCTCACTGTATTTATAAACCTTAAACTTTGCAAAACGGTGGCTTAATGAATTTCAGTAATAATCTTCATCTGATTTATTGATATCTGTTTCGTAATTGAAGTTTGTTTGAAACGGTGTTTGTTTTACAGCTATTATCCAACTACGGCTTTGGTTATAATAATTATGAGCATAAATGGAATTGTCAGATCTTGTTTGATACATGCACTGAAAGCTGCTCCGGCGCAGTTTAAGTTGTTCACAGTGATCTGATAAATTGATACAATTTAGCTGGTCAGTGCATTTGAAGATTGCAGTAGATTGTGCTTGCTAGCACACAACATTGATTAAGTTTCTCACCCCGGCTAGAACTAGTTAAGTTATAGAAGTTCCTGGCCAGATTTAGTTTTGAAATATTTATACTGCAATTAGTATAAACTTTGGCATACACAGGGCGGCTTCGGCATAATCTGCTCTGATGACTTGAATACAATTATACTCACCTCTGGGGAGCTCCCATTTAGGCGGGATCCTCCGATTCCGTCCTCTGGCGCTTGATCTTCTGAGAAGTATCAGGTTCTTCCTATTTGAAATGCTGGGCGATGCCGCAGTAATGCTCTCAATACAATGTGGTCCAAAGAGCAGCACGCTCAACAGCCAGCGTGGGGGGCACAACCGATAGTTTTATTGCAGTAGAAAATCACACCGACTCGTTTCGACCGAAATGGAGCTCGGAGCGAGTAAAAACACAAGCGCTCGTGTGAAGTGCTCATAAAGAAAGGAAAAAGTAGTTGTTAAAACCGTTCCTAAAATGGGAGCAGTGGATGGATCGTAGTAATTGGTCCATGCTCTCGGGCAGGGCTAAACACAGCAAGACAGGCATGAGGCATGCTTGCCATAGACTAGGGTTCTCCAAAGTCTGTCCTTGAGGGCCGGATTCATGCCAGATTTTTAGCATAACCCATTTAGATAAATGTAGTTGTCTTAAAAATCTGGCATGGGTCCTGCCCTCCAGGACTGACTTTGGGGAACCCTGCTATGAACAAATGGGGAAAAAGAATATGAGAGCCGCGATGGAGCCAGCAAATGGGAAGCCTATGGGTGGGCTGAAGCCCACATATTTAATACAAAAGTCTCTTCGAGAAAGCACAGGCGCTGTCTAGCCGCGAACTAAAAAGGACCATGACACAGCTAAGTCCATGACATCTTTGCAGTTTAGGGGCAACCAGAGGAGAGGGGCGGCTCACTTAAGAATACCAACAGAAAGAGGGAGCTTCCAAGCCAACAATTCACACCAACCCTTGCAATGAACAAGTCAGCTGCAGGGAACAGCACAGCAGTGCAAATATCAAGCGCCCCAAAGGCTGTCCTTTCATGGGCGAGAGTGGTAGGGGGCAACTGGTAGGCACCTGGGACCCCAGCTTGCTACTTGCCTGTGGCCTCCAGTTCCTGGTTGTTCCAGTCTGATTCAGTGACACCGCTGCTGCCTGGGTTTTTCTGACTGTTTTCAAGACTGGGTTTTCCCACTCACTGTTCCTGCTGCCAAGAGAAGTCCCGCCCACCCCAGTACCTACTTAATACAGGCTGCAGCGCAACCCTTCAGCGGTCGTGTGCAGCGAGTGAACAAAAGGCAAGCCCGCCCGTGACTGGAATGTGCCCGGCGCCACAACCCCTGCCCATTCCACCCCCGCAGATAACTATTGCTGTGCTCTATACCCTCTAAGCCGCAACAAACACTGCCACCCCACCGACCCACGGTAGGACCTTTCATCTGCACCCACTGCCACTTCACCAGCCCCAGCAGGCACACCAGCCCAACGACCAGCCCCACCCTGAAAACACCACAGGCACCACCTGAACTAAAACACCAACTCTCATGCGCCCTTCTCAACACGCTAACTATGCAAACACACCACTGAGATTTGGGACCTCCTCTCCACCCTCACACCCGACGTCCTCTTCCTTACTGAGACCTGGCTAAACCCCACTTCTGCACCTGACATCGCCACCGCAGTACCCAAAGGATACAAGATCACCCTATGCAACTGCATCAACAAGTCTGGTGGAGGGATTGCCATCATACATGAGGAATCAATCTAATGCACCACCACAAATGTCGATCACCCCAGCAATGGAACACGTCAACTTCCGACTCCAAACAGACAGCAAAACCACCATCAGGGACACCCTCGCCTACCGCCCTTCAGGACCACATCCAGCCTTCTGCAGCTTCATTGCCAACTTAATTGCCCCCCCTCGCCATAGACTCCAACAACTACAATTTCCTCGACGACCACAATGACATCAACACTACCAACCTCCCTCACAACATGAACAACATCGGACTCTCCCAACTTGTCCACGATCCCATGCACACCGTAGGCCACACACTAGACCCCATCTTCACCTCCATCGACCACATTAGGTACAGCCACATGAAGGAACTCACCTGGACCGACCACTCCATCGTCCACCTAAACATCACCAGCTCACGGACTTCCGCCCCCAGTCTGCCCAACGCAGCTGTAGCAAAGTCTCAAAGGACATATGGATCACCTCCCTCAGAACCACCCACCCTGTCTCCTCCAAAAACCCAGACCAGAACTTCAACAATTGGATCACCAACTGCACCAATAGCATCACTCTCAATGGCAACAACATCCACAGAAGTTCCACCAATCAGGCTAGCTGGTACAACGAAGACCTCAGAACCCCTAAACAACACTGTAAACAACTGGAAAGGAGATGGTGCACCAGCAAGGGCACGACTGACAAGATCGCATTCAAGACAGCCCTCAACATCTACCACAGAAAGTTGAGAGAATCAAAGAAAAAGGCCTTAGCCTCACGCATTGAATCAAGCTCCAATGCAGCAAAGAACTCTTCAACATCGTCGAAAAATTTTCCACCTCTATAGCTGCAAAAGACATTACTCCCTCACAGGAACTCTGCAACAACCTTGCAAATTTCTTCAATGATAAGATCGCCAACATCTACAGAAACATCAAAGCCCAGGCCAAGACCATCAACTTCTTCAAGCAACACCATGACCCCGCTACCACCACAAACAACCGGCTAACCGAATGGAGGCAGCTCGCCCTTCAGGACACCGCCTCCATCATGACCCCCCCTCCCCCCCTGTCCACTCAGGGGCCCTCACTGACCCATGCCCTCACCACATTTTCAACCTAGGCAAAGCCAGAATCACCACCTTGTTCAACGCCTCAATTGCCATGGCCACCTTCCCCGATCACCCTACTCCCGATCCCAGCCAAAGTATTAGAAAAAGGCATCAACCAACAACTCTTTTCACATCTGGAATAGAACCTCTTACTCGACTCCTCCCAATCTGGATTATGCCGCAACCACAGCACTGAAAAAGCTCATCGCGGCTACAGATGACATCCAAGCCCTACTCGACCGAGGAGAGACTGCGGCTCTGATCCGCCTAGACCTCTCGGTAGCCTTCAATACTGTCTCCCTCTACACACTCATCCAAAGGCTGAACAACATGGACAGCCAAGGATGTTCTCTCAGATGGATCACCTCTTTCCTCACCGGGAGAACGCAAAAACTCTGCCAACCCCCCCCCCCCCTTCACCTCCAAACCCAAGTAAATCTGGGGAGTACCCCAAGGATCCTCTCTCCACCCCACCCAACACTTGTGACACCTCTGGCCAGCATTGTCAAAACCCACAGACTCCAGATTATGTCCTACGCCGACAACCCACAACTCATCCTCTCCCTCTCCAAAGACACCACCAACATAAAGACCAACTTCCACAACTGCATGACAAATGTCGTCAACTGCATGAAGGACAACAGCTTGAAACTCAACTCAGACAAGACAGAGGTACTGATTTTCTGAAACAAAAGCTTCCCATGGGAGGCATCCTGTTGGCCCTCAGAACTCTGACCTACTTCTACTCCAACTAACAGCAGTAGGAACCTAGGCATCATTCTGGACAACAAGCTAACCAGGACAACGCCGATCAACTTCATCTCCTCCTCCTGCTTCTTGATCCTCTGCATGCTTCGTTAGATATTCAAATGGCAACCCCAAATCTCAAGACGCACCATCACCCAAGCCCTCCTATCCAGCCGACTGTACTACAGGAATGCTCTCTACGCAGGGATCACAGCTCATCTCCGATGACTACATACCATACAGAAAACTGCAGACAGACTCATCCTGATCTCCCTAAACAAACCCACAACACCCTCTACCTCGGGCAACTCCACTCGCTCCCTGTACAGAAAGAGGCCATTTCATGCTCCCGACCCATGCACACAAGGCCCAACTTAACTGTGGACCCACGTACTTGACCCACCACCTGAACTTCCATCAGTGACACTTCTGCTCCGCATCTTTCTCTAGCCCTCATCCCCTGCATCTGACATAGCAGATGTGGAGGTCGCTCCTTCTCCTACCTAGCAGCAAAGACCTGGAACGAGCTACCCTTTCATCTACGGGTCTCCCCACTTCTTTCAGAGTTATAAAAGTTCCTGAAGACTTGGCTATTCGGCTAATCAATTGGACCCTGCCCGCGCCTGGATACCCTCACTGGTGACCAGGAACGCTCTACCAATCTACTGATTGATTGATTTAACTGTCAAGGGAAGTGGGCCCCTCAAACAAGCGACACCTCAATAAAGGGCTTTCTCCACATAACACCTGGGAGAGAAAAAATGGGGGCCTTGCACCATTGGATTGGACAAATGGATTCTCAACATCATCCAACATGGATATAGCATAGAACTTGTAAGACATCCCCCAAGACTGGGACCAAAGGAATGATCTCACATGAAACATGAAAGATCAGATCTATGACGGGATGGTGAAAGAGTTGTTGCAGAAACAGGCAGTAGAAAGGGTACCACAAAAAGATCGGTCAGTGAAACTAGTAAACCTGCTTCCTAGTACAAAAACCGGACTAGTCACTGTGCACAATTTTATACCTCTGTTTCTTAAACAATTTAATAAGGACACAAAAATTCAAAATGACAATGCTTGCACATCCCCATGAGCCACAGACTCAAAACATCCCTAGGCTTTGTAGTGGGCAGAACACACTACCCATTCAGTGTACTACCATTTGGAATAAAAGCAGCACCCAGGGTGTTTCCGCAAGGCTTAGTCGATGTAGCGGCGTACTTGAGGAAAAAGGAGATGCACGTGTACCCCTACCTAAACGATTGGTTGGTAGAAGCAAATTTCTTCTGCATGTGTGCAAGCAGCATCAAAATGATGATGGAAACACTTCACAGGCTAGGTTTCTTAATGAACACGGAAAACTCATCTCCAATACAGAGAAGGAAAAAATAATTTTAGGAGCAAGAGTAAATGCAGTGGAAGCCCATGCATTTCCTAGAGACAAGAGAATCCAAGCTATAACCCATCAAACTCCCCCCCTCCCCCCACTACTACATGGGTCAGTCTGACAGTGAAGACACTCGGTAAGATGATAGGCATGATTGCTTTCTGCATCCCATTAATTCCATGTGCAAGGCTACCCATGAGGCCAATCCAGGAATGGATTTAGAACCAGTGGTCCCAAGCATCAGGAGTTAGGAGAATCTAGTGGTTGTTACGCAAAAAGTGCAAGAGGAAATGGCTTGGTGTGGAACAAAGAGAACAAAAGAGTGGGCAGACTTTTTGCACTACCAACTCCGACGTTTTCCCCCAGAACACCACACCCAGAGCTTGGCAGCATAGTTCTTGAGTACACAAAATTCGGATGTTTAGAGAACAATGGAAGTCCTAAGGAAAGTACAAAGGCCACCTACAAGGTAATGCTACATGGCCAAATGGGGAAGGTATATGAAATGGTGCCAATGGTCTGGCCTATTTGGAAGCAGGACACCACAGTCCTCACATCACTAACTCTAATAAATAGCAAACTAATGTACACCTCACTGAAGGTTCACTTGGCAGCGATCGTAGCCTACACAGGGAGACGCATAGGCAGATGAGCCTTCACTCCACCGGTGGTCAAATGGTTCCTAGAATGGGCTAAGAAAGCAGCTCCACCAAGATGTGCACCAACAGACATGTGAAACTTAAATGTGGTGCTAACCCAATTGACGAGAGCCCTTTTGAACCACTCCACAAAGCAAACCTTAAATTTGTCGCGCTAAAACCAGTCTTCCTAATTGCAGTGGCCTCCCTAAGCAGCGTAAGTGGGTGGCAAGCGTTTACCACCCAGGAGCCCTTAATGTAAATACACAAGGACAGGATATTTATGAGAACCATTCCACACTTTCTACAAAAGGTCATATCCCAGTATAATATAAACAGAACTATCCAAATTCCAAGTTCCTTCTAGGAATCAAAGACTGAGGCTGAAAGAGTTTTGCACACACTGGATGTTTGTAGAGCATTAGTGTACTAACTAGAGAGAAGAAAATTGGGAAAGGTGCCAGTTCTTTGTATCCTTTGCAGACATGAACAAGGGAGTACCAGTAACTAGGGTTACCATCTCAAGATGGATAGCTCAGACAGTACAAATATATCTCAAGAAGCCTGGCATACAACTGGAACCAAAGCCCAGAGTACGCTCCTCAAGGAAGAAGTAAGCCACTCTAGCCTGCCTATAAACTTCCCATTAAGTGATATATGTGTGGCAGCTTTTTGGTCATCAGTCCACGCATGAACAAAGCACTATTACATGGATATCCAAGTGACTAGAGAATCACAAGTGGGACTTTGTTTGCAAGTTTAAGCTCATTTCAAACGCTGCAATGAGCAAAGATATCGCTACAAAGTGAAGGCACACCATGTGAATCCATAAAAGATTTGTTCTGCAAAACCAAATGGTTGCTTATCATTAGGAGTAGTTTTGCAGCTTGAAGATTTTTTTAGATTGACTTGCAACCCACCCGTCTCCCCTTGAAATGAGGTGACACATGGCAAACAATAAGGGACAAGATACAAGACAAACCTTAAACACCAGGAAGCCAATTTGAAGTACAGTGAAGAATCAAGTGGCCAGGAGGAAAAGGAATTTGAAGATGGCGACTACGCACAGGGGCTTCATGGGCGGGCCACTGACACCAGGAGAGGTGGAGAAGGCTCCTAATGTAATAAGATGACGCCCAACAACAACAAAAAAAGAGAGTACTGGAAGAGGAGAATTCAGACCAAAACATAAGATGGCAGAATAATGCATAGAATTTGAATCCAGAAAATTATTCAAGCTGCGAAAATACTCCTACCGGTAAGTAACAATTTAGTTTGTCTTCTCATTTTGCATGTCTTGGTACACCCCAAATGTCCATCATGAGCCTGTGACATAATGATACCACGTAGCTTGGCAGGAGGAACAAAAAGCTCTCCCCTGAGCACAAATTTATTTTCCACCAAACGTTTGTCAGCAACCTGAGCAAATGTTTTCAACTCTCCTTGTACATTCCTCACTTCAAGCCATCCTTTGATCGTGTATTCCGTAACTTTAATCACCACGGAATCCTCCTCTGAAGCCTTGATCCAGTCTTGCTCACTTACACCTGATTTGTATTCAGATATAGCATCAACTAATGCCACACATTCCACATCATACGACAGAGAGATCTCCTCCTCCCTCCTCAAGTGCCATGCATGACAAACCGTCTGCACAAAAATTCTTTCCACCTGGGATGTGACTAATGGTAAAGTTGTATTACTGCAACTTTGAAATCAACCTGATAAGCCTAGATGACATATTTCCATTGACACTCCTCGTACAAATGTGCATCAAAGGTTTGTGATCAGTCAACAATTCAAACCTGGTGCCCCAAATGTATGTTCTAAATTTATGGACCGCCCACACACAGGCCAGACCTTCCATTTCAATGGTACTGTAGTGCTTTTCATATACCTTAAGTGACCTGGGCGCAAAAGTCAGTTTTCTCACTGCCACTAATCCTTTGAGTACAGCGCCCAAACCATGTGCACTTGCATCCACCATAATGATAGATGGATGATTTTCACAAAACGCACTCAGTGCTGGGGCTGTTATGATAAGTTTTTTTGACCACCTCAAACGCTGTATTTTGCTCTTCCGACCACACGAGCATTTGTCCTTTCCTTAACAACATTCTAAGTGGCTCAACAGACTGCACAACCAGGGACAAAGCGTGCATAGTATTCTGCCAAACCAAGATTCAAGATTTCAAGATGCAATCTTTATTGTTTAAGTTAATTAAAACCATAACAATATGCCAGTAAAACTAAGTGAGTTGTGCCAAATTAATATACATATAAAAAAAACGATTTCAGTTCCCAATAATACACAAGTTTAAAAATGGTACGGGGTCCATTTGGTGCAGCATTGACTTAAAGTGCTATTATGGTTTCACCATCAGTCTGTTTCCTACTAATTTTTCGCATTGAAGTAGGAATTTTTTCAGGTTACAATTAAGCTGGGGTCATTCGGGTCAAGACATTTTAATATTGCAGATCTACAGGTGCGGATACCCCTAGTGTTAAAAGGTTTTTTAATCTTATACGTCAATATGGTTTTAAACCTGGACAGATGCATATTAGGTGAGTAAAGTCCTGCTTTGATGCTCCACAGAGGCCACTTGATGTAGGTCCAGCTTGGTTGATCTGCATTAGATGGTAGCGAGCCGAATCATATTGCTAGCAGCTTTGTTTTTAAGAAGGGGGAGTAGGTCAAGCCCAAGTATGTTGCAGGTTTCGTGTATGATTGCAGGACCATCCATGCATGCGCACGCTTGTTTAAAATGATTTTGTCATCCATTAGTGAGTGCATTCTTGCTGCTTTCTTCAGTATTTGCTGAAAGGACGAAAATGGTAAATTCTGTTGCCAGAGGTCTGTCATGTTCGTTAGCTTTAAAGAGGACTGTAGGTACTTGGTGTAAGCTGATTGTGGATCATCTTCTTGTGCCTTCCAGAGAGCGTTAGTAAGTACGTTTTGTCGGTTAATACAGATTTTGTACCATGTTTTTATTGCTGCATATCTTCTTTGTATATGCTGCTGTTGCAGTCCAAACTCCAACCGGACCTGCGCCGGTGAGGAGTTTCGAGGTAGAGCGAATACTGTTTTATATGTTGGTGTTTGAAGACTTTCCAAGGTTGCTGCATCTTTCCCGTGCTGAACTTCACTTGCGTAGGCCATAGTCTGCATAAGTATTGCTTTGATGACTGTTAGTAGTGGGGCAAACAATGGGCCGTTTAGGCTCTTTGCGATTGAACAGAAGGCAAATATTAGGCAGTTTCCTTTTTTTAATAGTTTTCAAACACACAACGAGTACCTAAGTTGATTATCTATATGTACCCCTAGGTATTTGTAATAGCTGACTGTTTCCGGATTTATTTTGCCAAGTTTGAGCAGCCATTGTTTCTGGGCACGACGACTTATAGTCATCACTTTTGTTTTTGTTGTGTTTATTTCTAGCATATTTGCCTTGGCAAAGTGTCCCAATACATTAATCGCTCGGACGCCTACTTCTGTATAGCTTAATTCTATATCGTCCGCATAGGATAGAGGTGTGATTGGCAATGTAGCCAAGCATGGGGGATGCGAGTTAGCCTGATCTAGCATTGAAGAGAGATCAGCCATAAAAAGGTTAAAGAGGTGTGGTGCTAAAACGCAACCTTGTTTTAATCCAATGTCCGTACCAACTTTCCTTGTCTGCCTCCTGCCGTCAGCTATTTTAATTTGCATCCACGTGTTTGTGTACATTTTTATTATCGCTCGTAGAGTTGGTTCCGGGAGACCCCAGCGCTTTAGTTTATTCCACAAAAGACGTCTGACTCGCTTTAAAATCTATGAAACATAAATACAGGTTTTTTTCGCTGCCGTAGACTCTTGTTGGCCATTAAACCTAGAGCAAGGATGTTCGTAGTAGTGCCGGCGCCCCTGCGGAATCCGGACTGGTTAATAGGGATTTTGTTATTCTTCTCTGACCAGTCTACTAGGTCACTGAGTATCAGTGAGGCATAATATTTCGCTTCCGTGTCTATTAAGGCAATCAGTCTATAACTCGCTGGATCTGTTCGATTTCCTCCTTTTGTAATCTGGTTTTTTTTTTTAGCCTTTCCACCTCAGGGTTAGTGTGTTTGTGCTACACACCTCGCAAAACAAACGGGACAGCGGTACTGCCCAAAAGTCAGGATCCAATTTGTAGATCGCTTGTGGTATACCATTTGGGCCTGGGGTTCCATCCAGTAGGCCTGATCTTATTACCTTGGATATTCTTTCTTCTGTGAATTGATTTGAGGATTGCTCAATTGGGGTTGTGTTCTTCGGAGAGTGTCTTCATTCTGTAAGTTTAACTGTTGTGTACAGAGATTTAGCCAGCTCTTTTGAAGCTGGTGATTCTGAGAATGGTATATAAGATTTTTGCTTTATTGAAGTTGACTGGTTTATTAGACTGTAATCCTTGGTTAAAGGATGGTGAGTGCTACCAAGGCTTCTTCACTATTGTTGGCCACTTTAACAAAGGTGGAAGTTAAATAAAGTGACCAGGCTGACTCCGTAACACAGGTGACATGAATTACCTTTGGAGATCTTGTAAGGCTGTTTACTAACTCCCAGAAAGCTCTTGCATTTGACTGTTTTGCGTTATATAGAAGTTTGGACCAAATAGTCGTCCGACTGAGTTTTTTGTCTTCCCAGATTTGCTTTTTGTACTGCTTTTTAAGATTTTTAATTTCATCCCATGTTGCTTTAGATACAGTGGTGACCCCAATAGATCTTATTGCGCCTCTTAGATCTTTTCTTAGGCTTCGTGCTTTTTTCCCCAGTTGTTTACGCTGACTGTGCCTTGATCCTCCAGAGTAATTTATTATGGGGGCATCCTTTAATAAATTTGTTAGAAAGGCAGCCCAAGCTTCTTCTATCGAGCCCTTTGCGGAGGCATGATTTGTTATCAATTCCTTTGCCCTGGTTTCAATTTCAGGTAGTGAATTACTCGTCCATCTTAGGCGCTTAAGATTTATCATTGTTGTTGACCCTGGCTCTGGTGGTGCTGTTATATATTTTGGTATGGAAATTGTCAGTTCAAGATGTTGACACGAGTGATCACTTTTGGTGGTGTATTTGATCGAGAATTCCTTTGTTTGGGCAAGGAGCGGTAATGTAAGGATAGTATAGTCTATTATTGACCGGGCATACGGGCCATGATATGTGAAGGACGTGGGTCTGTCATGCTGGGTTCTTCCATTTAACACTCTCATACCGAGATGCTCTAGGTCTGTTACTAGTTTCTGCCCACTTAAGTCACGTCGCTTTAAGATTGTGCGTTCTTGAGGTTGTACTGCCCATATTGCGTTTGCTGCTGCTATGTTATCATCCTCCTCTGGTGTATATATTAGGTTTGAGTTGAAATCGCCGGTTACAATTATTTCCCATGTTGGGTGTTCGGACCTTATTTCCGCTATTGCAGTTGTTAGTTTATTGAATAAAGCTTTTTTGTTCTCCTGCTTTGGATTCGCATAAACGTTAATAAGAATTATTGTGCTTACTAATTTGTTGGGTCCAAGTTCCATTTTAATCATTTGCATGTCTGATGTTGTGGTAGGCATTTGAGCAGATACGACGTTCAATGCAATGGAGATGTAAACCTCAAGACCGCCCTTTGGTCTACCGTATTGCTGGGATCTTATTGCTTTCATGTGGTGCAGCACATAGCCTGCTACTTGTACGGGGGTGATCAGCTATGTTTCTTGAAGAGCTACTAGTTCAAACATTTTCCAGTAATCAGGTGGTGAATTGTCCTGCAGTTCTTGCTTTGCACCTGCGATATTCCATGATAAAAGGTTGAGTGATTCCTGCTGGAGTGTTCTGTTATTAGTGAGTCATTCTCTTTGTGAAGCCAACCAGGGCTCACTGTATTCTGACTGGTTCTTCCCTTGTATTTTCAATATTATATTGTTGTCTCCTATTTTACCTCTTGCACTCTGTGATACGGAGTATACTAGAGTAGCACCATGATTATCAGTACCATTGTTATACAAACGTAGCAGAGCTGAGGGGTAACATTGCTTTACGGGCTTTGACAGTGTTATGCCCCAGGCCTCGAACTGTGGGGCTGCGTTTAGGATTAATGAGACAGTCTCCGCAGTTTTCCAAGTCGTGCTTTTTTGTTTCGGTTGGTATTGGGTGTTGTCGCAATTGGAACTGTGTATTGCTGTGATGTAAATTTACGTTGATCAGTATCTGCTCATTCTGCTCACTGTTCATTTGGGAATTTCTCTGCAAGACCACTTCCCATTGTCTTTTATGTTGATAAATGCTTTCCTTAACCCTTTCCGTGCTCATGACGAGCTCAGCTCGTCATGATGCGCGGTAGCGCTGTGCGCATGACGAGCTGAGCTCGTCACGACCCCACCCGCGATCGGAATGTCCAGCATACGAGCGGAATTCCGATCGCGGTCAAGGGGTTAACGGTTAATGGGACTACATCTGTTTTGTAGTTAGGTGGTTCATCTTTTATATTCTGGGTGTTTTTTTTTAAGAGGTTTTGCCGTGCCTAAATGGCTTTTGCTCTTGTTATCCCAGATTGTGTTCACATTGGTTGCTGAGGGCCGCATCCTACAATCTGAGGTTCATTGATTCTTTTGCGTATTCTTGGGAAAAAGCCCTCTGCTCAAGCTCTTCTCATTTTTTTTTTTTTAAATACACCATTTTTTCCCCCAGGGATTCTATAGTTAGGGAGTTTGATGAGACTTGCATCGAGGGATCCTCGTAAATATTTTTTTGATCATCCTTGGCTTCTTGATTTGATGCTAGGGTGATTGGATTACGGTTCTTGAAGTCGAAGATTGGATAAAGTCTATTCTACTGTTCATGTTTCTTTTTTATTAAACTCTGAAATCTTTCTGGTCTTCCTGTGCACGTTTCCTCTGTCTTTTTGTTTGATAGTGAGTGAATGAGTTGTCTTGATTGTATTGCTGACTTGTTGGTTGCTCAGTTAAGTCTGGGCTAATGTCCACTGGAGCACACAATGATGAAGGTAGCAAGCTATGTTTGTCATTTTATCGTCTTTATCTGGTTCTTGCATTGCAATGTTTTTGTTTGGAAGTTTTTGTAGTTATTGAATTTTTATTATTTCTTTCTCATTTGGTAGTTCAATCTTAGCTGGGCTTACTATTAATAGTTGATTACTCTGTTTGCCCTCATTGAGTATGTTCATTAGAATGGTTGGTACTTCACTTAGTTTATCAACTATTGGCCCACACGCACAGTGAATTGTTGGTATATTGGCGGGTGTGTTGTTTTTCTGAGTTATAAATTCCGTCAATGTTTCAAGCTTTGAATTTATACCAATGATGTGTGCCGCTATGATGATCATTAGATTAATCTGGATGTCAAGCTTATCCGATTGCATGTTAAGGACACTGGTTGAGGTTTGCAAGGTTTTTATTAATATGGTATGCAGGTTTAACAGGTCTTCAGCTTTTAGGTTTGGTTTATCCTCATTTCCCTTAGTCTGAGATGCATTTATCGGTTCATTTAGATCATTTATCGCCATTGGTACCCCGGTGTGGTCTGGCATACCCTTGTGGCTACATATTTGGGCCAGTTTGATTTGCTGTTGTTTATTTGCCTTATTTCTGTATATTTGTTTCAGGTCATCGTTGTTTGTCTGGTCTAGCGAGCTAGATATTTCAATTATTGTTTGTTGTCGAACATCCAGTTGGTTTGTTGTTGGAATACTGTTTCGCATATCGTCTGGGTTTTTTGTTATGACTTCCAGTGCCTGCATTAAATCCATGTTGGTTGTCAGAGTGACTCTAGCCAGGAGTCCTTTGGTTTTGCCATGTTAGAATTGTCCCCCTGTATGTCCTTATTAGATTTTTCCTGCCTTGGGGTAGACTGAACTAGATTTCTAGTATGCACTTGGGCATAGGTGATTGTCAATTTACTGCTAATGTGATTTTTTTTTTTCTCTCATTCCTCTTGCTGAATGGCTGCTGCTGTTAAGCTTTGGTTTAAAGTGCGGTTTGGGGCCGTTTCAGATGCTATTAGACTCTGTTCTGCACTTGGGGGCCGATTTTGATGTCGGACGGACAGGAGTCCTTCCAACATCGATTCGGTTGTGGGAATGACCGATCTCCTGACGGCTGTCCCAAACCAGCAAGTAGGATGTGACCGAACACTGTTCAGTCGCAATCCTATTCTTCACAATGGGAGCATGCATTCCGACCGGAATGCATGCTCAGTGTAAAGAGACGAGGTGCAGTTCATCCCTGCAACCCATGGCAGGGTTCAACAGGGTGGCACCATAGGTGCCCCGTCGGCTGCCATCCGGAGGCCGTGCACCCATGGGAGCCCTAAGTCGACTTCCGACAGCCTTTCTGTCCGAACCCGACGGACTCCGACATTGTAATCCCGTCGGAATCCGACATTGTAATCCCTCGGGCGGAAAGAGCAGCCCCTGGGATTACAGGAGGCTTTCCGAATGGCAGACGGGCTCTCCGAGCCGTCGTAAGCCATTCGGAAGTCCTGTTTGGATACATTTCCGACCGACTCCATCAAAATGGGTCAGTCGGAAATTAATCCAAACAGGAGATTACGATGCCGTAGGAACGGCTCCGACCGAGGGTCGGAGCCGCTTCCTTCGGCATCATAATCTGCCCCTACATGTTAAACCTCCCCCTCTTCCACTTTCTCCCCACTGCAGGGAGGGTGAGTGGATGGGAGGTAGATGAAAATGAAGTTGTGATCAGACCGGCAAGATGCCGAGCAAGATTGAACGCTCCGCTGGATTTCACTCAGTTGCTGCTATTTGGGTCTGACTTGTTCTCCCCCACCTGCCTTCAGGCCTCACTCAAGACACCCCTGTACCTGGATGGTCCTGCTCATGGGGGCATCTTTGGTCACCTCTGTGTTCAGCTGGGCCCGGAATCCCCGTGTACCGCCTCTACCACCGTCGCTGTACACTAGCCTCTGGGGCTGATCGCAACCACAGTCGCGGCTGCAGCCTACCAGAAGAGGCGGACGGAGGGGGAGGACCCAGTGTACTTGGGAACTGCAAGACCAGCCACACCGGCACCGGAGCGGTACGGTGCGGGAAGTGGCACTGGCACGGGGGCTGCAGGGCCGGCACCGCAAGGTGTGGGAACGGGCGGCTCTCCGCAGCTCTCCATGCCGCACTGCAATTCGGACCGCCCACTAAGGGGGCTCAGGAAACTGCAAAGCCAGCCGCCTCCAGCACCGGTGCGGGTACTGGCACTAGCACAGGCACTAGCACAGGTGCCTGCAGCGCCGCAAGTCTGCAGGACCGGCACCACAAGGCACTGAATGAGCGGCTCTTTGCAGCTCTCTGTGCTGCGATTCGGACCGCCCATTCGCTTCGTCAGATCTGGCGGCGGCGTTCAGCGTCCTCACATCAGGTCTGCTGATGTTTCAATTTACCATTGTTGAACCAAGAAATGAACGAAGGGCATCTCTGTCCTCAGGGGCTTTGGCATCACTGATGGCTTTAGTCAAGGTCTCTTTGGTCTTAATACCATCACAAGAAATGGTATGTCTCAGATATTCCAATTTATTCGTGGCAAACTTGCAGTTTTCCAACTTCAGTCATACCCTTATTTAACAGAATGGACAACACTTTCCTAAGGATTTTGTTGTGCTCCTCAAGATCTTTGGCATAAATCAAGATATCATCCTGATTTTCCTGCACAGCAGCCATGTTTCCAAACAAGTTGTCCATGAGTTTTTAAAACATGCTGGCGGCAGACGCTAAGCCAAATGGGAGTCTAAGATATTTGTACACTACATAATGGGTAACAAATGTGGTCAATTCTTGAGATTTAGAGGATAAAACAACCTGGTGATATGCTGACCTTAGGTCAATAGTAGAACACCAGCGTGCCCCTCCTATGCTAGCCAGTAAATCTTGTATTTTAGGCAATGGATGTCAATCTACTATGATATTTTTGTTAAGGGCGTGCAAGTCGGCACATAACCTGATGTCACCAGTCCTCTTGCGCACAGCGACAATAGGGGCCACCCACTGGGAAGAATCAGTGGCTTGTAGAACGCCCTTGAGTCACTAATTCATTAAGAGTGCTCTTCATTTCCTCTCTGGCGCTCAAAGGAACAGGGCAAACTTTCTGTGCAGCAGGTTGGGCATTGGGAATCAGACTTATTTTGTGCTCAAAACCTAGAGCCGTACCAACGTGCCTTGCAAATAAGGCTTTAAAATCTGCTAGAATGGCATTAATGGATTCCTGGGGATCATCATTGACACATGAAATGGGTAGTTTGGGCATCTCTCCCTGAACCACTGGAATGTCAGATCCAGAATCCTCAGTATACCTATCCTGGCCAAATCCTGCCAACCCACAATGTTTCTCCTTTTGACAGCAACGTAAACCTTGGTAATAATTTCCCTACCAAGACACGAAACCTTTGCTTTGAAATAGCCAAGCATGTCGATATCTTGTTCCCCAAAAGCCTTCAGATTAACATCTGTAGGAGAAAGTGAAAGGTCAAAACCCCAATGTGCATAAAAGGTAGTCACGTAAAATGGTTATGGGAGACTCTGAATCAGCCATGACCATTAACTTAATATGATCCACAAGAACTTCACATAAAGGGCCTTTGACGGGTAACTCTAGAGTGTTACATTCCAATGTTAACACGACATTAAGTGAGGCAACACAATCCACCACATCTATGTCAACATTTCCCACTTTTGCTGTATGTTTTGCTCACCTGCATACACTATGAAAGTGACCAATTTTTTTACAGAGGGTACATTTTTTTCCTAATAGCGGGACAACTAGGAAAGCTACTAACATGGGATTTAGGACCACACATGTAGGTAGAGCCAAATACCCATTTGTTAAGTGTTTTAAATTGTTTCCCTTTAGAACTAATAGTGCCCACCACCTGAGTGCATTCTTCCGTGGACGTAACCACATTAACCGTAGCAGCGTCTGGATGGAACATTTTTAAAGAAATTAGTAACCTTTCAATGCTCTTTGCTAGATCTAGTACCTCCATAAGTGTTGGATTCCTACAAATTAGAAGTCTTTCCTGAATTTTCCTAGAGGAACAATTAAAAACAACTTGGTCACGTATGTAAATGTCTAAATTAGGACCAAGCTCACTAGTAAATGCTAGAACTCTTAGAGCTGATACATATTCTTCTACATTTTCCTCTGGAGATTGCTTTTGTTTGAAAAGGGCATGTCTTTCAAGCATAAAGTTAGGTTCATCCGCAAACTGTTTCTATAACCTAAAAACAGCCTCAAGGTAAACGTTCCATTGGCCGTCGCCTGAAGTTGCTTGTATAATTGGCAAAGTGTCAAAAATGCGCTGTGCTGCGTGACCAAGACTTCCATATAATAAGGCGAATTTACGTGCAGGATTGTAGCTTGTAGCATCTATGGCAACCAAATGGTTCTCAAATAACTTGAACCAATATGTCCTTTTTAAAAGGGGTTTGGCTGGATGAGTTAAAGGTGGAGGTTGAGTCATGAATTGCTGCAAACCTGTAATGACAACATTGCTACCTGCGCTCACACCTGAATTTGAGGTGGACATTATCACACACAGTAGATAAAAATATTCAAGAAAAGATGAAGGTAATAATCAATAACCAGTATGAATAGCTAAACAGGAGAACTACATGGACATGAAAATTAACGATGGTGTGCCTATCACCTGGTGTGAAGGCACGCTACCAAAAATGCCTGGTATTCTATGTCCAATACACTGCGTGCAGATCAAGACTCTATGCTCGACTTCGTAACTAAAGGTGTGCCTGTCACCGATTCCTGTAAGGTTGGATGATGGATGAGGTGTACCTGTCACCGAAAAGCGCTAATCTGAAGAAAAATAAGCATAGGTGTGCCTATCACCGAATGTGAGGGCGAGCTGTGTTGGAAATGAGCAGCTGTACATCTAAGATGGCCACCAGGGCATCCGCGTGTGCAAAGATGGGAGTCGGGCATGCCTGACCTGGATCTTCCATGGGCAAGATGGCCGCCAAGCGTAAACTCGTCACAACAATGCCTTCCATTGTTGACACAGGGATAGCCTTTGCTCCTTTGCAGCACAGATGTGAAGCAAGGATTTCCCCCTAAAACCTGTCCAGGAGGTACAAGCAGGCTCCGCAGTAAGCGACTGGAGGCATGAGCAGGCTCCGTGGTCAGCGACAGCAGGAGCAAGAAGAAATCACATTGGGGAGTGCAGAAAGCGGCAAACAGTCCAGAATAAAACTTTTTCTGTGCAGTCGGTGGAAAGGATTGATTCAAGGTAAGTTTATTTAATCAATTATGGCCCACGATGCGGCACTTCCTGTCCACTCGGATCCCGGCAGAGTAATAGACTCTAACGGGAACCCGAGAGAACACCCGTGCCATGAACGTAGGCAACAATGAAACATTACAATAGATAACAGGCGTGCTGAGCAAGCCCGCTCGGCACTAGAATATTAAGTAACCCTGCGCGCATGGCGCTTACTATTCCATTACACCTGTACATAAAAATGTTTTATGCCGTGGCCAAGAAGGAGCCTCATTCCACTGGTGAGGCATGTTCCAATGTTGGATATCTGCTGGGCTACTACATAGCTATTAATCCACAACTTTAGCAGACATTACAGTCTCTCTTCTCTGCAGAGGGCCATTTTTACGGCTCGTCCTGTAGGACTTCCTAGTATAAAGTCCAGTCCTCAGGTCCTCCACCTTTTGGGAGCTACTGCTTTGGTATTTGTTCCCAAGTTGAGGAATATGCAGTTAGAAGTGTTGATCAGAAAAACAAGTTAATTACCTTCAGTGTTACTTTTTCTGGAGAATACTGTTGCACTGCAGATTCCTTACCGCACTCCCTCCTCCACATCATACAGAGCAGGCTTTTAGGATTCTACAAATGGCCCAAATTGGGTTTACCCACTGTAAAGTTTGCAATTTGTTGCAGTTGATCTACATAGGTGAGTTGGATAAGAAAACTGACGTCAGCGGGCAGGGGGTCATACCTATGTATGGTTCTGTGCCGTCCCTTCCTTACGGTATACAATGCCACTGGTCTGATTGTGCCACCTGTTGGCACGTGGAAGTAACGGTTGGCGATGTTCCAGATCCAGCCTTCTTCTTAGGGGAATTCAAACGGTGAGGAATCTGCAGTATCCACCAGAAGAGTGTTACTGATGGTAAGTAACTTGTTAATTTTCCTTTTGAGTAAAGGATTCAAGCAGACTTAATTTTTTTTTTATAGCTTGGGTTGAGAGATTGAACTTTATTTTGAGCACTGGCAAGTCTTATTCAAGGTTATGAATAAAAGGGTGATATGTTGAGATAATCCTGAGGTATGATGGCACTGCACTGGCTATTAACAATACTTCAGTCTGATGAGCAAGCAGTTTACATCCCTTCAAGTCCTCCTGCAATTGTAAGCGAGAGTGCTTACTATTGTGGCGCTTACAGCAGACATGCCTTTTTAATTTTGGCTACCCCATTTCTGATTGTGGAATTCTTTGGCCTTTTAAAGCTTTACAGCATAATTATTCACCCATTATGATTAAGTAGGTTCAAGTTTGAAATAAATGAAACTGAGGTTATTTCTATTGCTTGCTGAGGCTGGTTGATTTTTTTATTGTTGGGCATCTTTATTGCACAGATTGAAAAACGGTCTAGCGGAGCCGCCATCCTTTCACCCTGTCTTCTAGGGTAAGCAGTAGAAGGGGCTAATGTTCATCATGCCATGCTAAATTTCTACCTTTATATCTTGTGTTCTCTGCTCTTTTAGAGTCCCTTATCTGGCTGTTGCTCGGACATTTGAGAAGATTGAGGACGAATCTGCCAGGTAATTCCAGGCTCCGAAGTTAGGAGCAATGTGAGTTACCAAGACAATGGCTGCAGATAGGACTTTTTCTCCACACCACTCTGTGTATTCAGAGACCTTCATCATTCCCTGTAGTAAATGGTTTGAAGATAAAGGGCTTTGAGCTGGAATAATAGTGAGCCACATGTGTAGCGGCATCTTTTTTGTTTGAACGCTGATCCAGATTAGCAGCCAGAACTCAGAGGGCAGATCAGATGGAGAAGAATGTTGGACTTGAGATTGGAAAAGCCAGAGCCTTGACGCCTCAGTTTGAGGTAGATGGATTTATGTAGAAAGAGTCGGGGACAAAGTTCCACAGTTTACTTAGTATCCCCAAAATTGGAAATACACCTAAACTCTTATTGGCTGAACACAGACTGTTTCAGGCCATAACGTATATAAATTTTGGTGATCAGAAATTGACATGCAGTCCTGTGTGCCTTTGTGGTTATTACCAGCTTCTTTGACATAGATACATTTGCAAGAGGCCGTCTGTGGGGATCAGTCAGAGTTGCAATGGACAGCATAGTTGTCTGTTGCTGCATGGTGGGTACTTACACTTTGACATTCTTGAAACCCTAATGGGAGGAGTCTTTCATAGGACAGGTGTGAGGAGATTATGGTGTTTGTTGCGATTACTTTGGAAATTGTTATGGAAGATTTGGTTAAGGACCTGGAGGCTGTAGAAATGAGCGAACAACAATCCATACTTTAGGTGTGAGATCGTGCAATGATAAAACCTAGATCTTCACACTAACTGGAGAGGGGCATAGGTCCACGTGGAAGCCCATGAGATTATATTATCCTCATCCCCAGCAATCAATGAAAGTTAATTTTAAATGTTGCTTTGTAGTCAAATCAATCAATATGCTTCATTGTCTTCATGACCTGTTGTGTGTTGGTTCTGGTGTGGTGAAAATTCCTTTTACAAACAAATAGAAGAGCTGGTGTTTGAGATTTTGAACAAACACACTCTTGAAACGGTCACCGAAGCAGTTGGACTTTGTGGTGTTAATGGTGACCAGGCACACGAGTGCCACCTACTGGAAAGAAACATTGGTGTCTGGTGTTGGTAGGAATAACACTTGTGGTTACAACAACGCCTCTTAAACTGAATCCCTGGACACTGCAAGGTGATCCTTATGTTATGTAAATTGTATTTGTATAGCGCTTATGACCCATTAAAGCGATTCAATGTGCACAAATAGACCACAGATATTACAATATCTGTAAAGTGTGGTGGCACTCTACTGGTGGCATTAGCGGCTGTTACTTTTCCAGCATGCAGTTACATGGTCAGTTCGAAGAGGAGGGAGTCGTTATGAGGGAAGGGTGCCATTAATGCCTGGTTGATATGGGCTTAAAGGAGTGTGCAGCAGCGGCCCCAGCACGCGAGGAGAACCAGCCGCCACTGTCCTTTCTGGCTCCATATCCTTGCAGTGCACTGTCACTTTACTCATAAGCATGGAGTGCAACAGACTGGAGTAGTACATGACCACATTTTAGTCTTGGGATTGTCTGAGCCAGCCTTTAAAGCTCACAGGGGGTCCACTGAAGGTCCTGGTCATCTGCTGAAGGTGCTGATTGCTGTGAACTGTCCACCACACACTTGTGGTCCCAAACCATCAGCACAACTAGGAGGAGAGCAGTGGTTAATTAAGCCTTAAGAGCAATGAGATTTAATCAAGGGCAGACAGCTTTGGTTTTCGTCAGTCTGGATATGTAACGCCTGCGTTGGGCTTCTAAGAAAAACCTTGGGCCCGCTGAATGATTTATTTTTATTGTGACTCGGCCTCTTGGGGAGAGCTTTAAAGAACTTGCCGATCAGAAGCATGTGTGCATTTAGGTTGTTGGCATCTGCCTCAGTCTCTACCACTCCCTCGGCTTCTACCCTGTATGTTTCTTGGCTCTGCTCCAGCCTTTTGATTGGCTGAACCAGTGTCAACAGTCCATTAAGGGTGCTAATGGTGGTGTGGCGAAAACATTCATTGCAAGCCATGCCTCCTGGATGTGTTGTAACCTGTGTTCGAGCTGCAGTAGTAAGGATCTCCCTTTTTCTCAAACCAGGTCCAGTTCACTCTTTCGGTTGTGTGATAGCTCAGTGGGGTAACATGGTAGCTTCAGAGAACTGTGTGCAACATGCAGGTCTCTGCTTCACATTCCAGCAGTGAGATTGTGAGTCTGATGAAATGAGCACCGAGTGAAAAAATAGGTTTTACAGGCAGTGAGTTTTTGGTGAATACCGTTAATGACTAATCGAATATTCTTTCAGGAACAAGAACATCGAAACGCTGAGCAACCTCCTGCGCTCGGTGATCGCCCTCTCGCCCGAGGACTTCCTGCCGTGTGTCTACCTGTGCCTGAACCGGCTGGGCCCGGCCTACGAGGGACTGGAGCTGGGCATCGGAGAGACCATCCTCATGAAGGCGGTAGCGCAGGCAACCGGTAATTAGCCGCTGTCTTCTGCAGACTGCCAGAGTCGTATCTCTTCCCCCCCCCCCCCTCCCCAGAGGCTCTCGGGATCATTTTACCCTTTCCCCATAAGGCCCCGTTCAGGCATAGATGCATGCACGCGCGCGGGGATGGTGGACTGCTGACGAGCACTATTTCTAAATATTAAAATGCCATATTCACAACAACCGCAGATTCCTGCTACTGGACTGCCTCACTGAGCCCCCTCCTCCGAAACTTGAGAATACCCTAAGGTTCCAGCTCTCTGAAGAGCGTAAACCCACAGGGGATTCTTTCACAACTTCTTCCGGTGCTGTCTTTCGAAGGCTTCCCCGTGGTCTGACTTGGCTGCGCTCCCCAGCAGGAAGCGCCCCCTGCTTTCTTTCCTATAGAAAGGGCTCTGTCTTCTCCGATTATCCCCGCTGCCTGCATTGATCCTGGTTGACCTGTTCTGTGCAGCCTCACAAGCTGTTGGTCTACTCTTCGACTTTAACAGATAGGGACGGTCTGCACTTTATATCTGAAAGAGACACGTTAGTGACAGATTCCTTACCTTAGAATATCCCCAGGCTGGATCCAGAAAGTTTTTGCGTAGCAGTACCCTTGCGCGTCGGTAGGCGGCGTCGTGCGGCTCCGCGTCCGTCGTCGTGATCGCCGGGATGACGTCGCGGGCAGTACTTAGACGCCGCCCCTGCGCGCTGACGTCAGTTCTTCTTTTCCGCGCCAGTAAGCGCAGATCCGGGAAGAGCAGTGCCCTAGTCAATTTTTGACTAAATTTTTGGTGATTTTTTCACTGTTTCTTTTCGAGTCATCTCGACTCCTAGGTGTCGGTAGGGATGCCCGGCTTCAAGCCATGCGACGTCTGTGGTCGAATGATGTCGATCACAGACCCGCACTTAGTGTCTCTACTGTCTCGGCCGAGACCACGACACAAAGTCATGCCCTGACTGCCGGGCCTTACACCCGAAGGCTTTGCGAGAGCGGTCTCGAAAGCTCCTCGAGGTCCGGCAGTCGGCTCCGCGCCGAACCAAGCCCCGGTCCCGTGAGAGGTCGAGGGGCCGGTCGCGGAGGCCCCGCCGGTCGTCGGAGTCCAAGTCTTCGCACTCCTCGGGTAAGTCGAAGCATCATCGCTCTAAGACTTCGCCTCGCCGGTCTCGCGACTCGGCCCCTGTCGGCACCGTCCCCGCGGCCCCAGACGTGCCTGTGGAGCCGCCCCCGCATTACCCGTCCTTTCCGGGTTCGGGGGCGACTCCGGCCCAAATACAGGAATTCCTGTCGGCCATGGCCCGCCTCTTCGGGCCTCAAGGTCCCTCCGGTGCGCCTTCGGGCCCTGATGGGGTTGCTCCGGCGTCGCCGACGACTCCGGTCCCGGCGTCGCCCGTCCCGCCAGCCTTGATCCCGGCCTCGGCCCCGGCCTCGATCCCGGCTCCGATGGTACCGCAACCCGATCGGCGCCGGGTTGACCTAACCCACGCCTCCGCCGGCGCCGATGTCCCCGGTGCCGGTCCTGGCGCCGCCCGGGGCTCCGGGCGGC